>CM061552.1:221549918-222799209 GCA_030864225.1 Capsicum baccatum var. pendulum | reverse complement strand
AGTATCATTAGCATTCCAGCTTCAGTTCAGTACTCACTTCATATCTTAGTAGAATTTAAGTGTTCAGTTTAGACCTTAATAACATTCAAGTAATCAATTCAGAACTCAGTATCATTCAATTAGATAATGAGAATTCAGTAGTATTCCGTCAGATAATGGAACCAAGTAAACTCAACTTAACGTAGTTAATGAGTATGATCGGTAACAGATTTAGCTTAGTCTAAGTTCAGTTAAGAATTAGTTCACAGACCTTCAGTTAGGAGTAAGAACTTGCATCGAGCGAGTGCAGGTATGATGGCTTCCCCGTTAGAAGGGCAGAGTCATTATTTATAGTCCCTGGACTCTAGAACTGTGTAGCCAGTGTAGAACCAGGAGTCACCCATTAGATTAAGGCTCGACTATCATATTGCCTTAGGCTTGACTTCCTATTCATGGTCACCCATTAGAGAGGCTTGACCATAGCAGAGGTCTTTACCCATGGCATAGTATTGACACCCTTCTAGATGGGGTTATAGGTTGTACCCCAATAGATCAAATTTGGGGCATGTTGATTAAGTGAGAACTCATACAGTTGTAGTTTCAGTATCAGTCTTTACAGTAGAACTCCAAGAACTGTCAGATACAGTTACCCATCTCAATAAGGAACTTAGATAATTCCATAGATTTATGGACCACCCATTAGATAGTCCTAGTCTCGCATAAAGTTAATCAGTATTAGTACTAAAGATCCATAGATCACCTGTTAGATAAGCCTGATCTCAAATTTAGTTAATTATTCTCATTTTCGGATTCAGAGATCTTCCGCTAGATAGGTCTGATCCCATACATAATCATTCCTTCTCATTGGTAGTAGATTCATAGATTATCTATCGGAGAGGTTTGATCGCAGATTTAGTTAGTTGATAGTAGTAAGCTCATGACTCAGTTATTGATATGAGTAAATTCAGTTAATCAGCTTTAGTGTCCTCAGTTTCAGATATCACCCATTAAATAGGACTAATCTCGACTTTAGTACTTAGTTATCAATAGCAAAAGATTCAGTTATTCAGTTTCTCAATATTAGAAGTGAGTTCAGACATCAGTAAAGTAGTACCAAAGTCTCAGTATTCAAAGTCACGATGATTTGAGTTACGGTTGTGCATTCATGCATATGTCCTCATTTAGTACTCTCATGATTATTCAGTTGAGCTATGTTTATGCATAAGCCCTTGCATTTAGCCTTACCTCATTTAGCATACCAGTACATTCAAAGTACTAACGTAGACTATTCTCTTGTCATATGGTGTCTTATACCAAAGGTTCCAAAGTGCTAGATCCAGAGTAGCCTTAGAAGTCCAGACTCAGTTAGCAGGAGTAGACATAGCAGTGAGTCCTCTTCATTCGAGAATGATCCTTATTTTACTATGGCTTTAGATTAGTTTACTTTCAATTAAAGAAGTTAGTTAGGGACATGTCCCATCAACTCTATAGTTTAGACAGATAGAGGATTTTTAGATATATGTATTAGTATTCAGTTTTCAATATTGATTATTTTAGACGTTTTGAACCTTATGGCAAGTTTTTTGCCAGTTTTTCATATTATTTAGTTTTTTATACAGTTATTGTAGCAAGTACTAAATAAGGGTTAGCTTGTGGTCCTTCAGGATTATGAGCACCGTGTGGTATCCCGATTCTAGAAAATCGGGGCATTACACTAGGCCTTTGTATGTCTTTTAGGCTAAAGCTTATGAAAAACTACCAATTATGTTATTGTGAGTAACTATTTCTTGGGTTAATGAACGTTCTATTAAATGACCCCTTGAATATAATATGGTCTAAGACATGAATGATGTTATCAACCATGCTATGAATAAGCTATATATATATTATGTCATACTTTAGTCATCATCCATACTAATGATAAATTATCTTTAGGAAAATTGTAAGCAAATGAATATGCTACTAATGAGCCATTTTTCAAGATAGCACTTTTGGTTTTTCCCAAGGTCAAAATTACTAGATTATGGGTTATGTGAAGATGAGTCATTGATTATATATTTGATTAATCCATTATTTAGGCTAGTTTTCTAGCCATTAAATATACTATTTCCCAATTATGATCATGGTTAATAATTATGCTAATAAATCATATTTGAAATATTCTTTATTGTCGATATTAGAAATGATGATGCAAATGGTACTAAAAGGCACACTTATTGACTATGTACAAGAATGTTATATAGATTATGTTTGGAGTCATTTTATGCTTTTGTCTAGTAACCAAACTAGTGATTATGCTAGAAAGCCTTTATGTTGCGAATATTATGAGTCGTGATACAACTGTTCAAGAAGGCATATTTATTGACTATATAAGAAGCTATGCTACTAACCATGTTGAATCTGTTAATGCTCTATAACATTCATGCTATATATATTCATATATTTATGGATAAATTTTCCTTGATGACGAATGATGAGTTATGAAGGTATGCTTCTCCATACATCTTATTTACTTTAGCCCTCATGGGGCTTGCACTTTACTTTAGCCCATATGGGGCTTGTCATTTACTGAACTTGCATTTTACTTTAGCCCTCATGGGGCTTGTTATTTACTTTACTTTTCATTTATTTTAGCCCTTGTGGGGCTCATTCTTTATTATTGATATATTGATGATATGATGATGCCTGACAAGTCTAGAGGATAAATTCATGAAATTATGGTGCCCAATAAGTTCAAAGGATATTGTGATGATATGATGATATTCGATAAGGCCGAAGGATACTATGATAATATGATGGTAACCGATAAGGTCAGAGGATATTGCTATAATATTATGATACCTAATAAGGCCAGAGGATATTGTGATAGTATGATAATACCCGGTGCAGTTGGAGGATATTGTTATATTATATTGATACCCGGAAAGTCCTATGGATACTACAATGATATAATGGTGCCTAGCAAAGTTGGAGGATGATTGTTGATGTGCCTACTTATATATCTACCAGTTTGAGTCCGGCTAGACCTATGTATGGAAGTTATATATTTATTCATGTTCTTGTGTAGTTAGGTATAATATTGATATTAGAGATGTTGGTTATACTTTTCTAATGAGTAAGTTATGAAGTGGTATAGTTGTTGATTTAAGGATGAAAGATGCTTAGTGGTGGATATTAATTAAGTGGCTAATAGTGACTAATGGATTAGTGAAACTTAGTGATAAATAGGACTAGTGGCATAGATAGATATTAATTGTGATGATTAATTTACTATGGAGGCTTTTGATAATGGGTTAGAAATATTGGTAAATAGTTTCTATTGATGACTAAGTTTATGATGTTGATTAGCTATGAAGCATGGATTTATGGATTAATGATTCTAATTAATAATAGATGTTAGTTGATAGAGCAATAGTGAATAAGTGGTGATTATTGGTTGTATTATTAATAGTTACTAGTGGGATTATGATGGCTAGAAATGAATATTGGTTAATTTTTGAATATGGTCTAGTGATGAATCTTTACTATATTCTTGATATTGTCTTGTTAGTGAATAATCGTTAGTTGTTGACCCTTGAATAATGATTATGTGATAAATAACAGATAGAAAATAATTTAGGGTTACATGATAACTAGTGAGTAATTGGTTTAGTAATAAGTATTGGCTAGCTAATAATGAGTTAATAGGGTGTATTGATGATATAGGTGACTATATGATGCTATAGTTATGGTTATGAGTATATTTGTATATGTTACACAATTGTGATTATTAATGATGATTATGTATGATGGAAAATGGTTGTTTGATGAAAATTTAGGAAAACTATGGATTACGAGGAAGTTTGGATATAGTGTTTATTAGTTTTCTTTCTATTTATCTTAGGTGTTCTTTCTAGTTGTATGGGTCGTCGTGATGAGTTCTTTACTTTATGCACTAGTTAATGTATTGGAGCCAACTCTGTACTTGTGTATTCTTGTGATTGCACTTGTGTTGCTTTATGATTTGAATCACTTATTTCTTATGCACTACTATAATGGCATATGATGATACCTTTTGTTATATTGTTATTTCTATAATTAACACTTGTGGTGTACGGTGATAATGGCATGTGTGATTCCTTATATCATATTGTGATTCAATATTTCATACTTGTTATGTACAATGATATTTGTATTTGTTGATGCCTTATGTTATATAATTATTCTGAATTTATTACCTTTTATGTACAATGATGATGGAGTGAAGATGATTCAGGTTATATTTTGTACCTTGACTTATTTATGATTATCTTTCATTTTATCATTCTTATATCATAATTTAGCTTAGTTGGCCAATTATGCCTACTGAGTACCCATTGTTTAGGTACTCATACTATACTTCTTTAATATTTTGGTCCAGATCTGAGTATTAGCTATCGCCATTGATCTTGGTTTATGCGGTGATTGATTCTTAGAGATAGGATAAGCTCTTAGAGTTTGAGTCACCTAATTTCCAATCCATTTCTTGAACTCAGTCTTAGTATTCATGACAGATGCATTAACTATTCTAGTCTTTGAGTTGTATCAAAACTATTAGTTGCTCTTGTACTAACTCTACCATGTTTTGGTATTGGTATCTTGTATGATTGGTATTCTATCTAGAACATTTATGTTCTCAATTGATGCACTATAATTTCTCCTATGTTTGGCCTTTCTTACTAGATTAACCCATTGCATTAGCTCCATGTTATGGGATTTGGTTACCAGTGGTAATTGGTAGGTGCTTTCATGGGTCATAAATTGGGCTGTGACACCTTAATGTACCTTATGGATTGAAGATAAAAGTTCCACATAAAGATATTTTGCCTAAAAATGAGAGGTCATAAACCCTAACTTCATGAAGAGGAAGGAGATTAATAGTGAAGATAAAGAGCTTTGTGATCAAGAAGAAGAGCTTAGTGACAAACCCAAGCAATTGTTTTTCACTACATTTGGCACAACCATTATACCAACTTCCACGTTGATGCATAAGAGGTTAAGTTCATATGGTGCAAGCTTAGACGGAAAAAGAGAAAGTTCAAGGCTTTACTCCAAAGGTATGTACCTACCCTCTCTTATTCCTAGAATTCCTTGGATTCATCATGACATTTATCCTAACATAGATATTCTTTTAAAGATATTTGACTTAAAATCCTACCTAGATGGTGTTGATGTCTTTCAGATCGTATTTTGTAAAGAGTTGAATATACAGGAAATGTATGGCATCCCCAACCGGGATGGCCAATCTATTTGTTATTGTAAGAATAGCCTATGGTTCCTAATTGGTAAAAAATGCTTGACCCTTGATTCTTGCACGCCTTTATGGGTAGACAAGTTTTATATGTCTTGGAGGGTCATTCAAGTGAAAGGAATGTGAGATGCTTAAGATGTTGGTTCTTGCATTCATGTGATCTTGTTTTTGGTAGTGCCTTAGGTAATCATAGCTCTATTCATTCCAATATTTTTGTTTGTGAGCATAACCATGTTGATTCTAAGAATGTTTTGCGTGTAAACCTTTGATGAGGGTGAATTTACCACTCATTTGCACTAAATATTCGTGCACAACACAATGATTTGAATATAAAAGCGAGACATATTTGGGGTTAAATGTACTAATTCCCATATTTTGTAGGTGTACAAGTACTGAGAATAAAAGAAGCAAACTTGAGCAGGAAAGGATCAAAAATCTAATTAAAGTGTAAAAATTGCACAAGCTAAAGAAGGATCAGGATCTAGCCCTCAGTTATCACGAATGAGGGCGTTATCTCGCGATCACGCAGAGTCAATCTAGTTAACCAACTATGATCATGATGGACTAAACGCAATCACAGTGAGTGCGACGCGATCAATCTCCCGTGATCGCATGAGGCAGAAAATAGTCCGAGGGCAAAAATGTCCTTTTGACCAACTGACCCAAATCCATTTAAGGCACAAAATCCCTTCATTCTAGGGAATTGTTAGATCCATAATTCGACAACCCTACATCATATCCTTAGATTAGGTTTTGTAATTTCTTAGAGCTTGGAGCTCAAATTGTACTAATTTTAGCTAAACAGACATTAAAGTGATATCCAAGTGTAGATTTGGCTTTGTATATTGACGATTCATTTGAGTCTAAAGGGTGGTTTAACCTATCTTTATTTTTCTTATGAACAACTTTAATAGACATCTTGGTTTATTTGTGTTTATTTTTATTATGATTTGCTAGATCTACCTCTTGGGATCATGTTCTAATAGGAAGCATTTGTGCATGGGTTGTGATATATTTGTATGGAATTTAGTTTGTTGATGATGGGTTCTATTGTTGCCTGATTGAATAGGTTTGGATTTGTGGATGAAAGCCCCAAATTCCTAAATGGGTTTGGTGGATGAAAGTTCCAAACTCTAGAAAGCTCAAGGCCATCTTCAAAATAAGGTTTTTGGGTGAACTTTAGGAATTCACAACATCCTTAAAAGCGGGATGTGGAGACTAAACCAATAATAGACTATTATGTGTGTAGTTTGCTAAATTTTCACTATCTTAGAAATAAGGGTGATTGTGAATTTAACTATAACATTGATATCATCCTAGAAAGAGGGATACCCAATTGAGGTATTGGGTGGCATTAATTAACACATTCGATAGGTACTCGAAAGGATCAGTGAGTGATATCTTTGAGCTTTTTTAAAAAAAAACTAGCCCCAATGACCTTAAACCTAGCCTACCACATCATCAACAATTAGAATTTGCATCGAATTATAATGTTTCCATGCATAGCTTGCACCTTAGAAGCCCTAGAATTACTCTCACATTAGCAAACATTGAAAACCCCTATACCATTTGGTAAGATAGGTTTGAATATAGCAAGGAACTACTATTTTGGACTTACTCAATCAGTACTCACATTGTTCCTCATGGATTTGACCCCAACTCTTAGTTGGGTAAATTATTGACAATGACTGTCTTGCACTTAAATTGATGTGTAAGTTGAGTGTTATAAAAATGGCGTTGTTGCTCGGGAACAATGTGGCGTATTAAGTTAGTTTAGTAGTTTATCTTACTTGATTTGGTTCAAACTTGTAAATATTTTTTTGTTATTTTCTTTTGTTTCTTGTCTTAGGTAGATTTTTATTTTTGTTTACTTGTTACTATGGCATCTTGGAATGAATGTGAGATTGGTGGTTGGGAATCCTATCGTGACAATCCATGTCCATATTGTAATGGACCCTACTTTTGGCAACATTATAGATAGGCTTCCTAGAGAATGATGTGTGCACCATCTCGATCTTATAGGGAGTATGTTTGTTCTCTATGTGGTGGTCTAGATGGACATTGGAGTGATTTTCCAAATACCCCCTCCCATATTATAATAACCCAATTTCTTATTCTTCTTCTGATCTGGATACATCTTATAATGAAGAAATGGAAGAACAAAGAAATAGAAATAATGGTATTGAGGTAATGCTTCAACTTATCTTGGAACGGGTGAAATTAATGAGGGATGATTTATGACGTTGGAGTGATTGTGTAATAGCCCCTTCCACTTGTTATGCTAACCCAAATAATAGTTCTTTTAGTGGATTTTATAGGTCATATGATGAAGAAATGGAAAAAAAATCATGGGAAATAGTGGTGTTGAAGCAATGCTTAACCATATTTTGGAGTTAACAACAACGGTGGAGGAGGAAGCAACTCTTATACTCTAATCTAACAAGGAATTTAGAGAGGAAATATTGAAGATAGAAGACGTGGTCATGGAATTTAATCATTTAAACACCAAAACCATGCCCACTCTTCTAAATGAGCTGGATATTAAAAACACTCACTTATTTCCTAAGTATCGGCAATGGCCACTTTAGCAGATATATAACCGCTAAAAAGATCACTGCTTAATTGCCTAAGAGCTGATAAAGTAGCCAAGCCTAGGTTTTTCAAGCTCTTATTAAGAGGATCCAGGGACACTAAAGCAGTGCTCATCCTCTAAAGAAGGCACCACTAAAGCAGTCCCCTAGCCACTTAAGCAGTTGAACCAGATACTTGGCACCAGCCATGTTAACCATTCCCAATGGACTACTACTGGTTCCTTGAGATTGATAAATAATACCATCCATGCAAAGGAACTTTCTTACCCTACCAAATTTGACATTTCAAACTCAATGGTACCAACAAAATTTCCATCTAGGGTCATTTAGATAAAAAGTGGGTCCCACACCTCAAAGAGTCGATTTAGCCAAATTAAACCCCATATGATAAAATGAGATTGAAAGCCTTGAGACCTACACCAAGGGTCTCCCTGCACTAAAATAGGTGTTCTATATTTGTTGAGGCTATTAGAATAGCATTTGAGGCTATTTACTTGATGTTTTGGCTCGAGACCCATTCTGTAACATTAGAAGTTTCAAAATAAGGAAATGACTCTAAAACCCAAATAAACTACTTGATAATTGAATTTTCTGTTACATCAAGTCATAAATTACTTGGGGCAGCTATTGAAAAGCTATAAACATATACAAAGCAAAAAAAGGGGGAGGAAATGTCCTAGATAGTCATTATAGTTAAGAACACTTGTCATCCCCCTATTTTTTCCCTATTTTGGAAATCTATATTATCCATAAAGAAGGGCCTGTTTCTTTGGAAATATAGGTCATTACATCATCTGAATCATATATCTCCATTAATGCATTGGTTATTTATTCTGAACCCCCTGTCTCTAATGCATCATCCTCTCCCAAATTGTGTGAAATAATATGATGTAGTACTTTATTTGGAGACTACCTCTATATCAACACTACGTATGGCTCATCTTTCTATACCACCATTGTAATTTCCATCACTGCCACGCTATCATTTATACTCTCCTTCTACTCTACTATTTTTTCTTCACTAGTGTTGTTATTGGCAGTGTTGTTGATTATGGTTGATGAACATTCTTTGTCTTATAGAATCTAAGCCAACTATTTGGCATCTAAATTTTTGTGATTTCTCTATTTCCTATAAAATCTCCTAAATGTGATATAATATTTGCCTTATTCCTCTCCTTTTCTTTACCATCTTTAATGTATATACACTTATCATCATTAAGTTGATCATGCATTGTGAATTTTTGTTCGATAGTACCATCATGCATTGTGAATTTTTGTTCGATAGTACCATCTCTTAAATATAGAGATAGAGTTGGATCTCCTCATTTTAACATCTGACCAAATGACTGAGTGACCCATTATATTGCTGAAATTTGTTGCTTGTTATTCTTCGTATCTATAATGAACCTCCAGGTTATTTTGCATATTTATGCTTATTTTTACTATTTATAGCTTTCCTATAGTTGACCTAAGTCATTTATGACTTGATGGAACTAATAGTTTAATTATCGAGTAGTTCATTTGGTTGTTAGAGCTAATTCCTTATTTTGAAGCCTTCGCTGGTTCAAATTAACTACAAGGCAAAAACTTCAGTCAAACAACCAGGCATACAAATTCTAGTATTTGTAAAAGCTCTGGAACATTAGTTTTAGGCTAGGTGAAAACTTTATTGGGATCACGAGGCTTACAGACTCATTTTGGGCTATTGGATGAAAGTTAACAAAAATATCACGTTGGTGTGGGACTCACTTTTCATCAAAACAACCACGGATGGAAATTTTGATTGTGCCATTGAGTTTGGAATTTTGATTTTAATAGGGTAGCATATTCTATTTGAATATATGAGATTTTGAATGAATCACAAGGGGTTGGCAGAGACTTGAAAAAATTCTAAGTCTTAGCTGGTGTTGGTGCACAGCATAAATGCCTTTTTGAGATTCTTAAGTTAAGGGTATTCTAAAGGGGTCGACCTTTATTTTAAGCAATTGGGTTGTCCCAAATAATTTTTGCTTGAGAAAAAGCCCCCACTACTTAAGAGATAACCGCTAAAGCGGCAAGGGACTGCTTAAGTAGTACCTATGCAAGCACCCAAATGTCAAGGGTAAATATTCCTTAGGCAGAGAGGGAAGTTGTATTGGTTTTGAAAGTGTGATTCTGTAAATGGGCCCCACATAGGATTTTTAATTAATTTCAGACTCAAAACAAAATAGTGCAATATAGGTATCATTGTTCTCGTTATGATGAGTAAATTATGATTTTGATAGTATGGAACCTTGTGAAGCTTCTTTGAAGGGGAAATTAGTGGTTTAGCAGATTCTTTGGGCTTTTTTGGGCATTCAGGTAGCCTAGGTTTACCTTTCCTATAAATTGAGCTAATTCATAAAATAACTATGATATTATGCTAGATTTGGGATTGAACTATGTATTGAAAGTATGATTGGTATGGTTAGTCTTATTTGGATTGTTTAGGCTATCTTGGAATTATAATTTTGGTTAAACTAACCTAGTTGCTTATGTTTTAGGTAGAATTGCTATCTTAGGGCTACTTATGACTTATTGAACATCAAAATTAACTTACATCCCTTAGCCTAATCTGGGGTAGAATTTACCTAAAATGGATTTCGAGGATTAGAAGTGGGCCCCTCTGACCCACCTTAGGCCAAGACTTATGATAGATTTTATTGACATATTTATGTATTTTGAATCCTTATTGATGATTTTCTTTAGACTTTGAGGATATTGAATACTTAATTAGTATGCTAGTTTTATAATTGGGAGTTAGTACTAGTTCTAGGTAAAATTCGGTGGGTAATTGTTAAAATTTAGTGATATGGTTTATGGACATAGCTTATTTGTATGGTGTATTAATATGGTCTATTTACATGATTTTGGGTTCACATCTAGCAATTAATGATGATAGTGATTAATCTGAGTTCCAGTTAACGTCTAGAATTGATGATGATATTGATATACGAGTTTCAGATTAAGTTCATCAATTGAAGATGATATTGATACTATGAGTTCTGGTCCAAGACCAAAATAATGATACTGATGATGATGACATTGATTTTCAATTCAAGTCTGGCATTGAGGGTTATTTATGATATGATATGGTATGGATGGATTCTTGGTTATGGCTTGATAAATGGGTAATTTATGGTTATTTGATTATTTACTTTCCTTTGATTGTACCCTCTAGGCTTATAGGGGTTTGTATTAGGTTATTTACTTTTCCAATCTTATTGGCTTATGGAGGGAAATTTAGTAGTTATCCTTGTTTGATCTTTATGTTACCTTTTTGAATTTATTTATTTATTATGCAACATAGTTGTAATGACCCTTCTGGTCATTTTCTATAATCCTACTTATTTTCACTAATCGAGTTTTTCCATAGTTATCCCAAGTTAATGATGACTTGTTAGTTCACTTAGTGGGCAATTTGTTTAATTTTTAGAACTAATTCCGTATTTAGAAGTCTTCGCTGGTTCTAAATGGTCACTAAGGAAACACCTCAGTAAAATGATCTCAGATGCAAATTTTGATTGTGCCAACAGCTCCTGAATACCAATTTTAGGCTAGGTATACCCTTGGTTCAGATCTTGTTGCCTCGAGCTTATTTCGACCCATTGGTTAAAAAGTCAAAAATTAGAAGATACGAGTGTAGTAACCACAAGTGGCCTAAACAACCTCCAATGGAAATTATGATTTCACCAATGCATCAAGAATATTGAATTTAATAGAGTTACATAGTTTGTTTGTGAAAATCAGTGTCAAAATGAGTTTGGGATGTCAAAAATAAGTTTTGGCCTTATTGACCCTGTATGAGCGCGATTGTGATACCTCTATACCTAGAGATATTATAAAATCCTCCCTTTGTCAAATTTTGACCATTTTCCACTTACCTTTGAACCCTAGAAGCCCTAGAAAGACATGATAACCTCAAATTGATTCTTGGGGGTGAGTTATAAGATTGATTAACATATATTTTCATGATTAACAATGGATTTGAGGTAAGAATCCTTCCTTTTCATGCTTCAATTTCTTGAAATTTTGACCAAAACCCTAAATTGCTTGAGGGCTTACTTTTAGCCCAAATATACTTAGTTTTCACCTAATTCTTGAGAGTTATGATTCCCTAATGGTGTATTAACATTGGGTTGATCTCAAAAACATGTTTTTTGTATATGGGACTCACTTGGGTTTTTGGTGTCATTTTTGAACCCAAAACATAATGGTGCAATATAGGCATTGATATTCTCATAATGATGTGTAGATCATATTTTTGATATCTTTTCATCTTTAAGAAGCATCTCGAATGGGAAAAGCAAAGGTTTAGCGGATTGTTTAGCATTCTTCAGATTTGAGGTACTCTAGGCTTGCTCCTTGTTAGATTGAGCTATGTTTTGATACAATTGTGATATACTATTAGATTGGAATGGGTTTTAAGTATGGCTTAATGAATGCAAGACTTGGATTAGCTAGACCAATTAAGTTATGTGAATCTTAAAGGTTGAAAAGTTAACTTATTTCCCATTATTTTAAGGTGAATTAGACTTCAGTACTCATATTTAGCATAATAATTCCTTAGAACACTTAACCTTAGGTGAAATATTCTAGTTGTTCATACTTAGAGTAAATTGGCCATAATTGCTAATACGAGAGGAGGTTGCCTTTGTACTAATGAACTTAGCAAAAGTGCTTGAGTGAGAACATTAACCTTAGGGCTTATGGTTGCTTTAACTTTACTTTAGCCCTCATGGGGCTTGTCACTTACTTACTTGTCATTTACTTTAGCCCTTTTGGGGCTTGCACTTTACTTTAGCCCTCGTAGGGCTTGTCATTTACTTTAACCCTTGTGGGGATTGTTCTTACTTATTGATATATTTATATAATGATGATGCCCAATAATGCTGGAGGATATTATGATTATATAATGATACCTGGCAAGATCGAAGGACATGATGATGATACCCGGTGCAGCCGAATGATATTATAAAGATATATTAATATCTGAAAAGGTCAGAGGACACAATGATTATGATATTGATACTTGGTTTGTGTCTAGAGGATATGATTATGATATTAATACCTAATTTGAGTTTGGAGGATGTGATTATGATATTGATACCCAATTTGAGTCCGGAGGATATGATTATGAAATTAATACCTAGTTAGAGTACAGAGGATGTGATGTTTATATAATGATATCCAGTAATACCAAAGGATATGATTATTGATGCACCTATGTGTGCACCTACTAGTTGAATTTGGCTAGCCCTATTTATGGAAATTATATGTTTATTTGTGTTCTTGTGTAGTTGGGTTTAATGTTAATATTAGAGATGTCAGTAATAGTCCTCTAATGATTTTAGCTATATGAATAGGTATAGTTGTTAATTGAAGATGGATATATGCCTAGTGGTGTATATTACTTAAGTGATTAATAATGACTAGTGGATTTGTGAACCTTAGTGATAAATAGGACTAGTGGCATTGATTGCTATTAAAAGGGGTGACTATTTTATTATGATAGTTAGTGATAATGGGTTTAGTGATGGTGTAGATTAGTTTTTATTGATGATTAAGATTATGATGTTGATTAATTATTTAATGAGGATTTGTTGATTAATGATGCTAGTTAATAAGAGATGTTAGTTGAGAGATGAATAAGTATATAAATGGTGATTAGTGGTTTTTTGTTAGATACTGACTAGTGAGATTATGTTGGTTATAAATGAATATTGGTTGTTGGATAATATTGTCTAGTGGTGAATCTTGACTAGATGATTGATATTGGTCAGTTAGTAAATAATGGTTAGTCATTGATTTATGAATAGTGACTAAGTGATGAATAGTGCATGGATAAAAATTTGAGGTTATACGATGAATAGTGAGTAATTAGTTTAGTAATAATTGTTGGCTAGCTATTAATGAGTGAATAGTGTTAATGGGATAGAGTCCTATATGGTGGTATGGTTACAGTTATGAGCATATCAATATAAATCCTATATGGTGGTATGGTTACAGTTATGAGCATATCGATATATGTTATTCAATTATGATTATTGGTAATTATTATGAATGTTGGAAAATGGTTGTTTCCTAGGACTTGTGTAAGGCTATGGCTAATGATAATGATATATATATATATATATATATATATATATATATGTATATTGACGATTTTATTCTTTTATGCTTTCTTGGATGTGCTCTCTGGTGGTATGGGATGTCGTGATGGGTTCTTTACTTTATGTACTAATAAGTGTATGGGCGCCAACTTTTTACTTGTGTTCCTTATGATTGCACTTGTGTTGCTTTAAATAATTTTTCTCTTATGCACAATAGTATGGGCATGCGTTGATGTCTCGGGTTATATTGTTATTTCAGTATTTAATACTTGTTATTTACTTTGACATTGTCATGTATTGATGTCTTATGTAACAATGTTATTCCAATTTACTTACTAATTCTAATTTACCTCTGAACTATGATTTGGCTAACCTACTAGAAAGATAAAGTAGTTGTCATCATGACTCATAAATTAGGTTGGGATAAATTGGTACAAAGCCTAGGTTTCACCAATATTGTGGTACAAGAGCAAGTGTCTAGTAGAGTCCCACGAATTAGAACAATGACATTTGTTTCTTATCTTTGGGAGGCTATAAGACATTCTTAGGAGTTCTTCAGTTCTTTCACTCATTTTTTGCTAATTTTCTGAGTTGGTTTCTAAAGTATTTCTCTTGTTTCACTTTTTTTATAGATGGCTACGATACGTGCTACCGCAACACGAGATGAGGGTCTCGAGATTGAGCTTATGGATCCTATCACTACTTATAGATGGCCTAAGGGTCATGGAAAGCCTATGGTTGTATCCCTACTTAGGGGACAAGATAGTGGCCCTTCACCAGACCTTGTTCCTTCTCTCGATCCAGAGATTCCTCTACCCCAACAAGTATTGGGCCAAGGACCTTCCTAGATTCCTTCAAGGCTTATTTCTTCTTTAGTTCTTAGGGATTCTTTAGTTCAACTTTTGGGATTGGTTGGTGATGCGTTGTATGATAATGCACAGTCTACAAATCAGAGTGGTATTAAGGTAGGGCAATACCTTATAGCTGTGACTTCTAGAGTTGAAGTCCTTCTAGTAACTAAAGTTTCCCAGTCGGTAGCTGCTCAGTTGGTAGTTTCCCTACCTACTATGTTTGTTAAACATCAAAAAATATTAGGTAAATTCTTGAGATTGGCTCTACCTAGGTTTTCTAGTGCATCGAGCGAGGATGTGTATGAGTTCTTGAATGTTTATGAGAAGAGGCTCTGTAATTTGGGTCTAGTTAAGACTAGTGGTGTAGATTACACTACTTTTTATTTGGACTTGGTAGCTCGACATTAGTGAAGAGATCATCTTGATTCCATTCCAGCTGAATCTCTTTTATGGAGATAGACTTAGTTTTCTGAGATCTTTCTGGAGAAATACATGCCTCACAGTATTGGGGATTGTCTGAGAGATCATTTCTTAAGGTTGGAGCAGCACTCCATGACTATTTTGCAGTATGAAGCTCAATTTTATGAGTTGGCTAGGCATGCTACTTCTATTCTAACTACTGAGTATGGAAGTTTTTATTGCTTTATTCAGGGATTGAGACTTCATCTTTATATGTCTACATAGAGATTTGTTATGGTTGGTCTTTTGCTGAAGTTCCTGATTATTCTTAGGTTATGAAAAAGATGCATTATGAGGCTGAAGGGGTAGCAATAAGAGGTTGCAATATCAGGGTAGTTTCAGTGGAAGCGGTAGTGGCTCATAGTTCAGAGACCATAGTTCTCAGGGTAGTGCCCTCTGCGTCAGCCGTATCAGCATCAGTGTTAGTCTAGTGGACCCATTCAAGTTGTACTTTAGATTACCGATGGAGGCCCATCTAGTTTCAATGATCATCCTGCCAGGGTAGTGGTCTGTCTTTGAGAGGTTTTATCTACTTATTTTTCTTGTCGTGATGGTTATTTTGGGTCAATTAGATTTTCTAGTTTTAGTACCATGCCTTGGGCATGTTATGGTTATGGAGATTTTGATCATTTCTCAAGAGAGTGCCCCATCCTAAGAGCAATGGTTCCTTTGGTTCAGAGTGTTCCATAAATTTGGGCAGTCCCACCCCCAGCTAGAAGTGGTATGCATGGTCTTAGAAGTGGTCCCCAAGGTGCTTATGGAGGTTCTGAAGTAGGTACGATAGAAGATCGCTAAGGAGACCAGCCCAGTGGCGGGCATGGTTAGTTGTATGTCATACATGCTGCGCCCAAGGCTAAGTCTTTGGATGTTTTTATCATAGGTATGATTTTGGTATGCTGGGATCTATATATTCTTATGTGTATTCTTCTTATGCCCCATCGTTAGAGTTATCTTGGGATTCATTATCCAAGACATTATGTGTATCTACTCATGTAGGTCATTCTTTAGTAATGGATCAAGTTTATAGATCATGTGCTATGATAGTTTGAGAGTTTGATACTCAGGTTGGTCTTATTTTTTTAGATATGGTGGATTTTGATGTGATTTTAGGCATGGATTGGTTATCCCACAATCATGTATTCCTGGATAGTTTGTCAAGACCGTTACCTTAGCCATGACTGGCATTAGCTAGGTTGTGTGGTAGGGAGTGGTTAGCCGCGAGCTAACAAGTATTATCTCTTATATTCATACTAAGAGGTTTATTTTCAGGTGTTCCAAAACTTATCTCGCTTATATATGTTATGCTAGTATGGAAAGATCGTCAATTGACTTTGTTCCTTTAGTTTGTGAGTTTTCGTATATTATCTCTACCGATCTACCTGGTCTTCCCCCTGAGCGTGCTATTGAGTTAGTTAATGATCTTGAGGTGGGCACTGACCTATTTCTATGTCACCTTAACATATGGCTCCTTCTAAGCATAAGGAGCTTAATTTTCAACTTCATGATCTTCTTGGTAAAGGTTTTATTAGATCGAGTATGTCTCCATGGGAGCTCCTATATTGTTTGTAAGGAAGAAGGATTATTGCATGTATCGGAGTATTCATTATAGGCAACTTAATAAGGTGACGGTGAAGAACCATATCCTTTGCCTCGTATTTATTATTTGTTTTACTAGCTATAGGGAGAAATGGTGTTCTCTAAGATTAATTTGAGGTCCAATTACCATCAGTTGAGGATTCATGGTGAGGATATCCCAAAGACATCCTTTAGGACACATTATTGTCATTATAAGTTTTTAGTAATATCTTTTGGATTGACCAATGCCCCAGCTGGATTTATGGTTTTGATAAACAGTGTGTTCAGAACTTATTTTGAATCCTTTGTGATTGTGTTCATCAATGACATCCTTGTGTATTCAAGGTGTAGGGAGAAGCATACAACATTTGATGATTGTGCTACGAACTTTGAGAGACCATATGCTTTTTTCCAAATTCTCCAAGTGTGAGTTTTAGCTTGAGTCAGTGAAATTCCTCGGGCATATGGTATCTAAGGATTGAATTTTAGTAGACCCAACAAACATCAAGGCTATTTGTAACTGGGCTATGCCTACTTCTCCAAGGTTCGTAGCTTTATTGGTTTGGCCAGTTACTATAGATGGTTTGTTGAGAGTTTTGATGCTATCACAACACCAATGACCAGATTGACTTGGAAGAAGGTTCATTTTTAATAGTCCGGGGAGTACTAGTTGAGCTTTGGAAAGCTCAAGTTATTTCTCACTTCATCTCCAATTTGGGCTCTTCCAAATAAGGGTAAGGGATTTACCGTGTATTGTTTTGACTTTAGTGTTGGTTTGGATTGCATGTTAATGTAGCAGGGTCGAGTTATTGACTATGTATTGGGATATCTGAAGCTGCAAAATCGAGACTACCCCAATCATGATTGGAGTTGGAGGTGGTAGTTTTCGTGCTTAAGATTTGTATACACTATATTTATAGTGTGGATTATGCAATCTTTATGGATCATCGTAGTCTTTATCATCGTATGACCCAAAGAGAGCTTAATTCTAGGCAGCGTAGATAGATGGATTTATTTAAGGATTTCAATATCTCTATCTTGTATCATTTGGGAAAAGCGAACATGGTAGCGGATGCCTTGAGCCAGAAGGTAGTGAGTATGGGTATCTTGGCTTGTATTTCAGTTTCTTAAAGACCGTTGGCATGTGACATTCGGTCTTTAGTAAACTGTATGGTGTGACTTGATATTTCATACCCTCAAAGGATTTTTTCTAGTGTTGAGATGAGGCCTTTGCTATTTGAGAAGATTTAGGGTCGTCAGTTTGAGGATAAGAGGCTTTGCATAATCCGTAATCAAATGTTGAGAGGTGAGACAAAGAAGTCTACCATAGATTTTGAGGGTGTTTTGAGATTTTTAAATCCATATTTGTGTTTTGAGGGTTGATGATTTAATTTAATCGATTCTGCATGAGGTTCACAGCTTTAAATATTCTATTCAGCTAGGTACAGCTAAGATGTATAAGAATTTAAAACAACATCATTGGTAGAGTGGTATGAAGTGAGATATAGAAGACTTTGTATGTTATTTCCTATATTGTAAGTAAGTGAAGGGCGAGCATTAGAGACCTTGTAGCTTGATTTAAAGATTACCCATTCTTGAGTGGAAATGGGAGCAGATTAACATGGTCTTTGTTAGTAGCTTCCCTCGTACTTCCTGTGGTTTTGATGGAATTTGGGTCATTGTGGATAGGTTGACCAATTTGGCATACTTTATTCCTATTCATATGTCCTTCAGTACCGAGAAGTTGGCTCATATCTATGTAAGTTAGATTTTCATTTACATGGTGTACCTATATCCATCATTTTAGACTGAGGTTTTGTGTTCACTTTTAAGTTTTGGAGAGCTTTTCAGGAGGAGTTGGGTACTCAGGTGGTCTCTTTGTACAACCTTTCATCCTCAGAGCGACGGGTAGTTGAAATAGACTATTCGGGTTCTCAAGGATTTACTCGATCCTATGTTATGGATTTTGAAGGTCAGTGGGAGCAAAACTTATCTTTTTCAAAGTTTGTTTAATAATAGCTACCATTTAATTATTAAGAATGCGCCTTATGAGGCCCTATATGGTATACGATGCCATTCTCTGATTGGTTGGTTTGACACCTCCAAGGTTAGACCCCGTGGACTGACTTACATCATGAGTCTTTGGATAGGGTCAGGGTGATTTAGGATAGGTTAAGGACAGCTTATAGTAGGTAAAAGGCTTATGTAGATCATAAAATTTGTGCCTTGAGATTTAGAAATTATGACCGAGTGCTCCTCTGAGTGTCACCCATGAAGGGTGTGATGAGGTTCGAAAGTGAAGTCGAGCTCTGCCCCAGATATATTGGACCCTTTGAGATTTATCACATAGTTTATGAGGTGGCTTATGAGTTTGCCTTACCCCCAGATTTAGCTATTGTCTATCTGATTTTCTATGTTTTTATGTTGCGGCAATACATTCTTGTTCCTTATCATGTTCTTAGTGGGACTCAATTTAGTTTTGACGACCAGTTGACCTTCGTGGAGGATTCTGTGCTCATATTGGGCAGTGAAGTCAAGTTGTTGCGCACTAGAGAGATTCCATTAGCTATGAATCAATGGAGGAACTACGCAGTGAAGGGGGCTACTTGGGAGATCAAGGGATAGATACGAACCCAGTATCCTCACCTATTCAATGCATCAGGTACATCTTAAACCTTTACTTTTACAGAAGAAATTTCTTTTAGTAGTGTATATTGTAATGACCCTTCAAGTCATTTTCTACATTTCCTCTCATTTTGTCATTTTATAGCCTTCCTCTAGCTGCCCTAAGTCATTATGACTTGTTGGACTTTACAGTTTGGTTACCAGATAGTTCATTTGGTTTTTAGAGAATATTTTCTATTTTGAAGCTTTCGTAATTTCAAATTGACTACCAGATGAAAGAATTGGCCAAACTATCTCGTGTACCAATTCTAACAGTTCCAATAGCTCTAAAATAGCGATTTTAGGCTAGGTGGACCCTTGGTTCGAGTCCTGAGTCTACTAAACTCATTTTGAGCTATTGGCTAGAAGGTAAGAAAAATCGCAGATGGGTATGGGATATCCTTTTTGTTGAAACAACCTCAACTGGAAATTTAGATTGTGTCACTGAGTCTTGAACATCAAATTTAATAAGGTAGCATAGTCCATTTGCGTATGTGAGATTTTAAATGAATCCCGAGAGGTTGACGAAGACTTGGAAAAAATTCTAGTTTCAGATGGTGCTAGTACACCGCTTAAGCGCCTTTTTGGTTCGCTTAAGCAAAGGGGCCACTAAAGCATCCCAGCCATTGCTTAAGCGATCGGTTCAGCCCAGTGGTGATCCACTTAAGAGATACCCCTACCTCTTAAGTGATAGTTGTTAAAGAGGAAAGGGACCACCTAAGCGATATCTGTGCAAGCACCTTGTGTTGCTTTAACGACACTAGCTCACTTAAGCGGTGACAGCTTAAGTGACCAAGTGTTCACTTAGTCCACTTAAGTGGAATCCACATACCTGGGAAGGGTATAAAAACCTCACTTAGACCGATTTTCCCCATTTTTTATCCATTCCCAAGGATAATGAACCCTAAAAAGCAGAAAACTTGGGAGAATCATTTGTGGGTGATTGTGGAGTTTTAGTGAAATTAATTTATTTGTTTCCACTTTGAATTTGTGGTGATCTTCCATGTATTTCTTGGTTTAATTATCTATCTATTTCTAAAATCACAAAAAGCTTGATGGCTTTGTTGTAGTAGTATTCAAGCTCAAAATTCACTCATTGTCGAGGGTAATTGTTCCTTGAGCATAGAGGGATGTTACGTTGGTTTTAAAAGTGTGATTCTGTAAATGGGCCCCATGTGGGATTTTTGAAAAATTTTGGACCAAAAGCACAATAGTGTAATATGGGTATCATTTATCTTATTTTGATGTGTAGATTAAAATTTTATTAGTGTGGCACCTTGCGGAAGCTTTTCGAAAGGGAAAATCGATGGTTTAGCAAATTTGTTGGGCTTTTCATTGGCATCCATGTAGGCTATGTTTATCTTCCTCATATATTGAGCTAAATTATAGTATAATTATGAAATAATGCTAGATTTGGGATGAGATTTTGGTATTGAAAGCATGGTTGGTATGATTAGTCTTATTTGGACTATTTAAGCTATCTTGGAACTGTAGTGTAGGTGAAATTGACCTAGTTCCTTATGTTATAGGAAGAATTGCTATCTTAGGGATAATTATTGCATTTTTAACATCTAAAAATAAGTTTAGATACCTTAGCCTAGTCCGGGTAGAATTTTCAAAAAAATGGATTTCGAGAATTAGAAGTGAAGCCTCCGGCCCACCTTAGGCCAAGACTTATATTGGCTTTTGTAGGCTTATTTATGCATTTTGAGCCCTTATTAATGATTCTTTTTTGGACTTTGAGGGCATTGAACACTTAATTATTATGCTAGTTTGCTAATTGAGAGTAAGTGCTAATTCTGAGTAAAATCTTGTGGGTAATTTTTATGAGTTAATGATGTGGTTTATAAACATGGTTTATTTGCATGGCGTATTGATATGGTCTATTTATATAAGTTTTGGTTCAAGTCTAGAAATTAATGATGATATTAACTACTATGAGTTTTAGTTCAAGTCCGACAATTGAGGATGATATTGATATATGAGTTCTGGTTCAAGTCCGATAATTGAGGATGATATTGATACTTTGAGTTCCAGTTCAAGTTCAGAAAATGATGATAATGATGATGATTCTATTGAGTTCAGCTTCAATTCTGGCATTGAGAGTTATTTATGAGGTGATATGGTACAGATGGATTCTTGGTTATGGTATTATAAATGGGTAATTTATGGTTATTCAGTTAGTTACTTTTCTTTGATTGTACCCTCTAGGCTTATAGGGGCTTGTGTTGGATCATTTACTTTCCGCATTTATTGTTTTATGGTTTCCAATTTAGTAGTTATAGTTGATTGATCTTTGTGTTGCTTTTTGGATTTAGCTATTTATTTCTTTATGCACTTTCTTGGTATATCCACATAATAGGTTGAAACATAAACTGAAACATTCTGGGGCTACAAAGATAGTTATAAATCGTTAGCACCGCATAAAAACTCCCAACAGTGTTGGAGATAAATTTCAGGTTTGCGTTTTTACCTTGACTAGTAATGTCGCCCAAAGCTACACCTCTAAACAACGCTAAAGCATTCAAAGAAAAATATAGTAACCCAACTTAGGTTGGGCTCAAACCTACCAAAAATACGTGAATTATCTCTCTAGTTTGATGAAGTCAACAGGCAGTACAGAAAAGTAAATGGAGGACTATAGTACTAATCTGTTAAAAGTAACAAGCAGCGAGTGTTTTGGTTGTAATCAGTCTGAAATGAGCACTAGGACTGTATTCCCCCTGGCTTCTCAACAACGCAGGTTTATCGTGCTTTGTTGAACCAACAAAATATCCTGCATGCAAAATTTGATATGTTAAGTACTATCAACTGTCTTGTGGACTCATTGACGGATTTAACCCTTTACTATTTGAGTCTCAGGATGTCGCCTTACTAACCCTTATCCTAGATCCCAGGTTAACTATTATCTTTTAAGTCTCAAGTTATTACATTAAAAGATAATCTTCTTAAGTAGATAATGCAAATAAGCTTATTTTAGTAATTAACTTCAAATCACTCCTCTTGTGAAATAAGTAGTGAATAAAAGGTGGGATCCTAACATTTGCAACTATTAAGAAATCTATTAAATTGAAGACAACCATAATACATGCAAGAATACTCATTCCGGACAGCATTGCACTTCCCCTACATTGTCATCCACCAGGGTTCCCACAACCCTATATAAGGGAATTAGTTTCTTATTGTTGTGAAACAATAAACTGAATTCATATTTGAATGCATTAAATCAATATCACAATAATTAACAACTAAAATCCAAAGTCTCAAATTGAATAATCAACCAAAATCAAGAATAAAACAATCCTAAGAAGAAAATCAAATCCTGGAATCAAATATATGTTTGTAAGTATCAAGAAACCATAGCATAACCAAAAAATGTCAAAAAAAGTGTATATAGAGTACAAGAAAACCCAAGGAAATAATTCTTGTACAAAGAAAGAAAACTTAAGTTGGTGGCCACTTACTGATCCACGTACGGGTCATAAATGGCACCTACGGACCGTAGGTGGTCCCAGGTAGGTGTCCTGGCCTCAAACTATTCTAAATACTCTTTGGACTTGGTTCTTTTGCAACATATTCTGGCACCTACAGATCATAGGTGGCACCTATGGACAGCAGGTGCTTTCCATAGGTAGCAGGGTTTTCTTTTCTCAGCTTCTGAGCCTCTGTTTCTAAAGATCTGACACATACTCTGGCATCTACGACCCGTAGATTGTACATAAGGTTCGTAGGTGCCCACTTCAGTGGTCCAAAACTTCAATTTTCACTCATTTCTTCATAATATCTCCAAAACATGATTTCCTCCAGAACACAACACGGAACACATCATATCTAACAAAAACACCTATGTAACTTGCATATTTTTATCGTTTTAATCATCGAAAGTGTAGTGAAACCATAGCACATCAACACCCTCAACATAGAATGTTTTCATATCCCCAGGCCACACAATACAACTAAACAAAAATAATGACTCTTAACTAGGAGAATCCTAAGTTGTCTATGATAGTCAATCATCAACCTTAAGATCAAAACATTATCCCTCCTATTTCAACACTTGAAAATCAATTACAATATAAAGAAGCACAATAAGGTGACAAAAGTGAATCAAGATATGGAATTACATTAGAAACAAACAACCATGTATATATACAAGTTACAATACCTAAACAAGTAAGCATCTAGAAATTCGACCCATGTGCCCTCATAACAAACAAGTTACACTCACTCATATAAAATCATACATGTCAATGCAAGGACGATAAAGAGACACTCACACTCGTACTCAAAATAGAAGTTTCACGAATGCGCATCAAGTACCATAAGCTTGCCCTTATTTTTGTTACCTTAGCTTTTAGACAATCAGGTAAGGATCACAAAGTACATTATTTGGCTTGTAATATAGGCTTGGGGGATGGTATGATAATATGGACATTTTTATTGACTAAGCCTCCTTGCCACTTGACACGATCCAAAACCAGGCCTTATCGTTTGGGCACCTCAAGCCCAACAAGGATCAGAGATTTCCTAGTTAACCCAACCTAACCATCACATCAATCCACAAGTGTCGGATGAACTCTGAACATGAAAAAAGATAGCGAAAACAAAACTAACAATCATAACTTTGGAATATCCAATCCTTACATTCATGTCATCATGTATCATTCAACCCACCTAAGTCTACAGTCACCTACAAAGCCTCTACAAAATTCGAAGTCAATAATATGTCGGGACAAGCCCCTGACAATAGCCATAACCAAAGCCGAAATAAGTATATGACATAAGGTAAGAAGACTATAAAATATGTGCCTTCCAAAGTATGGAAGCTCACCACTTCAATGTCAATAATTGAACCTCCTAACACCTAATCACTATGCAGGAAGATGAGAAGAAGCTCTAGCCCTTGTGTCACCTGGGGACACAACGTCAGAAGATGGTAAGAGGTTGGATTGCTAGCATGTAACTCAAGGGTATGGATAAAATAGTGTCACTATTCAATACCAAGTCAAACCATCATAAGCCACCAAATTCATACATATATACATGTAGATATATGTAAATATATTAAGTGTCAAGAGATAACAAGGACATAACATACATTTCAAAGCACCCAATTATGAACCATGAAGTGGAGGACTCTAACCTTCCAGCCGCGTAGGTTATATCAAGTAAGAGGACTCTAACCCCAAGCCTTCTTAATATGCAACCAAACTCTCACCACAAGCCTTTTGCTAGACAAGTGTACTCTAACCACAAGCCATTTTATTAGACAAGTGGACTCTAACCACTAGCCTTCTTATCAAACAAATGGACTCTAACCACAAGCCATCATGTCCATTATTAGTCAACATTGGGACTCTAACCCTTTGTCTATGCATTCACATCCACTCAATTCAATATTTAATGACTTTAACCCACTTAGCCCTTTTAAGTCACCAAGGCCACAATTCAACAACATACATGACCACAGGTTTTTCATAAACCATATATCAATAAATCAATTTAATAGGCCAACATCTTAGTATAAACCATCGTTTAAGTCAAATAATGGCTATCAATACCTTTATCAAACCATTTATTCTTAATTAGCATTCATACATCAGGCTTTAGTTCAAACACAATTCAATTTCATACTTAGGGACTCAAGCCCCTTCTTAACTATTCCAACCACCAAGGTTACCAATTAACCCATTACATGGGAAACAAGGCCTTTACAAAGTCATTAACCAAACATTTTTTTCAATTAAGCCATTTTCTTAGTTCAAAACACTATTAGCATGTAACTAGTCATTTGTCTTAGACATTTTCACAAACACCTTAAGGGCATACCTTTACCATGAACAAAACCCAAGTGTAAACCATCAAGATTAGGGTTACTCATGACCCATTTGTTAAACCATAGTCAACGATCACCCACATGATCCAATCATCACCAAAAATATGCACAAACACAAGTTTGAACAAGAGTAAACATTACCCATCACTATACATCAAAATCCTAAACATTTGTTTCGAAAGCCACCATTAAAGATTCATAAATAGTGTTTAAATAACATGATATTTGAGAAATACCAATGAGGGAAGAGTCACATGCCTTAATCAAGATGATTCATGAAAGGATTCTTGACCCTCCTAGCCTTTAGATAAACACCCTTTAAACCCTAGCCTCCAATATTGTTAAAGAATTTTCAAGAGTATTTTGGAATGTTTTGAACTTGTATATGTGAAGAATGAAGGTACAAATGAGATTAAGTTGTGGGTCATAAGGGTTGGGGTAGGAAATGTCTAAAACACCCTCCACTTAAAAGTTAAAATTTGTACCCAGGAGGGTACGAGTTCCACAACCAAATGGTACCCTAACTCTTACCCTAGGCTTCACCATGGACCCATAAACTGTTCAACATATGACTATGCTAAGCTAACTCGTACCTCAGGGTACGAATGGCAACCTAAATCATACCTTGAGTCATACCGTGAACAGATTCAACTAGGCTAAGCATATGACATCGTACGACTAGGCAACATACAACCCATACCCAAATATACGAATTAGGAGAGGCTAAACCCTACCTTAGATAGAATGTAACCCCCACTACACTACCTAACATATGAGTGAGAGAACCCCAATTTGTATCCTAGGATACGACTAGTACCCTTGAGTCATACCTTGCAAAGAAACTTCAACCAAGGGAATTTTTCTAAGGGTATAAAGCCTAGGGTTTTTAGCAATACACTTACGTTGGGGTCCACTTATCAACCAATTTCCTTTTATTCCACCCTTATTTATTCTTTTATTGCACATTCGGGTAGGGTGTTGCTTTTTTATTCATTATTTTTCTCTTTTTTCACAATTTCTTTTTCTTTCTATTTCTTTTTTTTCTCTACCACACCTAACCCTACTTTTTTTCTCTTATTTTACCTTTATTCATACCCACTTAAAATTATGCACCCCTATGATAGCGACCCTCAACTTAGGTGATTTGCTTGAGTTAAGGTGCACAATGTCCATAGAGTACCAAGGTCAAAACAGGTTCATTATAATACAAATATAGAAGGTGAAAGGTGTAACAAGAGGCCTAAAAATAGGGATAAAGGGATACTTATTCACACATAGAAGGTCATTTAGGCTAAATATGGACTTTTTCAAGTATGGTCTATGATCCTTTCCTATCGACTGTACAACAACATAGGTAAGACTACCTGAGAAAGTTGTAGATTCAACACGCAAAGAGAACTAAGTAGTATCTCACACACACATGGCACAAGGTCACAACACAAGTTGCTACCTATTTGGTTCATGCAATTGTTGGATGTGATTATTTTGTCAATCTTTAATGCCATAATGAGATTTACAATGGTCACACATATATACATATCACATAGTTCTACAAAAAAAATTAGAGGGGCATAATTATTCTCAAAATCAATAAAAAATATGTCAACTACCATAGATACTCAAAAATTTCCTAATTACACAAAAATACAATATAATATAAAACAAAACACAATACAACAAAAATTTTAACCTA
Source organism: Capsicum baccatum var. pendulum (assembly GCA_030864225.1). NCBI lineage: Eukaryota > Viridiplantae > Streptophyta > Magnoliopsida > Solanales > Solanaceae > Capsicum > Capsicum baccatum. Next base: position 222,772,161 of record CM061552.1, on the reverse strand, counting down.
GATATGTCGGTTCTACAACCATACCGTGGCCGACAAGAGAAGAAGTACGGCAATAAAAACCCGTAATGGCTATGGTATGCTCCATATACAACTAAAGGATAAGACAACGTCCCCAGTGCATAAATTAGGATTGATCAAATGGAAAATTAGGATCCTATAGAACCTCCTCTCTATCTCTCTTAGTCCTAAATATAGGGATCATCTCCTTATTCTTCATGAACAAGTCAAAATATATAGGTCCTCACATAGGTGTCAGTAGAACAACTGGAGGTATAACTGGAGGAACGGTTGGAATATTTCTCTCAGTGAGAGAGCCTATCTCTGGCTTTAGTGTGGCCACCTTATCCCTAATCTCAACCAAATTGGGCACCTCAATATTACTAAATTTGGTTAAGACTCGGCCCTCAAAATAATTTATATGGGCTGCACAATAGTTTGGAACTCTGATATCTCAGTCTTGTGAGCAATTTGTAATCTAGTCTCTGCTACCTCTTGTGTCACCAGGACCCAAGGTTGGATATGTCTATACAAATATACAACCTCAGCCTCAAGATTCTCTAGCTCTAGGTGGTAGAAGAATATTGACTCTCTACTAGGCTTTGTAAAAACTGTCAAGATACTAACACCATACATGTGGCAAAAACTATAGTAAAGGAGTGAGGGGGCACTAAAGATGTCCCAACTGGTTCCAAAGTGGAAGATGGGACTCAAGTGGATATAGTTGGGGTCTCCTTACCCTAAGAGCTTATATCAAGGGCTTTTCTCTACTCCCTTATCTCAAAATACATACCTTTATCAACATCTTCACCCTGTGTGTCACTCAGTTCTGTAGGAACCGATGGGCCCTCAAACCAAGGTTGAATCATTATTAGAGGTGCACAGGATCTCTGGTCAAAGACTGGGTTTGTTGAATCCTTAATCATACATGTTTGGGCCACACCCGTTGCCTCAACTCTATGGTAAACTCCTGGAATCTCAAGCTCCCTGGCCTCATCATACAACAACTGTGACAGTGTTATTATATCACTAAATACCTGCTCAAGAAGCTCATATCTAGTAATGGCAGCAAAATTAATATCATAACCAAACATCAAGCTCGCAATAAGTGCTATACCATCTCATGTAAATAAGTTGTACGTTGCAGTCAGACATATTTGATAAAGCACTACTAATAACCAAAAATTTGCAGCAAAATTCACTGTGGCCTTCTTAATCACACCTTAAGCCTCAACCCATGAGGTATCCATACCAAGGAGTGAAATATAACTACAATCTTACCAAACCTAACCTCTCACTTCTATGCTCAGTGTTTCACATAGCACGTCTATCATGCAATAATATCAGCCAGTGATCATAATACATTATAGACATAAGAGCTATATAATCTGACCTGAATAGAACTCAATAGATGGCCAGCGCTGAAATATTAACCATGACCCCTCTCACCAGTGTCTACTCTAACTGGGGATGCTCTATATCTTTATCACCTCTAGGAGTAGTCAAAGATACTATCATAGCATAGGAAATATAAAACTCATGCACTACAACCTAGATGTATGAACCCTGGGGTCTAGTCATTCTCCCCAACTGATTACGATCAAACACAGCCTGTAAAAGTGGTGCTCCATCCAACCTAAGTAACTAAATCTGTCTTTCCTCCCAAATAGTCCTCCTAGGTCAAGCGATCACAGTCATAAATATGTCTTACTAAAAAATAGTCTGTAGACCCTCAATATACCACCTCAGGTTCACCTCATCAATAGGCTTGGATGATAAATAAGTAGGATAAAAAACCTAGTCTGTTAGGGTTGGTGGCTTCTAATAAAATGTTTGTGTTATACCCTCCTCAAACTGGGGTACTGTAGATGATGTCTGAACAACTGGTGCTATGGGATTATTTTAAAACCCTTCTGGTCCTGTGTAGCTTCCTCTAGATGTGGCTCATAATCTACCTCCTCATCATTATTATCTTTTCCGTCCTCAGACTACGAAAAGCGTGATGGTGAAATTTTGGCCGACTTCATCCATGGTATGGCTATTGGTATGGTGCCATCTAGATGAGCCCTAGGGCAAGTAGAAGTAGTCTATCTTCACTACTGTGACACTGCTAAGATCTAAATGCCCAAAGTAACTCAAATAATTATCTTAGTTGCAGCTTTCTTTTGAGCCCTATTATGTGGTCTTGCTGCTCTGTTGGGGAAATCGAGTACTCCTCCACTGAATTGTTACTCTCAAAGGATTCATCCCATTGCGTTAATGGTCTTTCCTTCTTTTTAGAAGCCTTTGGTGTCATGTGTGCTTGAAAACCAAGTGTTAGTCCCCAAAAGATAGTAAGGAATTGCAAAATTTGAAGAAAAATTCAAAATTGTGAGTCTTTGAATTTTTTCTAAATTTTACATCCCTATAACCTGTACTCAGTCCTAACAAGTCCAATTTTTTCACGTTCATTTAGGATCAACTTTTAAAATCAACAATGACATATAAGAATTTTGGGGATTCCTCGACCCTTTCAACTTCTACTTCTATTTGAGGAATCATCATAAAGTATTTATTAAAGAGCAATGCATTTTTGTAAGATTATAGGTTAATTCTAGGATCCTAAACATAAGTTTGTTGATTTCTACATATTTTACATGAAAATAAACATACCAACTCACTTATTTCAAGTTTAGCATAATGTACTATTATTAGGAGCCAAGAATATTACCTTTTGTTTCAAAAAATAGAAGTAAAGATTGAAAAGATGAAGAAACTCTAGCTTTAATGTGCAATACATGTAATATAGATAAATTGGTACTGATCCAACGTAGTGTTCGGTCCTTTTATGAAGTGTGGGGCAAGTTGGAAAGTTTGAATTTTAGAGAGTGAGAAATTATGAGGTTTAATGGGGTTTAAAAGTGGGTTAGGTCGCTTAAATAGGGATAGGGGGTTAATTTTTGGTCAGGTTAGGCCTAGATTTTAAAAAAAAAATTAGGCCTAAAAATAGGCCACTTATGGAACCACCTATAGGGTGTAGGTGGCACCTACGGTAAGTAGTCCCAATTTTTCAAATATTTAGCCTGCTCTCTAGACTTCCTATTTTGAAACACACTGCATAACTTACGAGGTCATAAGTAGTATTTACGACATCATATGTATGTTTGCAAGTTAAAGTCTAGAGATTTCCAATAATCCTCAAAAAAAAAATTTGACATTCAATGCACAAGTTACCTAGCCGGAGTGGGACTTATGACCTTCATTAATTGGTTAGAAAGTCCCCTTACCTTGAATATTATGAATTAAGAAATTTATTACCATGTTCCAGGTTGTCCCTCATGTAATTTTATCTACAAAAAAAAAAAGAAAACAACATGAATAGTAAAATAGTGGGTTTCCTCCCACTCAGCACTTTTTTTAACATCACGACATAATGTGGATATATTGGTTACTCAGACTTCACAAACAAGCCCCTGGGTTGACTCCCATAGAGCACTTTATTTAATGTCAAGGAATGATGTGGGTACCTTGATTATCAAAATTCATTAAGTTACCCAAAGGAGTAGCCTCTTATGTCATCAACACAATGAATAACTGACACCACCCTCAAGTCGGTTGGCTGCTTCATAGTTCTGCAGACGTTGGGTATTACTTCCTCTTTACTGACTCTAAACTTGAACCTGCCTTCTCCATATCAACCATCGCACTACTTGTGGCCATTTATGGTCTTCCCAATATGATGGGTATCTCGAAGTCAACCATACAATCCAAGATGACAAAGTTAGCCGAAAAAATAAAGTTAACTTTTACCAAAAAATCAAATGATATGCCCACGAGTTTATTTACTATATGTTCTGCCATCAACAACAACATAGCATTGGTTCTTGAGGGCTTAATCCCAACTGTTTGACCAAATCAACAGCATTAAATAAATGTTGACTCCCAAGTCACATAACACTCTAGAAAACTTGGATGTACCAATAGTTCATGGAATGGTGAATGCTCTGCGATCACCCTTCTTTTAGGCCAGGGACTTCGAAGTGATCACACTACAATGGTGCAACCCACCAATATCCTCAAAACTAACTACTCTTTCTATGTCACCAACTCCTTCATAAACTTGATGTGACAAGGAATTTTCTCAAGATCCTAAAGAAGAAGGTTGTTCAAGCTTAACTTTTTTAGTATGGAAATAAACTTCTTAAACTTCCCTTCTTACTTCTTCTACTTTATCCTTTGAAGAAAAGGTGGTGAAGGTTGTGGAATTGTTTTCAATACAAGCTCATCCACCTTGTTGTTACCTTTGTCCTTCTAACATGAGCATCTACACTTGTCGCCTTATTTGACTCTACTATATTTCTTCATCTTATCAAAAGTAGGCAAAGGGGGATCAATAGTAGACTTACCACTCCGAGTAGTGATAGCTAGACAATGACCATCATTCTTAGAATTCTAAACTTTGTTGCTTGGAAGGGTACCCAACTTCCTCTGACTCAAAGTTGTAGATATTTTCCTAAATTTCTAATCTAATTACTTTATCATAGTTGCATGCGATACCACCTTTTGGGTTAATCTTGAGATATCTGCCTTAATATCCATAAGGCAAGTCTCGTGACTTTCCTGACCCTTAACTAGATTGGACAATATAGCCTCCATCCTCTACTCTGTATCATAATCGCCTGGTGGACATACCTATCCCTCTTCTACTTGTAATCATCTTTTCTTGTCCAATCACCATCATGATCTTTACTCCAATCTCTGTACCTATCCCGATAATAATTCTAACCTTGGTTTCCTTGCCATTTGGCTAGGAATCCTGTCAACTCTTGATCTAGGTATTTTGCCTCTTTTTCTAAATCAAAATAATAAGATATAGAGGCCTTACCCTGCGAAACTACTAAATGTACCTTCTCAGAATTCATTAATATGAACTTCTTCATCAAGATCCCAATATCTAGTCTAAGTTGTCCAATATCTTGCGCCACAAATCATTAATCACTCTATGCTCGCTGGAAGCCCCAATGGATAAAGCCAACACCTCTCTCTGCCTCCCAAGTATGCAATCCTCAGTTGGTAATAGAGTTATAGTCTAAAATCATTAATGCTACTCCCCAGCAAACATGCATGAATGCTCCACTAGTGATCGTATCTTCCATAGCTCAGGAACTAATAGTCAAGGCTCGATAAAATATCTCAAGCAAATTAGTCCCTAAAATGTGATGGTTGGGTACCATGCTCAACTTCTTCTTAACCAAAACCATACCCCATACGTTGACTCAAAATGTAGTTGCCTAAAGTTATATATCTCATCATTTAATTGCAACATTCTACTCTAAGGGAAGAAACAGTATAAAAACTTCCTACGTAACTTATTCCAAGTAATAATCAATCCTCGAGTAAGTTCCCCAGAACACAATGAAGCTCCACTAGTCAATAAAAAGGGGAACAACATAAGTCTGAGCGCTTCCTGATCTACCCCAGGTATAGTGTATGAAGTGCATATCCCAATATAGTTTGCAAGATACATGTTTGCATCATCTGTAGCCAAGCCCACAAACGGACCTTTCAAGTTCAAGAGTTGGATCATAGAACTAGTAATGCCAAATTTCACACCTAGAAGCAAAGCAGGAAGAATATAGATCCTATCTTGTCATGATAAACTTATCATATATCCCCCTTTGAATAATCTTATGGAGGTAAGTACAGTTAGGTTAGGATTATTGGTGCCCTACCACCTCTAGATTTATCTCTATTTTTGCTAAGTGTTGCTCAATAAGCTGCTTCCTATCTCTACCTAGATAGATCTGCCTCCCGAGCTATATGTCGGGATTTAACAATCCTCATCTGGTTAGTTGTTTCTACCAATAACTACTCAGTTCCTTGATCAACAATGCCCTAAACATCTTCGGGGGAAGGGGGAGGCTAATCATGTGTATCATTATGAACCCCTTCAAGTTCACCTTCTCTTCTGTGTCCATTCATATTACTAGTCAGCTATAGGATTTTCTCATGGTTAGGATGTAGTGGGATTAAGGTATTGCCTTGACTCCTTGTGTTAGGCATACATTGGAGTACACCCAACTAAAAATAGAAAATAAAAACCCAAAATCTTCATAAATCTCCAATCAACAATCACATTGTATTCCATGAAAAAGGTACGAAAATTTTGATGTTTCCCAAAGCTACACCTCTAAACAAGCATAAATAGGTCAAAGAAAAATATAGTAACCAAACTCATGTTGGGGTTGAACCCATAGGGAATACTTGAATTATCTCTCTTATTTGCTGAAGTTAACAAGCAGTATTAAAAAGTAAATAAGGTGACTATAGCAGTAACTTTGTTGTAATTAATCAGAAATGAACACTAATACTATGTTCCCCATGGCTTCTCAACTACGTAGGTTTATCGTGCTTTGTTGAACCAACCCAATACCTTGCATAAAGAATTTGATAAGTTATGTACCATAAACTATCTTGTAGACTCATTGACGAATTTCAACCATAATCGTTTGAGTCTTAGGATGTCTCCTTACTATCCCTTGTCCTAGATTCCATATTAACTATTACCTTTTGAGTCTCAAGTTATTGGATGAAAGATAATCATCTTAAGTAGATAATGTTGATAAGCTTATTTTGGCTATTAACTTCAAATTAATGTTGTGATCATGTTTTTATACACTCTACTCCTTTTGTGAAGTAAATAGTGAATATAAGGTGGGATCTAAACATTTGTAACCATCAGCAATCTATAAAACTAAAACAACCATAATACATACAAGAATACTGGTTCATAATAACTTTTCACTTCCCCTTCTTCACCAATCCGCCAGGGTTCTCACAACCCTAGATAAGGAAATTATCCACTCATTATTGTGAAATAATTAGTGGAATTCTTGTTTGAATGCATTAAATCATTATAACAATAATCAACAACTAAACCCAAAGTCTCAAACTGAATAATCAACAAAAATCAAGAACAAAATAATCCCAAGATCATAATGAAATCCTAGAATCAAAAAATATTTGTAATTATCAAAAGCGTGTTACCAAAATAAAAAACATCAAAAGGGTATATACAGAGTACAAGGAAACCCTAGGAAATTACTCCTAAATAAAAATGGAAAACTGAAGTCAGTGTCGCTTACTAGGCCACCTACGGGTCGTAGGTGGCACCTACAAACCATAGGTGGTCCAACATAGATTCCCTAGCCTTAAAATATTTTGAATACTCTCTGTATTTAGCTCTTGTATAACATATTCTGAAATCTACGGATCGGAGGTGCCCTCTATAGATAGCAGGGTCTTTTTTTCTCAACTTTTAAGCCTCTATTTATCAAGATCTGACACATGCTCTAGCACCTATATCTCGTAGGTAGTACATACGGGCCGTAGGTGCCCACTTCAATGGTAAAAAAACTTTCATTTTCACTCATTTTCTTTAGGATAGCTCCAAAACCCAATTTCCTGCTAAACACAACACAAACCAAATCATATCTAACAAAAAAATCTGAGTAACTTGCATATTTTCATCTTTGTAAGCACCGAAAGTGCTATGAAACTATAGAACATCAACTAGATTATTATATCTTATATATTATCGTACCTATACTATGATTTAGCATAGTCGGTTGATGATGCATACTGAGTACCCATGATTTTAGCACTCATGTTACACTTCTGTACCCTTTTGGTGCAAATTTGAGTACTAGTTGTCACCATTTACATGACACTCATGTTGCATTGATGTAATAGATTTGGGTGATATCTTTGAGTTAGAGTTACCCTTTTTCCTACTATTACCATATCTAGTCTTTCATTTTCATAGATGAGTTGTATTTTACTATTTCTGTACTTATATTTCATTTTAGTAGCTCTTGTACTGGCATTACTAGGTCCTGGGATGATTTTTGATATTTTATCTATCTATTAGGCTATTATGACTACTTTCTTGCTATTTTAAATCGTTAAATATTGATTTCTATCACTTAGGACTTTTTTTACCAAGTTAGCCCATTGCGTGTAGCTTCAGGCTATGATTTGACTTGCTTACTAGCAGGATAAAGTTGGTGTCATCATGAATCATAATTCGGGTCATGACAATCCCCTTAGTTATCATGTGTCGTATTAATCATCTTATGCCTTTTTGTATTATGGACAATCTAAACATTGTTATTGTTTGTGTTGCTATCTATTTCCTACTTATTCTCCTCCCTGTTAGGAAATCAAACATGTTCCCTATCATGGGGTTGCTTGGTATTCACTGTTAACTACTTTGTTTTTGTTAGCATTCTTATTCTTACCATATTTCAATTCCCTAGGTCTACTACCACTCTTTTACTGGATAGAATTTTGTCTTTGGCTTTGCAGTCTATGAACCTAAGGAGCCTGTATTTTTTTATTTTTTCATCAGTCACCAGTTTATTACTCCATCGCTTGTTCTTTGTTTCATTGAAAACTCTAGATTCATCCTTATTGACCTTGCATATTTTATTTATGCAATACTAAGGAAAATAATCGTATTATTGATTTAAATCACATTTTTCTACACTTCCCGTATAGCCTTATTTTCAATACCTATTTGTACATACTTAGGAAATACTCCATTTAGGTAAACCAACACCTGCATTCGTGCATAGCATGGTCTATCTTATTAATTATGGCTTGATCAAGTTGGACAGGCTTTTTGACTACCAAAGCTAGGAAAATAAGCATTTTGACCCAAAAATGGGTGATAAGTTAGGGAAACATATTGACTTAGGAAAGCTATAGGAAATCTCTAAATGCAGAAAAAGCACTAAAATGGAGGAAATAACCTAGAGGGTCAGTACAACATCCACTACTAAAAGGACTTTTGCCCAAAAAATTTAAGGATAAATATATACTTGAAGGACGAAACAGGTAGGGATACTAGGTGGGCATATCCTACTCAGTCTCCTAGGTAACCACCTTATCTAGACAGTGATACCACAAAACCTTAACTACAGGAAAATCTCTGGAGAAAAGCCTCGTGATATCTCTAGCTAACATAGATGTACGATCCTCAACAAATGTCAACCTCTCATCCAGCTGATCTAAGTCCCACCAAAGTATGTAAGAATCATCTAGGAGGTACCAATGTAACATAGATACATGAAACATTGGGTGGATTGTTGAGAAGGTTGGAGGTAAAGTGAACCTATATGTAACCTCCCTACCTATTTGAACGATCTCAAATGGTTCAATATACCTAGGGTTTATCTTGCCCCTACTTCCAAACTTATCACTCCATTCATAGGAAATACTCACAAGAAGACTCAATTACCAAATTTAAACCTCAAGGAACGAAGTCTATAGTCCACAAGCTCTTCTGCCTACAGTAAGCTTCTCGAAGCCTATCTTAAATCACCCAAACTCAATCCAATGACTCAAAAATTTCTATGCCATAGAGCCTAACCTTAGAAGTCTCAAAACAATCTATCAGAGATCCACAACTCCTACCATACAATGCCTTGAATGGGGCTACTTGAATACCCAAATAAAAGTTGTTATTAAATGCAAACTATGCCAAAGCTAAAAAAATGGTTTCTCTAAAACCAAAAATATAAGCATGGAGCATATCCTCCAAAACTTGAATAGTCTACTCCAAATGCCTGTCATTATGAGGAAAAAAGGCAATGCTAAGTCCATTTAGGTACCCATCTCTTTCTATAATGTCCTCTAAAAGATAGAAGTGAACTGAAACCCTAGATTAGAAATAATGAACATAGGCACCCCATAAAGGTGAATCACCTCATCAATATAAATATTGGTCAACCTTTTGGCACTGTAGGAAGTTTAAATAGGAAGAAAAAAGGTAGATTTGGTTAATTGGTCCATAATGACCCAAATGTTATCAAAACCACAAGAAGGGCAAGGAAAACCACCTACGAAGTCCATAGTGACCTACTCCCATTTCCATTTGAGAATATAAAGCCTCTAAACAAATCTACTAGGTATCAAATTCTCGATCTTTACCTACTGACAACATAGGAACTGAGCCATAAACTCTATTATATCTTTCTACCAGTAATTCTGCTTCAACTGATGCTTAATCTTATATGCTTGATCTTTACCTGCCGATGACATAGGCATTAAACCACAAACCCTGAGTATTTAGTGTTATGAGCCTCTTAAAGTATATACTTAATCAAATATCCAACCTTCGAAACACAAATACAGCCATCAAACCTCAGAATACCATTGGAATCTAAGGTATCCCTCCTGGACTCACCTCTCAGTAGTATTGAATGTTACAAAGTCTACCATCTTTAAACTAACAACCTAAAATTTGCTCTAACATCTAGATTTAACACTAGCTAGAACCCTTCTAGAGTCAAAAATATCAATTCAAACCATTAAGTTTGCTAAGGATTAGATAATCAAAGCCAATGGCCACTTTAAAACTAAAATGAAGGCTAAGCTACTCATGCTCACTTTTCTCTGGCTTAGGGCATCTGCTAACATAATTACCTTGACCGAATAGAATAAAATTGATATACCATTATCCTTAATAAGCTCAATCCATATGCATTACCTCAAGTTCAACTCCCTATAGGTCATAATATATTAAAGACTATGATAGTAAGTGAAAATCTCATAATGAATACCATACAAGTAATGCCTCGAATTATTAAGCACCAAAACTGTGATACCCAACTCTAAATCATGAGTAGGGTAGTTTCACTCTTGCACTTTAAGCTACCTCTATGCATATTCAATAACATAGATCTACTATATCAAAACACACCTCCAAAGCACCAGAAGTATCATAGTAGACTATGAACCCCATGACGTAAACTAGAAGGGTCAAAGTAGGAGCTGAACTGAGCAAGTCCTTGAGCCTTAGAAAATGCTCCTAACAATATGTATACCACTAAAATGAAACCTCATACCTGGTCATCTACTCACAGAGGTTGTAATACAAGTAAAACTCTCGATGAACCTCTAATAATAGCTAACTAACCTAGTAATATTGCAAACCTTAATTATAGATATAGGTCTATCCCAATCACGAATAGCCTCAAATCTTCATTGTGTCCACCATAATACCTTCCTTAGATACCACATACCCCAACAAAGCTATGAACAAAAGACAAAATTAACACTTTAAGAATTTGGCCCAAAGATTTTGATCTCTCAAAGTGTGGAGCACAGTCCTTAATATTGCTCATGTTTCTCACTGCACCTCAAAGATACCAAAATGTCATCAATGAAAAGTATCACAAAAAAGTCCAAATAAAAATTAAAAAAGTGCTTCATTAAATCCATAAATAATTTTAGGGCATTAGCTAACCCAAAATATATCACCAGGAATTCATAAAGATCGTAACAAGTGTTGAAGGTTATCCTAGGGTTGTCCTAAGACTTGATCATTAACTGATGGTAGCCACACCTGAAATAAATCTTAAAAAACACTATTGTGTCATGAATGAAACACCTGAGGATGTGACCTTATAAAATTTTTAGTTGAATAGCAATGATTATGATATGTGTGTTATGTTGTATCCATGTTGTGTGTTATTTCGAACTTGTGTAAGGACTTCCTAGGTGAATATTACGGTGTTAAATTTTATCGATACATGCCTATCCATGTGGAAAAGAATTGGAACACTTAGACTTGAACCCTCGAAGAAGACAACAACTTCTTTGATGTCTCTAGAGTGGATACGATTAGGGGTACTTAAGTCATACCCTAGGTCACGACTCGTACCCACCGTGACCCCCCTTTCGTACAGTAGTTAGTATGTTAGGTTAGTATACTGTCCACTATACAACAATTTCATCCCTTGGTTGTAACCAAGATCACGAGTTGTAAGCTACCCAATCGTATGGAGTGAAACCTAACCTAAAGTGGACTTCTTTGGTTATGGGTGTTCTATACGAGTTAGTTCACGATTCATACCCTAAATATATGACTCAATGATGACTATTCATACCCTAACTGGTGTGTTTGACCTAAGGGAAGTCTTGGGTACGAGTTAGTGTACCACTCGTACCCTAGGTTATGATTGCCAAATGAACTGTGATAGGAAGTCGCACCCCTGCACGTGTGTATTTTCCAGATTTAACCTAGGACCTTTTGGTTATTTACCTTGCCTAAAACCCTAGGTCCTTGACCTATATAAGTCTTAGTATCCTCTCAAGTCTTCATTTTCAAGACTTAAACACATCCTAACACTCTAAAGGCTCTTGGAAACAAAATTGAAGGCTAGGGTTTAAAGGTGTTCATCTTATGGAAAGGAACAAGAGTGAAGATTGTTGGTGATTCAAGTTGTTTAAAGCATGTATCTCTTTTCTTATTTAAATATCTCTAAACCAATGTACTTCTCACTTGAATTAGTAAGTGTCCATGGTGGTTTTGAATTAAATGAAAAGGGTTTTGACACCTAACAATGAATGATGATGATGATTCTTGTATATACTTGTGTTGATACATCTATTTGATGGTAGATTGCATATGTGGGTGCTTGATGTATGTGTTTTTAACATGAGGGTCTTGAGTAAATCTAGTCTTGATGATGTCTATCATGAAAATAACCTTATTATAAGTATGCACAAAAGGAGTTTGTTAAAATTTATAAGTGAAATGACTAAATGCATATTGATAATATGTTGAGCTAGGGAAATGACCCAAGTGGCTATGAATGTATTTTGAATAACCTTCTAAAGGTATTATAAACCATGTATTATGAAATTGGTAACCTCGTTGGTTGATAGCTAATCTGAGGGAAAGGTCCCTAGATATGGGGATGAACTTGAATTAAGCATAGAACCCAAGTATGGTAAGAATGTGGTAATAGATTGCTAATGAAATGTGAATAGCTTGTATGGGTCTAGATGGCCATAATTGGAATTGTATAACTGAAATAAGTGAAGGCATTATCCTATTGAGATGATTGAGCAATGAAGGCTTCCATAATGGCCATGAGGTCTTGTATACTGTTGAAATTGGTTAAATGGCTAAAATCCTTAAATATTGTATTAAATATATGTTGATGTCTGGACAAGAGGGTAAAGTCCCAAATATCAACCAATAATGATTGTAATGGATTGAGGGTAAAGTTTTTTGCCTTATGTGATGGATCAAACGTAAAGTCCCTTGCCCAATGAAAATGCAAGGTAAATTCCATTGCTTAAAAAGAATTATTGAGGTTAAATCACCTCACCACATGAAAAGGCTTGCGGTAAAGTCCACCTAAGGCATATGGTAATGTCCACTCATGGCTTTTAGTAAAGTCTACCTATGTATTATGGTAAAGTCCACCTATGTGTGTAGGTAAAACCCCTTGTTTGAAGTGCCTAAGTGTTTGGGTAAGGTCCCTCATTGAGTGATGGTGTGTATGGATAAAGTCCCTCAGCATAATAACATGTGTACACGGGGAAAGTTCCCGATCTAATGATAAAGTTAATGTGACTTAAAGTCTTTAGTGTATTAAACATGATGAATGCATAAGTGTGGGAGGTGGTAGTCCTCTACTCTACATTTAATGAATGAATGTATGAAAATGTTGATGAACCTTGATATCTAGGTTGATATATGGTATATTTATATGTATGGATAAGAGTATGAATGTGATAAAATAAGATATTTTGATTTATTGTTGATTGATGATGTTATCTTAACACTGATCCTTAAGTTACATGTTAGCATTCCAACCGCTAGCTATCTCCAGATGCTACATCCCCATATGATATAGGTGTCAGAGCATCTTCTTTTTTTCTCGTGCAGTGACTTGTAGATCAAAGCGGTTCGTGCATTGACTTTAAAGGGTGAGCTTTCTTACATCTAGATGATATTGATCTCTTATTCCTTATCTTTAGACTTAGTCTATTTAAGAATTGGTTTGGCTATAGTCGGGGGCTTGTCCCAATATGTACTTTTATTGACATTGATCTTGTATAGAGGTGTTTTGAGCAACTGTAAACTTGGGCATAGTCATTATAATGAATCTAATGTTGACTTATGTTATTATTTCCTCTATTATTATTTGTGAATTAGATCTCCTCTAACTTTAATGGTATGTCGAGGTAATTAGGTTGGGCTATTGGTGCGACCTCCAGTTCATGTGTGCTTGAGGTGCCCATAAGACATGGTCCGATGTTCGGGTTATGTCGAGTTGGTATCAGAGTCGAGGTTCATGGTCAGTTGGGTGTTCACAATGTTGTATCAGGTAGAGTTTATTTTATGGGTGGGAAGTGCCATACTTATAAAACAAAGTCTATAAGGTAGAATGTTTCCCTTTCTTGTGTTTCAATCTCAAGTTATTAAGTCTAAGGTCTTGAATTTCCTCTAATTCCATTTGTTATCTTTCAGCTCATGCCTCAAAAAAGATCTGAGACTCGGGAAAACACTATTGATGGTCCTATGGATGAAGCTCGTCCAACTTCTGGAGTTTAAACCCGAGCTAGGGTTGCGGCATCTGGCCATCCTCGTGGGGTTCCACCGACCAACCCTGCTCATGAAAGTGGAATTCTTTCTCAGTATCCTCAAAGGGATGCTACTAATATGGAGTTTCATCGCTCCATCAACCTTATGACTTAATTGGTAGCCTCTCAAGTAGAGCGTGGTACCCCGAATACCATTTCTTCTAAGGCCACAAAAATTGGCCAATTTATGATATTGAGCCCTCCTAAGTTCTTCTATACCATGGTTGAGAAATATCCTCAAAGATTCATTGATGAAATAGAGAAAATCCTCTAAATCATGCAAGCTTCGAAAATTGAGGGTGTTGAGCTTACTTCATACCAATTGAAGTATGTAGAGTACCATTGGTACGAGGGAAGAGAGTTGTCTAGGGGTATTTATGTTAGTTCGGCTTCTTAGGTGGACTTTTCTAAGGATTTCCTTGACTTGTTCTTTCTTCAAGAGATTAGGGAGGCAAAGGCAAAAAGATTGTGAACTGGAAGCAAGGGAGAATGTCCGTACAAGAGTACGCCTTGAAATTCCATCAATTATCAAAGTATGCTCTCGAGATAGTTTCTAGCATACGCAAGTTTGTCTCGAGATTATTCCGTGAGCTATTTTTTAAAAGCAAGGTGACCTTGTTGATTAATAACATAGACATTGCGAGGTTGATTGTGTATGTAAAACAAGTGGAAGACGAGAAGAAAAAGTAAGTTGAGCTTAATGAGAAACAAGGAAGGAGTTTAGGCTTTTCGAGAGTAGTGGTGGAAGTAGTGGCAAGTGTCCACAAAATAAGTGGGGGAGTTTAGGTTCATTCTCCTTGTCTAGTGTTCGCTCTTCTTACCCAAAGTTCTCGAGTGGTTATCGATCTCAGTTCAGCGGCAGATCTCGGGCACAATGTGCAAAATGTTAAACTACTGGTGCTCAGTTGGCTCTACCTCGCCGACCTTGTAGATTATATAGTCAGATCTATTATGGTGAGTGTGAGAAAGGGAGAGGCATATGTTTTCATTATGGTCAGTTTGGGCACATGCAGCGTGAGTGCCCCATTCTAGCAACTTCTTGGGCTAATAGGGCCTATTTTGCTACTCCTTCTACTTCCGTACCAAAGAGTTCTATATTCGTTGTTGCTTCTAACAGGTCAGAACCGCTTGTATGCACTTTCTACTCACTAAGATTCTGAGGCATCTCCCGATATTTGCATGGGTATGTTGAGTCTTTTCTCATGAGATGTGTATTTATTACTTGAACCAGGGTTTACTCTTTTTTATATGACCTCATATATGGTTGTGCATCTTGATTGTGTCCTGAGAGTCTGTTGGTTCCCTTTTCTATTTCTACCCCTATTGGAGACCCTGTTATTATAAGAAGGGTCTACATTGGATATATAATATTTGTTGGTGGTAGAGATACTCTTGTTGACTTGATAGAGTTAGACATAGTTAATTTTGATGTTATTCTAGGGATGGATCGGTTACACTATTATTGTGCTTCCTTAGATTGTCGGACCCGTGGGGTCATTCTTCAATTCCCTAATGAGACAATCATTGTATGGAAAGGTGGTTCCTTAGTGACGAAGGGAAGGTTTATTTCTTATCTTAAGGCCCAAAGGCTGATTTCGAAGGGATGCTTGTATCACATGGTCTGAATAAAGATTCTAACTCAGAAAACCCACCTCTAGAATCGGTTTCTATGGTAAAAGAGTTTCTTGATGTATTTCCTGATGATCCCCCAGTGTTGCTCCCGATAGGAAAATTAATTTTGGGATTGATCTTATTTCGGACACTCATCCGAAATTTATTCCTCCTTATAGAATGGCTTAGGTGGATTTGAAAGAACTTAAGGAGAAATTGAAAAATCTCTTAGATAAAGGTTTCATTCAGCCTAGTGTGTCTCCTCGGGGAGCTCTTGTGTTGTTTGTTCACAAGAAGGATGGATCTCTTTGTATGTGCATTGATTATCATCAGTTGAAGAAAGTGACCGCAATGAATAAATATCCTTTTCCCAGGATCGATGATTTGTTTGATCAACTTCAGGGAGCGAAGTGTTTCTCAAAGATTGATCATAGATTGGGTTATAATCAAATTAAAATTAGGGATGTAAATATCCCTAAGACTGCCTTTAGAACTCGGTATGGTCACTCTAAGTTCCTTGTCATCTCTTTTGGGTTGACCAATGCCCCAGTGGCATTCATGGATTTGATGAATAGGGTTTTCCGTCCATTCTTGGACATGTTTGTCATTGTCATTATTGACGGTATCTTGGACTATTCTAAGAGTGAGGTGGATCATGTAGATCACCTCTATGTTATGTTACAAACTTTGAGGGATCATTGTTTGTATGCCAAGTTTTCCAAGTGTGAGTTTTGGTTGAAAGTCGTAGCTTTTCTTAGTCAAGTCATCTCTAGTGATGGGATCATGGTGGATCCCCAAAAGGTTGGGGCAGTTAATAAATAGACTAGACCTACAACTCCAATAGATATTCAGAGCTTCTTGGGTCTAGCTGGTTATTATAGAAGGTTTATGGAGAGTTTTTCCACTATAGCTACCCCATTGATCAAATTGACCCAAAAGAATGCCAAGTTCTTGTGGTACGATGCGTGTGAGGGTAGCTTCGAGAATTTGAAAGATAATGTGGGTCTTGAGTAACCCTAGTCTTAATAATGTCTACCATGAAAATGACCTTATTATAAGTATGCACAAAAAGTGTGTGTTAAAATGTCTAAGTGAAATGACTAGTTGCATGTTGATAATGTGTTGAGCTAAGGCAATGGCCCAAGTGGCTATGAATGTTTGTTGAATGACCTTATGAAGGTATTATGATCCATGTATTGTGAAATTGGTAACCTTTTTGGTTTATGTCTAATGTGAGGGTAAGGTCCTTAGATATGGGGATGAACTTGAATTATGCATAGAACCCAAGTGTGGTAAAAATGTAGTAATAGATTGCTAATGAAATGTGAATAGCTTCTGTAGGTCTTGATGACCATGAATGGAATTGTACAATTGAACTAAGTGAAGGAATTGGCCTATTGAGATGATTGAGCAATGAAGTCTCCCACAATGGCCATAAGGTCTTGTATAGTGTTGAAATTGGTTAAATGGCTAAAGTCCTTAAATATTGTATCAAATGTGTGTTGATGCACGGACAAGAGGGTAAAGTCCCAAATGTTAGCCAATGATGGTTGTGATGAATTGAGGTTAAAGTCCTGTGCCTTATGTGATGGCTCGAGGGTAAAGTCCCTTGCCAAATAAAAATTCAAGGTAAAGTCCATTGCTTATAAATATCTCTTGAAATCAAAGCACCTCACCTCATGAAGAGGCATGTTGTAAAGTCCACCTATGTGTGTGGGTAAAGTCCCTTGTTTGAATGGCCTAAGTGTTTGGGTAAGGTCCCTCGTTGAGTGATGGTGTGTGTGGATAAAGTCCCTTAGCATAATGAACATGTGTACATAGGGGAAGTCCCCAGTCTAATGATAAAGTCCTTGGTGTATTAAACATGATGAATCCATAAGTGTGGGAGGTCGTAGTCCTCTACTCTACGTCTAATGAATGAATGTATGAGAATTTTGATAAACCTTGATATCTAGGTTGATATATGGTATATGTATATGTATGGATAAGTGTATGAATATGATAAAATATGATATATTGATTTTTTGTTGATTGATGATGTTACTTATCACTTATACTTGAGATACATGCTAGCTTTCCAATCACTAACCGTTTCCAGACTCTACATCCCCACGTGGTGTAGGCTCGGAAGTATCTTCTTCTTTTCCCACGCTGTGAATTATAGATCGAAGTGGTTCATACATTGACTTGAAGGGGTGAGCTTCCTTACATCCGGAAGACATTCATCGCTTGGTCCTTATCTTTAAACTTAGTCTCTTTAAGACTTGGTTTGGCTATAGTTGGGGGTTTGTCCCGACATATACTTTTATTAACATTGGTCTTGTATAGAGGTGTTATGAACAATTGTGAACTTAGGCATAGTCATTATAATGAATGTAATGTTAACTTATGTTATTATTTTTGCTATTCTGATTTGTGAGTTAGATCTCGTCCGACTCCTATGGTCCGACGTTCGGGTCGTATCAATGAAGCTACACAAAAAATCATCCATAAGAGGCATAGTATACTTATTCTTTGTTGTGACCTTATCCAACTGCCTGTAGTCGATACATATATCCATAAAACCATTTTTTTCGCAAATAGAACTGGATCACCCCAAGGCGATACATAGGTTTGATGAAACCCTTACCCATAAGAACTTGAAGATAAATATTTAGCTCTTTTATCTCGATAGGAGCCATACTATAAGGAGCCACAAAAATTGGTCTAGTTCTTAGACCAAGGTTAGTAGCAAACTCTATGTATTCCTCACAAGAAAGGATAGGTAGTGAACAACAAGGACTCACAGTACTATCATCCCAAACATAAGCAAAGAATGACTCTCAACCCCTCGATACCAGTTTCCTAGACAAAATATAAAAAATATCCCATTGGCACATATCTAAAAAGAACCCTACCACATAACTGGGGGTATGTCAGCCATAACTAAGGTAGTGGTCTTGGCAAAGTAATCTAAGATTGCATGATTGGGGGGATAACAAATCCATACCCAGAATAATATCAAAATCCTGAATAACTAAGATAATGAGATCAACCTATGTATCATACTCTCGAACAATCATCAAACATGATCTATATACCAGTCCGCTACTAAGGAATCACCCACTAGGGCAGCTATATGAAATGTCACAGATAAAGACTCTAAAAATAAACCAAACCATGGTATATATTAAGCAGAATTATATGAAAAGGCAGATATTGGATTAAATAAAGTAGAAGTTGGTAGATGGGATATTGAAATCATACCTGTGATCACAAAATCTAAGGAATCAACCTCTGGCTAATCGGTACAACATATAAATGACACTATCTGTTACCAAACAAGGTGCCTTCCTGACCATCTATCCTAGCTATCAGATGACCACCTCTACAACCTTGAGGACCAACCCTATGACCCTGTACGCTACACCTAGCTGGAAGCGGTGATACCTTAATTGGTTTCATGCTCAATCATCTCATGTTAAGGACATTCTAAAGCAAAACGACCAATAACCCCATAATTATAAAATGCCT
The DNA here is from genome assembly GCA_030864225.1 of Capsicum baccatum var. pendulum. Taxonomy (NCBI): domain Eukaryota; kingdom Viridiplantae; phylum Streptophyta; class Magnoliopsida; order Solanales; family Solanaceae; genus Capsicum; species Capsicum baccatum. The sequence goes on along the minus strand of CM061552.1, from coordinate 222,752,616 downwards.
CTAGCACTCTACTATGTCTATAAGGTTCAGCTGATTCAAAATAGCTACCTCTGCCTGACAAACCCAAATGAGCACACCTAGATCGTTAAGCACTATTCTGACCACTAGAACCACTATAACTGGGCTGAACCTAATCTGATATCTAAAGTGTTGCCTGAATGAGCCTACTAGACTAATATAGGTGCTGATAAGGCTATTGTTTTGGGTACCTACCAAAAACCCTTAGACTCCAAACTTTGAGCCATTGTGGATCCTACTATAAACACCTTAATAATTGGACCTCCACTGTTTCCCCTTTGGGCCTCACGATCCATCTTCTGTACATAATAGGCATGCACAATAATATAGAAAAAGACTTCCCTAAAGTCACCAAAATCTTAGTAGCCCTAAGAAATGGTAGTCTCAAATCCCTAACAAAGCATCAAATTCGCACATAATCTTTAGGTAGAATCATAATGGCATATCTGGATAGATTATGAAATCTTTCTTAATACTAGGACACTATCATAGAACCCTATATCAATGCAAAAAACTCATCTGTTAGGCGCTCGTGCATGCTGTGGGGCATGTACTTCCACAAGAAAGTCTCAAATAATTAAGACCAAGCCATTGGTGGAGATACAATCATCCTCGAATCAAGACAACCTCTCTACCACTGCGTCATTGTTGTGGCTAACTAATAGGTAACGAATCCACTCTTTGTTACTTTACTAATTCCAAATTTGTATCCTCTCCTAAAAAATGGTAAGAAACTCTAACTATCCTCTCCTAGGTCCCAGTATACGTGGGTGGGATCAATATCAAAAATTTGCCTAGCATCTTATACTTCTCCATGATATAACCTATAGGCTAAGGTAGACCATAGGACTACCAATGTTGGTGGAACCTCTACTCTAGGAGATGCAATTGTAGGTTGCACTACTTAAATAATACCATCTTATTTTGGTGGCTGAACTCCAGTAATCAGTGGACCTCCGATTAACCCCAATACCTGAAACCAACTTATCACAAATGACCGATGTCATGACCCAAACCAGGGCCTAGTCATGATGGCAATCTCAAGCCCACCATGAGACGGAGACCACCCCCTTAGCTTATCATCCAGAACATAATAAAAGGATATAGCGGAACCCAACCAAATAGTAATAAAAAGGATAGATAATCAAATGTAAGGTTTATGAATCAAAACCAATATCCAACCTACACATGTCCATATGAGTCTATAACCAAAATATCAACTAAGTCGGGAAATTCGCCCTACTATGACAAAAAAATCCTAAATGAAACACTAAGAAGTAAAAAAATAGATAAAATGACCTATCCTTCTGAAAGATGGAGGCTTACCACTTCACAACAACTCAACAGATGTACCGAACTACCTAATACTGCACAGGATCAATAGAACACCTTTCAGACCCTAAATCGTGAAAGAATGTAGTGTCTAGGGATAGTCAGTGGAATAAGCACTGGCATGTAACTCAAGGAAAGTTATAAAATAATGCCAATGTCATAAATTAGTCAAAACCATATGCACAATAATTACATATACATATATAGGATGTCAAGATAGGGACAAGGGTCATAAATATGAGAATTTAAACCATTAACCTGAACTATGTAGCTCGCACCCTCCTAAAGACACCCATGGCTATATGGATTCAGCTTCCCCTATTGATAGGTCCCCAGTACGTGTTAGCTGCACAAACCAAGGAATCCAAAGGAAGGGCTAAGGACTCCAACGCTCTAGCCATTAAAAAATATAATGCGTGAACCAAGCACACAATATTATAGACCCCAACGCTAACAAACATTGTTTCTGCTGTTAGTCCCTCCAGGACTATACCTTCACAGTGAGCTACACAATTCTCTTTAAGCCTAATTTAAAACAATTTGCACATAAACCAAACCATTAACCAAGGAGTCATATATTAAGGTATTTACCACTTGGTATCATCATACCAATTATGCTTGTAAGCTTATTTAATCATGCCAAACAAATCCATGTAGCCATTCGACTCCCAAGTTCCATTTTAAAATCCAAACCATGGCCACCAAGGGCCTTTCATATCCGTTTTTATGTTTATACATTAATGGCATGCAATGGATTCATAAATAAGTTGAATTATACAATTATCCATGTTCAAAAACCAAATATACAAAGTGGGTTGGGTTAATGCCATTACCAAGCCAATAGTTCATCAATTTGGGGAAACATATGTTCCCCAATCCATTTCCCCTAACAATGCACTCGTTCAGTCCAAAAACCATAAATATATATCATATATCATCAATTTAAAACATGGTAAAAGTAATTCAAGTAACACCAATCAAAACCACTCAACCCAATTTCAAACCTATCAATTTGAACCACATGGATAATGAGTAAATAATTGCCATATTGTAAATTTCAGTTGGCAATGAGATACATGCCTGAAATACACAAGAAAAACAATTTGGAGTTTAAAGCTTGAATGGTGAATCCCTTGTAAAACCCTTGAATGTACTCGGGTTTTGAGTTTGAGAGAGAAAGAGAATAATTTGAACTTTGAAAACTAAAAGAAATGGGGTTATTTTATGTCTAAGGGTCGGTAAAAAGACCTAAACCCCTTACCATAAGTGAATAAAATAACAAAACTAGGTCAAATTAAACCATTAGCGTGGCACGCTATTATCATGGAGGGTAGCCTTCGTGCCACGCCAATATCACAGAATCTAACCTCCATGCCACACAAATATCACATACCCTCACTGCCTCGAGGTCCAAAAATAACCTCAAACCCCTTTAAAAAATTCTGAATTCCCAAATTACTCTTTTAACACCCCTAAACATAATCCAAGTAAAAAATTGACATTACAAATACGGGAAGGTTAAAAATAAAATCATTGAGATTTTTTGGGGTCTTAAATTATCCCCTCCCGCCCGTAAGATAATTCATCCCTATTGATGAGCTAGGACATTTTAGCACAAGAATAGTAAGAATACACCAGACTCAAATGACAAACTCGGAAAGGGAACAAAATTCATACCTCAAGCACTTTCGTCCAACACGGGGAACAAGAACGGGTACTTGGACTTAATATCTTATTTAGCTTTTCACGTAACTTCTTCCACCTTTTGACTTCTCCAATGAACCTTCACTAAATCTACAGCCTTAGCCCTCAATCTACGAACTTGCCTATCCAATATCTCAACCAACACCTCCTCATAAGACAACGGGATCAAAACACCAATATCCTCAATAGGCACTATCAAGGAAGGGTCACCCACACAGTTTTTGAACATAGACATATGGAAAACAGGATGAATAAAGCCCAAACTTGCAAACAATTCCAACTCATAAGTGACATTCCTAATTCTCGTCAAAATCTTATGTGGACCTATGTAATGGGGACTAAGCTTCCCCTTTATCCCAAACCTAATGACTCCTTTCATTAGAGATACATTTAAGAATACCTAATAACTCACTTCAAATTCCATCTCTCTTTGCCTTTGCGCAGTCTTAAGTCTTAATCTAATTACTTTCATCTTCTCCATGTCTTGGTGGACCAAGTCAAGACCAAATAACCTAGTCTCACCTACCTAAAACCACCCAATAGGAGACCTATGTCTCCTACCATAAAGAGCCTCAAAAGGAGCCATTTGGATGCAAGAATGATAATTATTATTATACGCAAACTCAATAAAAGGTAAATGATCAACCCAACTACCCTAAAAGTTAATCACATAGCACTTTAGCATATCCTTCACAGTCAGAATAGTCTACTCTACTTGTCCATCTATTTGAGAAAGGAAAGCAGTGTTACGGTTCACCAGAGTACACAAACTTTTCTAAAATACACGCCCAAAATAAGAATAGAACTGCGTACCTTGGTCTGAAATAATGGACATCAGCGCCCTATGCAACTTAAATATCTCTTGAATGAACTATTTAGAATAATATTCTCCTGAGTAGTTAGTCCTCATAGGTTAAAAGTGAGCAAACTTATTCACTCTATCCACAATAACCCAAATAGAATCATACTAATTGCGAGACCGCAGAACACCTATAGTGAAATACATATTAATCATCTCCCACTTCCACGTGGGCAATTCTATCTCTTAAGACATGTCATTAGGCCTCAAATGTTCAAGCTAGACTTGCTTACAAACCATACACTTAGCTATAAAATTTTCCATATCCCTCTTTATATTATTCCACCAATAAATTTCCATCAAATCATGATACATCTTAGTTAAAATCGGATGAAATATATATCTAGACTCATGAGCCTCAATCAAACCCCTTTCCTGTAACTCATCAACATCAGGAACACACAACCTCCCTTGATACCTTAAGATACCATCTCCACCAATCTCAAAAGCCATAACCTTTTGCTAACCCACAGTATCTTTAATCAACATAAGTATGGGATCCAAAACCCATTTCACCTTCACCTCAGCACCAAGAGATGATTTTATCACTTCTTAAACAATCACTCCCCCATTCTCGAAGAATAAGAGATGGATTCCCAAGTCAGCCAACCTGTGAATATCCTTCGCCAAACCCTTTTTCTCCTCATCAACATAAGATAGGCTCACTATAAATAGCCTACTAAAAGCGTCAACAACAATGTTAGCATTACATAGATGGTAATACAGACTTATGTCATAATCCCTAAAGCAATTCAATCCATATCCTTTTCTTGAGATTCAATTAATTCTGCTTAAACATATATTGCAAGCTTTTATAGTTTAAATAAATATCTATATGCACCCCATACAGATAATGGTGCCAGATCTTTAAAGAAAAACCATAGCCACCAACTCTAAGTCATGATTCAGATAATTTATCTGATAAACCTTAAGTTGCCTGGAATCATAAACCACAACCTTACTATGCTGCATCAAAACACAACAAACCTATTAGTACACTTAGGTAGGGTCAAAACTTGTGCAAAAATTAACTTATGCTTCAACTTTTCAAAACTACCCTTACAAGCATCGAAACACAAGAACTTTACCTTTTTGAGTTAGATTTGTCAATGGAGCAACGATAAATGAAAAACTCTTCACAAACCTCCTATAATACCTAATTGAGTCGCAGATGCTCCTAACGACGATTAGAGTCATAGGTCTAGGACATTTCTTAACTACCTCAATTTTCTGTAGATCCACCTTGATCCTCTCACCAGAAATAATATGCCCAAGAAAGGTCACATCACTTAGACAAAATTCACACTTAGAAAATTTTGCATATAATTTTTGGTCTTTAAGTCTACAACACATTTTGGAGGTGATTAACATGATCCTCCTCACTTTTAGAGTACACCAAGATGTCATGAATTAAAACTACCAGAAACAAGTCCTAAAACTGCTTGAACACCCGATCTATAAGATCTAAGAAAGCAGTTGGGGAATCAGTCAACCCAACTGACATAACTAGGAACTCATAATCACCATACTAGGTTTGGAAAGCAGTCTTGGGAATACCAACCTCCCAAATTTTCAACAGATGATAACCCGAACAAAGATCAAACTTAGAGAAACACGTAGCACACTTAAGCTGGTCAAAAAAATCATCAATCCTACGAAAAGGGTACTTATTTTTCACTATAACCTCATTCACCTAACAATAGTCTAACATCCAAAGAGACTTTTCCTTCTTCTGCCTGAAAATATAAGAGCACCCAGGGAAAAACACTAGGATGAATGAAACCCTTATTAAGAAGATCCTTTAATTATTTCTTTAGCTCTTTTAGCTCAGTTAGATCCATCCTATAAGGAAAGATAGAAATAGGGTTGGTATTTGGTAAAATATCAATCCCAAAATCTATTTCTCTATTGGGAGAAATTTTAGAAAGATCATCAGGAAACACTTCAAGAAATTCACTAACCACGAGGATAGATTGCAAAGAAAGACTTTCAGAACTAGAATCCTTAATAGAACTAGATGATACAGATACCCTTTTAAAATCAACTTCAAGGATCTAAGATAGAAAATAATCCTCATTTTAGGCACTAAGGAACTCCACTCCTACTCAATCATTGGTTCTTTAGGGAATTGAAAACTGACTTTTTAGCTCCTACAATCAAAAGAAGCATAGTACGAATGAATCCAATACATCCCTAATATTACATTGAAATCAACCATATCAAACTTTATAAAATCCACCAATATTTCTCTATGAAAGATTGACACTGTACAACCTTTATAGATTGTTTAGACAAAATAGAATCACCCTCTGGAGTAGGCACAGAAAAGGGGTCAGAAATATTTTTAGGACCAAAACCAAAGTAAACAGCCACATAAGGGGTCACATAAAATAGGGTAGAACCTGGATCAAGTAAATAATAAACTTCATGATAGAATATTTATAACATAACAGTGACAACATCAGGGGATGCCTCAGATTCCTAACGAATAGCAAAAGTATAGTGATGATTTCGGCCAGTATCGGTACCTAAAGTAGTGCCCTTAGAATCATAAGTCGAAGAAGTAGTGATCAGAATTTATTAGCTCTAGTGCCAACCTTAGCTATAGGATAATTTCTCTGTAGATGACCAGGTAGACCATAATTAAACTACAAGTTGCTCCTCTCCTCACAATAACCATAATGAACCTACCCATAATAACAACAATTAGGATAAGGTAGGGCTGACTGAGCTCCACTAACATGAGACTAGGCACCCTGTGCCTTAGGACCACCACTAGCCTAGACTCGATGATCACCAGAAGGCTTAAAATAAAGAGCACTAGCCATTGAATAAGAATTTCCCTAGTTCTTCTTCTTGGTCCACTGTCTACCATCTCTCCTACTATTCTACACCCTGCTTTGAATATCTAAACTTCTTATTCTTTCTCTCTCCAATCTCTGTCTGCTTTTTTTCTTATCTTCCACCTACTGCATTAAAAGCACTAGCCTGGAGATATTCATATCATTGTTCAACTTCATAACCTTACTCCAATACAAAATCATGAGACATACCAGAAGCAAAGTTCCTCATTTTGGATCTGATATTAGTTACTAACTCTGGAGCATAATGGGATAACATCTGAAATTTCAGAGCATACTTCTTCATACTCATCTGTCCCTGCTTCAAGTTCACTAACTCTTTAGCCTTCCATTCCCTCACTAACTCTAATGAATGAGCAACAGAATTAACATGATTAAACTAACGAAGTTGTGATTCCACCAACTGAGTAAGCATATGAATAAAATGATAGAACTCAACATTAAAGAAATCTCCATATGGTGACTGAGCATGAGTATCACCATCCCGAGATGCCTGAGAAGGACAAGTATGGATCGATATAACTCTATGTGGGGTGGCACAGTCAGAAGCAGCAAACCTAGACTGGGTCTTCACTCCATAAATAGGGTGAGTTCCCTCTATATTTTCCTCAAGTAGTATAGATTTCCCACTAGAGTTCCTATAAATATCAGATTTTTGGGGAGGCATAATCTAAAACATAATAAACCTAGGAGTTAAAGAAAATTCATGACACTATACTCTATAACCCAAAATATAACACAAGAAAGGGGAACATTCCAAAATACCTAGTAGCCTCTCCCTTATAAGTGTGGACACCCAACGACCCCGAATCGTGCTTTGATACCCAAGCTTGACATTAGCTGGAGACCACCCCCAGCCTAATATCAAGAACACAATAAAAGAATATAGTAGAAGCCAGCCAAATAATAATAAGAAAAATAGATAATCAAATGTAAACTTTATGAATAAAAACCAACATCTAACCCAAACTTGTCCAACAGAGCCTTTAAACCAAAATATCAACTAAGCCGGACATGCCCACGACTATGATAAAAAAAAATCGAAAATGAAATACTAAGAAGTAAATAAAATAGATGAAATCACTGGACTTTTTAAAAGATGAAGGCTCACCACTTCACAACAACTTAATAAATGCACTGAACCACCTAATCTAGCATAAGAGCAACAGAACACCCTTCATACCCTACACTGTGAAAGGATGCAGTATCCAGGGATGGTCAACAGGATAAGCACTGCATTTAACTTAGGGAAATTGATAAAATAATTCCAATGCCATAAATCAATCAAAACTATATGCACAATATTTACACATATATATAAGATGTTGGGATAGGGACAATAGTCATAAATGTGGGAGTTTAAAACATTAACTGAACAATGTAGCTCACTCCATCCTAAAGTCACCCGTGAGCTATATGGGTTCAACTCTATCTACTGAAATGTCCTAGTGCATGTTAGCCGCATGGACCAAGGAATCCAAAAGTAGGGCTAAAGACACCAAGGCTCTAGCTATTCTAATACAGAATGTGTGAACCAAGCACACAGCCATATAGACTTGTCTCCAGTGTTAGTCCCCTCGAGACTACACTTTGTGAGCTACACAATTCTTTTTAAGCCTAATTTAAATCAATTTGCATATTAATCCAACCATTAACCCAAGAAGCATTTATTAATTCATTTACCACTTGGTATCGTCATACCAATTATGCTTGTAAGTTGATATAGTCTTGCCAAACCAATCAATTTAACCATTTGACTCGCAAGTTCCACTTAAAAATCCAAACCATATCCACCAAGGGCCTTTCAAAGTTGTTTTAATTATTTATCCTTTAATTCCATGCAATAGGTTCAAAAATAAGTTGAATATACAATTATCTATGTTCAAAAATAAAATTTACAATGTGGGTTGGGTTTAATGCCATTACCAAGCCAAAAAATCATCAATTTGGGGAAACTCATGTTTCTCATTTCTATTCTTATAACAATACACCCATTAAGTCCAAAAATCATAAATTTAAAGCATAGATCATCAATTTAAAACATCAAAAAAGTAATTCAAGTAATACCAATCAAAACCCCTCAATCCAATTTCAAACCCATCAATTTGAACCACATGCATGAGTAAATAAATGTCATAATGTTAAATTAAAGTTTGGGAATAAGATACATGCCTGAAATACACAAAAAATTAAAAACAATTCAGAGTTCAAAGCTTGAAAGGTGAATCCCTTGTAAACCCCTTGAATGTTCGTCAGTTTTGAGTTTAAGAAAGAAAGAGGATGATTTAATCTTTGAAAACTGAGGGAAATGGGGTTATTTTATTCTTATGGGTCGTACAAGAGGTAAAAATACCAAAATCCCCTCACCCAAAGTAAATTAATTAAAAAAATTATGTGAAATTAAAACATCAGCATGGTACCCTATTATCGCGGAGGGTAGCCTCCATGCCACGCCAATACCGTGGAATCTAACCTACGTGCCACTCCAATATCACAGACCCTTACTACCTCGGGGTCCCAAAATGACCCCAGCCCCTTCCAAAACTTCTAAAATGTTCCTAACTAACCCTTTTAACATCCCTGAACTTAATTTAAGTAAAACAATTAATATTATGAATGTGGGAGGGTCAAAAATAAAATCATTAGGATTTTTAAGGTTCACAACCCAAGATCATATACTTGGGTAGGGCTTGGGCTTCCCCTGGCCTACCTACTATTGTGGTTATCTTTAGATCAAGTTCAATAATAGAACCTGGTGATGGCTCCTTATCCTGGTCTAAAGTTGGTGCTACAAAACCCAAAAAGGTACTTCAAACCGAAAACCTATGATTCAGTGCTAACAAGACTATCAAAATTTCCATCTGAGGCCATGTACTTGAAGTTCTGACCAAAGTCAAATTTTATAATTTTAAAGGTCCGAAATAGAGAAATTGGGTTAGAACCCTACTAAATTCTTGGGGAACCAAAACACTTGTCTTATCACAACATAAATGACCTACATTAACTATAGGAAATCCCAAAACATGAAAAACACAATAATTTAAAAAATGACTTAGAGGGTTATTGCATCACATAAAAAGCAATTATGTTGGTACCTAGATTATTGCCATGACCTAAAACAGGGTCTGGTCATGACTGGTATCTCAAATCCACCAAGGACCGGAAACTACCCCCAATGCCTAGTCAAACTAAACACAATTCCCAACAGAGGCTGAATTCCAAACATATAACAAGATAAGATATAAAAGCTAAATATGATCTAATATAGCTAAATATCCAACAACTAATAACCAAAATCACCCAAGTCCAAAACAATATCCACAAAGCCTCTAAAGAATATCAAAAGCCAATCTAAGTTGGGATATGCCCCTAACTCTGATAGTGATAATGACATTAATAATTTTAATGTAAACTATTTTCTGCATATCTACTCAAATTTTGATTGCTATGGGTAAGTATTTTATTAAGTTTATTGATCATAATCGGGTTATAAAGGAGATACATCATGAGGCCCAAGGGGCAAAGATAAGAAGTTGTGATATCAGGGATATTTTAGTAGGAATCGTAGTGTCTCACAGTTTAGAGGTAGTGGTTCTAAAGGTAGATACCCTTCGTATTAGCCTTATCAGCATCAGGGTCAGCCTAGTAGGATCGTTCATGCTACACTTAAGATCATCGATAAAGGACAGTCTAGTTAATGGGATTACCTTAGACAAAGTAGTGGTCAGAATCCAAGGGGTTCATATTTTGGTCATTCTATTCGAGGTGGTTACACCTGGTCAGCTTTATCTTCTATTTTAGTATCACTCGAGGGGCCTGTTATGGATTTTTAGCCATTTCTCGAGTGAGTCCTGGAGTCGCAGAGCAATGGTTCCTTTAGCTTAAAGTGTTCCATTAATTAGGGCAGTTTTGCCCCGTGCTAAAGGTGGTATGCATGATTATCTGGGTAGTTCCCAAGGTTCTCGTAGAGCTCTTAGGTAGGCAGGATAAGAGATTGGTCAAAAGCCCAACCAAGTGGTAGGCATGGTCTATTGAATATCATACCTATAAGACTCGAGGATGAGTCTTTAGATGTTTTTATCACAGGTATGATTTCAGTGTGTCATCAGCTGGCTTTAATTTTATTTGTTTTGGGATCCACTTATTCTTGCGTGTCTACTTATTATGCCCCATGGTTAGAGTTATACTGGGATTATTTATCGGTGTTATTATGTGTATCTATACTCGTAGGTTATTCATTAGTAGTATATCGAGTTTATAGATGTTATTTTATGATTGTTTGAGAGTTTGATACTCAGGTTAATCTCATTATATTAGACATGGAGGATTAAGATATAGTTTTAGGCATAGAATGGTTATCCTACTATCATGAAGTCTTAGGTTATTTTGCCAAGAACATTGACAATGCTCAATTTACACGTTAATTTAAGTGCAAGGTGGTCCTCGTCAATAAATTTATCCAACTTTAGAGTCGGGGTCGAATCTACAAGGAACAATGTGAGTGGCAATTAAATTAATTTGAATTAATAGAATAAGTTAAATTCAAACAAATATTACAAAAAAAATAAAATGGGGGAGGTGACAACCTACAATAATATTTCTTTTAGGGTTATTCTAGTATAAATTTAGGGATACAAATAATTAGAGTTTTAACAAATATGCACGGATCTTAGGATTATGCATTACTAAGGGAGTGACATATGGGAGATAGTTATCAACATCAATTTAGTAATTCAAATATGGGTAGGTTTGGTTATAGATTTTGATGTTATTCTTTCAACAAACCACCAAACTTTCACCCTTTAATTCTTTCGAATACCTAATCGGTGTGTTCACTAATTGGTAACCACAACCTCAATCTAGGAATCCCTATTTCTAAGATGATACCCATGGAATAGTCAACCTCACATTCACTCTTATTTCTAAGAAAGTGAGAATTTAGCAAACTACACACATAATTGCATATCATTGCTTTGATCTTCACATCTCTCTTTCGAGGATGATATGGATTCCTAAGCTTCACCCAAAACCCTTCTTTCGAAGATGGCCTTGAGCTTTATAGATCTTAGAGCTTTCACTTATCAAACCCATGTGGGTATTTGGAGCTTTCACCCATCAAATCCCAACCTCCATAGAGCTTGGAGCTTGGAGCTTTCACCCACATCCCTCCTAGACTCAAGTTTTATTTTCAAGTTCAAGGAGGGTATGGTTTAAGAGAGGGATAAAAAGAATTATTCATGGTTTGTATTGCATTTTCCAAAGAAAGGTACAAAGGTTCAAAGTGGGTAACTACGGGTTACATTCATATTTGGGTAGGCCTAAGATCATTCCCTAACCACAAACATCAAAACTAGCCTTGAGAGACCAATGAGGCAAGTTCTAGATAACACAAGTATACGAGATACAAATGAAAAAATCTCGCCACTCATGGCATGCAAAAACTCGCCAAGGAGGCTCAATTGTCCCTTTTGTAAGACAAAATTAGAGTATTTAACATTATTTACAAGTCAACAATATGCAAAGCCACAACAAAAGAAAAAGATTTGTTACAAAATCGTTCACGTCCATGGTCTTGATTTTGGATGGATGGGGTTGTTTGTTTTACATTAGCATTCTACTCAATTTGCTAAACTATGGCTACAACCAAAGTCGTAGTCTCACATTTAGACTTAACATGGGCAAACTAACTATATGGCTACTCAGATTTCGCCAACAATGTAAAAAGTGACCCCAGTTTTAACAAAATAAAATGCGACGGGTACTCAGACTTTCCTTGCATTCTTTACATTAATGCCTCAACAACTCACACTTAAAATACTAGTCATTCAACTCTAATATCCACAATAAAAATTAAAATACTAAGATAAAAACTAAAAACTTATGAGAAAAACATGATAATCCATAAAACATGGGCACCATCTGGGTATCCCAAATATGTAGCATCTCAAAACACAAAGATAAAAATATTTTCGACACATTATCCCAAAATAATCATAAAGAGAAATATCTAGTAACACAACACCAAAATAATATAAATCTGGGGCCACCCCCTACTAAAATGAATGCAGTGTCCACACTGCATGTACAAGAAAGAAAGAGTAAAAATAGGATCCCTGTATCCGTATCATGAGTTATCTCCTCTTTCTAACTCTGTATCATCAGTTGACCACTCTGCAGGTGCTTCATCCTCAATAAAAACTATCAATGAAGGTAGTGGTTGATTGGGTTTGAGCACCTTAAAGAGGCCTTTTACCCTCTTTTATAACTTTCTAAAAAATTAATCTCACTTTTTCTCCCTCTTCACTATCTCATCATGTAAGTCTTTGAGGTTCTTGTGGGATTCATCAAGGGCTGAGTAAGCTTTCTCCAGGCTGGCCACTATAGCACCCAGCTATTTTTGCTTCACTATATACTTATCATAATCTGACTGTGCCACATATGAATGACGAGCAGTGGAGGACTCTCCTGGTCCCTGAGGTAGTATGGATAATATTTCTCTTATCTTTTGTATCTGAATAGATATATCATTAAAGGTAGTCGCTGATGAGGGTCTGTAGGAGTCTGTGTCGTCTTGGACTAACTTGCTCGATTCCCTCTTACTCTAAACTGGTACACCCTCGCCACTAAATTTGAGTGGGCAAATGAGGGAGCCTGAGTGTATCTAAGTATCTGCATCATAAGCCTCCACTTCTACCCTCCTACATAGCTCAGTGATAAGGGAAAAAAGGAGAAGGTGAGTACTTCCTTGGTTCTTGAAGTGTCATCACTCGGAGAGAGCAATCTCGCCTACATTCAAAGAAATGCCAGATAAGATGCAAGCTACCATTCAAGATCTCAGGTCTGTAACAATAGATATGTGTGTGCATGGTGAGACCCTGCTACAAATAATATTCAGCCACAACCTAGCTTCAGCCTTGAAGTTCTTCATCAAAATATCTTACCTATTGGTGGCCTATGGGAATTATTTTCCAGGGCATAAGACATCAGCCATCCAAGTCCCTAGCTCATATCCCTTGGAACTAAATTCTCCCATGTCAGCATTTGGGAGCCCATATAGTGCATTAATCTGCTTAACTTTAAAGTTGACCTGTTCACCCCATATTTTTATTATTGGGTTATTGAGAGAAACTACGCAGAGGTTTGCATTGAATTCACACACCCATTGTTCATTTACTAAGCAGGGTTCAGGGGAAAAACACGTCCACCAGGTTACAGCAAGCCCAGCATAAAATTCTGGAAACTTCTCTACCACCTTGTCGAGGCTGATACCCCTTTTAGAGAGCAGCTTTGTTCTATAAAAGTTTGCAATATATTGGTGTTGGCATTTTGGGGACATAAATTGGGTATCATAGAAATCTCCCATTTTTGAGTAGTTTAGAACCTATAAGCAATACAGCTTAGACCAACATCAGTACAATCACACCAAAACTATACTAGAGCAAACATATAAACTCATGTGGTTGTGGTATTGAAGGTTGTTGAGGCAGCTATAGATGTGCAAAACTTTTGCTTCTGATCAAGGGATACTCTCAGGTATGGCAATTGCAGAGTACTAACCATGATTGCGGTGATGCGGTCGCAGTTATCGGGACCGCGATTATGGTACCTGATACTAAATTTGATAAGGTCTACACACTTATTGGATTTTGAAATTTTAATCCCAATCCCTCATTCTAACTACGCATAACACCCTTCGAAATAGTGAATGTATTCCTAGAGTGCATGCTCATAGCCCCAAATGCAAAGAAATTGATCAAGGAATTCGTACGGATATTTAATCGAACACAGTGTACACGACAATTTAAGTGGCTTAAAGCACAGTTTTGGGTACTTAAGACTTCTCTAATTCATGTGTACACCTGTTTCAACAGCTAACCATAGTACAATTTCAAGCTAAGCATGTATTTAGTAACCAAAAGTACTATTGAAGGTTGTATTCTACACTACAGGCTTTATGCATGCAATTATGTTCATATCAAAGAGGTAAGGACTACATACCACGTATAGAGATACAAGTGGATTGAAATGACAATTAGAGATGCCACACAAAACCAAATATTAGAGAGAATTTAAGAGAGAAGTTATGAGGAAGTAGGAATCAGATGGTCACTTTAAGTTGATTAGACCACGATCACAGCCCTTCGCACTAAATTCTCCCATGTCAGCATTTGGGAGCCCATATAGTGCATTAATTTGCTCTACTCTAAAGTTGACCTGTTCACCCCATATTTTTATTATTGGGTTATTGAGAGAAACTACGCAGAGGTTTGCATAGAATTCACACACCCATTGTTCATTTACTAAGCAGGGTTCAGGGGAAAAACACGTCCACCAGGTTACAGTAAGCCCAGTATGAAATTCTGGAAACTTCGCTACTACTTTGTCGAGGCTGATACCCCTTTTAGAGAGCAGCTTTGTTCTATAAAAGTTTGCAATATATTGGTGTTGGCATTTTGGGGACATGAATTGGGTATCATTGAAATCTCCCATTTTTGAGTAGTTTAGAACCTATAAGCAATACAGCTTAGACCAACATCAGTACAATCACACCAAAAATATACTAGAGCAAACATATAAACTCATGTGGTTGTGGTATTGAAGGTTGTTGAGGCAGCTATAGATGTGCAAAAATTTTGCTTCTGATCAAGGGATACTCTCAGGTATGGCAATTGCAGAGTACTAACCATGATTGCGGTGACGCGGTCGCAGTTATCGGGACCGCGATTGCGGTACCTGATACTAAATTTGATAAGGTCTACACACTTATTGGATTTTGAAATTTTAATCCCAATCCCTCATTCTAACTACACATAACAACCTTTGAAATAGTGAATGTAATCCTAGAGTGCATGCTCACAGCCCCAAATGCAAAGGAATTGATCAAGGAATTTATACGGATATTTAATCAAACACATAGTGTACACGACAATTTAAGTGGCTTAAAGCACAGTTTTGGGTACTTAAGACTTCTCTAATTCATGTGTACACCTGTTTCAACAGCTAACCATAGTACAATTTCAAGCTAAGCATGTATTTAGTAACCAAAAGTACTATTGAAGGCTGTATTCTACACTACAGGCTTTATGCATGCAATTATGTTCATATCAAAGAGGTAAGGACTACATACCACGTATAGAGATACAAGTGGATTGAAATGACAATTAGAGATGCCACACAAAACCAAATATTAGAGAGAATTTAAGAGAGAAGTTATGAGGAAGTAGGAATCAGATGGTCACTTTAAGTTGATTAGACCACGGTCACAGCCCTATCTCCGCAATCGCAATCACACGGCCTCCACGATCGTGGTAGCACGATATGCGATTGCGGAAATAAAGACCAAACAACCTACTTTTCTGCATTTCCTGCTCAGTCCAAGTTTCCAATTCCACACATTCCTTTTCCAAATTCAATAAAAAATCCTCTTGGAACCAAAATTCTATGGGTAATCACGCACAAACACAAAAATTTATTCTACTCTAACATGCATAGAATGGAAATGATACAAACACTTTTCGTGGTGTGATGGGTTACCTCTCTTAAACATGAGCTACCAAATAGAGGCTAACAATAACAACCCACAAACACTTTAACCCCTATTCACACATAACCCCAAGAGGAAAATTTATTTACACATAAGATAAATAAGCATAGATATACCCATAATTTCCATTAAATTGAATTGTTGAAGATTTAAGAGAATGTTACTTCAAACTTGGCTCTTCTATAATATTAACAATGGAAGTGAGTAGATGTTCCACTTAAAAAATCTCCAATGTATTCTTTACCCAAAATTTATACAATATTTTCTTCTCCAAAAAATGGAGGTTATGAACTACTCTACAACTAAACATTAAAAATTAGGGAAGATGGAATGTGATAGAATGATGATACATAAAACTAGAGTTTGAGTCTTTTTGTTCAAATTGGGATCAGCACGTGCAATTACAGTTTTACCCTTGGGCTGAACATTTTTGCTAAGTCATGATTGCGCAAGTTTGGCTGCGACCGTGATTAACTTCTACAGTCACTATTGATTGACCATCTTGATTGACCGCGACCGCGATCAATGGACAGAAACTACAGTAATTGAGGCTCTTTTACTGCAGGCCTTTAATTGTGCTTTTTTGGCTCTTTTTTAATCATTTCAAGCTCCACTCTATATCTTTTTGTCATTTTAACTCTTATACCTGTAAAGAGTAGATATTAGTGCATTTAATCACAATCATGACTCATTAACTTATTTAAAATAAGGTAATATGTACTAATAATGAGTGATAAAATCACCACTAATCAATCGTTACCTTAGTCTTGCCTGACATACCCCCCGTTGTGTGGCAGGGGTCAATTAGCCATGATCCAGTGAGGATTATTGCTTATGTTCGGGCTAAGAGACTTATTTTTTGGGGTTATGAATCTTATCTCACTTATATTTGTGACTTTAGTAAGGAGAGTCCGTCGGTTGACTCTGTTCTTATAGTTTATGAGTTTCTTGATTTTCCCACCATACCTATTCATTCTCCTCAGTGTCATATTGAGTTTGTTATTGGTATTAAGCTAGGCACCGAGCTATATCTATGAAACCTTACTGTATAGATCCTGCCAAGCATAGAAAGCTAAATTCTCAGCTTCAAGATATTCTAAGGGTTTTATTAGATAAAGTGTGTCACCTTAGGGGTACTTTTATATTGTTTGTGAAGAATAAGAATGGTTCCTTGTTTATGTGTATTGACTACAGGTAGCTTAATAAGGTAACAGTGAAGAATAGGCATTCTATGCCTCACATTGATGATTTATTTGACCAGCTGTATGGAGCAGTAGTGTTCTGTAAGATAGACATGAGGTTCGGTTACCATCAATTGATGATTCGGGATGAGGACATCCAAAGACAACTATTAGGACCCGTTATGGACATTATGAGTTTTTGGTAATGTCTTTTGGGTTGTCCAATCTCCCATCTACATTCATGGATTTGATGAACCACGTGTTCAGGCCTTATTTGGATTCCGTTGTGATTGTGTTCATCGATGACAACCTTGTGTATTTGAGGAGTGGGGAGGCTCATATGCAGCATTTGAGAATTATAATTTAGATATTCTCGGGTCATAGATTTTTTGCTAAATTCTCTAAGTGTGAGTTCTAGATATAGTCGATGATATTATTCCTTCGACATATAGTGTCGAATGATGGAATAATAGAGGACCCAGCAAAAATTGAGGCTATTTGTGATTAGGCCAAGTCTACGTCTCTATTTGAGATTCATAGCTTTATTGGTTTGATTAGTTACTATAGGCATTTCAGTAAGGGTTTTGGTACTATTGCAATATTGATGACTAGATTAACTCGAAAGAAGGTTTCTTTCCAATGGTCTGAGGGGTGTGAGTCAAGCTTTTGGAAGCTCAATGGATTTCTCACTTCAGCTTCTATTTAGCTCTTCTTTCTTAGGGTGAGAAATTCACCATATATTGTGATGTTTTTGGTATGGGTTTGGGTTGCGTGGTGATGCAGTAGGTTTGAGCTATTGCTTATGCGTTGATGCAGTTAAAGGTCATAAGTGCAACTACCCCACTCATGATTTAGAGTTGGCAGTGGTAGTATTCATGCTTATGATTTGGAGACATTATCTTTATGACGTGCATTATCGATCTTCACGAATTATCATAGTCTTCAGTATCTAATGACTCAAAAAAAACTTAATTCTAGGCAGTGTAGATGAATGAAGCTACATAAGGATTATGACATCTCTATTTTGTATCATCTAGGCAAGGCGAATATGGTAGCGGATGCCTTGACCTAGAAGGCAGTGAGTATGGATAGATTGGCTTCTATCTCAATTTCTCAGAGATCATTGGCGTAGAACATCCAGTCCTTAGCCAACTTGCTGGTATAACTTGATATTTTAGACCCTTGGAGGATTTTTACTAGTGTTGAAGTGAGGTCTACACTATTTGAGTAGATTTGGAGTTGTCAGTTTGAGGATATAAGACTTTGTATCATCAGTGATCATTTGTTGAGTGGTAAGTCCGGGAGGGCTACCTTAGATTCTGAAGGTGTTCTAAGATTTGATGGTCATATTTGTGTGGGTTAGAGACTTGATTCAGTCGATTTTGTGTAAGTCTCATAGCTCCAAATATATTATTCACCCTGGTACAGCTAAGATGTATAAAAATTTAAGGCAACATTATTAGTGAAGTGGTATGAAGAGAGATGTGGTAGATTTTGTAACTCGTTGCTAATATTGTCAGTAGATAAAGGTGAAGCATCAGAGGCCGAGTGGCTTGATTCAGAGGTTGCCTTTTTTTAATGAAAATAGGAGTGGATTACCATGGACTTTCATAGTAGTTTGCCTTGTACTTCCCATAGTTTTAATGGCATTTGGGTCATGGTGGATCGGTTGACCAAATCATCTCATTTTATTACTATTCAGATGTCCTTTAGTGCCGAGAGGTTAGTCCATATCTCTACTTGAGAGATAGTGTATCTATAATTTCATATTGAGGTACAGTATTCACTTCTAGATTTTGGAGAGCTTTCCAGGAGAAATTGGGTACTCAGGTGGATCTTAGCATAACCTTCTATCCTTAGACCGATGGGTAGTCAGAGTAAACTATTCAGGTTCTCGCGGATATGCTTTGAGCATGCGTATGGATTTTGGAGGATAATGGGATCAGCACTTAGCTTTGGCAGAGTTTGCATATAATAATATCTACTATTTGAATATGAGATGGAGCCTTTTGAGGCTTTGTATGGTAAACCATGTCGTTCTCCGATTGGGTGGTTTGAGACCACTAAGATTAAAACCCCATGGTACTGACTTACTTCAGGAGTCATTGGGTAGATCAAGGTGATTTAGGAAAGGTTGAGGGCAGTTCAGAGTAGGCAAAAGGCTTATGTAGATTATACACTTTATGCCTTGAGATTTAGAGTTGCTGAGCAGGTATTCCTCTGAGTATAGCCCATGAAGGGTATGATACGGTTCGGGAGGAAAGGTAAGCCTAGCCCCATGTTATTGGACCCATTAATATCCTTCGCACAGTATGAGAGGTGGCATATAAGTTACTCTTGCCTCATGATTTTGCTATTGTTCATCTAATTTTCTATGTTTTTATGTTGTGATGGTACATTCCAGATACATCTTATGTGCTTAGATGGGACTCAGTTCAGTTGGACGAGCCATTGACGTTCATTGAGGAGTCGATGTTCATATTACCTAGGGATGTCAGGAGGTTGTGCACTAGGGAGATTCTAATATTTAAGGTTTAGTGTAGACATCACTTAGTAGAGGAGGCTAACTGGGACATCGAGATTGCGATGCGGGCCCAGTATACTCACCTGTTTATGGCTTCAGGAACATCCTAACCCTTTACTTTTGCGAACAAAAGTTGTTTTAGAAATGGATATTGTAATGACATTCTAGTTCATTTTCTATATTTTTACGTGCTTTTGCCATTAGAGCTTTCTTACAGCTATCCCAAGTTATTTATGACTTAATGGAGCTGATAATTCAGTTACCGGATAGTTGATTTGGTTTTTAGAGCCAACTCTATGTTATGAAGTCTTCGCTGATTATAATTGGCTATCAAGCAAAATCTCCAGTCAAACGATGCCATATGCAAATTCTAACGGTTCTAGCAGCTCCAAAACTTTGATTTTAGGCTGGTAGACCTTTGGTTTGGTCCCTAGTCCTTCAGACTCATTCTAAACTATTGGCTAAAAATTAAGAAAAATGGAACTTAGGTGCGAGACCCATTATTTGTCAAAACCTCTAATGGAATTTTCAACTTGCCATTGAGTTTGGAATATTGAATTTAATAAGGTATCATAGTCCATTAGTGTATAAGGAATACTAGATGAATCTTGAGAGGTCAGCGGAGACTTGGGTGCATTCAGCTAGTGCATCTGCTAAAGCTACCCTTTGGGCGCTTTAGCGAAGGCTGTTTAGCGGCCATGACCCAGCCCCACTGAGCTATTTTGGCAGCATGCTGACGGCTAAAGCTGTCATTTTAGTGCCAGCTACCCATTTTAGCGGCATATAAAACATAGACAGGTAACACTTTAGCGGCACCTAAGCACTTTACCACTGACCGCAAAAGCGGTTCAATGCCCACTTTAGTGACACTTGGGGTACTATTAAATGCCCCTTGCCCAATTTTTACCCCATTTTCCCATAAGTCTCAAAGAGACAAAGCCCTAGAGAGTGTGAAAAGTGGGAGAGTGATTAATAGGAGACTTTGTAGTAACTGTGAGCTTGGATTACTCGTTTCTTCTCCAAATCCTTGGTAAGTTTTCATCAATTCCATTGTTAATTTTTCTATTATTTCCTAAAATCTCTACAATATTGGTGGGTAGATTTTAGAACCATCTGGTCTAGGAATTTACCCATTCTTAAGGGTGAATGTTTCTTGAGCATAGAGAAAGGTTAACTATTTCGAATGTTCGATTCTGCAAGCGTGTCGTGCCCCACATAAGATTTTTACATAATTTGGACCCGAAGCATAAAAATGCAATATGCGTACTGTTGTTCTCTTATTAAAGAGTAGATTATGATTTTGATAACGTGGCATCTTACAGAAGATTTTCAAAACAATTTAGTGGATTTCACTAGGCTTTCGACATCTAAATTGGCTAGGTTTACTATAATACCCCAGATTTTGGGCCCTAAAAATTTCTAAGTTTTTAACTCACTGCCTAGACTACGACTTTCCTTACGAGTCTTAGTATATCTATATGGTTCATAGGACCCCAACCATAGGGAGTTCAGTGTGGTTGCTAAGTGTTCTGTTCTAACAATGACTTATACCTTACGGGTCGTAATGGCTCTATATAAGTCGTAAGGTGGCAAATCATAGTGTGTCTAGTATGATGCTTAAATGATATTGTTTGGAGTAAGAGAGGAGCATACGAGTCATAAAGTATGGTTACGAGTCATATAGTATGACTCATAACCAGACTAGTGTGGGTGCCCATGGACACTATCTAGACTACAACTGATGGTCACGAGTCATAGGGTGACCATACGAGTCATAAGGTCACCCGTAACGATTGACAATGATTTTGAGCTTTATTTAAAAATAGGCACTTTGGTCATTTCCCTTACTCCCAAATTAAAAACTCGTCCATAAAACACCTTTGGGGTTTTATTCTCATCCCTTAGCAAATCAAAACACATTCTCGCTTTTCTCAAATTCTCTCAAGCAAGAGCATTAGGGTTTCTAGGAGGTGGGTCAATTAGAGCTTCCAAGGGCAAATTCTCTTCATAATTCTTGATATTTCAGGTATGTGACTCTACCCTTAAAATTATTACTTAAAGCATGAAATTATATGGTTGTTTATGTGAATTAGAACAGGGGTCATGAAATGGGTTAAGGATTTTAGCATAGTTGATTCTCAAATTGATTTCCCATGATTTATCATGCATTATTCATGCTTTATTAATAAATTTTGAACTTGTGGGGTGCATGGGAATGATGAATAAACTAAGTGGCCATGTTTTTCTCCAATTTAATAATTTTGGCTTGACATATTGTTTTGGAAATTGTGTTCCCTCAGCCCAAATATGGAAGTAATGTTGAATATGGTTTTGTCATATGGTTTTGACTTGCTCACCTATAGTAACGCATTGGGATAAAAAGATAATGAACCACCGATTGATTTATTAAACCTTGGGGTTTATAGATTCCTTGTATGGATGAATAATTGAACCTAAGGGGCATGAATTCCCTCATGTGATGGTTAATGGTTATGGCATGATAATGAACTTACAAGTATTATTAGCATGATGATACCAATGGGATATCCTAATGCATAATTGGTTAAATATATGGGAATGTGTGCTAAATATTTTTAATTGGACTTAAAAGAGTTGTGTAGCCAGGCTGTGAAAGTGGAGGTCCTAAGGGATCAATACTAGAAACTAAGGTTTGCTGACGTGGGGGTCTAAATGACCGAGTGGTTTGAGTCCCCCTTAATATATGATTGAGAGGTTCGGGTCCCTATGTTGCATGATTTGGTGCTTAAGTTGCCTCAACATATGATGGGAGGTTCGAGTCCTTCATAAGGCATATGCATATATAATTATTCTCTGGTTTGTGCACCTACACGCACTAAGGCCCTTCCAGCTGGGGAAGAGCTGGGCCCATGTAGCCCATGGGTGCCTTGTTATGACGGTTATGCTACACAATCGAGGATAAGGTTTCAAATATCATACTAAGCCTTACACCCTATCCAACATATGATATATATATATATATATTTGCATTTGTTTATGTGTATTATGTTTTGACTGATTTTGAATTATTGATCATGGTATTGCCTTACCCTTTATTCCTGAGTTATATGCTAGTGCTTAAACCATTAACCATCTCCGGATGCTGTATCCCTACACGATATAGGCACCGAAGATACTTCTACTTTTTTTGTGTAGTGTTAGGTGGATTATATCGGTTCATTGATCATTTGCGGTGAAGTGATGAGCTTCTATTCTTCGAAGACTTGACAATGCCATCGGTTTTCCTTCATAAACTAGAATTGAAGAGTTCATTTTAACATTGTCTTTGTTATTTGTCAGAGTCGGGGCATGTTCTGACGTTGGTTATTTTTGGATTTGTAGAGGCTTTATGGATATTATTGGGGATCGCTTATTTCACTTTCCTATCTTGTTATATGTTTGGAATTCAGTCGCTACTAGGTATTATGTTTTATGTTGATTTAGTAAAGGGGGTGGTCTCCGGTCCTCGGTGAACTTGGGATACCCATCACAGCCAGGCCATTGTTCGAGTCATGACATTTAGTTTTCTCATAGATTGAGCCAATTCGTAGTATATTTATGATATTATGCTAGATATGGGTTGGGAATTAGGTGGTATGATTAGTATTATTTAGAGTATTTAGACTATTAAGACATTGTAAATTAGGCGTAATCAACTTAGTTGCTTATGTTTTAGGTAGAATTGTTATCTTAGGAGTAAAAGTGGTTTATTTAACATCCTGTATAAGAATTAGATACCTTAGTCTAGTCCGAGGTAGAAATTTCCTTAGAATAGATTTTGGGAACTAGAAGTGAACCCTTTCGACCCATCTTAGGCCAAGACTTTTATTAGCTCCTTGTAGACTTTTATAAGCATGTATACCCTTTAAACATTTCATTTGTAGTTTGAAGAGGCTAGATACTTCATGTTTATGCTAGATTGTTATTTGTGAGTTAATGTTAGTTCTAGGTCAAGTGCGGCGATCTATTGATATGAGTTCCGATTTAAGTTTGGCAAATAATGATGATATGGACTTCCATTTAAGTACGACATCGAGAGTTTATTTATGGTAGGTTATGGTATAGATAGATTCACGATTATGGCTTGAGTTATGGTTAATTAATGAAATTTTGGTCATTTATTCCTTTGATTGCACCCTCCATGCTTATGGGGGCCCGCATTGGGTTATTTACTTTTCCGCACTTACTGGCATATAGGGACCAGTTTTTTAGTGATAGTATTGCCTTCCTTTATGGTATTATCATTTTGGATTAGCTATTTACTTATTTACAGTATTTAGAGCATTATCCAAGTTTACCCCTTAACCTTGACATTGTTTATTTATTTTACATCTTTACTATACTTTTATTATAATTTAGCTCAGTCGGCTGATGATGCCTACTGACTACCCCTGACTTTGGTACTTATACTACACTTCTGTATTTTTTTGGTGCAGATCTAAATACTAGTGGTCGTCACTAACATTTCGATCGTGCTGCTTAGAGATCGGAGGTAGGGTGAGCTCTCAGAGTTGGAGTTACCAATTTCTCCTTCTTCTACTTTGCTTAATCTTTCATTATTCAAGACTGATGTATATCTACTATTAAAGTACTTATATTCCTTTTGCTAGTGGCTCTTGTACCGACACTACTAGGTCATGGGATCGTTATTGCTATCTTATCTATCCTTCGAATTATTACAATTACTTGAATTATTATAAGTCTTTACTTGCAAATTTGTTGGCTTTTAAGCCTTTTCCACCAAATTAGCCCATTGTATATAGCTCCTGGCTGCAGTTTGGTACATACTGGTGGGTTAAAGTAGTTTCCATCATGACTTATAAATCAGGTCATGTCATTAGTTTAGTTTAGTTCTTATTAACTTTTTAGAGTTAGCTGAGGATCTTGTCCTAGAAACTTCTCAATTTAGTAGAGGCTCTCAGGCATAGTTATACAGTTCATCTTGTTTAGTCTTCATATTATTATTTTCATATATGTAGTTTTTTTCAGCCTTTGCCCATTTTATTATGTTTAGTTTTTGCTCAGATTTTAAGTTTATGATTTTAGTAACATACCAGCACTAAGGATTTCTCTTGGGAATTTCTACTATTCTAAGTACCATTTCTCGATCAGGGTGTAGACTCGGCTCGTGCCAACACATTATCCTATTTTTGTGACTTAAAGATGTCACTTGAACTCGTCATCTTTCATTAATCTCGCACATCATCCAGCTTTGGATGTCGATGGCGACTTACAGATATCCTTCTGATTGTTTGATTTATTCAAGTCTGATGGCAAATATATGATCTTGCATCGGTAAATATATACGATGCCCCTCTTGGTGTGATCTTTATGACATGGTCCTCAAGCATGGTCCTCACAACCTGACCCTTACAATATGATCCATATGTCATAGCCCTCACGACATTATCCATATGATATGGCCCTCACAACATTGTCCTTGTAATATATCCCTCATGACATGGGCTTCACGGCAAAAGAATATGATGGCATTTTCTAATAGTCGAACATAGAGATCTTTGCAATGTTTGATATTTAAAATTCCTCATGGAGATATCTTTGTGATGATTGTACGTTTTTTGATATAGATGTGACTTACAAATATGGTGTCCAATTAATCTAGCCCTTTGACCCTCATCCAAATATCTCATGACTTACGGATGCCCCTTGGATGTTATTCTCTTTGGATCTAGTCAGAGAGGAAAATATGATCTTTGCAGTGGACATACACTAGTAACAAATAAATATGATGACACTTACTGCATAGCACTCATGAAATAACTAAAAATGTAATTGCCCTTATTATAGTTAAGGAAAATATCACCTTAGCAAATTTGTCATCAAGACGCCTTTCGTAAGCACCTACACTCAAGGTAAATAATTAGTAGACACATCATCGCTTTTTCTAGTGACCACAATTATATTCAAAGAAAATCTTTTAAGGAAAGCATCTATAATGTAAATAAAAGTTTGACTTTGCAAATATCACCCGCTCTCGAGGAGAGCAGGACAAACAAAAGGTTATTTTGAGTAAAAGAAATGACCAAATCCAATCTTTAAGAATGGTAATAAATACCACTTTTGAATATCATGTGTTTATTGTGACTCACAACTAGTTGGGGTTTTGAAATAGATTCTATTGTCTTACTTTGATGATTCTTTGCAAATTTTCCTACATTTATAGTAAATGTTAGTCTTTGGAACCTTTTACCTCTATTGGCTTCTTTGGGCCATCATTGCCCTTCCTTATTGATCCTAGGCATTTGATATCATAACAGTATTTTAGGATATAGTGAACTATTAGAGCCCTTCACTGATCCTTTGCTAGTATCGAAATAGTCTTGCATCCACAGTAAAAATTATTAGTTTTGGTGAAACAGATATGTGTTGACCTTTTTCTATTGTCTATTCCTATCTTGTCATCTTTTTCCTATCCTCTATTGTTTACTCTGACTCTTAGGGACATGATATATGTAAAAGAAAGTCATTTTTTACCAAAAGCATTTTAATAAATGACAAAATGAGTTTTGAAAAGATAAGTTTTGAAATATGATTGAGAGCGGTCTGCCAATTTTTCATGTCACATAGAGCTTAATGAGCATCCTTCATTCGAGGCCTTGACATTTCTACCATCTCACTGGCAAGCTCCGGAGATCCTCCAGCATTGTAGCTAGGGATTTTAAAGATGATTCTTCATGAAATATGCCATAGCTAGAGATTAGTCCAATCTAGATTTAATGCAATTAGAGATTTTTAAGTTAACTCTATATTTCGTTGATGGTGAATTTCGGAGTTCTCTTAAATTCTTGATGTATGTTTGGTGGAAATTTTGAGATCCTCCTTGAGATTTCTACCCTAGTTTGGTGCTTCAAACAAATCTTGAAAAGTTGTTAGGAGATTTTGACACTCTAAGGGGATTGCTGAAACTCTTCTATGAATTCACCTATGTTATATTCCTTGACATGATCTTTCATTGTGAAGGGAAATAGAAATCCTCTGGTAGTAGGAACAAGCTATTATAGTCCCTACATATCCTGATGAGGCAAGAATTAATTCAAATGTAGTTCCCACAACATTGTGGAAATTGAGAGATACTCAACAGGGTTTCCAAAGTCGACAAAAACTTGTACATATCCTATTCTTAGGAATTTAGGTCAAACGTTGTTCACACAACATAGTGTAAATGGGTACTTATCCTACCCTTAGGAATTCAGGTCATCACATAGTTCAATATAACAAAAGTGAAAGGTAGATATTTTCAAGACATGGACCAAAGACAACAAGGGCCACCTATGTATCCCTTTCTTAGGAATTCAGGTCAAACATAGTTCATACAAAAGGATAGGGAAATATCACTAAGCTAATTAAAAACATAAAATTGATTGCAAGTATGAAATGAAATCATAAGAAAATAAACATGAAGAATGCATATATAAGACAGTAATTCGTACAAAATGCAGGGTTTTTTCCCAATTTTTAGGTTTGGGTGGCTATTTTCAGCCAAATTTCCCATTGGTTTGTTAAAGTTGTTGAGGATCACTGAACTGATAGGCCCTTCTTATTTGTAGTAAGTCACAAACTAATTAGAGGATCTACACTAGTAATCAAGACGTAATGAAGTTTCAGAAAATACACATATACGTCAATAGTTTCAATAAAATTTATTTTATTCTGTCAATCTTTCATAGGTCACTGCCTTTTGCAGAAAAAGGTACCACTTTTCTAACTTATACCTAGAAATCCCTAATGCTACCTCATTAAAAACCTTACCAAAAAAAATCTATGCCCCACTACTGTTGATCTTTATTTCTGCCGTATAGGGGGAATATAGCACTTGGGATGAGCCCTTTCAATCATTCAATTATGTGAGGTTATGAGTTGATATATATCTTATACCCCACGAGCTCTTTGGAAGCTTTGATTTGCTCTACGCCCATAGGATCTTCCCCGTGACTCATCTGTAATCATTCTTGACCTAGATCTTTGACTCATGCTGGTTGTGCACATCACCCCAAGTCACTGATTTGAACGTAGAAAAACACTTTTTGAGCTTGAATGAAGCGACTAAATTCTCTAGGTTTAACTGGTTAGTGAAAGCCTGTCCACCTAGTTATCTGACACCATAGGCAACTACATATTTCCCTTGTGAAACTTGGAGACAAATTCTCGTAGCAACTCTACGTGTCTTTTTTCTATCATAAAGATATTTCCTCTATGGGACTACTTGGAGACAAATTTTCGTAGCAACTCCATGTGTCTTTGTGTTATCTTAAAGATATTCCCTCAATGGGACTATACCTTCTTGGCCCTGATATGGTCTCTAATGAATTACCGACTAGTATATTAAATAAGTTAATAGCGTTCTCTAGCAGGAGTGAGTACCACACTAAATCCCCTCATAAAAACTCCATATAAAACATCTTCACCATGACCGACTCTTCTTCTTCCTTAGTCAAATCATTGTTATTCACCATCGTGTGGAGAATAACAAAATCTCTTAGGGGTCCAAGTTCCTATTATATTTCTGAATGTTCGTCATCTTGAACCTCTTTGAGATGGGCCTTGTTACCACACTAGACATGTAAGACACCTGGTGTAACTCTTGGAATCAAGCCCCTTTATCACTTGCGAGGCTCTTGGTATGCAATTAGTCCAACTAGAGCTCAGAGTATTGCACTTTTATCTCCTTTCTTAGTAACTTTAGCATGGTTGTTGGCTAGGTCGCATATTTGAGCCTGATTTCATCATTTTTTTTATCGCTTTCTCCCTCCTATCTTTATGCTCTTGATCATCTAGGTATTCTCGCTCATTCTTTCTCAAAGCTCCTAGGGTTACCTAAGCCACGCCCTATGTAGTTCATCCACCTTTTTATCTTACGCTTCAATCCAGGCCATCAACTTCTTGTGGGATGCAACAAAATCCTTCAAGAGTCCTTGAAAACCTTCCATGTCATTCACTTCTACCTCATCATCTTCAAGACCAATAGGCTCTTTCCACCTTCTTTGCATGTTCACGTTCATTGTGTTCATGACAAGGGGCAAATTTTTGTCACCAAGAGTCATCCTTTCACCTGAGCCCATGGAATCTATCAACTGAGTTCTTTGTGTCAAGTGAAGAGTAAGATCCTTCACATGATCACCATCGTTTTCCAAGACATACTTTATTACAAATCAAAATACGAAGGAAAAACTGGCAAAAAGAAGAAGCTAAGCCTACATAGTTGCTATGGCCCCACAGTGGATGCCAAATTTATTGGTGGATTAATAGGATACATTACGACTTAACTTCAAATTAGTAGCTAAAGTTTACCAAATAACAAGCAATAACAAAAACAACAAACTCAGTGTATTCCTATATAGTGGGGTCTGGGGAGGGTAAAATGTACGCAGTCCATACTACTACCCCCGAGAGGGTAGAAAGGCTATTTCCGATAGACCCCTGGCTCAAGACAAAGGACCGTAGACCAAAAGGTGAGCAAAATGATAAAATAACAGAGAAACATCGTCCACAAAAAAGAAGTGCAATTACCCAACCAAAGACCCCCCTCCCCTAAATCGACCACACACCTTAGCCCTCTAATTTACTACTCTTTCTCCAAACCTTTCTATCGAGGATCATGTCCTCAGTAAGCTGTAACTGCTCTATGTCACATCTAATCATTCCTCTCCAGTACATCTTCTGTCTACCCCTACCCCGCTTGAAACCCTCCAAGGCCAACCTCTCACACCTGCGAACTAGGGCATCATGGCCCTTCTCATCACATGGCCAAACCATATCAACATCACTTTCCGTAACTTATCCTCCACCGAAGCCACTTCCACCTTCTCCCGAATAATCTTATTTCTGACCCTGTCAGCCCTCATAAATCCACATATCCAATGCAACATTCTCATTTCTGCCACCTTCAACTTTTGGACGTGAGAATTCTTAATAGGCCAACACTCCAGCCCACATAACATGGCTGACCTGACCGCAGCTCTATAGAATTTATCGTTAAGCTTGAGAGACACCTTCTTCGCATAAAATTCCTGAGGCTAGCCTCCATTTCATCCAACCTGCCCCAATACGGTGAGAGACATCCTCATCAATCTATCTATTCCCCTGGATCATAGACCTCAGATACTTAAAATTATCCCTCTTACAAATCGTCTGCGACTCCACCTTCACTACCATGTCGTCCTCTTGCCTCAAATCACTAAACTTGTACTCTAAGTACTCCGTCTTGGTCCTACTCAACCTGAATCCTTAAGATTCCAGGGCTTGTCTCCAAACCTCGAACTTATCATTGACACCCCAGAGCGACTCATCAATCAAAACTACATCATCCGCAAAAAGCATACACCAAGGTACCTCTCCTTGTATATTTTGTGTCAACACATCCATCACCAAGGCAAATAAAAATGGACTAAGAGTTGATACTTGGTACAACCTTGTCAAGAGCGGGAAATGCCCGAAGTCCCCTCCCACCGTCCGTAACTGAGTCTTTTCCCCCTTATACATGTCCTTAATCGAATGAATATATGCCACTGGGACCCCTCTCGCCTCCAAGCATCTCCAAAGAACCTCCCTAGGGACCTTGTCATACGTCTTTTTCAAGCCGATAAACACCATGTGCAGATCCCTCTTACTCTTTCTATACTGTTCTACTAGCCTCTGTACTAGGTGAATTGCCTCAGTTGTCGAGCGACCAGGCATAAACCCAAATTAATTCTCCAAAATAGGCACTATCTTCCTCAACCTTTGCTCCACCACCCTTTTCTAAATCTTTATCGTGTGACTCAATAACTTAATACCACAGTAGTTGTTGCAACTCTGAATGTCCCCTTTGTTATTATATAAAGGGATCATCGTGCTTCATCTCCACGCCTCGGGCATCTTAGCGGTCTTGAAAATGTTGTTAAACAAATGGGTTAGCTACCTCAACCCTGCTTCGCTAGCAAATTTCTAAAAATCCACCGAAATTTCATCGGGCCCCGTCGTCCTACCCCTTCGCATCTTGCGAATAGCCTCACAGATTTCCTCCACCTTAAAATGCCGACAGTAGCCGAAATTGTGAGATTTCTTGGTGTGCTCCAACTCCCCTAACACAATACCTCTGTCCCCCCTCATCATTTAAGAGCTTATGAAGATACGACTGCTATATTTTCTTAATTAAAACGTCCTTCACCAAAACTCTGTCATCCTCCCCCTTAATGCACTTTACTTGGTCCAGATCCCGACCCTTACGCTCCCTAGTTATGGCAAGCCTATACAACCTCTTTTTCCCGCATCTCTCCTCTAAACTCGAATACAGTCTCTCAAAAGTTGTTGTCTTAGCAGTCATAACTGCTAACTTAGCCTCTTTCTTGGCTAACTTGTACTCTTTCCTACTCACCCGCTTCTCTTCGTCATTCTTACTCTGAACCAACTTAACGTAAGACACCTTCTATGTCTCCACCAAATAACAAGCAAAGGTAAAAAAATATATTAAATAATTAACATAAGCAACAAACAAGCTAAGGTTAGAGAATAAATCCGAGGCACGACTCTGAGTGTATAGTCAAGGTTCACCAACTACGAGCTGGCTTCCACCAAAATATCAGACTAGGTTAATCAACTAGTAAAGTAAAATAGAGCCAATAGAGAAAAATTGGAGATAAAGCTAAACGAGTTTTATAAGCTAAACGAGTTTTATTGCTTATAAGTAAATATGAGAAATCAGATAGTCGTTTATAATATATATGGGGCATCTATTTATAATATACAATGATGGTTTACAAACAATAAGATAGTGTCACCTGTACCCTATGGTATCGTGGCCAACAACCAAATCCACTTGTCGAGGAACCGTTCGGTGGTGCTAGCCAAATATTCTGCATCTGACACAAACTTGTCAAAGATCGTCCTTGCGTACTTAAGAGCCCTGACACATTGGTTCTCTATTTGTCCTTTTGCATGCAGTTGCTATCGCTGGTGACCGTTTTCCATTTTTGCCTAGACCGAGAAAGCATTTTTCCATCTTGGTATCACTCCCAGAGGACACGATCATGGGCCGTTTCAAAATTTACCCGACCCGAGTTGGCTTATATTTGCTAACCTTATTTTACCCTATACAAATTCTATCACTCTCATTTATAAGTTTAAATGGAGATATCTACTTTTATTATGTATTGCAAGATACACAATATTTTCTCACATTGTTTGATAGAACTTCCAAGTCAAGTCCTGACAATGTGGACATTAAACCAAGTATGAATTGCAACCCAAATTATGAGGTTTCATTGGTTCTCAATCTGAATTAGAGTAATAATAACATTCATTTTCCACCGACAATCGAGACTATAAACTAAGGAGAGATACCACTACATTTTGTGAGGGCTTTTATTGGAGAAATTTATGTCATTGGAGATTTTATTTGGCCTAAAGTCAAATTCCCATTTTCAAAAAATGAAAAATAAAAATAAAAATGACAAACTAGGAATCCGTTTGACCATAGATTTTTGAAATAATTTTTGAAAAATTAAATTGTCAAATATTGTTTGACCATACAATTTAGGGATCTTGAATTAAAAGGGATAAACAAGTTTCTCAATTAAGCGAGGTTCCTTCAAGTTTTAATAATTTGTTAAAAGGGACAATTTATTTTTCAGATTTTTTTAAATATTTTCGCTCCAACAATTAAAAAGGTTGTCTGAACAACTCTAGAAGTTGTTTGAACAATTATCAAAGTTGTTCGACAACTTTGATAGTTGTTGAGACAACTAATATAATTGTCGAACAACTGTCCCAATTATTTAAACGACTTTATCCTTTTTAACTTAATAATATTATGGGACCCACTTATCCTTTTTTTTAATTAAAAACTTGGGGCCTTTCAACTCATTTTTCTCATACAATTTAACATTATGTAACGAATTATTCAAATTTTCAAATATTAGAAAATATTAATATTTGAGCTAAATTTTAATTTTTGTGAACTTTTAAAGATAAAATAATTTTCTAAATATTATGGCCAAACATATGATAAAATTTCACCTTTTCCTTCATCAAAAAATAATTTGTAAAAAATATTTGTGAATCTTTCGCCAAAGACTAGCTAGAAAGAAAACAGAAAACTCAATACGAGGAAAGAAAAGAAAAATGTGGATAATTATTATCGTCTCTGCATAGGTCGTACATGAAAACACACCTTG
This sequence comes from Capsicum baccatum var. pendulum, assembly GCA_030864225.1. Classification (NCBI taxonomy): domain Eukaryota; kingdom Viridiplantae; phylum Streptophyta; class Magnoliopsida; order Solanales; family Solanaceae; genus Capsicum; species Capsicum baccatum. The sequence goes on along the minus strand of CM061552.1, from coordinate 222,719,403 downwards.
AAATGGGAAACATCGTTTAAAGCGGGGCACAGATAGGTAGAAGTTGAAGCAAAATAGCAAATACTAGCACAAGAAGATGCACCGCCTCCTGACACTCTCCCATAACTCATACAAATAAATACACTAACCAGTCCCATCTGTAAAAATATTCAATTTCATTTCTGGGTATGTGTGAGAAATGAAAAAAATTGTTGATAAACTATTTATTTATTATTTATTGAGAGAACCCAATTTAACTATTCGTCATTAGTATCTCTCTTCTTCCAGTTTTTTAATTAATTCCCGATTTTTCTCTGTACTGAAAAAAGATTTTTTCATCTACAGATTACTTTTCTTGTGGCATTGCTTTTTTTTTTTTTGGGGGAGTGTTAGTCTATGGCGATTGCTGCTGCAGCTGTTATCGTTCCGTTGGGCGTTCTCTTTTTCATTTCGGGTCTTGTAATCAATCTTATTCAGGTAATTCTTCTTCCAAGATTTGGGTTTATTTTATTTTTCTTTTTTCTTTTTCCAATTTGATTTGCTCGTACAACAACCCCGTAGTTATAAATCGGAAATATTTATTTATTCGCCTCCATTTTTGAGTATGCTGGAATGTAATTAAGCAATTTATTTAGTTCTCTGGGTTTGACTCTGATCTTTTGAGTTTTTATTTTTTCTGGGATCTTGGTTTGTTGACTGCCTCTTATGATTTATATACTAATGCGAAATTGATGGACTATTGAATCACACGCAGGCTACTTGTTTTGTCCTCGTACGGCCAATTTCCAAGAGCACATCCAGGAGGATCAATAGAATCCTTGCGGAGCTCTTATGGCTGGAACTCGTGTGGATAGTTGATTGGTGGGCATGTGTAAAGGTAATGGCACTTAGGATATGTATAATTTTTTATATGTCTTCTCAATCATTTGGAAGCAAGCTGATTCCCGGTGGCGTATGCGCTAGCTTATGATTCGCTGTTGTCACATGCCCTTCCCTCTACAAGAAAAGAAAAATGGGGACAAAATAATAAAAGAATACAAAACAAAAGAGTGTAAGAGGAACAAGCTAGTGAAAGAGGAACAAGCTATGTTCTCTTGTTGGTATGATCTCATTACGACCTGTATATGATGTCTCAAGAATATGAAATTGAATTTTGCAAACTTCGCGTACTGTAAGGATGAGACTTGCAAGAAATGAATTCCTGAGAATTCTCATGATCCACTAATGAGAGGGTGATACTTTTGAAACTGTAATGGGAGGGTGATACTTAGTTTAAATGTTCTATTCTTGCTCGAGTATAAATTTCAAGAAATTATTTACTGGTACTTGGTCTTGGGATATTGGGACTGTGAGTGATTTCCTTAAAACTTCAAAAGAAAATTCTCATGATCCTAAAACCACTGATAGCAATTGTCCTTTCATTTTAACTTTACCTTTGTCAAAAAAAAAAGCTCACCGATAGCAATTAGCTAGAAATGAGTCCTTTGTATATTATGTTATGCTTGCAGTTTTATCTGTTGCATGCTGTCTTTTTAACTTATTTACTTACTAACAAAGTACTGTATTGGTTGGTGTGCCTCATCTCATTGATTTCCTTTGTAGTTCTATCTGCACGAGCTATAGTGATTTCAGTTTAGTTTTGTTATCCAAATGAAAGTGTAGAGAGACCAAAAGATAAAGTATGGAGCTTTTGGGTTTGGAAGCTAAGCTGGCGTCGTAATGTTTCGGAAAGCTTTCAATATAGGATTTGCTTGAATGGTTTTCAATTTGATCTGAATGTTTTCAGTTTTTTTGTTTAAAACCATCGCACTTAATTGAAATATTCATGTCTCACTTTTGCCATTGCAACGAGGTTTTCCTTCTTGTTGCTTGTTCTCATTTGTATTCTAATTTTTTGGATTGGTCTGATTGCTGATTGCATTTTTATCCTTATATTTCTTTAAAAAAGTTGAGTTGGTGTGTTGGGAAAATAAAATACTTTGACTTCATTTGAGCTAAGAGAGATATGATTGAGCTATTATATTTGACATGCTTTTGCATTGTTTTTTCTTTTTATGCATGTGATATGGGATTTCTTCTTACATTGATGAAGTTTTGTTGTTGCAGATTAAAGTGTACGCGGACCCAGAAACATTTAATCTAATGGGTAAGTAAAATTCGGTTTCTATTTTTATGGTGCGGATTTTGGGATAATATTTTGTCAGCTCAGTTTCACACGATTGTTATGATTGGTAAACATTGATTTCTCCAGGTAAAGAACATTCTCTTGTCATTGCAAATCACAGAAGTGACATAGATTGGCTTGTTGGTTGGATCTTAGCTCAGGTTTGTATTGAAAGTTGATAGTGTTATTTAGGATATGTTAAGAGTGCTCTAGATTCATTGATGTGTTCAGGCTAATAGCATAAAATATTCTTCCTAATTTTGATATAATTGAATTCTTGATATTTAGGTAATTGTCATTGTTTAATAGCTTTTGTTATTTCATACGCATAAGCTTTCCCCATTTCAAGTAGTCTAAACTGTTATATAAGGAACTATCTTGTATATCTTCTACAACCAATTCAAGTTCCTTTCTATTTTGTTCCCTATTTTCACAATCTGCACCATGCTCCTCACAGACTTGGGATGTATGGGCTCAGATACACCCTTAAGCTAAGCGATGTGATATAACCTATTTGCATTTATGCATGTAATTTTGAATTGTTGGTAAATGAGAAATTTTACACAAACTTAACTTGAAGTCCATTTTGGAAGACACAGTAATGCATGATGATTATTTGGTCTTTTCACTTCATAACTCATAGCTGTTTTCCAATTGATCTCTGCTTATTGATTCTTATATCTTTAAATCGCAGCGTTCTGGTTGCCTTGGTAGCTCATTAGCTGTAATGAAGAAATCATCAAAACTCCTTCCAGTAAGTATTTGAAGTAAATGTATGAAGATATTTCTTTGTCAGACTGCAGCTTATTTTTATGCTTGGTAGCTCAATGCTTTTAGCATGTGTGAAGCTCTCAATTCCAAGATGATGTCCTAGTTACTCGTGTATCTGAATGTTAAAGATTGAAAGGTAAATTAGATGTTTATTCTCCACATTAGTATCAGTTTAACCTTGAGAGAAAGAGGCTGCTATCTTCATTTTATTTGAAGAAAAACAGTGGTAGATCCTTAGGAAGAAAATCACGATCGTGGCTGGAATCTGGTTCAGCTTTTGTTGATGAAGGCTTATAAACCTGTTACGTTTTTTACTTGGAAGTTGCTTCTTCCGTCCCATTTATATATTTGATAGTCTCTTTAGTTGGATAATCAGAAAATGTTTTGCATTATTATTATATATTAGAAGCAACACTTTCAACATGTTAGCTTCTTGGAATTAAATAAAAGTGTAGGGGTTTTAAAGTCTATTAAAAAATTTGCAAGCTCAAGTTGCTTAGAAAAGCTATACTTTATGCTTTGTTATTTGTACCTCATAATAAAATAAAAAAAAGGCCCATCATTTTCTATTTAATTACATATCTGACCATATAGTTGTGCCCTTAACTTTCTTTCTATTTACATAAATAGCAGATGACGTGGGCCATAAAGTTTTTCCCTCCCCCTTTTTTTTTTTTTGAGAAAATGCACTATTTCCAATAGTTACAACTTAAAATATTTAAAAAATTTAATTAGTTCTATATTTCAAAAATATACGTAAAAGATACTATAAATCACAATAATTAACAACTTAAAAATTAACAACTCATAATTAATTATTAATAAAAAAGATAAAATAGACATAAAATAATAAATTAACTCTTGTGACAGTACCACTAATAAATTACATTAGTCAATTTAACATTTTAAATACTTTACTTAGTCAATCAATATTATAAAATGGGATAAGGTGAGTATGTGCTTAGTGCTTACTGTATCTACCCCTACTGCTCTTATGTTTTTGTCCTTGTTATTAATTTCTGGAGTATGGTCACTGGTATTTTGTATTCTGCAGGTAATCGGTTGGTCCATGTGGTTCTCTGAGTATCTTTTCCTTGAAAGAAGCTGGGCAAAGGATGAAAGAACATTGAAGGTAAAGTAAGCCGAATCTACCCAAGGCTTGTATTGCGCATTTAAATAGCTTTGTGTCTGTTAATTCTTAAAATAAGACGTGGCTATAATCAAATAAATCAAAGATATAGTTCTCTAAATTTTTTTCGTTGATGTGTAATTCATATTTGGATATACTTGCTTTTTCTTTTGGCTCATTGATATGTGATTTTATTATTCTACTTACCCCTACTAATAGTGATTTTATACATGAGGGACCCAATCTGCAGTCAGGTCTTCAACAGCTAAAGGATTACCCTTTGCCATTCTGGCTGGCACTTTTTGTTGAAGGCACCCGCTTTACACAAGCAAAGCTTCTGGCTGCTCAAGAATATGCTGCTTCAGCAGGGTTACCTGTTCCAAGGAATGTATTGATTCCTCGTACTAAGGTGGGCACCTTATTTCCTTCTTTCTCCTTGTAGGTCATATTTCTAGAGGTAGAGTTTGCATATTATTTCTCTTGAATTGTCATTATGATTATGGATCTGTCTTTCTTTAGTGGTACAAACCAAAATACAGAAACAAACACAAAGTAAGAAAATCAAAAGATAAGAAAGAACGACCATAAATAGATAGACACAAGAAGAGGGAAATGTAAGCAATCGAAGGTATATTAAACCATAGACCTCCAACGTTTAAACCTAATCAAGTACCTAACTCCTATGAAGACCAAGAGGGGAATTGAATCCCCTCACAACCAACATTTCCAAACAAGTCAATAAGTTCCCAACAAGCTCAATAAACACTCTCAAGTGTAGACTCATCCAAAATCATCTAAGTCTAAGAAAAGAGGAAACCTAGCTGTTCATAGCCATGGGCTATTTATTACAAAATGGGCCCAAAAGTGACCCTAAATGCAAAATAGGCCCAAAAGTGACCCTAAAGCCAATTTCCCAATTGAGTGATCCTCCACCTTAGCCCATTTTCATCATTGTGGATCGCAAAACTCCTCTTCATCCCTAAAGCGTTTCCAGTTACCATGAGTGAGAATCTTTGGGGTAATTTGACTTATATATCATCCTTTCCATCTTGAATAGAATTTGTCCTCAAATTTAAGAGATCATTATATACAAGATCGACATCATTGGGAATACCTTGGCATAGGGAGGCTTCATAACATGCTTAACCAAGTAAAGTGGAATGTTAATCTCTCTTTCATGAGGCCAAACCTCTTCCATTGGCACTTTGTTGGCAAGCATATTTGGGACGGTGACATCTCCCTCGCATGGGTCCTCTACAACCTCCGCATTCTCATTAAAGTTATCAACCCCTTCTAGGTGTTTCTCCGCTTGCTCCACTTCATCCTTGTGGTATGGGTCACCTTTCCGAAGTATTTCAAGACTCGTCTTTGAGTTTCATAAAGTCTACATGTTGACGAGCCTTGAAGTAAGGGTCATTTATAGACACCAAAATTGTATGAAACTTTACAAGACTAATCCAAGTTCTATCAGAGTTTTTGGAGGTTATTCTATCCTAAACCCTAGATTATGCTTATATAAAGGGGCAAATATTTCCTGAAAAAAGCATCTCCAATATCCCACAAATTAATGGGATATTCATAAAGAGATCAAACATCACGAATATCTTTTGATAATTCCATAAACTCATGAAATATCACAAAAGGATCAAAACCCCTCTTTTCTTGACAATCAAATACATCAAGAAGATCCACAAACTCTCCTTTCATAGAGATCAACAACAACAAACTCAGTGTATTCCCACCTAGTGGGGTCTGGAGGGGTAAGATGTACGCAGTCCATACCTCTACCTCTAAAGAAGTAGAAAGGCTGTTTCCGATAGACCCCCGGCTCAAGACACGAGATACCACACAAATACATAGTAAAGCACAAAACAAGATTTCATAACATAAATACGGCACCCATAGGTAATCGAAAACAGAGGAAAGCGCCCAGATTCGTAATAAAACATGGAACACGGAATCATAACAAGAATAATACCCCCACCAAGTAATTCCCTACACTAGCGACCCAAACTGGCCCTAGTCTTCTGCCCTAATTCGCGTCCTCCAGACATTCCTATCTAGGGTCATGTCGTCGGTGAGCTGTAACTGCTCCATGTCCCGCCTAATCACCTCACCCCAGTACTTCTTTGGCCTACCCTTACCCCGCCTAAAACCATCCAATGCTAGCCTCTCACACCTATGAACCGGGGCATCCATGCCCCTCCTCTTCACGTGTCCGAACCATCTCAATTGGACTTCCCGCATCTTGCACTCCACAGGAGTCACACCAACCTTCTTCCTGATAGTGTCATTCCGAACTCTATCCCCTCTAGTCAGCCCACACATCCAGCGCAACATCTGCATTTCTGCCACCTTTATTTTTTGGATGTGGGAGTTCTTAACTGGCCAACACTCCGCTCCATACAACATGGCCGGACGGACTACCACCCTGTAGAATTTTCCTTTAAGCTTGGGCGGCACCTTCTTATCACACAACACCCCCGACGCGAGCTTCCACTTCATCCATCCCGCCCCAATACCTTGCGAGACATCCTCGTCAATCTCACCGTTACCCTGGATCACGGATCCGAGATATTTGAAACTATCCCTCTTACATACCTCCTGTGATTTCAGTTTCACTACCACCTCATTCTCCAGCCTCACGTCATTAAACTTGCATTCCAAATACTCTGTCTTGCTTCTGCTCAACCTGAACCCTTTAGACTCAAGAGTTTGTCTCCACACCTCTAATTTGTCATTCACACCCCCTCGAGTCTCATCAATCAGAACTACATCATCTGCAAAAAGCATACACCAAGGCACCTCCCCTTGAATACGCCGCGTCAACACATCCATCACCAAAGCAAACAAAAAGGGACTAAGAGTAGATCCCTGATGCAATCCTGTCAAGACAGTGAAATGCTCCGAGTCTCCTCCCGCCGTCCTCACCTGAGTTTTCGCTCCATCATACATGTCCTTAATTGCTCTGATATATGCCAGCGGGACTCCACTCACCTCCAAGCATCTCTATAGCACCTCCCTGGGGACTTTGTCGTATGCCTTCTCCAGGTCGATAAACACCATGTGCAGGTCCTTCTTCCTTTCCCTATACTGTTCCACCAGCCTCCGTACCAGGTGAATTGCCTCCGTCGTCGAGCGGCCAGGCATAAATCCAAACTGGTTTTCCGAAATAGACACTATCCGTCTCAGCCTCACCTCGACCACTCTCTCCCAAATCTTCATAGAGTGACTCAATAACTTAACCCCCCTATAGTTATTGCAACTCTGGATGTCACCCTTATTCTTATAGAGAGGGATCATGGTACTCCACCTCCAAGCCTCGGGCATCTTTGCTGTCTTGAAGATTTCGTTAAACAATCCAGTCAACCACCTTACACCAGCCTCTCCAACGAATTTCCAAAACTCCACCGGTGTCTCATCCGGCCCCGTCGCCCTACCCCTTCGCATCCTGCGAACAGCCTCTCTAACCTCTTCTACCTTAAAACGTCTACAATAACTAAAATCCCGACACTCCTCTGAGTGCTCCAGTTCCCCTAACACAATAGCTCTATCCCCTTCGTCATTCATAGAGATCAAATCCAAATATTCCTATGTTTGAGAAATACACCACTAACGGTTCTCAAATTACGGAGAAAATTCAAATCTTCCTACGTTCGAGAAATACGCTATTAACGGTTATCGAATCACGAAAAAGTTTAGGAAAGAAGAATCAATAGAACAACAAAATCGTACTCACAAGATCATTTAATAAAATTATTTTTCTTTTAATTATTTTTGCTTGCAGTTAATTTTCAGCACTACGAAAATTTATTGCGAACAAATTTGGCACGCCCAGTGGGATTAGTTCTGCTCTTCATCTCTTCCTTCTTCAAATTGGAAATCGACAAATTCAACTATTGCAATGGACTTCAAAAAGATCAATGAAATTTCGTGCAATGGAGTACTATTGCAATTGATCTCAGTACTTGACCTTTTTAGAGAAGGCAAAAAGGAGAAAATCTCAAATTTTGGCTGTAACTACAATTCCTGGTGCCAACCGTACATCTATGTTATCAGATGAATTGTCTCAAACTGTCTTCAACTTTGGAGAATATGAGGACTTAACGAATTCTCCAACTTCAATGAAACTGAACACCTTCATGGTTGATGCGGTTGACATGGATGAGAGGTTTGCAATGATGGAGCAAACCATTGAAGCCTTAAAGAAGTCTGTTGATGAGAAAGATCTTCAAATCACCTACTTATGAGCAAGTAAGATCTCTGCAATCGTGGAGAGTCAAGTAATAATCTAACACCTCAAGAAAAAGTTGATGGTGAATCTCTCATCAAGACTGATAATCAATATGCTAATCGATTCGTTTTTGTGGCCACTAGAACAGTTCAACAACTGCAAGATTTGATCGCAAACACCATCAAGGCATAATATAACAGTCCATCACAAAGTTTCGTAGGATACTCAAAGTCATAGTCTAAGTGAATCGAGGGCTTACCGATGCCAATTGGATATCAACCACCAAAGTTTCAACAATTTGATGGAAAAGGTAATCCAAGACAATACATCGCACATTTTGTTAAGACTTGTAGAAGGGTTCAGGTTGAGCAGAAGCAAGACTGAGTATTTGGAATGCAAGTTTAATGACGTAAGGCTGGAGGATGAGGTGGTAGTGAAGCTGGATTCACAGGTGGTATGTAAGAGGGATAGTTTCAAGTATCTCGGGTCCGTGATCCAGGGTAACGGGGAGATTGACGAGGATGTCTCGCACCGTATTGGGGCGGGTTGGATGAAGTGGAAGCTCGCGTCGGGGATGTTATGTGATAAGAAGGTGCCGCCCAAGCTTAAAGGCAAATTCTACAGGGTGGTAGTCCGTCCGGCCATGTTGTATGGAGCGGAATGTTGGCCAGTTAAGAATTCCCACATCCAAAAAATGAAGGTGGCAGAGATGCGGATGTTGCGCTGGATGTGCGGGCTGACTAGGGGGATAGAGTTCGGAATGAGATTATCAGGGAGAAGGTTGGTGTGACTCCAGTGGAGTGCAAGATGCGGGAAGTCCGATTGAGCTGGTTCGGACACGTGAAGAGGAGGGGCATGGATGCCCCAGTTCGTAGGTGTGAGAGACTAGCGTTGGATGGTTTTAGGCGGGGTAGGGGTAGGCCAAAGAAGTATTGGGGTGAGGTGATTAGGCGGGACATGGAGCAGTTACAGCTCACCGAGGACATGACCCTAGATAGGAAGGTCTGGAGAACGCGAATTAGGGCAGAGGACTAGGGCCAGTTCGGGTCGCTAGTGTAGGGAATTACTTGCTGGGGGTACGAATATGGGTGCTTTCCTCTGTTTTCCTTCTGTTTTCTGTTTTCTTTTTCTTCTACGTATGGCTGCCGTATCTATGTTATGGATGTTATGTTATGTACTCATGTACTCTTGTAACCTTGTTCGGTGCTTCACTTTGTATTTGTATTTGTGTGGTATCTGGTGTTTTGTGTCTTCAGCCGGGGGTCTATCGGAAACAGCCTTTCTACTTCTTTAGAGGTAGAGGTATGGACTGCGTACATCTTACCCCCCCAGACCCCACCAGGTGGGAATACACTGGGTTTGTTGTTGTTGTTGTTGTTGTAGAAGGCAACACCTTTGATTGGTACTTGGACTCGAAGTCTGAATCAATTAATTGTTAGGAACAACTAGAAAGTCAGTTCCTAAATCATGTCTACATCGCCTGTCGTATGGTCATGATGGAGTTGACAAATACAAGACAAAGTATAGATGAGTCTGTAGTGGACTGCATCAATCACTAGCAATAATTGAGCTTTGATTGCAAGGATCAACTTTTTGAAACTTCTGCGGTTGATGTTTGCGTTCAAGGGATGCATTGGGGCCTTGTGTATATCCTCCAAGGAATTAAGCCTCGAATGCTTGAAGAATTAGCTACGCGCGCGCGCGCTCATGACATGGAGCTAAGCGTTGCATGTCATGGAATGGCGTATTATTCATGGAAAGAAGCCATAAGATTCAAGACTCGTTAGAAGACCTAATTATGAAATCTATGGCGATAATCGTGAGTTCTACAAAGGCCTCCACAAGACAAAAATTGAAAGAGAAAGCTCCAAAGCAATAAATGTAAGAAGTGAAAAATCAGGCAACCTTGAAAAGGTTACAAGCAAAGGTGTATCCTTTTCCCGACTCTGGTGTTTTTACGATTCTTGACGGTGTTAGCCAAAGAAGTCATTGAACTCTCTAAGTCAAAGCGACTTGAAGAATCTAACATAGCTGACGATCGTAAGTATTGCAAATTTTACTGCATTGTTGGTCATCACACCAAAAAATGCTTTATCCTGAAGGAAAAGATCATGATATTATTGCGAGAGGGAAAGATCATCATTGATGATGACGATATAGCTGATGCAAACCATGTTAGCACCAAATTGGATCATAAGAAAGGTTCAATTTCAAAAGCTCTACAACCTTTATGCTCTGTGACATCATTAAAGGTTGAAGGAATCGTCCTGCTAGAATTTGGAAGCTTTGACCCAATTGGGGTTCGGCCTTTAAAGAAAACAAGAAGCAAGACCATGACAGATGACTTCTCCATTAGCTAGAATGGTAACACTTGGAAATTGATCGCTCGCAAAAGAAGAAAATGTCAAGCGGCTTCTAAACTCCAACTTTCGAAAGTCGACACAAGATCACGTGCAATCTGCTTCAATCAGTGCGGGCCATAAAATAAATCCTTCCCCAAAATGCTTCTCGATGCACGAGCCTAAACTGCAAGTTGAAAATGTTCCTCGACGCACGAGCCTAAACTATAAGTTGAAATTGCTCCTTAATGCATGAGCATAGACTACAAGATGAAATGCTCCTCGATGCATGAGCCTAAATTGAGAGTCAATACGCTTCTCTACGCACGAGCCTAAACTGCAATTTGAAATGCTCCTTGACGCACGAGCCTAAAAATGCAAGTTGGAACCCTCCTTTAACTCATGCGCATAAACTGTATGTTTCTTCTAGCCTGCAAGTTTTAAATTGTGTATGGCCTAAAAATTGAACGAGGCATTATTTGGGCATACTTTGAAGGCATATATATATAAATTCGTGTAGTTTTTGACCATGGCTTTTATGTGTATGTCATTTCTTGGAGTTCTTTACAAAGAAAAAAAGTGGCTCGTGATTCAAGGACTCCTACATCGAGTTATGGATTTTCTATCGGAGTCCCAAAGCTGCAAAATGGATCATCATATGTTGATTGAGCTAAACTTCGTCGACATATCTGTAAAGATTTTGACGGTGATTTTCATATGGACTGTAGTTCTTGAAGTCTCCTTTCTAAAGAAAAAAGAATCTCAGGATTTTAGTGCTCCTGCTTTGAGTTATGAATTTTCTACCATCGATGCGCAAAGCTGGACAACGTGCATGACAGTTGTCTTGGACAACTTCAAAGCAATATCTGTATAAATCTACAGTGTGTTTTTGGCCATGATTTTTTACAAGAATTGTAGTTTTGAGAAGTATATTGCAATGAAGAAATGGCTCACAGTTTCAATGCTCCTAGATCGAGGTGTGAATTTTTCAACAGGAGGGCACAAAGCTGTGGAGTGAGACAATCTGATTTTGAAGTCGACTTAAGAAATTAATTTCGGTCAATCCAAGAGGAATTTAGCTATGAATTTTTGATATGTTCTAGATCTTCGAGTTTTGGTTCTATATGTTCAAAAAGCAAGTGACTTTGACACTCCAAGCTCAAGATACATACGTTTTGGAGAGGATGCACAGAGCTGTGAAGTCGGCATTCCAAGTGTGTAGTTAACTTGGAAAATTATTTTCCGTCAATCCAGAATGAGCTTTGCTCTGAATTTTTAATATGTTGCAGACCTGCGGGTATAGTTCCAAATGAATCAAGAATCTCATGATTTGGCCACCCCAACAAGATATGAATTTTTTTTTCTGTTAGGGCACAAAGGCAAAAGCTTCAAAAAAGAAAAAACAGAAATCCGGATGCAACTTCAAAAATTTACATGGAATTATATAGAAGGAAATTTTCCTCGAATTTTGGTTGCAGCTTATCCATTTGTATTTGGTATCTATAGGATCAAGAGGCCTGTATTTTGTATGCTCCAGCAGCGAGATGTAAGTTTCCTCCTGCAGAGGCATAAGATTGGAAAACATACAATCTGCAAAAAAAGATAAGAAAATTAAGATATAGAGCCCATGGGTGCTAACTGCACGAGCTTCTTGAAGCTATATACAGCTCGGTGCCAATTACGTGATGCTTCAATTCAGAAGTACTCCCAGACTTCAAGTTGTCTCTGTTGATGCTGTAAGAAAGGTAAATTCTTCGAGTGGACTCTCAAGATTGCGATGAGGTTTTAAGCAGAGTATTGTCTCAACTAATAAAACCAGAATAAATGTTGAACGTGAAACATCTAATGGTTGTTTGCCAAATCCTTAACTGTAAAGGTAGATGCTCCACTTGATTGCTATTCTTCAAAGGTTTGATCAGAATGGTAGTCGCACCATGCGTTCCTCACCAATCATCTGGAAAGAGCTTATAGTTTATTTGGTTGATCTGATATTGAGACTAATTGCGCTATCTTTAAAACCTGGCAAAGGAATTAAATTCGAAAATGTCCATGAAGTTCGCAAATTTGATGAAAAATAGAGTATTACAAGATTTAAGATGCAATTTAGGAAGGATACTTGAGCAAATTCTGACACAATCTGAGCGTGATTGTCATGCATGATGTAGCTCTACGAGTCTATTTTCCAACGGAAAAAACCATTCCTTATTTTGATATTCCTATGTCTAGATACGAAATTTGTCGAAACGCTGCGCAATGCCGATAAAACTAGCGAACCAAGATTTGAAGACCGGTTTTGGAGCAATAAGCGAGATGATTGGGGCGCAATCTGATTGTTGTTCCCATGTGAGATGTAACTTTGGGAGTCTACTTTTCAATGCAAAAAATCTCTCCTGATTTTGATATTCCTAAGTCTAGATATGAGCTTTTTCGTGAGGCTGCGCAAAACAGGAAAAAGTGACGAACCAAAATTGGAAGTCTGAGTTCAGAAGGATACCTGGGTGGCAGATCTAGACAAACTATGAGTTTGATTCACGTATAATGTAGTTTCACGAGTTTACTTTCCAGCATTGCAAGTCGTTCGTGATTTAGACACTCCCATGATGTGTTATGAAATTTTTTCCACGGACGCTCCAAGCTGCGTGAAAATTTAGTTGTGAAAAAAGCAAAAAAGAGAAAAGAGAATGTGAGTTGCATTGCTGCTCAAGCTGAATTACAATGACTTATTGAGGCGATGATGACTTTTTATAAACTCTGAAGAGCTCCAGTTTGTTTTTGATAAAGAATATGCTAACAAGTTGTTTTCCAAAAAGGACTGGGACGTTCAAGTGTAAAAAATAAGTCAAAGTCCTAATCCTCTTTGAAGTGGGATAACGTCATTCTTCAATCGTATTGAAATTCGATATAAGACTAATGCTCGGATCCTATGTGGTTTTGATATATTTAGTTTTTAACGAAATTTGCACTCCTAATCAAGCAAGTCCGAAAAAAAGAGTCTTCAATGTGTATCAATTGGCTGGCCTTAGCACGTCAATGAGGAAATTACAACACAATTGAATCGTTTGCCTATATTTTTTTCTCGTCAAATTTGAACATTTTGCGAGGATTAAATTGCGCGCACATACATACACACACACAAAAAAAAAGCTCCATGAGTACTTTGAACCTCGTCTCATTTCAATGAATCTACACTCCGACAAGACTTGAAGTAGGGGTATCTGTGGAGACAATTTTTTTTAGGTTGAACTCAATACTAAATTTTAGTTTAATCATATCATTTGGGTTGAATAATTAATTTGGACTCCAAAATTAAATTAGTTTATTTTATTATTTTCAAGCCCAAAGCTCATCTCATCTTGAAACCCAAACTCTTGCCACATGTCAAGTGATGTGGCTTCCCAGCCAAATTAAAGACCAAGAAGACAAGACCACACATTCAAATGACGTGGCCAGCCAAGTTAAGTTCAATAGCCAATGAAACATCGCCAAGTGTCTCAAATGGTATGTTTTTGGCCAATCACAAGCAACCTTATCACACAACATTTGTGGTAAGCTTGATGATTTGATGGACCAATCAAAATAAGGTAGAAGAGGTCATTTACATTTAGAGTACCAACCCGTACAACTAAAAAATAATAAATAAATAGGAGGGTTACATAATTTTCTAAGGTCATTCTGCATGCCTTGGAGAAAGTATCTGCATTGATTACACAACTATTTAAATAATTGACCAACGGAGTTCTGCCAGGAGATTAACTCGACAAGACAAAGTGTTGTCCGACCTTCCTGGAGATCCAAACGCGTTTCTAGGAGGTTCAAATCATCCAAAGGTTCGAGAATTACGCTACAAATGGCCCTCGAATCGCGGATTAGCTCAGAAGAGAAGAATCAAGAGAACAACAGAATCATACTCACAAGATTCATTTAATAAAATTATTTTTGTTTAATTTTTGCTTGCAGTTAATTTTCAGCACTACAAAAATTTACTGCGAACAGGTGTACTTCACCTTGTATTTTCCTTCTATGGGTCAAAAAACAAATTTTCCCAAAATTTGCTCCAAGGGTTTTGGATCAAATTGTACTTTCTTGCTTCTTCTTCACCAAGAATTCCAAGAACAAAGATGAAGATCTCAAAAACCCAACTGACTTATTTTAACTCAGATTTACTTGTTTGAGATCCAAGCTCTTTTTGGTATGAGTAACAAACCCCAATGCTTTTCAACCCTCAATTTCTCTAAAAAATGCTTAGATTTGATGATCCATTTTCAAATTTTTTTCAAACTAAACTCAACAATGGTAGAATCTTCAAATCAACTCCGATTGAGTGATCCTCCACCTTAGCCCATTTTCATCATGATGGATCGCAAAACCTTCAAAAACATTAATTTTGTTGGGACACTGAAATGTGAGTTTTTCCTCCATTTTTTCACCATTATGTTCTCTCTCTCTCTTTCTTTTTTTGGTATTGGTTATTTTGATTTTTCATCAGATGTCCTACTTCTTTACATATATTTGAAAGATATATTATAGCTGGGGTTGGTGGAATATAATGACAATGTTATTAGTATATGGACAATCAAGTTGCTGCTTCGTAGGGTAGTTTAGTTTAATTTGTGTGATTAATATTTTTTTTATTGTCGATTATTTTGATGGTATTTGAGCAAACTTGCGTGCACCTTGATCAATATACAAAGTATTCGCTACCTTTCGATATCATAGGTACCGGGTAACTCTATCTATTGGGGCTTCAACAAAAGAGGAGAAATTACTTTTTTTGCTTCCCTAGTCAGTATGTCTTGAGAGCTTAAGACGGCAACGTTTGAGAGCTTGTATGCGGGGTTAGAGGAGAAAGGAGGGGAAAAAAATTGTTTAGGCTGGATAAGGCTAGAGAGAGGAAGGGCCGTGACCTAGACCAGGTGAAGTGCATTAAGGGGGAGGATGGTAGAGTGTTGGTGGAAGATGGTCACTTTTAAGAAAAAATGATGGTCGTATTTTCATAGGCTCTTAAATGATGAAGGGGAGAGAGTTATTGAGTTAGGTGAGCTAGAGCAATCAGAGAAGTGTCATGATTTTAGTTACTATAGACGTTTTAAGGTGGAGTAGGTCAGAGAGGCTGTTCACAGGATACGAAGGGGTAGGGCGAAGGGACCTGATGAGATCCCCGTGGATTTTTGGAAGTTTTCTGGCGAGGCTGGTTTAAGGTGGTTGACGGATCTATTTAATGATATTTTCAAGTCGGCGAAAATGCCCGAGGCCTGGAGATGGAGCACTATGATCCCTCTGCATAAGAATAAGGGTGACATTTAGAGTTGCAACAACTATAAGGGTATTAAGTTATTGAGTCACACGATGAAGATTTGGGAGAGTGGTCGAGTGGAGGTTGAGGAGGTTAGTGTCTATTTCGGAGAACCAGTTTGGATTTATGCCCGGGCGCTCTACGACAGAGACAATTCACCTAGTGCGGAGATTGGTGGAACAGTACAGGGAAAGGAAGAAGGACCTGCACATGGTGTTTATCGACTTGGAGAAGGCATATGACAATGTCCCTAGGGAAGTCCTTTGGAGATGTTTGGAGGTTAGTAGGGTCCCAGTGGCATATATTAGAGCAATTAAGGACGTGCATGATGGAGCTAAGACCTAGGTGAGGATGGCGGGAGGAGATTTAGAGCATTTCCCGGTCTCGACAGGATTGCATCAGGGATCTACTATTAGTCCGTTTTTGTTTTCTTTGGTTATGGAGGTGTTGACGCGGCGTATCCAAGGAGAGGTGCCCTGGTGTATGCTTTTTGCGGACGATGTGGTTTTGATTGACGAAATCCGGGGAGGTGTGAATGATAAATTAGAGGTGTGGAGGCAAGACCCTTGAGTTTAAAGGGTTCAGGTTGAGTAGGAGCAAGACCGAATATTTGGAATGTAAGTTTAATGGCTCGAGCGAGCAGGGCGATGTGGTAGTAAAGTTGGATTCTCAGGTGGTGTGTAAGAGGGATAGTTTCAAGTACCTTAGGTCTATGATTCAGGGGAATGGTGAGATTGACGAGAATGTCTCTCACCGGATTGGGGCGGGATGGATGAATTGGAAGCTCGCCTCGGGGGTGTTGTGTGATAAGAAGGTGCCGCCCAAGCTTAAAGGTAAATTTTACAGGGTGGCAGTTCGCCCGGCCATGTTGTATGGAGCAGAGTGTTGGCCAGTCAAGAACTCTCATATTCAAAAATTGAAAGGTGGCGGAAATGCGGATGTATGTTGGATGTGTGGTCTTACTAGGGGGGATAGGGTTCGGAATGAGACTATTCGGGAGAGGGTTGGAGTGGCTTCAGTGGAGGACAAGATACGGGAGGTCCGTTTGAGATGGTTCGGACACGTGATGAGGAGGGGCACAGATGCACCAGTTCGTAGGTGTGGGAGGCTTGCTTTGGATGATTTCAAGCTAGGCAGGGGTAGGCCAAAGAAATATTGGAGAGAAGTGATTATGCGGGACATGGAGCAGTTACAGCTTACTGAGGACATGACCCTAGATAGGAAGAGCTGGAGACGCGTATTAGGATAGAAGGCTAGTGACTATTAAGGTAGGTAGGGTGGGGCATTACCTGTTTGGTGTATTACTCTTGTTAGGCTACCTTGTTGCATGCTGTATTACGAGTGCCTATTATTCTTTGTTTACTTTCCATTGATGAGACTCGAGGGGGTGTGAATGACAAATTAGAGGTGTGGAGACAAACTCTTGAGTCTAAAGGGTTCAGGTTGAGCAGAAGCAAGACAGAGTATTTGGAATGCAAGTTTAATGACATGAGGCTGGAGGATGAGGTGGTAGTGAAGCTGGAATCACACGAGGTATGTAAGAGGGATAGTTTCAAGTATCTCGGGTCCGTGATCCAGGGTAACGGTGAGATTGACGAGGATGTCTCGCACCGTATTGGGGCGGGATGGATGAAGTGGAAGCTCGCGTCGGGGGTGTTGTGTGATAAGAAGGTGCCGCCCAAGCTTAAAGGCAAATTCTACAGGGTGGTAGTCCGTCCGGCCATGTTGTATGGAGCGGAGTGTTGGCCAGTTAAGAATTCCCACATCCAAAAAATGAAGGTGGCAGAAATGCGGATGTTGCGCTGGATGTGTGGGCTGACTAGAGGGGATAGAGTTCGGAATGAGACTATCAGGGAGAAGGTTGGTGTGACTCCAGTGGAGTGCAAGATGCGGGAAGTCCGATTGAGATGGTTCGGACACGTGAAGAGGAGGGGCACGGATGCCCCGGTTCGTAGGTGTGAGAGGCTAGCGTTGGATGGTTTTAGGCGGGGTAGGGGTAGGCCGAAGAAGTACTGGGGTGAGGTGATTAGGCGGGACATGGAGCAGTTACAGCTCACCGAGGACATGATCCTAGATAGGAAGGTCTGGAGGACGCGAATTAGGGCAGAATACTAGGGCCAGTTTGGGTCGCTAGTGTTGGGAATTACTTGGTGGGGGGGTAGTATCCTTGTTATGATTCCGTGTTTCTTGTTTTAGTACGAATCTGGGTGCTTTCCTCTGTTTTCTTTTACTTATGGGTGCCGTATTTATGTTATTTATGTTATGTAATCTTGTAATCTTGTTCTGTGCTTTACTATGTATTTGTGTGGTATCTCGTGTCTTGAGCCGGGGGTCTATCGGAAACAACCTTTCTACTTCTTTAGAGGTAGAGGTATGGACTGCGTACATCTTACCCCCCCAGACCCCACCAGGTGGGAATACACTGTGTTTGTTGTTGTTTTACTTTCCATTGTAGAGGCGTTTTTATGTCTTGCCATCTTGTTCCATGCGTTTTGTACGGTTGTGATTAATTATCTTATCTTGAGCCGGGGGTCTATCGAAAACAACCTTGCTACTTCTCCGGAGGTAGTGATATGTATTGCGTACATCTTTCCCTCCCTAGACCTCACTATGTGGGAATACACTGGGTTTGTTGTTGTTGTTGTTGAATCAGTATGTTTTGAATTTCTTTATTCAAGAAGAACAATATCAAACAACCCATTGCCCTGTTAGAAGAAGCCAATGCTATCAAAAGCAAAAACTGTAAAAAAGCTCTAAGGTCCATTGGGCTCTAAGCGCAAACTGCAAATAAAGCATGGGCTTTAACAAAAACAGGCGCAACTAGTGAAAAAATTCAAATACATATGTCTAGTCCAAGACTAATGATTATAAGCATGCATTTTAATGAAAAAAAAGAGCAAATGGTTTAAAAATACGAATATATATATGTCTAGTCCAAGACTAATGATTATAAACATAAAGTACAAAGTATATGAACAATGAAATTAAAAAAAAAATTATGGTAATGTGCTATCTCAATTGTTTAGCAGATCCTCTTCAAAGGAGGCTTATTGACAGGGAAAGTATGTCTTAGAACCTTGATGATGACACTAAAGCACACATTAAGCGAGTTAAAGCGCTACGCATTTTGAGCCTCGTTTCAGGGCTTAAGCGCGCCTTTGATAACACTGGAAGAAGCTAGAGCGTGCCTTTGACAACACTGGAAGAAGCTAAGGGGTTGTTGGTAGTGTATAAGAACAATGCAGAATATAATGTATTAGTAATGATTGTATTAGTAATAATTGTTTTAGTTATGCTTGTATTAGTTATGCATGTGTTATTTCTTATACATTGTTTGGTTTGATGTATAAGAAATAATACACCTTACATAATTTCTATAAAAGAAATGTTTGTTTACAAAAATATCCTTCTTTGATTTTGTATACTTTTTTACAACAAATTTCTTTTGCCATCTCAAACATAATTAGTATTGTTGAACTAGTATATAGAGGTTTAGGATTAATTGCAAGACCTTCGTCTTTGCGCAGAAATGTTACGCCGAAGGATTAACATAGTTGAAACAAAAATAAAATACAAGACGTAAAATTAAGAAATAGACTCAATTTTTTTTAATCTTTTTAAAGACCCTCGAAACAAAGCAAAAATATGTTATAGTTATTTAAATCAACTATTCATTGTTGTAAATTAAAATGGTGGGAAAAGAAATTCTGAAATGTTTTGAAAAGATTCACTATTGCAAATTAAAATGGCGGGAAAAAGAATGGTGAAATATTTTGAGGGGGAAATTGAGGGGTATTAAGGTCATTTAATAAGTTAATGCATGTGTTTAAAGTATTTGTATTACTAATACTTAGGAAATGGAGTGTATTACTAATACATACTTCAATACACAATAGTGTGTATAACTAATGCTTGCATTAGTTATACATAGACAGAAAGACGTACCAAACAAGGTACTAGCAATACACATTAACTAATGCATGCATTATATTTTACATTACGCTCTACCAAACTACCGCTAAGTGTGCCAGGAGGAACATAACCTAAGAATTAGCTGGTGGCTGTGGTGTCTTCGGCAGTGTTTTAAACGTATAGAAACCTTTTAAATATCAAAAATGCAGTTTGAAATTCACATAGCTAAGTGTCTTGAAAAGGTAAGGACAAAATGAAGGAGTGGAAGGGACGCCATTTGTGTAAGGAAATCAGATAATACTGCCAATCACCTATCTCAAAATTAGCAGACAGCTACAAGAGATGGTGTATAACTTCTCTTACTTTTAAATAATTAAGCAATGAAGAATTAGGTAATCTGGTTTAACTTTGAAATTTTAGCAATCTAAATACATTGGAGATGTTTTTGATTAGACCTCCTTGTTTCTATGTTAATAATGCGCTTATCATTTCTAAAAAAGAAAAAGGAAATTATAGCTACAATCTAAATCAGTAGACTGATCCTTTAAGATCCACATATGTTAAGGTTGCCTCTGATGCAATACACCGATTAAGGCGTTCCAAACACATTCTTCTCAAGTTTATAACGGATTATGTTCCATTTTAACTTGATACTTCCGTTGTGTTGCTATCTCTTTAGTTTCTCTCCTGATGCAGTGTCTGTTTTTTTGGTTGATTTCAGGGTTTTGTTACTGCAGTAAGTCATATGCGTTCATTTGTTCCAGCTATTTATGATGCAACAATATGCATCCCCAAAAGTTCACCTGCACCTACAATGCTGAGACTCTTCAAGGGGCAGCGTTCTGTGGTAAATAAAACTATCCATTAAGTCGGAACCCTGATGTTATGTTTAAGCATTTGCGAGTTGTTTTTGGCTTCAGAATACTGAAAAAATTTCTAAGCGACTTCCATTTGTCAAGTGGATGGTGGATAGGTAGCATTTCTTTGGGATCTTGGTCTTGTCATGAGTTATTCCCACAAGGCATTTAACGGAAAGCAATGAAGACTTAAAGTTTCTGGTCCTAAACGTGTCATAACCTGTGGCTATAAGACACTTGAAACTAGTAGTTTTAAACATACCATAACATTGGTGTGGTTGTAAAAACTTCTCGTTAAGGGTAAAAATGGAGTTTAAAATTAGTTGTTTCCCGATATAGAAATTTGCTTGGTGCCAAACTAGTTGGAAAGGAGGGTGTAGATTTGATTATTATTTTTATTGATGAATCTAATTTGATCATTGATGACATAGTGCATCCTGCCAGTGCGACTCAACAGCTGTTTTTGTACGATCCAAGCTGATGGCCAAATAATAGCATTCTTAAGCTTGTTTGGGACTTTAATAGGGGCTTCGGTAGATGTTCTCGAAGTGGAGGTCCTAGAGGAAACTTAATAGGGACAATAAAGTGGATCTCTTGTGGATTAGAGTGGAAGTTAAGGTCAATGACCAGTGCATTTTGGAAGAACTTTTGCTTATGATTGCCACAACTGGTGTGATATGGGAGTTCCTATGGTTGCTAATGTAGAAAGAAAAAGAGTTTCGGCGTATCCTGTTCATAGATATTAATGGAGCCCACAACATTAAGCCTTGTATCATTGTGGTGCCTCATAGAACTTAAATGTGCTGGGATCAAAATGTCAAGTGGTTTCTTTCCTTCTAGTGTTTAGAGTTGTTTATTTTCTTTTGTGTAGGTGCATGTGCACCTCAAGCGGCATGAGATGAAGGATCTGCCTGAAAATGATGATGCCATTGCCCAATGGTGTCGAGATATATTTGTGGCAAAGGTTTGTCCTTGTGAAATATCCTTACCAAAATATTTTATTGTTGATTGACCCTTGTGCTTATTTATGATGTCCGAAAAAACATTCAATCTTCTTGGAATGAATCTCATATTTTGTTGTCGTATGACTTGCTTTCCACCAGGACAAGTTATTGGACAAACATTTTGCTGAAGACACTTTTGGCGAAGAAAAGCTGCAAGACATTGGCCGCCCAATGAAATCCCTTGTGGTAAGATACCTTCTGATTATGCTGGGGAATTTGGTGTGTATTTCGATACCCTTTGTATATCAAACTAACTCGTTTTTCCTAAATAACAGGTAGTCGCATCCTGGGCATGCATTCTTATCTTAGGAACCATAAAATTTTTACAAGCAACTGCCTTGTTGTCTTCATGGAAGGGTGTTGCAATTTCAGCTGCTCTCATGGCTGTTATTACAGTTCTTATGCAAATTTTGATTAATTTTTCTAAATCAGAACAGTCTACTGCTGCCAAGGTTGCACCAGCAACGGAAAAGAGAGTGAATCAGCTAACAGGGAATGGGCAGGACAAAACACACTAAATACGATTTTAATGTGAGATGGCAAATGATCTGTCAGTTTGTAGCCTTTTGATCACGAGAATTACAAGATGTTGTTTGTATTATATAGTAACTTGTTTGTCTATTTTAGACCTGTAATTTTGGCCGAGGTGAGCGAACTTATGTTCATTTTCTTCTCTAAAGAAGCAGATTCCATGTCTGGTCAATTCATTAACGGTTACAGTGAGGTCCACAATATTGGCAAACTGCATAGCTTTATGCTTCCACGCTAACGCTGTTGTCCTTGGGAAACTGTAATGTCTTGTGTAAGACAGAGCAGTAAGCAAAAACATAAATGGATGTTTTAAAAATATGAATATGGAAAAGGGCCTAAAATGCCTTTTAACTATGTGAAATGATGCAAAAATGTTCTTCTACCTATTGGGACCAAAACCCGTTGCCTTACCGCTTGGCCACGCCCCATTTAGATTTTTATCCGATACTAAAAAAGTATATTGTTGGTCTTGTTTGTTTGTCAACTCTAGTCCAAATATCTATAGAATAGATTAGATTGGTACTGGGATTTTGCTATGTTTTTGGTATGTGTAGATATAGAATTCAACTTAATTTATTGATCATTACATATAATTCAATTAAGATATTGTATGAAAATATGATTTTTTCGATTCTCCTTTGAGAAAAGGAGGATTTTTGATTGGGTGGGTTCAAAGAAAAAGAATAATTTTTTGTGTACCTTACTTTCCTTTTCCTTATATCAATAACTCAATCAAAATGCAATTATCTCCAAGAACAAAAAGTCTATTATGCTTAATACCTTTAGTTTGATCGGTATCTGTCTTAATTCGATCTTTTATTTGAGTAGTTTTTTCTTTGGCAAATTGCTCGAGGCATATGTTTTTTTGAATCCAATTGTAGATATTATGCCAGTCATACCTCTGTTCTTTTTTCTCTTAGCTTTTGTTTGGCAAGCTGCTGTAAGTTTTCGATGAGATTCTTAATAATATCCTAGAAAATTCATGGCTTGAAATGACCTTTCTGTCTACCTATTGATTATGTTTTGCTCTTCATTTAACAACTGAATATTGGGTTCACTTCATTTATGAGATGACATATTTCTATTGGACAATTTTTATCTAATTAAACTAATTAATTTTACCCTCTACATACCCAACCCACCCTGCCAAATAACTCGACCCAACAAATCAGCCAAATAACCCGACCCAACAAATTTTAACCGCTCCAATTCCTTTAAATGACCATTCATCGATTGTAATCTGTTCGTCTTTCTCTTCTCTCCGCTCCACCTTCTTCTCAGTCAAAAACTTAGACTACTGGAGTAACATTCTTGGAGGTCTTATACTGCAAAAATAATTTTACTCCTTTTCAAGTGAGAGCTTTTCTTTTTAGTGTTTTCAGTTAGGATTTAGGGTTTTGTTTTTGATTTCTAATGTTGTCGCTATTCAATGTATATAGATATTTCTATATTGTTTCATCTGTCATGTTTCTTGCAGTCATTTTTTAAAGTTGCATGATGTATATGCTTCCAATTACTTGTCACGAATTAGGTTTTTTATATTGTTCTGTCAAATGAAGGACTTGTTTTTTCAACATTTATTTCGTTTTTTTTTTCTCTGTCTTTCGATTATTAGGAATGTCATAGTGTGATATATTTATGGTTATTAGGTATATGATATTTTTATTGAAAAAAATAATTTTTTATTTGCTTTTGATATTGCATTCTCTATGTGGTCCTGACCCTTTACCCTTTATCGTTGTTTGGTCATAAAATATTGAAAGATTTCATTTTTTTTACTTTCTTTATTGATTGCTGATGAGTCACTTTCTCTTTGTTTTATGTTTGACATGTGACTCCTTCAAAGAATGGTTGAAAAGGTTGATGTGGTCTTTAACTATGGGGGAGAGTGGGTGCTTACTCCTCAGCTTACCTACTAAAAGAAAATGACTCATCTTTGGGAAGGGTATGATTCAGATTTGCTTTCATAGATATATGTTCAGAGTACACTGAAAAGTTAGGTTTTAGTAAGGTGAAACAATTGCTATGTACAGGGTTATTTGGTGGGTATTATCTAGTCGACGGTGATGTAGGAATCAGAACTTTGCAAACTTCATTGTCTACTCATTTTGATTTGCTTAAACTTCAATTGTTTGCTGTTGAAGAGAGTGATATATTCTCCCAGTTCCTGATATTAGTCAACATAATCCCTGCATTGCCTACTCAATCTGATTTTCTTAGACTTCAATTGTTTGCTGTTGAAGAGGCTGAAAATATTATCCGGGCTTATGATATTAGTCAATATAATGAACCTTTTCCTGAAACAGTTGATGCATTAAGTGATGGTGAATCAAGTGAGGAAGAGGAGGATGAAAATGAGCCTGTAGATAGTGATTACACTAGTGATGAGTTAGAATTCCTTGAGAGGGAAAAGAAAAGAGAAATCAATGAGAGTCTAGACAACTTCTTAGAGCTGGAAAAGGGAATGAGCTTTAAAGATCTTGATGAAGCAAAAATGTTTGTGATCTTTTACTCAATTGTTAAAAAGAGGGGCCTTAAAGTTACTAAGAGTGACCCTACTAGAGTTAGATATAGGTGCGATGTTGGTTGTCCTTTTGTATGTCTGATATCAGAAGTTGCTAAAGGCCAAGGATTTGAAGTTAAAACCTTGGAAATAGAACATACATGTCAACCATTCTTTAAAAATAGAAGAGCCACACAACAAGCTTTAGCAAACTATTTCAAGAACAAAATCCAGAATAACCCTCAATATGAGGTGACTAAAATGAGGAAGAATGTGCATGATAGATTTTCACTTAATGTTAGCTATACAAAGATGAAGAGGGTTAAGAGAATTATCTTAGAGAAACTGGAGGGTAGCTTTAGTGATGATTTCAACAAGTTGGAAGCTTATGCTCAAGAGTTGAGGGATACTAATTTTGGTTTTGATGTGGTGATAAACATATCTAAAGATGCATTAGAACAAGGTAAAAGAAGATTTTTAAGAATGTATGTGTGCTTTGAGGAAGAAGATTTTTAAGAATGTATGTGTGCTTTGAAGCTTTGAAAAGTGGTTGGAGAAGTGGTCTGAGACCATTCATAGGGTTGGACGAGACATTTTTAAAGGGAAAATATAAGGGAATTTTACTAGTGGCCCTTGGACAAGATTCAATGAAGCATTTCTATCCACTTGCATGGGCGGTGGTGGATAGAGAAACATCTAGAACTTGGAAGTGGTTCATTGAATTATTGAGAAGTTTGTTAGGTTTGGCAGATGGTGAACGATTGACACTTATTTCTGATATGCAAAAGGTAATTATCTGTCACTTTCATTATTTCATTCCGATTTTTATTTTGTATACACTTGAACTACTTTTATTTGTGTTATTGATTTGAACTATTTTTACTTGTGTTGTGGATTGTTCCATTATTTCAGGGACTGATTGATGTTGTTGGTCAATTGTTTCCAAAAGCACACCACTGATGGTGTGTAGGGCATAAAGAAGTCAATTGGGCCAAGACTTGAGAGGTGGAGAGCTGAAGTTAATGTGGTAGTCTGCTTGGAGTATATATACAGAAGAATTTGAAGATCAACTGAAGAACATGGGTTCTGCGTCTGAGCAAGCAGTCAAAGATCTGTTATGGTACCCTCCAAAACACTGGTGCAGGGCCTATTTTGACACAGTTTGGAAGAACTTCACATGTGAAAATAATTTCACCGAGTCATTCAATAAATGGATTTTGGCGGTAAGGGCAAAACCAATTATTAAGATGCTAGAAGATATTAGAATTAAGGTATTGCCTCTATGTTTAGTCTCATGTTATGTATAGATTATGAGGAATTGTCCATATCTTACTTTTATATCAATGTCCTTATCTTACTGTTAATATTTTGTATAGGTCATGGGTAGGTTGAAAGATCTTGAAGAGGAGGGTGAAAAGTGGACTGAAAAGTTCTGTCCATATGCCATGGAGTTGTATAGTGATTTCAAAATTATTGCACACAGCTGTCATGTTCAAGCTCATGGAGACTTAGGATATGAGGTAGTTGAGGGTACTGATAGGCATGTTGTGAGTCTTGCTAGTAAGAGATGCATATGTAGGACATGGGATTTGACAGGAATACCATGTCCTCATGCCATTAAAGCTCTTGAACATGATAAACAAGAACCAGAGAATGGGATACACCGATGGTATTCAAAACAGACTTACATGTCGCTTTACCAACATAAAATTCAACTAGTTAGGGGTGAGAAGTTCTAGAAAGTTCATCCTTCACATGCTATGGAACCACCGTTCCGTAAGATGGTTGGTAGACCAAAACATAAGAGAGGAAGGGAGAAAAATGAGGCAAGGAAGAGAGAGGGATTGTGGTCTAGAAGTACAAAGGGGTTGAAAATGACATGTGGCCACTGTAGTACAAGAGATCACAATCAAAGGATATGTCCTTTGGTAAATTCATTGTTCAATGGTCATTATTTACACTATTGTCTATTTACTTATCTAATCATTTTTCAAAATTTGTAGCTTCAAAGAAGAACAGAAGTCCTTCAAGATTTTGCATCTTCTACTCAACAGATAAGCCAACCAGTTGATGTTGTTGGTCCTTCAAACAAGAAGAGAAAAGCCACAGACAAGCCTGTTGCACCTTCAAAGAGGCCTGTCAAAAACAATACTGCTGCTTCTAGCATAGTTTAGAAGTCTGTAGTGTGTTGTACCTTTAAGAGAACTTGTCGATAAAGATGAAACCAAAGATGAGCTTGAAAGTGAAGATGAGCAGCCCTTGCTTAGGCCTAGGGCTTTATCTGAAGCTAAAACTAGGCTGAAAATGAAGATGTTGTAGCAAAAACCAATTGGTACAAGGAAGATTAACTTTGTGGGTAATGATCATGGTGTTAGTATGCCTACTAATCTGCCATATTCACCAAGAAATATGACTTGGAAAGGCAAATCTTTTGTTACATCAAGTCAGTTGGCAATAGAAAAGGAGAAAAAGGTCGGCAAACTGAAGGAAAAGAGGGGCAAACACTAGATAATGACAATTATGCATTATGTAGTGGTTTTAAGTTTTTGAGGATGTTATGTAATGGCATGACAAACTGAAATTCTTGTTTTGACGTTATGTTGTGAATCAGTCTTAAACTTGACTGTATTGGTTCACTTGAAAATATTTGGGTGCTTATTACCTTGATTGTTTTGATGTTGTGAATCAGTCTTCAAGTTGTGTAAAGTGCAGATCTGTTGCATGCAGAATTTTGTTAGCAGCTGGAGCAGAATGAGTAATTACTGTACAATTCTTTGTGATTGCAGAACACAGAATGCAGAATATGTCTTGTGACTGCATCTCTTGCTACTTCCTATTTTAGAAATAGAGTTACATATTTCATCTCTTATTTTAACATATTTTTTCAAAATTAAATTAAGTGTAGTTTAGGCGTACTTTGAGCGACTGACTGACTGGGAATTTGTGCTGCTAGAAGATATCCTATGTAGACCTAAACTAAGTATTGGCTGAGTGCAATGGTGCTTGGTGGTTTCAAGTTGCGAGTGTGTGAATAAAACACCATATGCACCAGATGCAGGTGATAGGATACATACAACTAATATTCATGAAAGTTTATGTTATAATTAATGTGTATATACCTACCTGGAATTTATGTATTGAATTAATTTTTGTTGTTGACTTTTTTGCTTTCCTTCTGTATGAGATGACCTATCACTCCGTGGGATTACACTAGGTATGTTGTTGGTATTATTTTGATAAAAACAGTACATTATCAACATTTGTACCCTGAATGACGAGAATGCTACATTAATACTGATATTTTAAAAGTTTGCATTCAAGCGACAGAACAAGTGACGGCTATCAGAACTAGACATTGACATCAGAACTAGACATAGATACTAATATGACATTGACATCAGAACTAGACATAGACACTAATATTTTTTCCTATGCAGTCAGGTATTTCAATTGCGTTTGGGATTGAGACGTAGTTGTTGGGTTCTTTAAGATGAAAGGTTCTACAAATATGACAGCTATCCGATATTTTTCGTACAAATTTCTCTATAAATTATACTGTACTTTAATGTTACTAGTTGAGCTCAAATGTTGGATGTACTTGTGATGGAGATTGTAGCCTATAACATGTTTCAACGTTAGTGTTTGTAGCAGAACATTTAATGAGGCGAATGATCATTCAAATTCTCTTGTTGTCAAATTTGGCATCGTGCTGAAGATGTTGATTAGTACGTATGGTTGGAGGAAATTATTGAGAGGCAGTAATGAAATTATAATTAGTACATTTTCCCTGTACCGCAGCTCCTACGCGAGGATGAGAATTATGTGAATCTTTTGTGTATGCTCAGGAAATAAGTTTCTCAACTGGAAAAAGGAGGTGGAATTTTGTTGTTTAAATTTTATACTCTTTGCGTTGTTTTTTCTCGTCTCTTTTCCACTAATAAACAAGATGTGCTCTCGTCTAAATGCTATCCGTAGTTTTCCTGATTGATGAGTAGTTTGCAATCCTTCTAGAAAGATGAACTTCAATTTGTTTCGTAGTTGCAGGTTGGTAATGAAGAACGAATTCATGTATACTATGCACATGGAGAAGTTTCTGCTACCTTTGTTCGGAGATGCTACTGGCTGCTTGACAAGTATGAATAACTCTAATAGTCGAAAAATTTCCCACTTTCTTGTTATTCTATGGTTAAAACTTAATAGCTCGCTGTAGAAGTTACATAAGATAAGATGTATCCACCGAGTCTGATTTTTTGTCAATTTTTCTGCTTTTATTAGGACTCGAACACGTAGTCCGTGTCCATTATCGTGAAACTCAAGAGGTTTGTTTGCTATTTTGTTTCTCCTCTTTTTTTGTCGAGCGTATTATTTAGGGTAAAAAAACCAAATAGTTGCTGCTGTTAGGTTTGTTTTCATGCAAAGGAAATTTGTATTTGCTTTTTCCTTATCGTTTCTTTATGATATTCACCAAGAACGCAGTAGCAATTGTTCGATGGTTCTCCAGTTACATGATAACTGAGGTGTTTTATGTTGAACGGAGCTTGCATCAAATTAGAATGACGTAAGGGGAAAACAGCTTTCAAGTGTAAGAAAAACATTAGACTTTATCGCTAGAAAATTGTCCATATTTTAACATTTAATGAGGCTTATTTATAGACTTTATCGCTAGGTCAAGGAGTTATTCATTTGTGTGCTATCCTAGGTTTCACTTGGGCTGTATATCCATTTTCCTGGTCCGGTTTGTCATTAGATTATCGAGACAAATATGGATGGACCGCTCTCCATTGGGCTGCATATTATGGAAGGTATCCTTAGGTACGGCTATGGAATGTTACAATTATCTATCGTTTGATTCTTTCTTTTCTTATAATGTAAACTCTTTATAATAGTCGTTACACCTTTGGTTGTGTCGAAGTTGAACTGCTGTCCACTAACCGGTCTGACCTACTTTCACCTCATTTCTCCCGACCAAAATAATGAAAGTAGAACCAACATGGAGCATATATTTTCAATTTTCGGTCATTTCAAGTTTTAAGGCTGTTTATATTTGCGCATTTGGACTGCCAGGGAAAAAATGGTTGCGACCCTTTTATCTATAGGAGCAAAACCAAATTTGGTCACAGATCCCACGTCAGAAAACCTTGGTGGATGTACTGCTTCTAATCATGCGTCTAAAAAGGGTCACGAGGGTTTGGGTGCTTATCTCACGGAGAAGACTATAGTTACATAATTTAAGGATATGGCGTTATTTGGAAATATCAGTGGTTCACTCCAGACGACTACCGACATCAGAACTAGACATAGACACTAATATTTTTTCCTATGCAGTCAGATATTTCAATTGAGATTCCCTTTAGTCGAAGAAAAAATATTTTTTCCCAATTACTTAATGTTATGTAAAGTGGGATTGAGGAAGTGTTAAGGATCTGTGAGAGAATATTATTACTTCTACTTGCATTCTAGGGGGGTGCAGGTCAAAGTATGTGGTTGTATAATTGTTGGGTGTTTGCTGCATTCTTCTGAGATCTGTTTATACATGGACATGGATGTAGTTCCCTATTTATGATTTGGACCACTGTTTCTATGAGCATATGTGACTTACTAGAATATGGTACATCAAAAGTTCACCTCTCTCAATACATCATCAAAATATTGATTTTATTTATAGCTCAGCTCCACAAGACTAGTTTCTGGACCTTTTGCTGAATTCAATCATCAAGTGTCCTTTGTTTTAGTTCAGTTATATGGTAGTGTTTCATGTTTCATCCTTACTTGTTTGTGTATGGTATGTGATGAAATGTGCAATTTGTCAAATTTAGATCAATGGGAGCCCTTATCAAGAAGGATGGATTACAAAAGTGGAGATGAACAACCCCGATGAGGTCAAATCATTGATGGACCCTGACCAGTATACCAAGTTTTGTGATGAAGAAGACGTGAAGCACTGATTGGAAACCTCACAAAGTTGTGCAAGAACACACTTTTCTGCAGTATTTTTTTCAGTGCAGAAAGAGGCTTTATTCCTAAGCCCCGGAAGCTGGACACTAAGTAGACCAGTAGTGCTGTTTGGTCTTTATTACAATATATGGTTACCCCTGTAGTTCTGTTCTTTCTTTGCAAATAATTCAGTGCTTTGACTGTTGAATGTCATCTAGGTTGAATTCAAGTTTTCCCCCTCCTGGCATTGCATTCTTTTTCTAATATTTGGTGATGAATTGATGTATTAAGCTCGTTATTAATTAATTCCTATGTGGAACCTTCAATTGGTGAGTATTCCAAGTAAAACAATCTGCCAGTTGGCTAAAGCACTCACTCCCTTGACGGAAAGCATTCCCATCTACGTCAAAATTTAGATACTTAACCCTCTGAATTGCTAAGACGAGGATTAAATTTTTACCATTGAAGTAAAAGTTCAACTACTCAACCAACTTAACTATTAAGATTCTCATGTTTTCATGTTGTAGAAAGAGAAGTAGCGGCAAATAAACCTGTAGGCAAGGAATATTGCTTAGTTAGTAAAAAAATAGAATAACTGCACCCAAGTTAGCGTGCTTTCTAGCAAACACATCAGCTTGAAATCAGATGGAGTACGCATAGCTCTTTCTAGCAAGGCATCAGGCTAAACAATCTGAACTTCAAACTGGCTGTTGAGTGAATGGCATTATCCTACTCTTTCTTAAATTATCCAAAATTTTGGTGTTGCTTAGGCAAAATTGCCGTGGAAGCAACGCCATGGGTCCTCTATCCCTATCCTCAGCCCCGACAATCTTGCTTGGATCTAATGCAGTACTTTGTGGGACTGTACTGGATATGTTGCTGTATGATGTATTTCCAAGAGTAGCTTCTATTATTTTGCTGCTGATGCTTCTTAGCCAGTGGCTTGTGTGTCTCTTAACTGTTTAATCTACTCATGTGATGGTGTCAAGTTCATTACATGCCTTTGACTCGAACCAACAAGGGTACCATGGTCAAACTGTTCATCATGGTGCTGAATGGAGACCTTTACCCCCTTCCATACCCGTTGACAACTTCCAAAATTTAGATGCCAAAAATACTGGTTTACTGCAGTACGTGCATGATCCTCATCCACCCAACTCCTCACAACTCACAGATAACTTTGTCGTTAGTTCTAGGCACAGTTACCTGAATACGGAAGGAAGTTTGACTCAGTAACAACCATATAGAAGTTCACACATGAACGGCCAAGAAGCGCCAGCTGAGGTGGTAAAAATGAAAAAGACACCTCTTTGTAGAAGAAAGTTGAACTTGCCAAAGATCAATCTCAGGAAACGAAAGTGCTTAAGAAAGTAAAGAGAAGAGAAAGATGAATAGATTAAAATCGATGAATGGGAATTCTTTTTTTGTTAAAGGAATTGGAGCGGTTAAAATTTGTTGGGTCAGGTTATTTGGCTGGGTGGTTTGGGTATTTAGAGGATAAAATTAATTAGTTTAATTAAATAATAATTGTCCAATAGAAATATGCCATGTCATAAATGAAATGGACTCAATATTCAGCTGTTAAATAAAAGGCAAAATAGATCCAATAGGTAGATGGGAATGACATTTCAGGCCCAATAGATAGATGAAGGGTATTTTTGCACCATTTCACATAGTTAAAGGGCATTTTAGGCCCTTTTTCGATATGAATATTGGCACGCGGAGGTAGACCTTGTAGTCAACATCTCAAGGATCTAAGGAAGAAAGAATGGATTACACCAGATCATAGTCAACTTACAATGTTAGTTTAAGTTCATCGAAATCCCTTTATATTCTAGTTCAGTTCTCAGTTGCTGTAGTTATCTTTCGTGAATCTATTACATTATTATCTTCTTTCATGGAGAGAGTTATGAGCACAAACACTGGATTGAAATTAATTTAGTTAGTTATATTCTAAACGCTTTTATAATGTTATTTTGCATCTATTACACCTCGTGCATTTGAAAATAAAATATTTATACAAAATCTCACAATGCATACCATAAAGGTAATGCCTCCAAATCTTAAGTGCAAAAACCATTGCTGCCAACTCTAAATTGTGAGGGGGCAGTTGAGCTTGTGAACCTTTGGCTGCCTTGAAACGTAAGCAATAACACAATCCTGTTGCATCAAAACACAACCCAAACCAACACCAGAAGCATCATAATACCCGGTGAATCCCTCACCCTCAATTGGAAGAGCCAAAATAGGGGCCGAATTAAGAAACTCTTGGAGCTTTCCAAAACTCACACTCCTCGGACCATTGGAAAGGAACCTCCTTTCAAGTCAATCTGGTCATAGTTGCTGAAATAGTAGCAAAATATGACCCTTCAGGTTATTTTTCATAATTTCGCTTATTTTTCTCGTTAGAGCTTTCCTATAGATGCCCAAAGTCATTTATCACTTGTTGAGACTGACAGTTCGATTATCGGGCAGTTTGCTTAATTTTTAAAGTCAATTCCCCATTTTGAAGTCTTTGCTAGTTCAAATGGGCAACCGAGCAAAAACTTCAGTTAAATGACCTCATATGGCAATTTTGATTCTTCCAAACAACCTCGAAATATCAATTTTAGCTAGGTGGACTCTTAGTTCGGGTCCTGAGCCATCTGAGCTCATTTCCACCTATTAATTGAAAAGTTATGAAAATGGAAAAAAAGTTTTGGACCCATTTTTTATCGAAACAACCTTGGATGGAAATTTTGACTGCGCTATTAAGTTTGGAACGTCAAATTTGATAGGGTAGCATAGTCCATTTGCGTGTATGAGATTCTGGATGAATTTGGAGGGGTTGGCAGAGACTTGAATTCAAGTCTCAGCTGTATTTGGTGCAATCTCCAATAGCGATGCTAGGGGTTGCGATTGCGATACCCTTGGAAGGAACCAAGTGCCGCAATTGCAGTGCCATGTCGTGATTCAAATCGCATTGGAAACCACCATATGTGGCGATCGCAAGGGTTAGGTCACGATTGCGATTCCCGAACACCTAGGAAGGGTATAAATACCTTATTTTCGGCCTGTTTTTTCCCATTTCTCATCCGTTCTCAAGAGACTTAAACCCTAAGTATTGGGAAGACTTGAGATTAGAGATTGTGGGTGATTAGGGAGCTTGAATGACGATCATGACGTGATTTTCCTTCGAATTTGAGGTGAGATTCCTTCTCATTCATGGTGGATTTTTACATTTCTTATTCAAAATCTCTAAAACTTGGTGACTTGATTCTAGCACCAATGTAGCTTGAATTTTATCCATTTTAAGGGTAATTACTCCTTGAGCATAAGAGAATATTGGGTTGGCTTTGGAAACACAATTTTTGTAAGTAGGACCCACATGGACTTTTTGACTAATTCTTGACTCGAAGCACAATAGTGCAATATGGGTGACACGACCTGAAATCGGGCCTTGTCATATGGGCATCTCAAGCCCAACGTGAGCCAGAGATTGCCTCGTCAACCCAACCTAACCATTATATCAATCCACAAGTGTCGGAGAAACCCCGACTATATATCAAGATAGCGGAAACAAAACTAGTAATCATCTCTTAGACAATGTCTAAGCATTCTATTTACATCAAAGAACTACCAACATACCCAACTCCACAGTCACCCACTACGCCTCTACACAAATACGAAGTCAATATATATACATACGTCGAGACATGCCACCGACAATAGCCAAAACCAAATCCAAGACAAGTCTATGACATTAACTAAGGACGATGAAATACATCACTTTCGAAGTATGGAAGCTCACCACTTCAATGTCAATCACACGAACCGCTTGAACACCGATCACTACGCAGGAAGAGAAGAAAATGCTTTGACCCCTATGTCGTGTGGGGACATAGCGCCCGGAGATGGTTAGCGGTTGAAGCGCTAGCATGCAACTTAAGGTTAAGGATAAAATATCATCATCACTCAATATCAAGTTCTCACATCATATTCAACCATATTTATATTCATAAGCATACATATAGATATAGCACATGCCAATCAAAGGAACAAGGAGTAACAACATTTACGAGGCACTTAATCATGAGACATGAAGTGGAGGACTCCTACCTTCCACACTTATAAATTCAAATGTTTCTTATTCGGTGAGGGACTTTAAACACATACACACATTCATTAAGCAAGGGGCTTTAACCACATACACACATTCATTTAGCAAGGGGCTTTAACCACATACACACATTCATTAAGTAAGGGACTTTAACCACAAGCCATTTTATTGGGAAAGGAACTCTAACCTCAAGCCATTTCCTTGGGCAAGGTACTTTAACCTCAAGCCAATTCATTGGGCAAGATACTCTAACCTCAAACCTTTTCATTAGGAAAGGGACTCTAACCTCAAGCCTTTTCATTGGGCAAGGGACTCTAAACTCAAGCCATATTAGATGGGGGAATCTAACCCCAAGCCGACGTATTTAATTAAGGGATGCTAACCTCAATCCATCGCGACTATCATTAGTCAACATTGGGACTTTAACCCTTTGTCCATACATCCACACACATTCCATTCAACACTTAAGGACTCCAACCCATTTAACCAATTCAACACCATATATGACCACAAGATCTCATAGGGCATTTATCAATCAATCACCCAGATAGGACAATTCTTGACACATTTTATCATTAAATTCCATTTATGGTCATCTAGACCCTTAAAACCCAGTCATTCCTTATTAGCAATCTTATACCACTCTTTAGTTCAAACACAATTCTATTTCATATTTAGGGACTTTAACCCCTTTTTGGCCATCAACCAACAAGGTCATAAATTAACATATTACATGGCTAATAATATTTTTACAATACCATTTATCAACCATTCATAATCATTAGGCCATTGCCTTAGTTTAAAACATCATTAAAATATGACTAGATATTTCACTTAGATATTTCCACAAACACCTTGGGTGCATACCTTTATTCAGACCAAATTCATGGTAGAACTTATTAGCAGTAGGGTTACTCAGGACCCATTTGTTAAACCACAAGCAACAAACATCCACATATGCAAATAATCACCAATAACATGTATAAATACAAGTTTAAACAAGAACAAACATTATTCATCATTAGGCAACAAAACCCTTATCATTTGATTTCAAATTCACTATTTTCATTTTTTAATCCATGTTTAAAATACATGGTTTTTAAGTTATTTAACAAGGGAAAGAGTTACATTCTTTAAACAAGATGATTTACCAAGAAACTTGACTCCTCCTTGCCTCTAGATGAACACTCTTAAAACCCTAGCTTCCAATCTTAATTTGAGAAGTTTAGAAAAAATTTGAAATTTTTTTTCTTGTAAATGAGGGTTTAGGAGGCCACAACACATTATATAGTAAAGGGAATTAATGGTTTTTAGGGGGGAGGGGGGAAATGAACATAAAGCCCTTAGCTAAAAGCTGGAAAATGAACCTGCAGGAGGGCGTACTCACTTGAGTCAACCATACCTTATGGTACGAGTGGCACCGTAAATCGTACCCTAGGATTCACCTAAGACTCATACACTTCTCAAGGTACGACCACACATCCTAGAATCATATTCAATGGGTATGACTTATACCCTAAACCAGACCCTTGACTCATACCAAAAACAATCCACTCTAGACTAAGACAACCTTCCATACGACCAAGATTTGTACGACTTGTACACTAAGATACTACTGTGAGAGGCCAAGTTATATTGTGGACAGTATGCTACCCTCCTAGTCTGTTCAACATACAAGAGAGGAAGGGTAGAAGGGTACAACTCATACATAAGTGTACGAGTGACACACCTAAATCATTTCTTGGTTAGAGTGCACAATTCATGAGATTTTTTATAAGGGTTCACAACCTAGGTGTTTCAATTCTCTCCCAATTAGATCATTCGTCCTCGAATGAAGGGTAAGGCAAGTATGAACACAAGTTAATACATATCTACCAACCTTTTAACAATTAGAAAATAAGGCACACAACAAGGATATAACACATATCACAATCATTATCAATCAACCATTTGTCTCATTGAATTTGGGACTCAAACCCATTACTTATCAAAATACTTGCTCATTTCACAACTTAGGGACTTTAACCCATTGTCTAACAAAGACACAAGTAAAGGTAGGAAGATTAATACATACATCAATTATGAGTTTCCAGAACGGAAAACAAATGCGGATACTTAGACTTATGTCCTCTTCTGACTCCCAAGTAGCTTCCTCGAACTTTTGGTTCCTCCATAGAACCTTCACCAAAGACACCTCTTTTGTTTGTAACTGGTGAACTTGCCTATCCAAGATCCTCATCGAGACCTCCTCATCGGAAAAAGAGTTCGAAATACCAACATCCTCTAAGGGAACAACCAACAAAGGATCACCCACACATTTCACAACATAAAGACATGGAAAACCGGGTGAATGGAGTTCAAACTAGAAGGCAACTCCAACTCATAGGCAACATTTCCCATCCTTTTAAAATCAAGTAGGGGCTAACATACCGGGTACTAAGCTGTTATTTCTTACCAAATTGCATCACTTACTTCATGGGAGACACCTTAAAGAATACCCAATCGTCAATATTAAACTCCAAATCCCTACGTCTCATATCCGCGTAGTACTTTTGGTGACTCTATGCGATTTTCAACCTATCACAAATCACCTTCATCTTCTCTAAGGATTGGTGAACTAAATCGGGGCCAAACAATTTACCCTCACCAATTTTATACCACCCAATAAGAGAATGACATCTCCTACCATACAATGCCTCAAAAGAGGCCACGCCAATGCTAGAGTGGTAACTATTGTTATAGGCAATTCGACCAAAGGCAAATGGTCATACCAACTACCTCCATAATTAATCACACAATCCCACAACATATCTTTTAATATTAGATGGTCCTCTCCTCTTGTCCATCCGTCTATGGGTGGAAAGCGATACTAAGGTACACCTTAGTACCCAAACCCCTTTAGAACAACCTCTAAAAGTTAGACGAGAATGGAGTACCATAATCCAAATTGATAGAAGTCGAATCACCATGCAACTTCACGATTTCCCAAGACATAACTTAGCATAATCCTTCGTCAAGTAACTAGTCCTTATTGGTAAAAAGTAGGTGGACTTAGTCATCCTATCCACAATGACTCAAATAGAATCACATTGATTCTGAGATAGAGAAAGACCGGTAATGAAATCCATGTTAATTGCTTCCCACTTCTACTCAGGCAACACAATTTATTGGTACAAACCCCCGTGTCTCATGTGCTCAACCTTCACTTATTGACACACCATAAACTTAGCCATATAGCTAGTCACATCTTGTTTTATATTATTCAACCAATAGAACTCTCTAAGACCATGATACATCTTTGTGGAGTCGAGATGAATAGCATACCAAGATTTATGAGCCTTAACCATAATCCTTTCCCTCAATCCATCAACATCGGGAACACATATCCTACCTTGGTACCTTAAGATACCATCACCACCGATTATGAAGTCAACAACCTTTTGTTGATTTGGAATCCAACACTTGCTTTTCCTTGATTTTAACAGCAAGAGAGGAATGCAATACCGAATGTACAAATACACCACTATTATCTGAGTCCAAGGTATAACTCCATGATTAGCCAAATAGTAAATATCCTTCACTAATTCCCGCTTATCCTTATCCACGTAGGCCAAACTCCCCATAGACAATCGACTAAGAGTGTCAGCAACTATATAAGCTTTACCCAAATGGTAATGAAGACTCATGTCATAGTCCTTTAATAATTAAAGCCACCTCTATTGCCTGAGATTCAACTTCTTTTAAGTAAACACATATTGAAGACTCTTATGATCGGAAAAGATGTCAACATGAATCCCAAAGAGATAATATAGCCAAATTTTCAAAGCAAAAACCATGGCCAACAATTCCAAGTCACGAGTAGGGTAGTTCTTCTCATGAACTTTCAATTACCTAGAAGCATCGGCCACCACCTTACTATGCTGCATCAATACACAATTAAGCCCAAGATGAGAAGTATCACAATATACCACAAAACTGTTATTACACTTAGAAAAGGCCGAAACTAAAGTCAAAGTTAATTTATCTTTTAACCTCCCAAAACTACCCTCACATGCATTCGACCATAAGAACTTGACCTTCTTCCAGGTCAACTTAGTCAATAGGGAAGCTATAGTAAAAAAAAACTTTCCACAAACCTCTTATAGTAACTGGCTAAACCCAAGAAGCTCCTAATATCGGTTGGAGTTGTAGGTCTAAGCCACCTTCTAACCGTCGTAACCTTTTGAGGATCTACTATAATCCCTTCACTAGAGATAACATGACAAAGAAAAGTCACAGCCTTCAACCAAAACTTACACTTAGAGAACTTGACATATAAACGATGATCCCTCAAGGATTGCAACACTGCACAAAGATGATCAACATGATCCACCTCACTTTTAGAATGGACCAAGGTATAATAAATGAAGACAAAGATAAACAAGTCCAAGAATAGATGAAAGACCCTATTCATCAAATCCATAAATGACATTAGGGAATTGGTTAATCTAAAGGACATGACTAGGAATTCATAGTGACCATATCGGGCCCTAATATCAGTCTTAGGGATATCCACCTCCCTAATCTTAAGTTGGTGATAACTCAACCTATGATAATTCTTAGAGAAACACTTGGCACCTTGAAGTTGATCAATCAGGTCATCTATTCTAGGAAAAGGATATTTATTTCAACTGGAAATAATCAATGCACATATGAAGGGAGCCAACCTTCTTACACACAAACAATATGGGATCACCCCAAAGAGACATACTAGGACAGATAAAACCCTTATATAAGAGGTCTTTCAATTGCTTCTTAAGCTTCTTCAACTCTGTTAGAGCTATTCTATTAGGGGGATAGAAATTAGACGAGTGTTCAGAATAAGATCAATCCCAAAATCAATTTCCCTATCAGGAGGAATACCGGGAAGATCATCAGGAAAAACCTTGAGAAACCATTAACCACAGGAATGGATCCTAGACTAAGTGATATAAACACCCTTTAGGGATTAACCTGTAGGCCTTACGATAAGAAATAAATCTCCCTTTGGGCACTAAAGAACCACCTTCCCATATAATGACTGGCTCATTAGGGAATTTCAACACGATCGTATGGGTCTGACAATCTAAGGAACCATAACACGAGTGTAACCAATCCATCCCAGAATAACATCAAATTCAACTATGTCATACTCTATCAAATCCACAAGAGTTTCTCTACTACTAACAGATACCACACATCCTTTATAGACTTTTTTAACAACCACAGATCTCCTACCAAGGTAAAAACTAAAAATGGAACCGACAGACTCTCAAGACCAAAACAAAAATACACAGCCACAAAAGGGGTCACACAATAAAGAGTATACCTTGGATCAAGCAAACAATACACGTCATGGGAGAAAAGTTTCAGCATACGTGTGACAACATTGGAAGATGCCTTAGAATCTTGGCAAGTTGCAAGTGCATATGATTTTAGCCAGTGCCTGTACCAGAAATAGAAGCAGGAGTAGACATATAACCCTTCGGTGTAGGAGTAGAGAAAGTACCAATAGGGTCCCTATTAGCCTAAGAAGCCACTAAAGAAGGGCAATCTCGCTATATGTGACCAATCTAACCACGTCTAAAATATCTATTTTGCCCTTTCTCACACTGACCATGATGAGGATGACCATAAAAACTACAAGATGGGTAGGATAGATTCCACTGAGCACCACCAATCTGAGATTGGGCAGTCGGTGATTGGAACCCACCACCAATCTAAGATTGGGCACCCGGTGATTGGAACCCACCACTAAAATGAGATTGGCGATCACCCAACAATTTCGAGTAAGGATCACTACCCAAAAAAGAGAATTAGAACTCCTTCTCTTCTTCCGTGAACACTTTCTACCATCTCTACCACTATGCTTGGAAGGTCTAAACTTCTTCCCATGCCTTTCACTAAACTCAACCTATTTTCTTCTCTTCTTCCACTTGTTGTATATACATGATCAACCTAGAGATGTCCATGTTTTTAATCAACAAGATCGCCTTTCTCTCAAGCACCAACTCATAGGACAATCCTGAAAAAAACTTACGCATTCTAGCATTCATTCTAGAAACCATCTCGGGGGCATACCTAGACAACTGATGGAATTTTAAGGCATACTTCTTGGACGGTCATCCGCCCTTGCTTTAAGTTCACAAATTCTTCTTCCTTTGTTTTTCTTAATTCTTGAGGAAAAAAGCAATCTAAGAAAGCCTTAGAGAAATCCTCCCACATGGAAGAACTAACATCCACACCTCTAGACAATTCCCACCCTTTGTACCATTGGTAAGCCATATATTTTAATTGGTAGGAAGTAAACTTAACAACTTCAACCTCTGAAGCATGCATGATTCAGAGGATCTTCCCCATTTCATCATCGAAGCCATGAGGATCCTCCTTAACCTTTGTACCCATGAACATAAGAGGGTTCAACCTCATAAATTGTACAACTCTTGTGGCCTCAGAAGAAACAGTTGCTGGAGCACCATACTCTAATTGAGAGGCTACCAATTGAGTTAAGAGGTTGACAGAGCAATGAAACTTAGCATTAGAAGCATCCTTAGGTGGTGACTGAGTAGAAGTGCCACTCTTATAAGTCGGGTTAGTGGGGACCGATGGAACCCTATAAGGATGGTCAAAGGCCTTAGCCCTGCTCAGGTCAGGACCTAGAAGTCAGATGAGCTCCATCCATAGAACCCTCAGAAGGGTTTGCTTGCATATTAGATTTCCCTAGAGGCATGATTTGAAAGATAACAAATAAAAATTAGAGGATCCAAAACCTTAGACTCTATAACTTGAGATTAAAACACAAAAAGGGGAATATTCCTAAAATATCTTATAGCCCCTCTCTTATAAGTATGGTGCACTTCATACCCATAAAGGAGACTCTACTTGACACAAAATTGTGGACTTCTAACTGACCATAAATATAGGGTCTGATACCAACTTGACATAAATCAAAATTGGGCCTTGTTGTATAGGCATATCAAGCTTAATGCGAGTCGGAGATTGCCTTGTCAACCCAACCTAACCACAATATCAATCCATAAGTGTAGGAGGAACTATGACTATTTATCAAGATAGTAGAAATAAAACTAGTAATTATCTCTTAGATAGTTTCTAAACATTCCATTTACATAAACGAACTACCAACATACCCAAGTCCATAGTCACCTATAATGCCTCTACATAAATTCGAAGTCTCTCTCTATATACATGTATACATATCTACACACACACACATATATATTGGGATATGCCCCTGACAAAAGCCAAAACCAAATCCAAGACAAGTCTATGACATTAACTAAGGATGAGGAAATGCTTGGCTTCCAAAGTATAGAAACTCACCATTTCAATGTCAATCTTACAAACTACTTGAACACCTGTCACTGCACAGGAAGAGAAGAAGATGCTCCCTCCCCTATGTCACATGGGGACATAACGTCCGAAGATGGTTAGCAGTTGGAGTGCTAGCATGTAACTCAAGGGTAAGGATAGAATATAATCATAACTCAATATCAAGTTTTTACATCATATTCAACCACATTTATATCAAAAGCATAAACATAAATATAGCATATGTCAACCAAAGGAACAAGGCTTAGCAATATTTATGAGGCACTTAATCATGAGACATAAAATGGAAGACTCCTACCTTCTACACTTACAAATTCAAACATTTCTTATTCGACGAGGAACTTTAACCATATACACACATTCATTAAGAAAGGGACTTTAACTATATACACATTCATTAAGCAAGGGAATTTAACCATAAGATATTTCATTGGGCAAGGAACTATAACCTCAAGCTATTTCCTTAGCCAAGGGACACTAACCTCAAGCCATTTTATTGGGAAAGGGACTCTAACCTTAAGTAATTTGATTGGGCAAGGGACTCTAACCTCAAGCCATTTTATTGGTCAAGGGACTTTAACCTTAAGCCATATTAGATAGAGGACTCTAACCCCAAACCGATGTGTTTAAGCAAGGGACCCTAACCTCAATCTATCATGATTATCATTAGTTAATATTTGGACTTTATCCCATTGTCCATACATCACCCATTTATCCAATTCAACAACATATTTGACCATAAGGTCTCATGGTGCATTTATTAATCAATCACTTGGATAGGCCAATGGATTGACACATTTCATCATTTAATTCCATTTTTGGTCATCTAGACGCTTAAAACCCAGTCATTCCTCATTTGCAATCTTATACCACACTTTAGTTCAAAATATTTTAATTTCATATTTAGGGACTTTAGCCTCTTTTCGTCCATCAACCAATAAGTTTCATAAATTAACACATTACATGGCTAATAATATCTTTACAATGCCATTTATCATCCATTCATATTCATTAGTCCATTTCCCTAGTTCAAAACACCATCAACATGTGACTAGATATTTCACTTAGAGATTTTCACAAACACCTAGTGTGCATACCTTTATCAAGACCAAATTCATGGTAGAATTCATCAATATTAGGGTTAATCAAGACCCATTTATTAAAACACAAGCAACAAACAGTCACATATGCAAGTCATCACCAATAACATGTATAAGCACAAGTTTAAGTAATAACAAGTATTATTCATTATTATGCAACAAAACCTTTATCATTTGATTTCAAATTCACCATTTTTAATTGTTAATCCATGTGTCAAATACATGGTTTTTGAGTTATTTAACAAGGGAAAGAATTAAATTCCTTAAACAAGATGGTCCACAAATAAACTTGACTTCTTCTTGATAATGGATGAACACTATTGAAATCCTAGCCTCCAATCTTATTTTGAGAAGGGTAGAGAGAATTTGGAATATTTTTGTCTTGCAAATAAGGGTTTAGGAGGACACAATATATTATATAGTAAGGGTACTTAAGGTTATTTTTAAGAGGGTGG
This sequence comes from Capsicum baccatum var. pendulum, assembly GCA_030864225.1. Classification (NCBI taxonomy): domain Eukaryota; kingdom Viridiplantae; phylum Streptophyta; class Magnoliopsida; order Solanales; family Solanaceae; genus Capsicum; species Capsicum baccatum. The sequence goes on along the minus strand of CM061552.1, from coordinate 222,675,731 downwards.
GGAATGACCATAGAACCCTTAGCTAAAAGTTGGAAAAGGAACCCACAGGAGGGTACAACTCGTTTGAGTCAACTATACCCTAGCGGACAAGTGGTACCCTAAATATTACCCTAGGCTTCACCTAGTACTTATACACTGCTCAAGGTATGAACACACACCCTAGAATCATATTCAAAGGGTACAAATTGTACCCTGAATTTTACCCTTGACTCATACCAAACAGTCCACTCTAGACCAAGACAACCATCTATACGACTAAGTTGTGTATAATTCGTACACTATGATACAACTAGGAGAGTCCAAGTCATATTGTGGACATTATTATACCCTCTTAGTATGTTCAAAATATGAGACGGGGAGGGTAGAAGGGTATGACTCATACATAAGTGTACGAGTGACACACTTAAATCGTATCTTAGTCAGAATGCACAATTCATGAGATTTTTCTAAGGGTCCAAAGCCTCAGTGTTTAAATGGGTATAATTATTCTCGTATTAATAGGTAGAATGTGATTTTGATAGAGTGTCATCTTGTGGAAGCCTCTCAGAAGAGAAAGTCAGTGATTTAGCAGATTTTGAGCTTTCTTTGATATCCAGGTAGGCTAGGCCTCACCTTCCTTATAGATTGAGATAGTTCATAGTATGTTTATAATATAATGTAAGATTTGAGATGGTATTAATGTGTAGGTGATGTGTTTGACAATACTTGTGATATTTGGACTATTTAGGCTATTTGGAAACCCTAATTTTGACACAAATGACTTAGTTGCTCATGCACTTGGTAAAATTTCAATCTTAGGATTGAGTTGTGGATTAGTTAACATATAAAAATAGATTTATATGCCTTAGTCTAGTCCATGTAGAATTACCTTATAATTGATTTTTGGAATAAGAAGTGCATCCATCCAGCCTATCTTAGGCCAGGACTTTAGATAGTTTGTTTGTGTAATGACTCTTAAGGTCATTTACCATATTTATGCTTATTTATGAAATTTGAGCTTCTCCATAGATTCAAAAAGTCATTTATGATTTTTCAGGATCGACGGTTCGGTTACTATGTAATTTATTTGATTTTTAAAACCAATTTCCTTCTTAAAAGTTTTCACTGGATCCAAATGGCCAGCGGGAAAAAACATTAGTGAAATGATCTCAAATGAAAATTCTTACTACACTAGAGATCCAGAAATTGATTTTAAGCTAGGTAGACCTTTGGTTTGCGTCCCAATGCACCCGAGCTCATTTCGATCTATCAATTGGAAAGTTGAAAATTTGAAAGTTTAGGTGTGGGACCCACATTAGGTAGAAACAACCTCGAATTGAAAATATGACTTCTCCAATGCATTCAAAATGTTGAATTTAGTATGGTTACATATTTTTTTTGCAAAAATTAGATTCTGGATGCATCTCGAGGCATTGGCCGAAACTTGGAATCAAATTCCAAATTTCAGCTGTCATGTAGTGCAACAAAGGTATCATAATTGTGAAGGTCTTATCATAATTAGGATGCTGTGATCGCGGCTAGTGTGGTTGTGCAATCGCCCTATCTGAGGGCCTGAGAAGGGATTATCTAAATACTTTTTTTTTTGAGAATTGGCTATTTTTGCATTTTCTTAAGACCCATAAACCCTAATGAATTGTGTAACCCTTGAGTTGAGTCGTGGGTGTTGATTGGGATCTTGATTAACTTGCATATTTGTGATTAATGTTGAATATAGGGTATGGATCTTTAATTTTAGTGTTAAATTCTTAATTGTTTGACCCGAAACCCCAATTGGCCTGAGGGCATGATTTTAGCCCAAATAATCTTAATACTCACTTGATTATTGATGGTTATAACTCCCTAATGGTATTTGAATAGTGGGTTGGTCTTGAAAACTCATTTTTTCTATATATGGGACCTACTTGGGGTTTTGGTGTCGTTTTTAGAGCCAAAACATAATCATGTAATAAGGGTATCATTAGACTCGTATTGATGAATAGATTATGGTTTTATTAGTGTGATGGCATTTTGGGAATCGTGAAGCAAATCCAAGCATATGGTGCTTGATGTGAGGTTTTGCAGTTCGGTTTTTATGTTAGGTTTGATTATGCATAGAATAACTTAAGCCTTGATTGTGATGTTTGGGGATTAGATAAGGGTTTTCGACCAGTAAGATAATATTTTATAACCCTTGAGAATTCCATTACCTTCTCCCTGGTTTAGATTAGTTTGTATCATGGATATGATATAATGCTAGGTTTAGGATATGGTTTTAGTGTTGGAAGAATGATTAGCATAGTACAATCTTATTAGACTAGTGTGGTAGTATTGAAATAGTGATTTGGGTAGAGTTGACTTAAAAGCCCTTGTTTCTAAATGAAGTTCCTATCTTAGGATTTGTTATGGCTTTCTTGACATCTAGAAGTTGAACTGGATACCTTAGCCTAGTTTGGGGCTTAGTTTTCCTAAATATGGAAATTGAAGATTAGAAGTGGGATTGTTCGACCGACGTAGGCCAAGACTGGTGTTAGCCTTATGGACTTAGTTGTGGATATTATGCATAGTTGAGATAAGTAATCCTTAGTATAAGGTTACTTCGTGACTTTGTAAATTATGATTATGTTCCCCATATTGTTACTTATGAGTTATGGCTATGTTGTTCCTTATAGAAATAATAATTGGCCTTTAGAGATATTATTTCTTGTTAAACGCCATATCGGACCTTTAGAGACGTTGTTTTCTCTTAGGCTTTATATTTGGTCCATAGAGATGCTATTTCTTCTTAGACTTGATGTGTGGCCTATAGAGATGATATTCCTCTTAGATATGATTGTTGGGACTATAGAGGTGATATTCTTTTTAGATATGATTATCATGCCTAAAGAGATGATATTTCTCTTAGATTTGATAATTGGCTGAGAGAGGAGATATTTGTAATAGTCATGATGTATGACCTATTGATATGAGATATCTTATAGATGAATACATGCTTATATATATATATATTATTCCTCCTAGATCTGAGATGTTGAAATACCTAGGCTTTAAACCATGAGAAGAGCTTCACCATTTGATGTATCTGAGTTGGGTACGACTAGGGACTTGAGTCGTACCCACCTTGACCTCCACCTCTTGTTCCTTGATCAGTCCATGAGGGTAACACTCTATCCACTATACGACATGGCCTTCCCTTGGTCTTAACCAATTCACATGAGTCGTATACTATTCAATCATATAGTGTAAAGATTTAACTTAAGTGGATAGTTTTCTATACGAATGAAGCTTATGAGTTAGGAGTTGAGTCATACCCTAGCCTAATGAAATTAATTGTGGTTAAAGTCCCTTACATAACCCTTTGGTTATGACTCAAGGGTGTCCACTCGTACCTTTAATAGTATAGATGATCTAGAAGGAGCCTAGGGTATGAATATGTGTACCACTCATACCGTAGGGTACAATTACTTAAGGAGTCATATCGGGGAGTCGTACCCCTGGACGCGGTCATTTTATAGTTTTTAACTAAGGGACTTTTAGTAATTTCCCATGCCTAAAATCCTAAATCCTCTTACTATATAAGGCATTGTATCCTCCTAAGCCCTTATTTACAAGACTCAAACACTCCAAAACACTCTAAAGGTTCTTGAAACAAGATTGGAGGCTAGGGTTTGGAGGGTGATCTTCAAGAGTCAAAGGGGAGTCATGTTCTTGGTGATTCATATTGTTTAAGGCATGTATCTATTCCCCTTATTAAATAATTCTAAAACCCATGTATTTCACACTTGAATTAGTAAGTGTACATGGTGGTTTTGATATCAAATAAAAATGGTTTTGTTGCTAAATGCTGAACAATGATGATTACTACTTAGACTTGTGTTTATGCATGTTATTGATAATGATTTTCATATGTTGATTCTTGTTGTATATGTTCTAATATGTGGTTCATAAATAACCCTAATCTTGATGAATTCTACTATAAAAATGACCTTGTTAAAGGTAAGCACAAAAGGTGTGTAAAAATGTCTAAGTGAATTGTCTAGTCACTTATTAGTGATATTTTGAACTGGGGAAATGGACCTGTATGTATGAATGCTTGATAAATAATATTGTGAAGGTAAAAATAAGCCATGTATTGGGTAATGGATGACCTTTTTGATTTGACGAATAAGAAGAGGGTTAACGTCCCTAACATAAAAATGAATATGAATTGTGTGCAGGACTAAATGGTGGCATAGAATTGCTAATGAAATGTGAATGACTTATAAGGGAATTGAGGATCATAGTTAGAATTGTATGACAAGTTTAATTAAGTCATTGTGCTATTGAAATAGTTGAGAAATAAAGGCCCCCATAAGGACCATATGGTCATGTATGATGTTGAATTGGTTAAATGGGTTAATGTCCTTATGTGTGGAATTGAATGTATTTGGATGCATTGACAAAGTGTTAGAGTCCCAATGTCGACAAATGATAGTCATGATGGATGAAGGTTAAAATCCATTGCCTAATGAAATGGCTTGTGGTTAAAGTCCCTTGCATAATAAAATCTCATGAGGTTGAAGTGCCTCACAAAATGAATTAGCTTGGGGGTTAGAGTCCCTTATATAATGTGGAAGGAGGTTATAGTCCCTTGCCAAATATGTGAGCATGTGGTTAGAGTCCCTTTCTTGAATAAATATGTGTGAGCAGTCAGAGTCCCTCACATATATAAATGTGTGTGAGTGGTTAAGATCCCTTACTTGAATGGATATGTATGTGGTTATGATATGTATGTTGTTAGAGTCCCTTACTTAATGATGTGTGAATATGGTTAAAGTCCTATGACTAATGAGGAATTCTTGAATCTATAAGCATGGAAGGTTAGAGTTCTTCATTGCACGCATGATGAATGAATGCTTCAAAAGTATTGATAAATCTTTTCCCCTTAATTAGCATGTGATATGTCTATATATATATATGGATAAGGTTATAAATGTGATTGAACTTGATATATTACTTGTTGTTGAATGATGATGCTATTTCATCCTTATTCTTAAGTTACATGCTAGCATTCCAACCACTAACCTTCTCCGGATTCTATGTCCCCACACAAAATAGGGGCCAGAGCATTATCTTCTCTTCCTGCACAATGATTATATGATCAAAGCAGTTCGTACATTGACTTTAGAGTGCTGATCTTCCTTTCTTCAAAAGACATTCATCCTTGGTCACCTATATTTAGACTTAGTTCACCTTTGGCTTGGTTTGTCTACTGTCAGGGGCTTGTCTAGGTGTATATATTTCTAAACATCGATTATATAGAGGTATTGTGGACGAATGTGGACTTGGGTATATTAGTTAGTTGATGAACCTAATGAAATAGTTAGACATTGTTTAAGTTATAACTTGTGGTATGTTTTCTACTATCTCATTTTATGTTCGGGATTCACCCAATCCTTATGATCATTGTGATGATGATGATTGGTTATTGGGGTGACCTCTGAATTATTTGGGCTTGAGGTGTCCATACGACATGGCCCTATTTTGGGGTGTGTCAAGTTGGTATCATAGCCTAGGTTTATGGTCAGTTGGTTATCCACAATACCGTGTCGAGTAGAGTCTGTTTTATGGGTGTAACGCACACCACACTTATAAAAGAGTAGCTATGAGACATTTTAGGAAATGTTTCCCTTTCTTGTGTTTCAATCTCAAGCTATAGAGTCTAAGGTCTTAGATTCCTCTAATTTCTATTTGCTATATTTCAGATCATGCCTCCAAGGAGTTCTAAGGCCAAGGCAAACCCTTTTGAGGGCCCTATGGATGAATCTCGTCCAACTTATGAAGTTCGGAATTGGGCTAGGGCTATGACAATTAACCATCTTTGTGGGGTTCCACCTGCCCCCACTAACCCCGACTTTGAGAGTGACCCTATAATAATTCTCAACTTACACATCAATTTAAGTGCAAGGTAACCATCATCAATATATTTACCCAACTTTGGAGTCGGAATTGAATCCATAATGAACAATATGAGTGGAGATTAAATTAATTAGAAATGATAGATACAAGTTAAATTCACACAAATGTTACAAGAAGATAAAATGGGGGAGATGACTACCTACTATAATATTTCTTTTTTGTTTTTTTCTAGTATAAATTTGAGGGTATGAATAATTAGAGTTCTAATAATTATGAACGGATTTTGGGATTATGCATTACTAAGGGGGTGGCGTGTGGAGCTAGTTATCAACATCAATTTAGTAAATCTAATATGGGTAGGCTTGGTTATAGATTTTGATACTTGTCTTTCAACAAAACACCAAAATTTCACCCATTAATTCTTTTAAATACCTAATAGGTGTGTTTAACAATTGGTAACCACAACCTTAATCTAGGCATCCCTATTTCTAGGATTATACCCATGGCATAGTCAACCTCACATTCACCCTTATGTTTAAGATAGTGAAAATTTAGCAAACTACACGTATAATTGTCTATTATTGCTTTGGTCCCCACATTAATTTTTAGAGGATGATATGGTTTCCTAAAGTTCACCTAAAACCCTTCTTTTGAAGATGACCTTAAAATTTCTAGAGTTTGGAGCTTTCACTCATCAAACCCATGTGGGTATTTAGAGCTTTCACCCATCAAATCCCAACCAAACTAGCTTAGTAACAACAAAACTCATAAATATGAACTACTAAATAGATGCTAGCAATTACAACCCACACACACTTTAACACCTATTCATACATAACCCCATGAGGGAGATGTAGCTACAATTAAGATAAATAAGAATAAATATATCCATAATCTCCATTGAGATGAATTGTTGAAGATTTAAATGAATGTTACTTCAAACTAAGCTCTCCCACAATATCCACAATGGAAGTGAGCAAATATTCTACTTAGAAAGTCTCCAATATATTCTTCACCCAAAATTTATATAATATTTTATTCTTCCAAAAATGGAGGCTACAAAGTCTTGAGCTAAACCTAAAAATTATGGAAGAAAAAAAATGTTATAGAATGAATGATATATGAAACTAGGGTTTGAGTCTTTTTGTTCAAATTAGGATCAGCACGTGCAATTATAGTTTTGCCCTTGGGCTGAACATTTTTGCCATATTCTTCACTCAAAATTTATATAATATTTCACTCTCCCAAAAATGTAGGCTACAAAGTCTAGAGCTAAACCTAGAAAATTGTGGAAGAAAGAATGTGATAGAATGAATGATATATGAAACTAGGGTGAGTCTTCTTATTCAAATTAGGATCAACACATGCAATTATAGTTTTACCCTTGGGATGAACATTTTCACCAAGCCGCGATCGCACAAGTCTAGCTGTGACTGCGGCTACGAGATCACGAATAACTTCCACGGTTATGGTTGATTGACCATCTTGACTGACCGCGACTGTGGTAACTGAGGACATTTTGCTGTAGGTCTTCAACTGATCTTTTTTTTTCCTGTTTGATCATTTAAAGCTCCACTCCATGCCTCTTTGTATTTTTAAATCTTTTACTTACAAAGAGTGGATATTAGTGTATTTAATCATAATCATGACACATTTACTCATTTAAAACAAGGTTATGTGCACTAATAATAAGTATGAATGAGTGGTAAAATCACCACTCATCACCCTCCTATTCAATCACCTTAGAGGGATACTACTAATGTCGAGTTTCATTGCTCCATCAACCTCTTGTCTCTATTGGTAGCCTCTCAATTAGAGCATGGTGCTCCGATTATTGTTTTTTCCTGAGGCCATAAGAATTGGCCAATTTATGATGTTAAGCCCTCCTATATTCTTTGATATGAAAGTTGAGGAGGATTCTCCAGGTTTAATTGATGAAATGGAGAAGATCTTTTGAATCATGCATGATTTGTATATTGAGGCCATTGAGTTTGCTTCTTACCAATTGAAAGATGTAGCGTACCAATGGTATGAGGGGTGGGAGTTTTCTAGAGGTGTTGATGTTAGTCCCTCTATATGGAAAGATTTCTCTGAGGCATTCTTAAACCGCTTCATTCCTCAAGTGTTGAGGAAGGCAAAGGCAGAAGAGTTTGTGAACTTGAAGCAAGGAAGAATGTCCATTCAAGATTATGCCTTGAAATTCCATCAATTGTCAAGGTATGCACCTGAGATGATTTCCGGCATGAGGTCTAGAATACGTAAGTTTGTCTTAGAATCATCCCATGATTTAGTCCTTGATATCAAGGCGGACTTTTTGATTGAGAACTTGGATATTTCTAGGTTAATTGTGTATTTTCAACAAGTAAAAGGAGAGAAAAAGAAGCAAGTTAAGCTTAGTGAGTGGCAAGGAAAAAAATTTAGGCCTTCTGAGCCTGGTGGTGGTGATAGTGGCAAGTGGCCACGAATGAAGTGGGGGAGTTATACGCCCAAATTATAACTCTCGTTTGAAAGTGTAAGCGGGCGCTGTCAAATATAGAACCCAACTGGGTTGGGTGTCGAATCCCACAGGGAATACTTGGTCACTAAGTGTTGCAATTATTAGTAGACTGTTGGTCAAAAATTCCAAGAAAAAGGGAGGTATGGTTTAGGCGTGAATTAATATTATCAAAGTAACGATGGAATGCTGTGTGTAGTAAGATTTAATCACAGAGATTGATAAGTTAGGGTTATGTCCACCTTGTAAGTTCTACTTCTCTATTAGCTATGAGTAATGCAGAATTTAGAGATGCATGCACTTATAGAGATTCGTATTCTAATTCTAAATCCAAGTGTTTCACAACCATCAAGGATTTATTTCACTTTAGCTCTCTCGAGCCTAAAGTGTATAACTAATGGTACGAACTCTACAAGAAGTTAATTCGGTTAAGGCATTAACGTGTAAATAGAGGTTGGAAACCCTATTTTCTTGTCACACTCTCTTTTCCAAACACGTAACTTTTCTTTCGAACAAGTTAATGCTATACTGGCATATTCCCTATGTTTGCAACCATGAGAATTCAATTAAAATGAAGAGAGTAATGATATAAGCAGCATACACATCAAGAATTCACAAACTCATAGCAATAGATAGTGTCTTATAAGGTTTCCATAACCCTAATAGAGAAGTTTAGCTACTCATGAATACAACGGAAATCAAAATAGACATCATCATCATGCCAAAACTAGAACAATCTTCACAATGTAGATGGTTATCGTCAAGATGAGAGTGACGTCTTTCTCCCTCCTTTGCTCCCGTAAGCCGTGTTCTGTGTTCTAAGACTATTACAAAATTTGAAAACTGAATAATGCAGAATGTCGAATGATAATGATGCTGAAAAATTCAGCAATAAGGTTTTTAATAATATCCTTGTCCAATAAGTTGCTACTGCCTCCTTAAGTATTTAAAAATACTGGGTTTGCCCGGAAAAAAGTTCCCATGCATCACTTTCAGTCCAAAAGCTGCCTTCCCTCTAATGTGAAGCTTTTCTTTGCTGCTCACAAGTCCATAAAGTGCTGAAATCTTCATCATTAATACCTGAAAAACATGCTAATCACGTAGGTCAGCTCACTTAAAGGAAAATGGACTAAAAGTGCAGGAATTATATATTTTATCCTCAAAACTTAGCTAAAATATGGGTAAATTATGGTTCTTAGGGGTATAAATACGCCCAACATCAGGGAGTTTGAGTTCTTTATCCCTGGCTAGTGTTTGCTCTCCTTACCTGAAGTTTTTGAGTGATTGTTGGACTCAGTTTAGTGGTCGGTCCTGAGCACATGGTGCATAATTCCAGACTAGTGGTGCCCAGGCAGATTTACCTTACCCTCCTTGAAGATTCTATGGTTAAAGTCATCATGGTCAGTGTGAGAAGGGGAGAAACAAATGTTTCCATTATGGTCAGATTAGACATGTACAATGTGATTGCCCCTTTCTATTAGCTTCTTGGGCCAACTGGGCCCCTATTGCTACTTTATCTATTCCTATACCAATGAGTGCTATGTCCGCCTCTGCTTCTATTTCTGGCATCGGTGATAGCTGAAATCGCTTGTATGCACTTTCTACTTGCTCAGATTCTAAGGCGTTTCTTGATGTTGTCACGGGTACATTGAAAATTTTTCCCCGTGATGTGTATTATTTGCTTGATCCAGGGTCTATTTTCTTATGTGACCCCGTATGTGGCCATGTATGTTTATTGTGGTCTCAAAAGTCTGTCGGTTTCTTTTCATGTTTTTTACCCTAGTTGGAGACCCTGTAGTTGTTAGAAGGGTCTTTAAGGGGTGTGTGATATTAATTAATGTTAGGGATACTCTTATAGACAGGGTTGGACATGGTTGATTTTGATATTATTTTGGAAATGGATTGGTTAGATTCATGTTATGCTTCTTTACATTGTTGGACCCATAGGGTCCCTAATAAGCTGGTCATTATATGAGAAAGTGGTTCCCCAGTGCCTAAGGGAAGGTTTATTTGTTATCTAAAGGCCCAAAAGTTGATTTTAAAGAGGTGTTTATATCATTTGTTTAAGTTAAAGATTCTAACTCGAAAGAACCTTGTCTAGAATCTGTTCCTATGGTTAGTAAATTTCTCGAGGTATTTCTTGATGATCTTTCTGGTGTTTCTCCCAATAGAAAAATTAATTTTGGGATTTATCTTGTCCCGAACACTCGTTCAATTTTTATCCCTCCTTATAGAATAGCTCCGACAGAGGTAAAAGAGCTTAAGGAGTAATTGAAAGACCTATTAGATAAATGTTTTATTCACCTTCGTGTGTCTCCATGAGGTGGTCCCATGTTGTTCGTGTGCAAGAAGGATGATTCCTTTCGCTTGTGCATTGATTATCGTCAGTTGAACAAAGTGACTGTAAGGAATAAATTTCCTTTTCCTAGGATCGATGATTAACTTTAATGTGCGAAGTGTTTCTCCAAGATTGATCTTAGATCGGGTTATTATCAGTTTAAGATTAGGGATGTGGATATTCCTAAGACTGCCTTTAGAACTTGGTATGGTCACTATGAGTTTCTTGTCATGTCTTTTAGGTTGACCAATGCCTCGGCGGCATTTACAGAACTGATGAATAGGGTCTTCCATCCACTCTTAGACATGATTTTCATTGTCTTTATTGATAATATCTTAGTCTATTCTAAGAGTGAGGTGGATAATATCAATCACTTTCATTATATGTTGTAAGATTTGAAGGATCATCATTTGTATGCCAAGTTCTCTAAGTGTGAGGTTTGGTTGAAAGCTGTAGCTTTTCCTGGTCATGTCATCTCTAGTGAAGTGATTAGGGTAGATCCCTAAAAGGTTACGACAGTTAAGAAGTGGCTTAGACCTACAACTCCAATTGATATTTAGAGCTTATTAGGTCTAGCCAGTTACTATAGAACGTTTGTGTAAATTTTCTCTACTATAGTTACACCATTGACCAAATTAACTCCAAAAAAGATCTAGTTCTTGTGGTCTGTTGCGTGTGAGGGTAGTTTTGAGAAGTTGAAAGGTAAATTGACTTCGGCTTTGGTTTTGACCTTGATGAAAGGTAACGATGGTTTTGTGGTTTATTGTGATGCTTCTCGTGTTGGTCTCAGTTAGTGTTGATGCAACATGGTGGGATGGGGGCCTATGCTTCTAGGCAATTGAAAGTTCATGAGAAGAACTACCCTACCCATTAATTAGAGTTGTTAGCCGTCGTCTTTGCATTAAATATTTGGAGATATTATCTTTATGGGGTTTATGTCGATATCTTTTCCAATCATAAGAGTCTCTAATATATATGTACCCAAAAGAAGTTAAATCTCTAGAAAAAAAGGTGGATCAAAATATTGAAAGACTATGATATAAGTCTTCATTACCATCCCAGTAAGGTAAACGTGGTCGCCAATGCTCTTAGTAGATTGTCCATGGAGATTTTGGCCTATATAGTTGAAGATAAGCGGGAATTAGTGAAAGATATTCACTGTTTAGCTAACCTTGGAATTAGACTTATAGACTCTGAGGATGGTGGTGTATTTGTGCTTTCGGTATCTCAGTCGTCTCTTGTTACCCAGATAAATAAAAAAAAGCATTGGACCTCGACTTGATGATGTTGGGCTTATTTACACGCCTAAACACCATAATTTACCCATGTTATAGCTAAGTTTTGAGGATAAAATATATAATTCCTACACTTTTAATCCATTTTCCTGTAAGTGAGCTAACCTATGTGATTAGCATGTTTTTCAGGTATTAATGATGAAGATTTCAGCACTTTGTGGACCTTTGGGCAGCAAAGGAAAACTTCACACATGAGGGAAGGCAGCTTTTGGAAGCTTGTGGACTGAATGTGATGCATGGAGAATCTGTCCCGGGCAAAATCAGTATTTCTAAATAATTAGGGATGCAGCAGTAACTTAGTAGGACAAGGATGTTATAAAAACCTTATTTTGCTGAATTTTTCAGCATTCATTCGACACTTTAGTATTATTCAGTTTACAGATTCTGTAAGTTTGAGACAAAAAAAATGCCAAAGCTACACAACGGCTACAGAGGGAAAACGTCATCTCCTTCTTGACGCCTAGCCATCTTCATCGTGTTGATTGTTATAGTTTTGGTATGATGATGATGTCTACTTTGTTTTCCGTTGTAATCATGAGTAGCTAAACTTCTCTGTTAGGGTTATGAAAGCCTCGTAATATACTATCTATTGCTATGAGTTGTGAATTCTTGATGTGTATGCTACTTATATCACTACTCTCTTCGTTTTAACTAAATTCTTATGGTTGCAAACATAAGGAACACACCATTATATAGTTAACTTGTTCGAGAGAAAAGTTATATGTTTGGAAAAGAGAGTGTGACAAGAAAATAGGGCTTCCAACCCCTGTTTACACATTAATGCCTTAACCGGATTAACTTTCTTGGAGAGTTCGTACCATTAGTTATACACTTTAGGCCTGGGAGAGGTAAAGTGAAATAATCCTTGATGGTTGGGAAACACTAGGATTTACCATTAGAATACGAATCTCTATAAGTGCATGCATGTCTAAATTCCGCATTACTCATAGTTAATAGATACGTAGAACTTACAAGGTGGACATAACCCTAACTTACAAATCTCTGTGATTAAATCTTACTAAATACATCGTCGCATTCGTTACTTTGATACTATTAGTTCACGCATAATCAAATTCCCCCTTTTCCGTGGAATTTTCGACCAGCAGACTACTAATAATTGCAACACTTAGTGACCAAGTATTCCCTGTGGGATTCAACACCCAACCCAGTTGGGTTCTATATTTGACAGTGACCGCTTACACTTTCTTATGAGAGCTGTAGTTTGGGCGTTATCAAATTTTGGCACCGTTTCCGGGGAATACGGTTGTCAACTAAGTTTGTGATAGTTGATAGACCCTTTGGTCAAAGATTCTCGTATTTTACTTTTAGTTGTTGTTTTTGTTTTATTCAGGTTTGTTTGAGTGCATGCCAAACACTCGAAGTTCAGGTCAACCGTTATTACCTATCAATCCTGAACCACATCTTATTAGCAGAATGGATGCACAACGTGACATTGAAAGAAGGGCTGCTCAACAGGAGCAGGCTAGATTAGCTGCATTGGCAGCTGCTCAAGTGCATCAACAAAATATTGATAACCCAGGGCGAGCAACAAACCCTGATGATGAGGACCTGGGTGATGATGAGTTACTGAATCCTAGGCGTACTGATAAAGTGGCGGCACCTATGCATAGGAGAGATCGTCAAGCTAGAATTAGACCTGATCGTCGAGCTGTGCAGGTTCCTTTCGATGATGATGATGACGATTTGTTCTCCACCATTGGCACCTGGAGCCAAGTTCAATATCACTAGCACCATGATTCAGCTATTGCAGCTCAAGGGGTTATTTGGTGGACTTGCAGGCGATGATCCGAATATGCATCTGATCAATTTTATCTCAAAATGCAAGTCGTTTGACAATCCAGGAGTTGGACAGAATGCAATTCGGCTGTGCTTATTTCTATTTTCTCTATCTGGAGAGGCAACTCTATGGTTAAACGGGCTAACTCCTGATTCTATTACCAATTGGAGGCAACTGAAAGACGCTTTCCTAGAAAGATTCTTTCCGCCATCCAAGAGAGTACAATTAAGAGATAAGATTAGCAATTTTTGACAACTTCCAACTGAAGCTCTCCACAAAACATGGGAGAGGTTCAAGAAGAAGCCTATGCGGTGCCCAAATCATCAGATGACCAACATCCACTTGATGGAGCTATTATACAGGTCTTTGAACTCAGTGACAAAGCTAGTGGTTGATAATACTGCAGGTGGGTCATTCATGGACCTTACTTTTATTGAGGCAAGTGATATACTGGATTGTATGACAAAGCAGAGTAGAGCTTGGCATACCAGGGATTCTGAGGTAGCAAGCTCTACTATATCTATTGGCATGACTGCAGAGCATAGGCGAAGACAAGAGGAACGTGACCAAGATATGGCTCACATGAAAATGCAGATGGATCTTCTTACCAAGCATTTATTATCAGGGAAGACCGAAAAGGTCAAGGCCGTTATATCGTAAGGAAGAGATAAATCTAACTCCGAGAAAGAAGCAAACTACTTAAATAATTAAGGGGTTTCCGAGGCAATGCCCAAGGAAACCAAGGTCGGAACTATTATGAAAAATTCAGATATAATGACCGAGACCAATGGAGTTGGAAGAATAAGAATGACAGGAGCGGTTTGTATGTTCCTCCCAGAAATCGTGAAGCTGCTACATCTAGCTCTGGGAAGATGTCCATGGAGGACATGATGGCTAAACTGTTTAAAGGAGTGGAGGCAACCAACATGGGTGTGACTGAGGTAAAGAATGATTTGTCCTCAATAAAATAATTGGTTGACTCGCATTCCATTTCAATAAAATAGCTGGAACAATAAATGAGTCAACTATCGGCGGCATTCAATCAACGAAAAGTTGGCACTTTACCTAGCGACACTGTGCAATATCCAAGAAATGATGGATCATGTATGGCTATTACTACCAGGAGTGGTAAGGTGTTGAAAAATCCATCCAAAGGCAAGCAGGTGGTTGATAATACAGAAGAGAATGTTATTAAAGCAGATTGTGATGATTCTGTAGAAGATGAAAAGAACGTTCAAGATGTTACCCCTAGATATCTGCAGCCTGAAAAGATCGATAATCGGAAGCAAGATAAAAAGGAAGTGGTGGAGAAAACTATTCCCCTTCCACCACCACCTTTTCCTCAGAGCCTGGAAAAGAAAGCTGATGACACCAGGTTCAATAAATTCATAACTATGTTGAAGCAGCTGACTATTAATGTTCCTTTGGTGGAGGCGCTGGAACAAATGCCTGGGTACGCCAAATTTATGAAGGACCTTTTGACAAAGAAGCGGGTAGCAAGATATGAACTGGCAGATAATGTCCATCATTGCAGTGCAATCGCTACAAGATTGTTAGTTCAGAAGAAGGCAGATCCTGGTGCTTTCACTATTCCTTGCACGGTGGGATCTATGAATTTTGCTAAGGCATTGTGCGATTTGGGAGCTAGCATCAATTTGATGCCGTTACTCATTTACAGAAAGTTGGGGTTGGGCGATCCTACACCAACCAATATGCGGCTCGTGATGGCAGATAGGTCGGTAAAATGACCTGTTGGTATCTTATATGATGTACTGGTGAAGGTTTCTACCTTTATTTTTCCCGCAGACTTTGTTATTTTGGATTGCGAGGTGGATTCTGAAGTTCCCATAATCTTGGGTCGTCCTTTCCTCGCAACTGGAAGTGTTCTTATTGATTTAAGAGCTAATGAGCTTTTATTTCGGCTAAATGACGAAGTGGTCCATTTTGATGTATGCAAATCAATGAAGCAGCCCAAATATATGAATGTGTTCTCTATGGCTGATGTTTATTATGATGATGAGAAAGAATTATCTGTAGAGAAGCAGCTTATTATTGATCCATTGGCGGCCGTGCTTATGAATTTTGAGCGTGAGGACGTGGAAGATTATGAAGAAACTATTTGTGCTCTAACAGGAATAGGGTCATATTCTCATGCTCCTAAGAAGCTGGACCTTGATCTTAAGAATCGACTACACCACCAGCAAAACCATCCATTGAAGAGCCACCAATGCTAGAATTGAAGGAGCTTCCCAGTCATCTAAAGTATGCGTTCTTGGGAAGTGGAAATATACTTCCGGTTATTGTTGCGGCTGATTTGGGTGAGCAGCAAGTAGAGGCTCTCATCACCTTCCCAAAAAGGTACAAGAGAGCCATTGGTTGGACTATTGCTGATATAATTGGTATCACTCTTGGGATATGTATGCACAAGATTCAGCTTGAAGAAAATTGCGTGCCCATCATTGAGCATCAACGATGTTTGAATCCACCTATGCAAGAGGTGGTGAAGAAATAAATTATTAAGTGGTTAGATGCAGGGGTGGTGTATCCAATCTCAGACAGTAAATGGGTGAGTCCGATGTAATGTGTGCCCAAGAAAGAGGGTATGACGGTAGTTGCAAATGAAAAGAATGAGCCGATTCCACTCAGACCTATCACAGGGTGGAGAGTGTGTATGGACTACCAGAAGCTGAATTCGTGGACGCTAAAGGATCACTTCCAAATGCCATTCATGGACTAAATGCTTGATCGATTGGCAGGGAAGGGATGGTTTTGTTTCTTAGATGGTTATTCCGAGTATAATCAGATTTGCATTGCTCCTGAGGATCAAGAGAGGGCCACTTTTACATGCCCGTATGGTACGTTTGCCTTCAAACGTATGCTATTTGGGCTATGTAACACACCTGCCACTTTTCAGCGTTGTATGATGTCCATTTTTTCTGATATGGTTGAAGACACCTTGGAGGTGTTCATGGATGATTTTTCAGTTGTGGGTGAGTCGTTTGAATCGTGCTTGGCAAATCTGAGTATGGCGTTGCAGAGATGTGTAGAATTCAACTTGGTGCTAAACTGGGAGAAGTGCCATTTTATGGTTAAGGAAGGCATTGTTCTTGGGCATAAAGTCTCCGAAAGAGTAATTAAGGTTGATAGAGCCAAGATTGAAGTTATCGAGAAACTACTACCTCTAATTTCTGTAAAGGTAGTTCATAGTTTCCTCGGTCATGCAGGTTTTTATCGAAGGTTTATTAAAGACTTCTCCCAGATTGCTAGTCCATTATGAAAACTTTTGGAGAAGGATGCAAAGTTCGACTTCGGTGAAGATTGCTTGAAGGCATTTGAATGCCACAAAGGGAAGCTAGTTGAAGCTCCTATTATTGTAGCACCCGATTGGTCTCTACCATTTGAAGTTATGTATGATGCAAGTGGGGTAGCTTTGGGTGCTGTACTTAGTCAAAAGAGAGAAAGGCTATTTCATCCAATCTACTATGCGAGCAAGGCTTTGAATGGAGCCCAGAAGAACTATACCCTCACGGAACAAGAGCTTTTAGCAGTGGTTTATGCTTTTGAAAAGTTTCGTGCTTACTTGTTGGGAACCAAAGTGGTGGTTTATACAGACCATGCGGCTCTGAGATATTTAATGGAAAAGAAGGATGCTAAGCCAAGGCTAATTCGGTGGGTGTTATTGCTTCAAGAATTCGATTTCGAGGTGAAGGATAGAAAAGGCTGCGAAAACCAAGTAGGTGATCATCTATCTAGACTTGAGAGTGAGCACATAGCGCAGCCCGATCTTGAGATTGATGATACATTTCCTGACGAGGAGATCCTAGCCACTATGGTGGAAGACTTACCGTGGTATGCAGACTTTGCATATTATGTGGTAAGTAAAGTGATTCCTGAGAATCTCTTCTTTCATCAAAAGAGAAAGTTCATGCATGATGTGAGACACTACTTCTGGGATGAACCATATGTTTTTTGACGATGTGCGGATGGTGTTATTAGGCGATGCATCTCAGATGTAGAGGTGCCTAGCATATTGGAACCAAGTCATGCTTCTCAAGTTGGGGGTCATCACGCAGGTGATCGGACAGCTAGGAAGGTATTGCAAAGCTGCTCTTATTGGCCTTCATTATTCAAGGATGCCTACGATTTTGTGAGGATATGTGACCAGTGTCAGAGGCAAGGCGCGATTTCAAAGCACCATGAGATGCCCATGTCTAGAATTCTTGAAGTAGAGCTATTTGATGTATGGGGTATTCATTTCATGGGCCCATTTGTGAGTTCGTTTGGGATGAAATATATCCTAGTTGCTATGGATTATGTATCCAAATGGGTTGAAGCAGTAGCACTGGCTGATAATGAGGGTAAACGTGTTTTAGTATTCTTAAAGAGAAACATCTTCTCTCGTTTTGGGGTACCACGTACCATCATAAGCGATGGAGGTTCACACTTTTGCAACAAGCTGTTCAGAGCCGAGTTGATGAAATATGGGTTCAAGCAACATAAGGTAGCTACACCTTAGCACCCACAAACTAGTGGGCAGGTAGAGGTTTCTAATCGGGAGATGAAGCTGATCCTTGCTAAGACTGTAAATGCTAGTAGGAAAGATTGGTCTCGGAAACTGGATGATGCCTTATGGGCTTATAGGACTGCGTTCAAGATACCAATTGGCATGTCACCTTACCAACTAGTTTATGGGAAGGCTTGTCACTTGCCAATCGAGCTCGAACATAAAGCATTGTGGGCGTTGAAGTGGCTTAACCTGAATTGGGATGATGCTATTAATCTGAGATTGGAACAGCTGAATGAGATGGATGAATTCCGTCTACATGCATATGAAAGAGCAGACCTCTACAAGGAGTGTATGAAAATGTACCATGATCGGAGGATTATCCAACGAAACTTTCAGAAGGGTGATATGGTACTTCTTTTCAACTCCAGACTGAAGCTATTTCCAGGTAAGTTGAAGTCTAAATGGTCTGGTTCGTTCATAATTAGCCAAGTCTACTCGTTTGGAGTAGTAGAGTTAGAAAACAATGATGGTGGTGTCTTTAAGGTGAATGGCCAACAAGTGAAGCCATATATCGGTCCACTTGATTCGATAAAATGCATGGCCACCATCTATCTCGATGAAGTCTAAGTAATCGAGTTAACTATGTCGTGCAGCGACAATAAATCAAGCGCTACATGGGAGGCAACCCATCGTTTTTAATCGTTTTGTTTTAACTAGGAGTTTGTTCTTGTTAAATAAAAATCCAAAAAAGAAGAGTCAAGCTATGGTAACGCCCAAACTACAACTCTCGTAAGAGTGTAAGCGGTTGATGTCAAGTATAGAACCCAACTGGGTTGGGTGTCAAATCCCACAGGGAATACTTGGTCACTAAGTGTTGCAACTGTTAGTATATTGTTGGTCGAAAATTCTACGGAAAGGGGGGATTTAATTGTAGGCGTGAACTATTACTAACAAAGTAACGAATGAATGCTTTGTTTAGTAAGATTTAATCACAGAGAATAATAAGTTAGGGTTATGTCCACCTTATGAGTTCTACGTATCTATTAACTATGAGTTATACGGAATTCAGACATGCATGCACTTATAGATATTCATATTCTTATGGTAAATCCTAGTGTCTCTTGACCATCCAGAATTATTTCACTTTAACTCTCTCGAGCTTAAAGTGTATAACTAACGGTACAAACTCTCCAAGAGGTTAATCCGGTTAAGGCATTAACGTGTAAACAGGGGTTGGTAGCCCTATTTCCTTGTCACACTCTCTTTTCCAAACATGTAACTTTTCTCTCGAACAAGTTAATGCTATAACGGCGTATTCTATATGTTTGAACCCATAAGAATTTAATTAAAACGAAGAGAGTAATGATATAAGTAGCATACGCATCAAGAATTCACAAACTCATAGTACTAGATAGTATATCAAAAGGCTTCCATAACCCTAACAGAGAAGTTTAGCTACTCATGATTGTAAAGGAAAGCAACGAATACATCATCATCATACCAAAACGATAACAATCTCACGAGGGGTATGTATTGGCGTCACAATGAGAATGACGTGATTTCCTCTCTAGCCGTTCTTGTAGCATTTTTCTCTGTCTCACGTTACAGAAATTGTACGTGAATAATACTCAAAAGTCGAATGAAAGAAGTAAAAAAATAATGACAATCAATGCTCTCTGAAAAATTCAGCAAATAGGGTTTTTATAACATCCTTGTCCTAGTCCTACTCGGTTACTGCATCCTTGTCCTAGTCCTACTAGGTTACTGCTGTACCTCTAAGTATTAAGAAATACTGATTCTTCCCGGGACAATTTCTGTATGCATCAAATTCAGTCCACAAGATTCCAAAAGCTGCCTTCCTTCTTATGTGAAGTTTTCTCTTTTCTTCCCCTTTTCGTACCCTTCTGTGAGGTGGACGCTTTTTCTTTTCCTGATCGTACCTTTGGTTCCATTCTACCTGATATTAAAATAGATTCATGTTAGCTTATCTCGGAAGATTTAATCTCCAAACAAACCATAGTGGCACCACCCCACACTTAATTTGTTGTTACAAACTAATTAAGTGAGTGATGTCGATTACTTAGACTTCATCGACATACATATAGGCGAGATGTTCCAACAACATGTTAAGCATAGTCATACTTTCATGTCATCTTAACTATCCTTTCCAACTCTATTTCATGTAATTTTGACTATACTTTTGAATTTATACACTTTTTGAACAAGACTACTACGTAGAGATCATATCAAGTTATGGCATAGAAATAATCACAACATTATATGCTTGTATTAAATCATAATCTTTACCTCGATGAACGAGTCTTTCAAATATTCAAGCTTTCAATTTTGAAGATTATGCAATTAACTTTATCATGTCGATTCCGCAAAAGTATGACAGTGTATCAAAATCAAATACAAGTTGGAACAAAGTCAAGAACACCCACACGTATTCTATCACTCAACTAGGTGTATCATAACAAATCAACAACATTCAAATCACCAACACCACTTCAAGATCTAACGAATCATTATAAGCGTAGTATTGTAATACTTACGAAATATAAAAGAAGAACTTACTTGGTGATAGACTTGGAAGATGATTTTGCAAGGTTAGATGAGCAAAAAGAAATTTTTTGAGAGATTTGGAGAGTAAAGGCGGCGCCTAGGTTGAGCAAATAAGTGTGTTTTGTTCTAATGTTTAAGATATATTAATAGAACAAGCGATGGATCGGGTTTGACCCATGTAGAATCGGGTAAGGAGACCAAAAAGTGAGCATAGGCGGCTCCTAATGCTTTGCCTATGGTTGGCATAGGCGGCGCCTAATGCTTTGCCTGGTTGGGCATAGGCGGCGCCTATGCTATGGCATTGTTGGTCATAGGCCGCGCCTATGTTATGGCATTATAGATTCAGAGACCAAAGGAATTGGCATAGACGGCGCCTATGCTATGGCATTGTCGGGCGTAGGCGGCGCCTATGCTATGGCATTGTAGATTCAGAGAGCTTAGGCCATAGCATAGGCCTTGCCTTGTTCGTTGCCTAGATTTACATAGGCTTTGCCTTGTTCGTTGCCTAGATTTGCATAGGCAATGCCTAACCAATAGCCTTTGCTTCTTCATTCCTAACTTACCACCTTCAACATGACGCACTTCCAAATCAAAGTTTGAGACCAATCTCCTCCTTTATACGTCTTGCACCTACACTTACTCAAAAAAACAACAAAAACGATTAGAACGATGGGTTGCCACTCTTTTTTTTTGGATTTTTACTTAACAAAAACAAACTCCTAGTAAAACAAAACGATTAAAAATGATGGGTTACCTCCCACGTAGTGCTTGATTTATTGTCGTGGCACGACATAGTTACCTCGATTACTTAGACTTCATCGAGATAGATGGTGGCCATACATTTTATCGAGTCACAAGGACCAATATATGGCTTCACTCGTTGGCCATTCACCTTAAAGACACCACCATTATTGTCTTCTAACTCTACTACTCTAGACGAGTAGACTTGGCTAATTTTGAACGGACCAGACCATTTAGACTTTAACTTACCTGGAAATAGCTTCAGTCTGGAGTTGAAAAGAAGTACTATATCTCCCTTCATAAAGTTTCGTTGGATAATTCGCCGATCATGATACTTTTTCATCCGTTCCTTGTAGAGGTCTGATCTTTCATACGCATGTAGACGGAATTCATCCATCTCGTTCAGCTGCTCCAATCTCAGATCAATAGAATCATCCCAATTCAAATTAAGCCGCTTCAACGCCCACAATGCTTTATGTTCGAGCTCAATTGGCAAGTGACAAGCCTTCCCATAAACTAGTTGGTATGGGGACATGCCAATTGGTGTCTTGAATGCAGTCCTATAAGCCCATAAGGCATCGTCCAACTTTTGAGACCAATCTTTCCTACTAGCATTTACAGTCTTAGCAAGGATCAACTTGATCTCCTGATTAGAAACCTCTACCTGCCCACTAGTTTGTGGGTGGTAAGGTGTGGCTACCTTATGTTGCTTGACCCTATATTTCGCAACCTTTTCTATCTTTTACCTCGAAATTAAATTCTTGCAGCAATAACACCCATCGAATTAGCCTTGGCTTTGCATCCTTCTTTGCCATTAAATATCTCAGAGCAACATGATCTGTATGAACCACAACTTTGGTTCCCAACAAGTAAGCACAGAACTTTTCAAAAGCATAAACGACCTCTAGAAGCTCTTGTTCCGTGATAGTATAGTTCTTCTGGGCTCCATTCAAGGCCTTGCTCGCATAGTAGATTGGATGAAATAACCTTTCTCTTCTCTGGCAAAGTACAACACCCAAAGCTACCCCGCTTGCATCACACATAACTTCAAACGGTAGAGACCAATCAGGCGCTACAATGATGGGAGCTTCAACTAGATTCCCTTTGAGGCATTCGAATGCCTCAAGCCATCTTCACCGAAGTCAAACTTTGCATCCTTCTCCAAAAGTTTGCATAACGGACTAGCAATCTTGGAGAAGTCTTTAATAAACTTTCGATAAAAGCCTGCATGACCGAGGAAACTAAGAACTCCTTTTACAGAAATTGGAGGTGGTAGTTTCTCGATAACTTCAATCTTAGCTCGATCGACCTCAATGCCTTTTTCAGAAATTTTTTGCCCAAGAACAATACCTTCCTTAACCATAAAGTGACACTTCTCCCAATTTAGCACCAAGTTGAATTCAACACATCTCTGCAATGCCATGCTTAGGTTTGCCTAGCAAGATTCAACAGACTCGGCCACAACTAAAAAATCGTCCATGAATACCTCCAAGGTGTCTTTAACCATATCAGAAAAAGTGGACATCATACAACGTTGAAAAGTGGCGGGTTCGTTACATAGCCCAAATGGATACGTTTGAAGGCAAACTTACCATATAGGCATGTAAACATTGTTTTCTCTTGATCTTCGGGAGAAATACAAATCTGATTATAGCCAGAATACCCATCTAAGAAACAAAACCATCCTTTCCCTGCCAATCGATCAAGCATTTGGTCCATGAATTACATTAGGAAGTGATCTTTAAGCATCCACGAATTCAGCTTCTGGTAGTCCATGCACACTCTCCACCCTGTGACAGGTCTGAGTGGAATTAGCTTATTCTTTTCATTTGCAACTACCATCATGCCCCCTTTCTTGGGCACACACTATACCGGGCTCGCCCATTTACTATCGGAGATTGGATACACTACCCCTGCATCTAACCACTTAATAATTTCTTTCTTCACCACCTCTTGCATAGGTGGATTCAAACGCCTTTTATGCTCAATAGTGGGTATGCAATTTTCTTTAAGCTGAATCTTGTGCAAACATATCCCAGGCGGGATACCAATAATATCAACGATAGTTCAACCGATGGCTCTCTTGTATCTCCTCAGAACAGAGATGAGAGCTGCAACTTGCTGCTTACCCAAATCAGCCGCCACAATAACCGGAAGTGTGTTTCCACTTCCTAAGAATGCATACTTTAGATGAATGGGCAGCTCCTTCAATTCTAACATTGGTGGCTCTTCAATGGATAGTTTCGCTGGTGGTGTAGGTCGATTTTTGAGATCAAGGTCCAGCTTTTTGGGAGCATGAGAATACGACCCTATTCCTGTTAGAGCACAAATAGTTTCTTCATAATCTTCAACATCCTCATGCTCAACATTCATAAGCACAGCTGCCAATGGATCAACAATAAGCTACTTCTCTACAGATAATTCTTTCTCATCATCATAATAAACATCAGCTATAGAGAACACATTCATATCTTTGGGCTGCTTCATTGATTTGCATACGTCAAAATGGACCACTTCGTCATTCATTCAAAATAAAAGCTCATTAGTTTTTAAATCAATAAGCACACTTCCTGTTGTAAGGAAAGGACACCTCAAGATTATGGAAACTTCAGAGTCCACCTCACAATCCAAAATAACAAAGTCTGGAGGAAAGATGAATGAAGAAACCTTCACCAATACATCATATAAGATACCAACAGGTCATTTTACCGACCTATCTGCCATCACGAGCCGCATATTGGTTGGTGTAGGATCGCCCAACCCCAATTTTCTGTAAATAGATAGTGGCATCAAATTGATGCTAGCTCCCAAATCGCACAATACTTTAGCGAAATCCAAAGATCCAACAGTGCAAGGAATAGTAAAAGCACCAGGATCTGCCTTCATCTGAACTAACGATCTTGTAGAGATTGCACTGCAATGATGAACATTATCTGCCAGCTCATAACTTGCTGCCTGTTTCTTTATCAAAAGGTCCTTCATGAATTTCGCGTACCCAGGCATCCGTTCCAGTGCCTCTACCAACGAAATATTAATAGTCATCTGCTTCAACATAGTCATAAATTTATTAAACCTGGTATCATCAACTTTCTTCTTCAGTCTCTAAGGAAAAGGTGGTGGTGGAAGGGGAATAGTTTTCTCCACCACTTCCTTTTTATCTTGCTTCCGATTGTCGATCTTTTCAGGTTGCAGACGTCTAGGGGTGACATCATGCACACTCACCTCAGCTTATTCGGCATCAACAACATCATCTGCTATATCATCAACCACTAGCTTGTCTTTGGACGGATTTTCCAACACTTTACCACACCTGGTAGTAATAGCCATACATGATCCGTCATTCCTTGGATTCTGCACAGTGTCACTAGGTAAAGTGCCAGCCTTTCTTTGATTAAATGCCGCTGAAAGTTGACTCAATTGTTTTTCCAGCTGTTTTATTGAAGTGGAATGTGAGTCAACCAATTGATTTATTGATGATAAATCATTGTTTACCTCATTTACTCCCGTATTTGTTGCCTCCACTCCTTTCAACAGCTTATCCATCATATCTTTCATGGATATCTTTCCAGATCCAGATGCCACGGCCTCACGGTTTCCAGGAGGAACATACAAACCACTCATGTCAGTCTTATTCTTCCAATTACCTTGATCATGGTCCTTGTTTCTAGATTTATCATAATAGTTCCGACCTTGGTTTCCTTGGGCATTGCCTCGGAAACCCCCCCTGATTATTCAAGTAGTTAGCTTCTTCCTCAGAATCGGATTCATCTCTTCCCTGTGACACAATAGCTTTGACTTTTTCAGTCTTCCCTGATAATAAATGCTTGGTAAGAAGATCCATCTACGTTTTCATATACGCCATATCTTGATCACGTTCCTCCTCTCTTCGCCTTTGTTCTGCAGTCATGCTAATAGATACAGTAGAGCTTGCTACCTCAGAATCCCTGGTATGCCAAGCTCTACTCTGCTTTGTCATACGATCTAGCATATCACTTGCCTGAATAAAAGTAAGGTCCATTAATGACCCTCCTACAGCATTATCAACCACTGACTTAGTCACCAAATTCAAAGACCTGTATAATATCTCTATTAAGTGGACATTGGTCATATGATGATTAGGGCACCGCATAAGCTTCTTCTTGAACCTCTCTCATATTTCGTGGAGAGCTTCAGTTGGAAGCTGTCGAAAATTGCTGATCTCATCTCTCAACTGTGCTCTCTTGGATGACAGAAAGAATCTTTCTAGGAAAGCGTCTTTCAATTTCCTCCAATTAGTAATAGAATCAGGAGTTAGCCCGTTCAACCATAGAGTTGCATCTCCAGACAGTGACAATGGAAATAAGCACCGCCGAATTGCATTCTGTCCAACTCCTGGGTTGTCGAATGACTTGCATGTTGAGATAAAATTGATCAGATGCATATTCGGATCATCGCCTGCAAGTCCACCAAATAATCCCTTGAGCTGTAATAGCTGAATCATGGTGCTAGTGATATTGAACTTGGCTCCAGGTACCAAGGGCGGAGGAATAATAGCCCCTGTGGTACCAGCCTCATCTAGGTCATCATCATCCTCGTCAAAAGGAATCTGTACAGCTCGGCGTTCAGGTCTAAATCTAGCTTGACGATCTCTTCTGTTCACAGGTGCCGCCACCTCTTCAGCATGCCTTGGGTTTAGTAGCTCATCATCACCCAGGTCCTCATCATTAGGATTGGTTGCTTGCCCTGGGTTATCAATATTCTGTTGATGCACTTGAGCAGCGGCCAATGCAGCTAATCTAGCCTGCTCCTATTGAGCAACCCTTCTTTCAATGTCTTGTTGCGCCTCCATCTTACCAATAAGTTGTGGTTCAGGGTTTATGGGTAATAATGGTTGACCTAAACTTTGAGTATTTGTCATGCACTGAACAAAACCTGAATAAAACAAAAACAACAGACGAAAAGTAAAATTCAAGAATCTTTGACCAAAGGGTCTAGTAACTATCACAAACTTAGTTGAAAATCGTATTCCCCGGTAACGGTGCCAAAATTTGGTAACACCCAAACTATAACTCTCGTAAGAGTGTAAGCGGTTGCTGTCAAATATAGAACCCAATTGGGTTGGGTGTCGAATCCCACAGGGAATACTTGGTCACTAAATGTTGCAACTGTTAGTAGATTGTTGGTCGAAAATTCTACGGAAAGGGGGGATTTAATTGTAGGCGTGAACTATTGCTAACAAAGTAACGAATGAATGCTTTGTTTAGTAAGATTTAATCACAGAGAATAATAAGTTAGGGTTATGTCCACCTTATGAGTTCTACGTATCTATTAACTATGAGTTATGCGGAATTCAGACATGCATGCATTTATAGAGATTCATATTCTTATGGTAAATCCTAGTGTCTCTCGACCATCCAGAATTATTTCACTTTAACTCTCTCGAGCTTAAAGTATATAACTAATGGTACAAACTCTCCAAGAGGTTAATCCGGTTAAGGCATTAACGTGTAAACAGGGGTTGGTATCCCTATTACTTTGTCACACTCTCTTTTCCAAACATGTAACTTTTCTCTCGAAAAAGTTAATGCTATAATGGCGTATTCTATATGTTTGCAACCACAAGAATTTAATTAAAACGAAGAGAGTAATGATATAAGTAGCATATGCATCAAGAATTCACAAACTCATATTAATAGATAGTATATCAAAAGGCTTCCAGTACCCTAATAGAGAAGTTTAGCTACTCATGATTGTAAAGGAAAGCAACAAATACATCATCATCATACCAAAACAATAACAATCTCACAAGGGGTATGTATTGGCGTTACAATGAGAATGACGTGATTTCCTCTCTCGCCGTTCTTATAGCATTTTTCTCTGTCTCACGTTACAGAAATTGTACATGAATAATACTCAAAAGTCGAATGAAAGAAGTAAAAAAATAATGACAATCAATGCCCTCTGAAAAATTCAGCAAATAAGGTTTTTATAACATCCTTGTCCTAGTCCTACTCAGTTACTGCATCCTTGTCCTAGTCCTACTAGGTTACTGCTGCACCCCTAAGTATTAAGAAATACTGATTCTGCCCGGGACAATTTCTCTATGCATCACATTCAGTCCACAAGCTCCCAAAAACTGCCTTTCTTCTTACGTGAAGTTTTCCTTTGCTACCCAAGGGTCCACAAAGTGATGAAATCTTCATCATTAATACCTGAAAACATGTTAATCACCTTGGTTAGCTCACTTACAGGAAGATGGACTAAAAGTGCAGGAATTATATATTTTATCCACAAAACTTAGCTATAACATGGGTAAATTATGGTGTTTAGGCGTGTAAATACGCCCAACATCAAGCCACGACCAAAACTAAGGCGCTTGGTGGGAGGCAACGCATCTTTCTAATTGTTTTTGTTGTTTTTGAGTAAGTGTAGGTGCAAGACGTATAAAGAAAGAGATTGGTCTAAAATCTTGATTTGAAAGTAAGCCATGTTAAAGGTGGTAAGTTAGGAATGAAGGAACAAAGGCTTTCGGTTAGGCATTGCCTATGCTAATCTAGGCAATGGACAAGGCAAGGCCTATACAAATCTAGGCAATGGACAAGGCAAGTCCTATACCATTGCCTATGCTCACTGCCTCACATAGGCAACGGACAAGGCATTGCCTATGTAAATCTAGGCAACGCCATAGGCGCCGCCTATGCTCAACTAGGCAATACCATAGGCGCCACCTATACCATTGCCTATGCTCACTATTTCAACAAGGCAATAGCATAGGCACCGCCTATGCTCAACTAGGCAAAGCAAAAGGCGCCGCCTATGCTAAGCATAGGCAAGGCATTAGGCGCCACCTACTTATTATTTTTGTCTCCTAACCCGATTTTTCATGGATCAAACCCGACCCAAGCCTTGGTCTATAAATAGACTCTTAATCTTAGAACAAAATCTCATTGTTTGCTCAAGATAGGCGCCGCCCAACCTTCCAATTTCTCTCAAAATATTTCTTTTTGCTCATCTAATCTTGCAAACTCATCTTCCTAAATCCATCACCAAGTAAGTTATTCTTTTATATTCCATAGTTGTTGATACGCTACGTTTATAATGATTTGTTAGATCTTGAAGTGGTGTTGGTGATTAGAATGTGGTTGGTTTGTTATGATACATCTAGTTGAGTGAAAGAATACGTATGGGTGTTCTTGACTTTGTTTCGACTTGTATTTGATTGTTATACACTGTTATAGTTTTATGAAGTCAAAATTGTGAAGTTAATTCAATCTCTTGTAAGTTGAAAGCTTGAATGTTTGAATGAATCGTTCATCTGGATGCCGATTATGATTGACCATAAGTATAAGATGGTGTGATTATGCCTATGCAATAACTTGTTTCTATTTATGGTATGATCCTTATATGGTAGTCTTGTTCAAAAAGTGCATTCATCCAAACATGAAAGTATAGACAAGATTACATGAAATAGAATTGGAAAGAATAGTTAAGATGACATGAACGTATGACTGTGCTGAACATGCTGTAGGAACATAGCGCCTAAATATATGTCGATGAAGTCTGAGTAGTCGACATCATTCACTTAATTAGTCTTTGCAAGAAAATTAAGTGTGGGGTGGTGCCATTACTATTTGTTTTTCGATTGAATCTTCTGAGATGATGCTAATATGACTCTATTTTAATCTCAGGAAGAATGACACTAAAAGAATGACAAGGAAAAGAAAAAGTGTCTGCCTCACAGAAGGGTCAAAAAAAGGGAAGAAAAGAGTAAGCTGAGTCCTCCTCTTTGCAAATACCTCGACGCACTTTCGGGTTAAAGTGGGTCTAGAGGAGGAAGAAAAGGAGTGGTACAAGAACAACAAAGTGAAAAAATATGTTCACGTGGATTTGATGCAGAAGGAGAGTCTAGCAAAGAGAGAGCCCCGTATTTTGGCTAAAATCATGGCGTTAAATCTTGATTTCATTTTCCGAGATATGGGGGAATGCAATATTGATCTAACGCAAGAGTTCTATGCCAATTAGTCCCCAAAGACTACCGGAAGTGAAGTGAAGATTCGGGGCCAAGTCTTGCAACTGAATGCGGAGTTCTTCAACTCTTTTCTGGATCTTCCATCTGTGGATCCATCACCACTCAAGGAGCTTTATCACAGACCTCCCTACAGGGCAATCAGACACACACTGTGCGGAACAAGGTCCATGGCTCGGTGGATTCGCCACAAGGATATCGGTCAGCACAATACCTTCCCATATGCTTTCTTGAACAGAGAAGCTCATATATGGTTGAGGATAGTCAAATCTTGCCTGATTCCTGGGACACAGTACACAAAGATCACATGTGATAGAGTATGCTTGGTGTATTCTTTGATGACGCATATTCCCATCAACATTGGTGCGATTATCCGATCTTCAATGTGTAAGACTAGGCTGCACAAAAGGTCCCATTTCATCTTTGGTAATTTGTTGACTACGATATTAAGGAAGGAACACATTGAAGAGGAACCTGTAGATCATAAGCTTCCACACAACCCGAAGAAAGTTGATCTTATGAAAGTTGAAGACCCTGAAATTGGTCATGGCATCAACCTGACCACTGCAGAAAGACATGCTCGCGACGAAAGCTTCTTTCGCCATTTATATGGCATGACGAGGTTTACCATGATGAGTGGGGGTCGAGTCCCAACTGATGCAGAGCTTCAGCAATTGGATTATGACTACCCGATGAATGAGCATGCGCAGGCTATGTGTGGAGTAGGGGTACATTTTGAGGAACCACTCGATGATGACGTGTCGACTGACAATGATTGCCGACCGCCAGACTCTAACGTGGAGGATAAATCTGATGACGACGACTCTGATGATGATTCCGATGCAGGGGGTATGACCCCAGACATAGAGGAGGAGTCCGACTAATTAGGTTTTCCTTATTTATTTTTCACTGAGGGCAGTGTGTCCCGTCTAAGTGTGGGGTGCTGGTATTTGTATGCTGTATTGTACTTCTTTGCCTACATTTATTCTTGTTTGTTAATTAGTCGTAATTAGTTAGTTAAGTTTTAGATTTTTAGATTTTTTTTAGATTTTGCATGAAATTGTTCTGATAGGCGGCATGGTATCATGACAAGAGTTTATGCTAAAATCATTACTATTGAGACATTTAGGCTCTAAATGTGACTCACTGTGTGATAAGTGTGTGGTTTAATTCATTCATCTGTTTGGTCAAGAGTCTATACTGCTCCCAATAAAGTTGACCATGTGCCTTGTGTGTGTGAGTTGTAGTATATTCTGTGTTGTGGCTGATGCTAGAACTTGCCTGGTGTGTGTGTAAAGCAAAATAAAGAGTGTGAGTTTAGGAGATGATTTAGGCATTTCTTTGAAAGCCTATAATTGTTTACCTTCTTTCTACCTACCTTTGTACATCATCCTAGTAAACCCCCTTTGAGCCTTTAGCTACTTTCTTTGACAGCCTCATATGTAGCCTAATCCATTTTTTTTCAAGACCTATTTGATCCTAAGCTTAGCATTCTGATATTAGTAGAGCATTACACTAAGGGAAAACTTATGGTCATCAGTTGCAACATAAGAATTCTTTGTGAGAGTGAGAGCAAGGAGAATCGTGTACCCATGTTTCGAAAAATACAGCACTTGTGACTGATTATGGGTGATATCTTGTGTGAGACACACATGGTTGATGAGTTTTGGGTAGTGTTATCTAATTCTTTGTGGCTTAACTTGTGGATATGAATTAACCATCCTCACGAGTCTATGTTGGAGGTTGAATTGTTTCTAGTAGTGATCAAGAAACCTACTCTCTGTTAATAATTGCTGTGCATATCTTGTTGAACATTTTATGTTGCTACTGTGAAATTCTAGTTAGATGTTTGCATGGACGTAATATTTTGTTCGAGGATGAACAAAGCTTTAAGTGTGGGGTGGTGATGTTGGGCGTATTTACACGCCTAAACACCATAATTTACCCATGTTATAGCTAAGTTTTGAGGATAAAATATATAATTCCTGCACTTTTAGTCCATTTTCCTGTAAGTGAGCTAACCTATGTGATTAGCATGTTTTTTAGGTATTAATGATGAAGATTTCAACACTTTGTGGACCTTTGGTCAGCAAAGGAAAACTTCACACATGAGGGAAGGCAGCTTTTGGAAGCTTGTGGACTGAATGTGATGCATGGAGAATCTGTCCCGGGCAAAATCAGTATTTCTAAATACTTAGGGATGCAGCAGTAACTTAGTAGGACAAGGATGTTATAAAAACCTTATTTTGCTGAATTTTTCAGCATTCATTCGACACTTTAGTATTATTCAGTTTACAGATTCTGTAAGTTTGAGACAGAAAAAAAATGCCAAAGCTACACAACGGCTACAGAGGGAAAACGTCATCTCCTTCTTGACGCCTAACCATCTTCATCGTGTTGATTGTTATAGTTTTGGTATGATGATGATGTCTACTTTGTTTTTCGTTGTAATCATGAGTAGCTAAACTTCTCTGTTAGGGTTATGAAAGCCTCGTAATATACTATCTATTGCTATGAGTTGTGAATTCTTGATGTGTATGCTACTTATATCACTACTCTCTTCATTTTAATTAAATTCTTATGGTTGCAATCATAAGGAACACGCCATTATACAGTTAACTTGTTTGAGAGAAAAGTTATATGTTTGGAAAAGAGAGTGTGACAAGAAAATAGGGCTTCCAACCCCTGTTTACACGTTAATGCCTTAACCGGATTAACTTTCTTGGAGAGTTCGTACCATTAGTTATACACTTTAGGCTCGGGAGAGGTAAAGTGAAATAATCCTTGATGGTTGGGAAACACTAGGATTTACCATTAGAATACGAATCTCTATAAGTGCATGCATGTCTAAATTCTGCATTACTCATAGTTAATAGATACATAGAACTTATGGACATAAACCTAACTTACAAATCTCTGTGATTAAATCTTACTAAATACATCATCGCATTCATTACTTTGATACTATTAGTTCACGCATAATCAAATCCCCCCTTTTCCATGGAATTTTCGACCAACAGTCTACTAATAATTGCAACACTTAGTGACCAAGTATTCCATATGGGATTCGACACCCAACCCAGTTGGGTTCTATATTTGACAGCGACCGCTTACACTTTCTTACGAGAGCTGTAGTTTGGGAGTTATCACTTGATGAAAATCAAGAGTAATGTGGGTCAACACAAAGTTGTGTACTTTATGATTTGTGGTGATGGTATCTTGAGATACCAAGGTAGGCTATGTGTTCCCGACATTGATGGATTGAGGGAAAGGGTTATGGCTGAGTCACATGGATCCCGTTATTCCATTTATCCCAGTTTCACCAAGATGTATATAACCTTAGAGAGTTCTATTAGTGGGGAAATATAAAGCGTAGCATGGCTAGCTATGTGGCTAGAGGTATGATGTATCAACAAGTGAAAATTGAGCACATAAGGACCAGGGTCTTATATTGAGAGATCCCATTATCCAAATGGAAATGGGAGGCAAATAATATGGATTTTGTTATCGATCTTTCTAGATACTAGAATCAATGTGTTTTCATTTAGGTTAGTGTTAGAATAACCAAGTCCGCTCACTTTTTGACCATGAGGACTAATTTTTTAGTGGCATGTTATGCTAAGTTGTATCTTGTAGAGATCGTGAAGTTTCACGGTGCTCTGGTTTCTATCATTTCAGATTGTGGTCCTCCATTTTAATCCCACTTTTGGAAGTCGTTCTAAAAGGGTTTGGATATAAGAGTGTGCCTTAGTACCACTTTAGTAACACTTTTCACCTGCTAACGGATGGGCAAAAAGAAAGGACAATCCAAACTTTGGAGGATATGTTACGGGCTTGTGTGATTAATTATGGTGGTAGTTGGTATGACTATTTGCCTTTGATTGTGTTTGCCTATAATAATAGTTACCACTCTAGTATTGGCATGGTGCCTTTTGAGGCATTGTATGGCAAGAGATGTTGATCTCTTATTAGGTGGTACGAGGTTGGCGAGGGTATGTTTTTTGGCCCCGATTTAGTTCATCAAGCCTTAGAGAAGGTGAAGGTAGTTTGTGATAGGTTGAAAATTGTTCAAAGTCACCAAAATTCCTATGCAGATATAACGCATAGGAACTTAAAGTTTAGTGTTGCCAATTGTGTATTCTTAAAAGTGTCTCCTATGAAGAGAGTAATGCAGTTTGGTAAAATGGGGAAGCTTAGTCCCTACTTGATTGTGAAGAGGGTTGGCAGTGTTGCCTCTGAGTTGGAGTTGTCTTCTAGTATGAACTCCATTCACCCAGTTTTTCGTGTCTCTATGTTGCGGAAATGTGTAGGTGATCCTTCATTGGTTGTTCCTATGAACGATGTTAGTATTATAGACTCTTTGTCCTACGAGGAGATCTCAACGAGGGTCTTGTATTGAAAAGTATATAGGTTTCAAATGAAATAAGTGGCTTCAATGAAGGTTCTATGGAGGAACCAAAAGTCCAAGGAAGCTACTTGGGAGGCAGAGGAGGACATGAAGTCGAAGTATTAGCATTTGTTTCCCATTCTAAAAATATGTGATGGAGGTATGTGTTAATCCCATTGCTTTGATTTTTTGTCTTTGATAGACAACAGGTTAAAGTCCCCAATGTGTTGAGTTAATTGATGTTGTGTTAGATGATGGGTTCAAATCCCTAATGATTTGTAATTATGCATGTTTTTTGTGATGGTTTAAGTCCCTAGTATCTTGAGTTGATTTATAACTTTGGTAAATGATGGGTTCGAGTCCCTAATCCTTGAATTGAGTAAATATCCTTGATAAGTTAATGGTTTGAAGTCTCTAAGCCGTGTAATGAGTAAGAGTTTTGATAAGATATGGGCTTGAGTCCTAAAGTAGGTGAAATGATCATGGTGTGTGTTTTGTCCTTGTTGAATGCATTCTTTAACATTGTGTAAAGGTTGATTTGATGTGTATTGATGTGTTAACTTGTGTTTATGTTTACCTACCCCTCATTCGAGGATGAATGATCCAAGTTGGGTAGATTTGAAATACCTAGGCTTCGAACCATGAGAAGAGCTTCACCATTTGATGTCTCTGATTTGGGTACGACTAGGGACTTAAGTCATAACTATGGATACAGGTCGTACCCACCTTGACCTGCCCCTCCCATACTTTGATTATTTTGTGAGGATAATACATTGTCTACTATATGACATGGACTTCCCTTAGTCGTAACCAATGCATATGATTCAACTTAAGTGGACTATTTTCTATACGAAAGAAGCTTACAAGTTAAGGGTTGAGTTATACCCTTGCCTAGTGAAATTGATTGTGCTTAAAGTCCCTTACATAATGAGATCTCATGAGGTTGAAGTGCCTTACCAAATGAATTGGCTTAGGGTTAGAGTCCCTTATCTAATATGGCATGAGGTTAGAATACCTGGCCAAATATGTGAGCATATAGAGTCCCTTACTTGAATGAATATATGTGAGAGGCTATAGTCCCTCACTTATATGAATATATGTGAGTGGTTAAAGTCCCTCACTTGAATGGATATGTATACTGTTAGAGTTACTTACTTGATGATTTGTGAACATGGTTAAATTCCTATGCCTAATGAGGAATGCTTGAATCTATAAGTGTGGAAGGTTAGAGTCGTTCATTGCATGCATGATGAATGAGTGCTTCAAAAGTATTGATAAATCTTGTACCCTCAATTAGCATGTGATATGTCTATATATATGGATAAGGTTATGGATGTGATTGAACATAATATATTACTTATTTTTGAATGATAATGCAATTTTATCCTTATCCTTGAGTTACATGCTAGCGTTTCAATCGCTAACTGTCTTCGAATGCTATGTCCCTACGCGATATAGGGGCTGAAGCATCTTCTTCTCTTCCTGCATAGTGATTAGATGATTAAAATTGGTTCATTCATTGACTTTGGAGTTGTGAGTAATTCCCCAAAATCTAGTTCCTGGGATGCCACACAGTGTTTTGAACTACAAGTAGTCCTGAGCTAACCCTGGTGGCCTTCTAACACATCTGAATCTTATCATAGAGAAATATAAGTATAAAATCATGATAAAATGCAGAAAAGTATCTGAATATATCTGAAAGTACTAATCTCGTCAATCTGATCAAACAAATACTGAAAAGTTTGAATAAGACAACTGAGATCTAAGACTGAATCTGGTAGTCCAACAAGCCTCTACTAGCTGAGTCTAGGGTGTCACTGGGATAGGCCCCAACTGACTTAAAGTAGCTGGAATAAATAAAGGAACATCTACTAGTAAGATGAAAAATGAATAGCTAAGTCCTCGAACTATGGGGACTCACCAACTGCAGGGATGTAGATGAAATGCGTAAAAATCACTATCGCTGCTGAGACTGAGCACCTGAACCTACATTAAGAGACAACGTAGCACATAAACATATATATGGATCAATACTTTGAGGATGTACTATGTATATGAGGGTGTATGCAATAATTAAACAATATCATCACAGTATATGGAATCAAGCATGCTAAATGAAAATGACTCACGTAGGCTTGAGTAAATCTAAAAGTTGATGATCATAAATTATGAATAGTAAGGCATATAGTATAAATCTTGTGAGTCATAACACTTAGTTCTGAAATCTGTATTCTGTTCTATATTTTTAAATCATATCTGAAAACTTATTCTGCAAGGGGATTCTTTCAATCCTTTAGGGAATATATTCTTAACTATTAGACTGTAGGGAGTATACTTTTAAAACTATTCTGAAAAATCTTTACTGTTAGGCTTTTAAACATTAGGGAAAATACTTGATCTGAAAAGATGTATATCTTTTACTAGCAGGGAGGTTCTCTTAATCGACATAAACCATGTGAGCTATATGGAGTCCAATGTCTTGACCTCCTAAGGAGGAAACCTCACGTTGGGGAGAGGTGTCATACTTTTGCCAGGGAGTATAACCTAATCCAGGTGATTGATCACAAGCTAAATCTATCATCCATATAAATGGGAATAATCTGAGTCTATACCTATGTTGGCTACGTAGTTCTGTGGAAGATAAGACACGCTAATCCCACACTTCCTGCTCAGTGCTAAATACTACTCCCTTTAAGATCTGTATGCTTAAAACCATTGGAAATCCACTTCTCAAAACTATTATAAGGATTTATATGAAAAACCATTTATGCACTGACTTTATTAAGTCTGTCAACAAAACTGTTCTGAGTCTCTATAAAATAAAATCTATAGTGGATTTCAAAGCTAAACTAATGATCAAAAGATCAAAGCTTTTTCTGAAATTGAGGATAATTTGTTCATAAGATGATTAAAGCATCATCTTTCTTGAAACAATAATATTCCATCATAGGGTAGTAACCCATGTATCAATCTCATGTTAAAGCATCATAATATTCATGCTAGGTAATGTAAATATTGATAGAACAACTCAAATTCTGGAAATTTCAGCAACATGCATGAAAATATGAACAAAATCTTGGAAATCAACTTCTAAATCATTGGAAATATCATAAGCTTGTGACTAACAATAATGGGTGTGAACCCTAACTTTAATTTTATGTAAAATCATATAAATTACAGTAAATTTGTAATTAAAGTAAAATCTTGGGCACAAGGATGAAAGAATTATCCTTGTTCAAACCCCACATACCTTAAATTGATAATCTTTGATAAAAACTTGGATCTTGGTTTCCTATTGATGCTTAGGGGATGAATTCTTAGTGCTCTTGTATTGGGAAATCACAACTTGAATTATCCTTGAGAATTAATGAAGAAAGCATAATGTGCTTTAAAATATGCTTAATATTCTATTTTTAGATGGATTTTGGGTTGGGAGAATGACCAAAATTCCCTCTTTAAACTCCTAAATGAAACGAAAAAATGTAATATTTTGCGAATTGGGTGGCCACAACAACGCGCTACTATCGCGGTGGCTCACTGGAAATCGGACAAATGGGAAATTGGGTCTCTCCGTGATACGTTAAGATTGCGGGGCCTAACTGGAAATTGACAATTATGATATTACACTTTTCCGCGATACGCTAAGGGCCCAAATGAAGGTATTTTATGACTGGAACTTAAAATAGCCATAACTTATTACTTGGTAATTGGATTTAGGAGAATCTTATATCGTTGGAAAGATAATTCAATTTCCTATGTCATGAAAAGTTCAAATATAAAGAATTCCACATAAAATAAATAATATTCATCCTGGAATCTATCCCTTAACATTCTAGGGATAAATTCTAGCTAGAAAAGGTAAGGGGTATTACAGGTGAGCTTTCTTTCTTTGGAAGACATTCATCCTTGGTCACCTAGATTTATAATTAGTTCACCTTTGTCTTGGTTTAGCTATCTTCGTCGGCTTGCCCCAATGTATATATTTCTAAACATCAGTTGTATTGAAGTATTGTGGATGACTATGGACTTGGGTATATTGGTTAGTTGATGAACCTAATAAAATGGTTAGACATTGTTTAAGTTATGACTTATGGTATGTTTTACTCTACCTCATTTTATGGTTGGGATTTACCCAATACTTGTGATTGTTTTGATAATGGTGATGGGTTATTGAGTGCCTCTGGTTCATGTGGGCTTGAGGTGCCCATAAGACATGGCTTGGTTTTGGGGCATGTCAAATGCCTCCTATGTAAGAGATGATTACATTCTTATTAATATTATGCCTCCTATATGCGGTATGCCTCTTATACGTGAGATGATTAGAGATATGCTACGTCTTATAAATATGATTATCGATATGAGTTCAGATATGTATATGGGATAAAGGCCGTGATTATGATGCTGTGATTATTTTGAGCATATTATTGGGTCGAGGGCTATGTTGTGATATTGAAGAAGTGTTTATCATTATAAGGAATGCAATTATAGTTTATGAATATGCATATATATATTTATATACATATTTCTTTGGTATGGAATGGAGGAAGATGCGTTATAATGTTTCTTGTTCCACTGATTAAATATTGGTAATGGAATGCATAGATTTGGTACATTCATGATTATTATATCGATAATTGATGTGATTCTTATGTAAATACGATCTTGCGTCTGTTCTTCCTAATTAAGGGTTAAGCTATGTGGTAGCTAGTTGTCTATTAGGTGATTATAGCACTTGATGACTTAGTTTATGATGTTGATTATTTTTTAATTGAGAAATGTGTATTAATGAGGCTATATAATTAGAGATGTTAGTGATAAGAGATGACTTGATAATAATGATGAATAGTTAGTAAATGAGATATATGAAGCTATGGTATTATCGTATATCCCTTCCTTCATTTGTTTATATTATGTAGTCATTTCTTCACCTTGTATATTGTTATATA
The DNA here is from genome assembly GCA_030864225.1 of Capsicum baccatum var. pendulum. NCBI lineage: Eukaryota > Viridiplantae > Streptophyta > Magnoliopsida > Solanales > Solanaceae > Capsicum > Capsicum baccatum. The sequence goes on along the minus strand of CM061552.1, from coordinate 222,636,781 downwards.
TGTATATATATATATCTTTCCTTCGTCCTTTGTTTGTGTATTATCCTGGGATATGCGGTATAGTATTAGTGTCTATTGATTGAGGCAGGAATAGGATAGTTCACCCTAATACTTCCTTAGATTTATTATGTCAGACTCTTAGACTTGAACATGATAGTTGTTCCTTTTTATTCTCATTAACTTGTTATATGATTTCTGGACTGTTGGGAATATTCTAATTTGTTTATATATTGTATATATTTGCTGTATCTTTGGAGCTCAATTGGTAGTTATCTACTGAGCACCATTCGTTTGGTACTCAAACTACAATTCAGTAGTTTGTAGATCATAGTATGGGTTATTGCCGTTGATGTGCGCATCATGCAGATCAACCATGGTTCAAAGACTTAGAGTGAAATCCTAACATTCAGAGTATTTCTCATCTCCCTCTTATGTATTAGACTAGTCTCTATATTGTATAAAGAGATAAGTTGCATCAGTGTAATTCTCTTGATATTTCACTTTTGTACTCTTATTATATAAGAAGCTCTTGTACTGATACTACCAAGTTTTGGGATTTTTATGTATTGATCTTTATCTCATTTATTCCATGTTCTTTTTCTTATATTATTGATTAGTCTGTTACTAGATGTTTCGTACTATGGGTTGTCTTGCCTACTAGTGGGTTAGGGTAAGTGCCATCATGACCTGAGAAATTAGGGTCATGATAAATTAGTATCAGAGCCTAGGTTTCACCGGCGTGTTAGTACAAGAGCTAGGTGTTAGTAGAGTCCTGTGGATCAGTGCAAAGATAACCGTAACCTATCTTTGGGAGGCTACAAGAACATTTTAGGAAATTCACTTCTTGACTTCTTATCGTGTGCCCGCATTGATATGAACCTCGAACATATTCTTTGGCTCTATTTTACCCCTAAAGGACGATGCAACATTATCGACAGATGCGTACTAGACTTTAACACATGTTTTAAGATTTTCAGCATAACATCGGATTTGAGAGTCAGAGATGGATATCAAAGATCTTTAGCAGAAGCCAAAAAGGATTTAGGTCCAGCTTTGGCTCTAGTTGAGCTTGTGACTACTTCAGCCTTCAAGGCTTGGCATTGGGAATTCAAGTTGCATTGTAGATCCCTCTAAGCCATGGATGATATTTGATTCATTGATAAATCCTTAGACCATAGTTGAGTCTATTAGTTTTAATTAGGGTTCTTCACCAGTTTTGAGATCTAGATTGGAGTTCTCGTGTGGTCCAAAAATTTTCATATGCCATATTATTTTGGGCTGGACATTGGTGCATGGATGTGTTAGAGGGATAGTATTTTCACTCCGTTTGGTATCGGAGCACTGGATAGTATTCGAATCTTCCTTCCATAAGAATGAAACTTATGAGAGGACCATAGAGAGCACATGTATTGAGATTTATGGAAATGGCGGCAAGAGTCATGCGATCAGTGTAGTGCTATTGGTTTTTTTATCCTAGAGTGAGGGTTCTTCTAGTAAAGTAAACTCTCGAACCACTCAAAAACTGGCTCATCAGGAAACTGAAACTTGACCACATGGGTACGACAGTCTATAGATGGATAACAAGAATGAAGCCAATCCATACCCAGAATAAGGTCAAAATCCACCATGTCTAACTCTATCAAATCAGCAAGTATGACTCTATGAAGAACAGTAACAAGAGAATCTCTATACACTTGTTTAGAAACCACTGACTCCCCTACTGGTGTGGAAACTAGGAAAGGCTCAAGAATCTTTTTGGGACTCATTTTAAAATTCACAGCCACAAGTGGGTCACATAGGAGAGACTTGAACTGCGGTCCAACAACAAATAAACATAAACAAAAAATGCAAAGAATACCAGTAACAACATCGAGAGAGTCCTCCTGCTCCTGATGGGATGGTAAGGCATAGAATCTATTCTGGCACTGGCTGCCAGCAGTGCTAGATGAATCACCCTGAACAGGGGTGGGACGAGGGACAAAGCCTGGTGTACTAGTAGTCTGTGCTTAAGGTCGGTTATCTCTAGTCCCCTGCCTACCATGCAGACAATCTCTAATTCTGTGGCCCTGCTTTCCACAACCAAAAAAACACCTCAAATTTGTGAAACACTAACTGGGATGATCCCTACCACACTTAGCACAAGGAGGATAACGGGGCCTGTTATTAACACTATTCTACGACCTAGACATAAAAGACCTTCTCCCTTAATCCTGCCTACCTTTAGGAGCGGGAGCACTAGCTGATGAAGGTGCTGGAATAAACGGACGTCTTTGAAACCACGGGTGGTTTTCTCCATGGAACCTAGGCTGGCTATACTCATGCTGCTTAGATGTATCCCTCTTGTTACCCCTCACTCTGTCTCTCTCCCTAATATTATTTGCCTCTATCTACTGTGCAAACATCATCAACCTAGATAGATCTATATCCTATGCAACATCGCAGTCCTACACTCTTTCAGCACCAAACTAGAAACACATGTCACAAACTTGACATACTAGCTTAGGTGTCAGAAATCAAATCAGGAGCATACTTGGATAGCTGGTTGAACTTCAAGCAGTACTCCTTAACAGTCATGGAGCCCTTCCTCAAGCTCAAAAACTCCTCAATCTTTGCTTCCCTTATCTCAAGCGAAAAGAACTTGTCCAAGAATTCATCGTGGAAGACCTGCCAAGTCATAGGAGTAGCATCCTTACCTCTACCCTTCCTTCATGATACAACCCAGTCATAAGCTATGTCCTTCAACATGTAAGATGCCAACTCAACACTTTCTTCCTCAGAAACATGCATTACCTACGGGATCTTTCTTACCTCCTCAAGGTACAACTGTGGGTCCTCACTTGCCTTGGACCCATAAAACTCTAGCAGATTTATCCACATGAAATCATGAATCCTAGAATCAACTATATCACCTCCCCGCTGATTTGAAACTGTAGCCTAGTTATTGGCCCAAACATTAGCAGTGACTACTTAGGCTAACGCCTGAAAAACCACCTGAAACTCAACATGAGACACAGTCTCATTCAAGGGATTAACGGGCTGGGGTTGCTCATTATCATTTCTGTGGGCAACCTCTCTTTGGAGAGGCATTTTCTGAAATAAGAGAGCACGAATTATTAGATGAGAGGGACAACTGCAGGTACGATAGAATTTGAAAGAAAGAAAAAACTTTTTCCTAAAACGTCTTATAGCCTTTTGCTCATAGATGTGGCGCGCTACACACCGATTGTCAAGACTCTACTCAACGTGGCTTGTCAGACTCCCTAGGACTCCTTTAAAACCTTAGGATCTGATACCAAGTTTGTAACGACCCAAAATCACCTCTCGGGATGTCACACGGTGCTTAGGGCTACAAGTAGACCCAAGCTAACCCTTTGAGCCTATCACTTCTCATAATAACTCATTCAAGAAGAAATATACAAAACACTGGCACTGTCATATCAAATAAAAGAAAATACGAAGGTAATACTCGGTCCAAATAAGCACAATATGGAAAATCTCAACACAACCACAGTCTGATAACTAGTCTGACAAAGACTCTACTACTCTATGAACTAGAGAGCCGTTGGGACAGGTCCCCAACTGAATCAAAATGAACTAAAAGTAATGAAACAAACACTCAAGTATTGAAATATCTGAAGATAGGCCCTCGAACCATGAGGACTCACCACTGGATAAATGTACACAAAAGTTACTCGGGAATCACTGACGAGGCTTGGACTGAGCACCTGAACCTACATTATAAGACAATGTAGCACATAGATGTATATGTGGATCAACACATGGGAATGTACTGAGTATATGGGGGTGTATGCATTTACATAAAACAATATCAATACTCTTTAATCAAATCATGCATGTAAATAGGAATGACTCACATGGCTTGAATAAGTCTAAAATGTAAAGCTAATAGATCTTGTAGAATAAAGCATGTAACATAAATCTTGTGAGTCATTAAACTTTGGCTTTAAAATCCGTACTCTTCTCTTATTGTCATTACTCATAGGGAGTAAAAATTCTTAAATGCTCAAGAACTTATAAATCTTTTGAACTCAAACACTTGGAACTCGGAATTATATAACTTTGGTTTGAAAACTGGTGATCAACTTGAATTAGTAGAGAAAAATACTTCCTTATTTGGAAAATACACGAAGCAGTTCATTTATTTTAAAAAATATCTCATCCCAAAGCTTTATGGAAAATATTCTATCTCAATGGAAAGTATTTTAGTTTATAGATGTTCTCTTAACCGACATAAACCATGCGAGCTACATATAGTCCAATGTCTTATCCTTCTAATAAAGAAAATTCACATTGGGGAGAGGCATCATACTCTTTCTAAGGAGTATAACCTCAACTCTGTGATCACTTATCTCAACCTCGGCCCAATCATCTCAGCCTCAGGCCCAAAATCTCAAACCTATGGTGGAACGCAGTTCTAGGGTAAGAAACCTTGGTAACTTACCCAACTTGGTGCTAAATACTACTCACTTTAGTTTATCTTGCTCATCTCATGGAAATCCACTTTTGAAATAATCATATGGTTTTTAAGAAACCAATAATCAAATCTATAATCCAATGTGGTAGAGTGAATTTCAAAACTCTATGACTATTAGGTCAAAACATTTCTCAATAATATCAAAATACTCAAATCATGGGTGCTTATAGCACAATAGTTTATAAAATTGCAAGTCTCAAGTAGGGCGTAATGACCCATAATTCCATCTCAAGTTAAAACTCATCATAATGCATAATAGATAGCATATAGATTCATAAATCATATAGAAATCTAGAATTTACAGCAATTTAGCTCATAATCTCAACATACTCATATACTTCAATATCTCAAACATTTCAACTATTAACTTCTCAAGGATTAAAATCATGGGGTATAGACTCAGCTACAATTTCTCAAGAAAACATGTAAAAATAATGCCATTAGACTCCCAATTCATGGGAAACATCAAAAGCTTGCAACCAATAACAATGTGTGAAAACCCCCAATTCAATTTTATGTAAAATCTCATAAATTATAGAGAACTTTTATTTTAAATAAGTCTTTTTCATAAGGGTGAAAGGATTACCCTTGTTCAAAACCCCACATACCTTGAATTAGATGCTTTGGATGAACTCTCACTTGTGGGACTCTATTCGTACTCTTGAATGTGGGTTTTTGAAGTCCTTGACTTGGGAACCTTGAATCTTGACTCAATTTAGAAAATCTATGATGAATTCTTGAGATTATTGGAAGAGGTTTTGGATACTTAGGATTTTTGTTGAGAGAAAAATTGAGAAAAACTTCATAGAATGCTTGTAAATGGCTTTAATTTGGTGTTTGTACGATTTAAGAGGATTGGAAAAAGTCCAATGTTCCCTTTTTAAATTCTGTACGAAGCTAGAAAAATTAAATTGGGAACCCAGTTTTATGGGCCACCACGACACGCCACTATCACGGTGGGTTACTGGAAATTGACAAATGGGAATCTGGGAGTCACCGCGACACGGAGCCATTGTGTTGTCGTACTGGTTGGGAAGTGGAACTTCAGTGCGACACATCACAATCATGCTAGGCTACTGGAAATTGACTATTAACAAATTAGGGTCCTCCGTGACGTGCCACTATCACGGAGTTCCACAGGAATTTGACAATTGTCAAATAGACCCTCTCCACGATGCGCTAAGAACTAGAATGATGCTATTTTATGACTAGGGCTTACATTAATCATAAATTCTTACCCAGGTATCACATTTGGGAGAATCTTATATCAACGTAAAGCTTATCAAATTTCCATATGATAAAAAGTCGAAATTAGGGAAATTCTATATGGTTAACATGATACTCACTTAGGAAGTCACTTCTCAATATTTTAGGGTCGGAATTACACCTCACTTGACATTCCCTAAGACTCATTCTATGACAGAATTTTGCAGGGTCTTACAGGGTTAATTGCATGATCATGGTCTCCCGACCTCTAATCCTTAACCTAAGTTGAACCTTACAACTACATCGTGGAGCGGGGATGTAATAGTCCACTTAAGTTCTTTAAGCTATCATCCTACGTTTGAATTAAGTAAGGTATCTAAGTACATCCCTATCCTAGAAAATAATTTGAATTCCTCATTTCATAAAAGAATAAAAATTATATTTTGTTCTTCTCCATGTTCGATCCCCTATTCCCTCTCCCGAGTTCAAAAGTTAGACAATTGATGTATTCTAAGGGTAGCTAATCCTTAAAATAGTTAAATCAAAGATGAAAACATAACCAATAATAATAAGCAAAGTTAAAAAAACTTAATTCAAAACAATAGTACTCATGTCTTTGGCTTTAACCCTAGAAAAGTGCGTTTAGCCATGCATAGTCATAATCGTAATCACAAGGTGGTAATTAATGGCTAAGAACATGCATGGACTAAATTAAAATAATAAAAACTTAAATATAAACTTGTAGCATCCCCAAAAGATCCAAAATATGTTCAATGATATGTAAAAAATGTGACCATGATGTATTTATAGCACAAAAGTGAACCCAGGCCGTGTAGGAGTAGAATTCCTCTATTTTGTGAGCAAGAGAGTGGAGTGGGTGCCACCCTAGGTTGATACCCACTCCAGGTTAGTCTATTTCACGGGTTGATCCCTGCCCAAGATGTGGCATCACCCTACCCATATCCCTTCCCAGGGGAGGCACCGCGGGCTTATAGCCTTGGCTCACTTGAAGTTGCTCTCTCAAATTTGATTAAGTGTTAAGTCTCCCATCATAGTACCTTATCTTGTGGTGTATTTCCCATGAATTTCAAGAGTGTTTAACACCAAAATATCATCATATTCATCTCCCAAATCTTCCCACACAATCACACACCACAAATTAAATATTATAACAACAAACTATCCTTGACGATGAATCAAAAAAAAGAGCTAAGCATAGGCTAGTTCATGCTATGCTTCAACTTATTGTTCCACCTCTATACTTAATCAATTTGAACTTTGAACTTTACCAACAAGTTTTACCACTCATAATTATACATTTAAACCATAAAGAAGTTTTTAAACACAATAGAATCCAATGGGATCAACTAAACAAGCACCTAGCTCAAACTAGTAATGCTAGTTTCCACGATTGAGCTCTAAATGACTCATTGAATTACAAACTTGTTTGGAATTCACTTTGAACATCATAAAAAAATTCTTTAAAACTAATATGCACATTCATCTCATTATCAACCATATATCACACGAACCATCTTTAAAATAAGACTAAAAAGGCTAGAATAGTGATGCTAGAATGCATAAATACACCAAACATTAATTAAGATGTGCGTGCAGCAGTTTTATTTGTTAACCTTATGGCTACTTATCAGTTAAGTTAAGTTTTGACTAATTGGAAGAAGAACAACAATGCTGGTTAACAAAGAGATACCTGTGACAAAATCCCTTAAAAGTATTTTCTCTCTGCTGAGGTTATCGGGGAAGTCATGCATGGAGAATGCGAGCCCAGTATCTTATCCCTGTAAGCTTTTGAGATTCTTTCTATCCATTGACTTTTGGGTACAAAAGTCCTTTTAGTAGTGGATAATATATAATAACTCTTTAGGTCATATTCCATATTTATGCTTATTTTCTCCATTTGAGCTTGTCCATAGTTTTCCTAAATCATTTATGAATTGCTAGGGTCGATGGTTCGATTATTGGGTAGTTCTTTTGTTTTAAGAATCAATCCTCTATTTAGAAGTTTTTGCTGGTTCCAAATGGCAACTAGGCAAAAATCTTAGTGATAATCTCAAATACAAATTTTGACTGCGCCATATCAATTTTAGACTAGGTAGACCTTTGGTTTGAGTCACAATGCACCCAAACTTATTTTGACCTATCGATCAAAAAGTTGAAAATTTAAAAGTTTAGGTATGTGACCCACATTTGATTGAAATGACCTTGGATTAAAAATATGACTTCACCAATGTGTTTGAAATGTCAAATTTAGTATGGTTACATATTTTGTTTGCGGAAATTGGATTCCGGATGCTTCCCAAGGCATTGACTAAAACCTAGAATCAAATTCCAAATTTCTGCTGCATATAGTACAATAAAGGTACCACAATTGTGGAGGCCTTATCACTATCGTGATGCTACAATCGCGGCTAGCGTAGGTGCATGATTGCCCTATCTGAGGGCCTAGGAAAGGATTGTTTAAATACTCATTTTAGCCGAGAATTGGCCATTTTTCCATTGTCTCGAGACCTATAAATCTTAATAGAGTGTGTATCCCTTAAATTGAGTCTTGGGTGTTAATTGGGATCTTGAATGACTGCATATTTGTGATTAGCATCGAATCTAAGGTAGTCCTTCACAAGTAGTAAGCAATTCATCCTCATAGGTATAAAAAAAGGGTGGGGTGTCATACAAAGGATCACAAACACAATTATTTTCAAAGGAATAATCACTTATTGGGTTTCTTAAATATTTAAGCAAATCAAAGTTATCATCACCCAATTGATTATCCCTTTGTAAGACCTCACATTACTTTACCTTGAGAGTACTTTCATATTCCAAGAAGAGATTTCCATCATTAGGAAGAATGTTGTCACACCATACTGGATTGGCATATATACTATAGACTTCAAGACAAGATATACATTCAACATCATTATCACCACTAGGTTCATTATAATTGATTGTACCATCTTCTAACAAGATTTTATACCTATATTTTAGTGTTAAATTCTTGATTGTTTGACCCAAAAACCCAATTGTCTTAAGGTTAGGATTTTAGACCAAATAATCTTAATGCTCACTTGATTATTGAGGGTTATAACTCCCTAATAGTATTTGAATAGTGGGTTGGTATCGAAAACTTATTTTCCATATGTGGGACCCACTTAGGGTTTTGGTGTCATTTTTGGACCCAAAGCAGAATAGTGCAATATGGTGACTTATGAATTATGGTAAATTATGTTGAGACAATAACCACATTGAGGAATAAAGTAATCACTTGATGAGTAAATTATGGTTTTGTTAGTGTGATGGCATTTTGGGGATTGTGAAGCAAATCCAAGCATATGGTGCATGATGTGAGGTTTTGCAATTCAGATTTGAGGTAGGTTTCTATCTTGTTTTCTTCATAGATGATGTGTGATATATATATATATATATTGCGTGTGTATTTAAATGTTAGGCTTGATTATATGTAGGATAAATTAGATTTGATTTTTGAGGTTTGGGGATTAGATAAGGGTTTTGGACTCGTAAGATGGTATGTTTATAAACCTTGAGAATCCTATTGACTTCTCCCTAGTTTGGATTAGTTTGTATCATGGATATACTATAATTCTAGGTTTGGGATATGGTTTTAGCGTTAGAAGCATGATTAACATATTTTAATATTATTAGACTAGTGTGGTAGTGTTGAAATTGTGATTAGGGTAGAGTTAACTTAAATGCCCTTATTTATAGATGAAGTTCCTATTTTAGGATTTTTTATGGCTTGATTGACACCTATATGTTAAACTAGATACCTTAGCCTAGTTTGGGGTATAGTTTGCCTAAATATGGAAATTAAGGATTAGATTTAGGATTGCTCAGCCCACTGAGGCCAAGACCGGTGTTAGCCTTTTGGAGTTAGTTTGGATGTTATGCATAGTTGATAAAAGTAAATCTTAGTATAAGGTTACTTCTTGACTTGGTAAATTGTGATGATGTTCCTCGAATTGTAAATTATGAGTTATAGTATGTTGTTCCTTATTGGAATAATAATGGGTCTTTAGATATTCTATATCCTGTTAAATACTATATTAGACCTTTATAGATGTTGTTTCCTCTTAGGCTTTATATTTGGTCCATAGAGATGCTATTTCTTCCTAGACTTGACACTTAGCCTATAGAGATGATAATCCTCTCAGATGTGATTATTGGGACTATAGAGGTAATACTTTTCTTAGATATAATTATTGGGCCTATAGAGCTAATATTCTTCTTAGATATAACAATTGGTCGAGAGAGGTGACACTCCTCATAGTAATGATGTATGACCTATTGATGTGCTATATCTTATAGATAAATACATGCTTATTGTTATTATGCCGCCTAGATATAAGATGTCTCCTATATGAGAGATGATTACATGCTTATTGATATTATGCCTCCTATATGCGAGATACTTCCTCTATGTGAGATGATTAGAGATATGCTATGACTTATAAATATGATTATCGATATGAGTTTGGATAATTATATAGGCTGAATGCCCTGATTATAATATTGTGATTATTTTGAGCATATTATTAGGCCAAAGGCCATATTATGAAATTGATTGGATATCCGAGAAGTTTTTATCATTATAAAGGATACAATTACAGTTTATGAATATGCATATATATGTTGTATACATATCTCTCCAGTATAGGATTAAGAAATATGCAGTATGATGCTTGTTGTACCATTAATTGAATACTGCTGATGACATGCATAGATTTGGTACATTCATGATTGTTATATCAGTAATTGATCTGATTCTAACTGAAATATGATCTTATATCTATTCTTTCTAATTAAGGGTTAAACTTTATGGTAGCTAGTTGTTTATTAGGTGACTATACCACTTTATGACTTAGTTTATGGTGTCGATTAGTTGTTAAACGAGAGGTGTGTATTAATGAGGCTAGATTATTAGAGATGGTAGTGATAAGATATGACTTGATATTAATGATGAATAGTTGGTGAATGAGGATTTATTGGTAAGCGATGATTATTTAACGAATGGTGTTAGTTAATAAAAGATGGTTAGATGATAAATGGTAATGTTTTAGCTAATAACAATTAACAACTATAGGTTGATTAGTTGATAATGATGATTAGTGGATAAATGATGATTATGGCCTAGTGATGAATCTTGATTAGATATTAGGTATTGGATACTAAATTAATAATGGTCAATTGTTGTCCATGAATAAGGATTATGTGAAGGATAATATTTAGGCTAATAATTAGAGGTCATGTGAAGATAGTGAATTGGTGGTTTAACAATCATAAGAGTTGGTTAGTTAATAACGAATAGTTAGGAAGTATTAACCCAATGGATTTTTTATGATGATATGATTATGATTATGAGTATACTAAAAGGCTTGTAGATTTACCCTCCTTTTGACACGTCTTGAACCCGTGTACCTATTATTTATCTATAAATATCTGTGTATTGATCTTTATGATTATATTGATACCTGGCAAGGATGTAGGATATTGTGATGATATATTGATACTCAGCAAGGCCGGAGGATATTGTGATGAGATATTGATACCTGACAAGGCTAGAGGATATTGTGATGATATATTGATACCTGGCAAGGCCGAAGGCTATTATGATAATATATTGATACCCGATAAGGTCGGAGGATTTTATGATGACGTATTATTACCCAACAAGGCTGGAAGTTGATTTCATCAAGGATGGTCATAATGATGAAAGTTATGACGAAGATGGTTATGATGATGAGATTATGATATTAATTGAGTACCCTATATTTATTCCAACATGTACATCGCCTATCACCAATATACACCTAGGTCTTTTAGTCTCTATGGGATGGTTGCATAGATATGGGTGAAGAGTAGGCCTTGTGTTGTTGTATGCTGATTGAACCTTTTAATTCTAGGGTGGAGGGGTTACGCATAGGCTTAGATAGGTATTTGGTTATCTATAGTAGAATGGTGATGCTAGAAAGCACAAATACACCCAACATCAGTGGTTTTCAAGGTAAATACCCTACATATTAGTTGTATCAGCCTCAGAGTCAGCCTAGTAGACCTATTAAGTAGCACTCCAGATTACTGATGGAGGTCAGTCTTGTGCTAGTGATCCCCTTGGCCTGAATTGTGGTCATTATTTGAGAGGTTCATCTTTTAGTTATTCTAGTCATGGCAGGTATTTTGGGTCAGTAGGATCTTTTAGTTTTGGTTCAGCTCATATGACCTGTTATAGTTGTATAGGTTTGGGTCATTATTTAGAAGTCCAGAGTAGCCGATTATTCACGCTATTATTGATATTTTTATTATCATTGTTATGATCATTATTACAGATAGATTATGAAAGATTGGTCATCGATCCGGTATCAATATTTGAGTTATGTTTACGACCTATTCTATCTTATGATAGCACCATTATGCACGATTATTTTATGTCTGGCCATGTGGATTAGAAACTCTGAGTATGATAGTATTAAATCCTTATAGTATTATAATGAGGTCTTATTATGAGGATATGATGATCTTTGTTATTATTTGAGATAACCTCGTGTTTATATATGTATATATATATCTAGCTATATGAATCTATGGTACTACTGTATATCTTTTCCTTTGTTTGTTCATATTGAATAGTCGTTTCTATGACTTGTGTATTGCTATATATATCTTTTCTTCGTGCTTTATTCATGTATTAGACTGGGCTATACAGTATAGTATTGAAGTCTATTGATTGTGGCAAGAATAGGATAGTTCACCTTGATACTTTCTTAGTTTTATTATGTTTGACTCTTGGACTTGAACAAGATAGTTGTCCCTTATTATTTTTATTGAATTGTTATATGGTTTCTGGACTCTTGGGCGTAGTTATATTCTTTTTATATGTTGTATATATCTAATTTTTCTTTGGAGCTGAGTTGGCATTTTCTTGCTAAGTATCATTTATTTGGTACTCATACTATACTTCTACAGCCTGCAGTTCATAGTAAGGTTATCACCATTGATATGCACATCATGCAGAACAACCATGGTTCAGAGACTTAAAGTGAAATCCTGATGTTCGAAGTATTTCTCACCTCTCTCTTATATATTAGACTAGTCTCTATATTGTATATAGAGATAAGTCATATCAGTGTAATTCTCTTGATATATCACTTTTGTACTCTCATTAAATTAGAAGTTCTTGTATTCATACCACTAGGTTTTGGGATATTTATGTATTGATATTAATCTCATTTATTCTGCATTAATTTTCTTATATTATTGAGTACTTTGTTACTAGCCATTCTGGACTATGAGTTGGCTTTCCTACTGGTGGGTTATAGTAAGTACCACATGACCTGAGAAATTAGGGTCGTGCATGATAGTTTGACCATTCTACATTCGTGATATACCTTGAAATGCGTAATATGAGGCTTGATGAAGCTAGATACCGAGTGAAAATAATGGTTTGATATTGGGAATTGATCCTAAATATGGTAAAACCGAGTGGTGGTGATTTTGATTTCTATATTGATGATATTTTTTTTATATATATATAGTACATTAAGTTCGGATAATCATTATGATATTGATGATATATATATTGGTTTGAGTCCTAATAATGATTAAGATATTGATGATATATTTAGCAGTTTGAGTCCGACTACTACTTATGATATTGATTATATGATACCAATTCAAGGTCGATAATGGAGTATGATATATGGACCAAGTGGATAGAGGTTTAAGTTTGGAAATGGGAATTTGTTATAGTGTGGCATGACAAGGATGGATTCTAGTCATATAACATAAATTGGTAAATGACGGTAGTTCGATTTACGCTCTACTTAATTTTACCCTCCATTCTTATAGGGGCCTGCATTAGGTTATTTACTTTTCCACAATTATTGGCTTATGGGGGGAAATTTTGTAGTTATAATTGTAAGTGTTTTTTTCTTTATGTTATGTTATTATTTTGGTTCTTTACTTATTTCTGCATAGTGATATTAGAATTGTTTAGGTTTGCCACTTTACCTTGACTTAGTTATGTTATCTTGCATTTTATCATATTTATATCATGATTTAGTATCGGTCGATGATTCCTACTGAGTATCCTTGGTTTTGGTACTCGTATTACACTTTTGTTCCTTTTTGGTGCAGATCTGAGTACTAGTTGCCATTATTGGTTTGTTAATCGTGTGTGCTGGATTTCGAAGATATGGAGAGCTCTTAGAGTTGGAGTTTCCCATTTCCTCTATCTCATTTATGTCTAGTATTTTGTTTTGAGACATTGTATTGATGATTTTAGAACTTTTGTTTTATTTATAGTAGCTCTTATACTGGCTCTATTAGGTTGTGGGATGGTTATCTGTATTGTTGGCTACCTTTTTCTATTTCTATTGTTACTTATTTATAAGCTACATTTGCCTATTTTTCCCTTTTTTGGGCATGTTCTATCAAGATAACCTAATGCATTCAGATCTGAGTTATGATTTGGATTACCAAGGTGCCATAATGATTCTTAAATTGGGTCGTGACAAATTAAAATCAGAGCCTAGGTTTTACCAATATCGTTGGTACAAGAGAAAGTGTCTAAAAGAGTCCTGCATATTGGAATGATGATGTTTGTTTCCTATATTTGGGAGGCTATGGGACATTCTTAGAAGTTCTTTACTTCTTTCACTTTTTTCGTGCTAAGAGTTTGAGTTGGTTTATAGAACATACCTATGACTTCACTCTATTGCAAATAAATGGGACACGTGCTATATCTACATGAGATGCGGGTATCGAGACCAAGCCTAAGGATCTTGTCACTGTTCGTAGATAACTTAGAGGTCATGGAAAACCTTGATATTTGTCCCCTGATTAAAGGGTGTTCACCAGGCCTTATTTCTGTTCCTAAGATAGAGGTTCTTCTACCCTAGCCAACAGTTGGCCAAGGACCAACCCAGGCTCCACCAGGGTTTATTTCATCTTAAGTGCTTAGGGATGCTTTGGTTTCGTATTTGGGTTTGGTTGGTAGTGCACTATATGATGGTGCATAGTCTACAAATCAGAGTGGTACTGAGGCAAGGGCATAGCTTATAGCTGCAGCTCCCTAAGTTGAGGTCCCTCCTGAGCCAGTAGTTGCTCACCTAATGGTTTCCCAGCCTACTTTGTCTATTGAGAAGCTGAATATGTTGGGTAGATTCTTGAGATTGGCTACGCCTAGGTTTTCTGGTACATCAGGCGAGGATGCATATGAGTTTCTGATTGCTTGTGTGGATAGGCTCCGTAATTTTGGCCTAGTTGAGGCTCATTCTTTGGATTACACTACCTTCTAATTGGACTTGGAAACTTGATATTATTGGTAAGGTAATCTTAATTCTAGGCCATCTGGATCTTTTTTTTTGACATAGGCTCAATTCTTTGAGATTTTCTGAGAGAAGTACCTGACACACAACCTTAGAGATCATTAGAGGGATCAATTCTAATGATTGGAGTAGGGTTCTATGACGGTCGTGGAATGTAAGGCTCATTTTTATGAGTTGGCTAGGCATGCTATGTCTATTATTGATACTGAGTATGAGTGAGTTCATTGTTTTGTTCTTGGGTTAAGACTTCCTCTTCACATGTCTAATCAAAGTTTGGTTGCTACAGGTAGGTCTTTTGGTGAGGTTTTTGATCATGTTCAGGTGATGGAGGAGATGTATTATGAGGCCCAAGGGAGCAACGATAAGAGAACTCGATATTAAGGTAGTTTTAATGAGAGTTATAGTATCTCCTGATTTAGTGGTAGTGGTTGACAATGCCTAAACGTACACAAAAGTGTACTTGGTCTACCAAGTAATATAGTGGCCTTCAACAAAGTAGAGTTATCGATCCTACAGAGACTTTATTCAGCAACGATTTGATTTTAGTTCACAATTTAGATTCAATTGATGCGAGAGTAACCAAAATTGAGTTTGTGAATTTGTAACTGTATAAAAGTAAACAATACTGAAAGTAAAGGCCTTAACAATCAATGAGAGGAAACCCAGGGTTGAAGCACTCTGAACAATCATATTATTCTATTAGATTTCATTCATTAACTTGATTATCTTGGTTGTTGATTCGTAGGGTTAATTGTATGATTATGGTTTCCCAACCTCTAATCCTTTATCTAAATTAAACTTTACAACTATATCGTTGAGTGGGCATGTAATAGTTCACTTAAATTCTTTAAAAATATCATCCTACATGTGAATCAAGTATGGTATCTAAGTACATCTCTATCCTAGATACTAATTTGAATTCCTTCTTTCATAAGGAAATATAAATCAACTCTCCTTATTCCCATGTTCTTTCTCCCTATTCCCCGTCCTGAGTTCACAGGGTCGGCAATATATGTATTCTAAGGGTGAAAAATTCTCAAAATAATTAAAACAATAATAAACAAAGAACGAATAGTGATAAGCAAAGAAAACAAACTTAATCCATAGCAATAATACTCATGTTCTTGGCTTCAACCCTGGAAAGAGGGCGTTTAGCCATGCATAGTCATAATCGTAATCACAAGATTGTAATTAATGACTAAAAATATGTATGAACTAAATAAAATTAATAAAACCCAAATAATGAAGTTGTAGCAGCCCCTTGATTTCCAAAAGATGTCAAAAGATGTGTAAATATATGATACAACATGTATATATAGCATAAGGGTAAGCCAAGTCCCAATAAAAGTCGATTTAGCTTGAAGAACCCAGCTGTGGGTTGGAGCATGCATTTCACCCTCTATTCCTATGGAATGGATCATATTTTGCACCCTCTATTCCATAGAAATAGAGCATACTGCGCAGTCTAATCGCATGCCTTCTCTGGAATTTGTCCTCTAAATTTTGGTTAAGTGTTGATGCTTCCTCTTTCCATCCCTTGTATTTTAGTGTCTTTCCAATGATTTTCAATCCTACATATTATCCATATATCATCATATTAAACTCATAAATGTTCCTACAAGAAAACACCATACGAATTAGAAACACAAACAACACAATATCTATCAGCCAGAGGTAGTTTGTAAGGTCATATAGGTGGTCCCCAAGGTGATCGAGGTGATTCTCAGGTAGTTAGGATGGGAGATTGGTTAGGAGCCCAGGCAGGTGGCGAGTGTGGTAAGTTGTATGCAGTACCTGCTAGACCTAAGGCTGTCTTCAGATGCTCTTGTCATGGGTATAATTTGGTGTGTTGATAGTCGGGCTTTGCTTTATTTGATATTTGATACACCTATTCTTATGTTTCTTCTTATTATGCTCTACATTTATAATTATCTTGTGATTTATTATCTGTGCTATTAT
This sequence comes from Capsicum baccatum var. pendulum, assembly GCA_030864225.1. Classification (NCBI taxonomy): domain Eukaryota; kingdom Viridiplantae; phylum Streptophyta; class Magnoliopsida; order Solanales; family Solanaceae; genus Capsicum; species Capsicum baccatum. The sequence continues at coordinate 222,619,762 of CM061552.1, read as the reverse complement.
GTGTATCTACTCCGGTGTGTGATTCTTTAGTAGCAAATTAGGTTTTCAGATCCTGTAGTGTGGCTATTAGAGATGTTAATACTCATGCTGATCTTATTGTGTTAGACATGGTGGATTTTGATGTGATTCTGGGCATGGATTGGTTATCCCACTATCATGCGATCATGGATTGTTTTGCTAAGACCATTACCTTAGCCATGCCCACATACCCTAATCATGTTACAGGGATTTGTTAGCCACAAACCAATGGGTACTATTTCTTATATGTGTGCTAGAAGGATTATCTCAAGGTTGTGATTATTATCTTACTTATATTCATAATGTTAGTGTGGAGAGTCTGTTGCTTGACTTTGTCCTTATAGTTTGCGAGTTTCTTGATGTTTTCCCTACCAATATACCTTGTATAACTCTTACTAATAAAACTGAATTTGTTATTAATCTTAAGTCTAAAACCCTACCTATTTCTATGATACCTTACCATATGGCTCTTGCCATATTTTAGAAATTGAATTCTCAGCTTAAAGATATTCTTGATAAGGGATTTATTAAACCTAGTGTGTCTTATTAGGGATCTTTCATGTTGTTTGAGAAGAAAAATGATGGCTCCATGAAAGTGTGAATTGATTTAGGCATCTTAATAAAGTGACGCTGAAGAACCGTTATCCCATGCCTCATATTTATGACTTGTTCGACCAACTTTAGGGTGTAATAGTATTTTCAAAGATTTATTGTGGTTTGGTTACCATCAGTTAAGGATTCAGGCTGAGGATATACCGAAGACAACCTTAAAGACCCTTTACTATTATTATGAATTCCTGGTGATGTCTTTTGGGTTGTCTAATACCCCTACCACATTTATGGTTTTGATGAACCAAGTATTTAGGCCTTATTTAGATTCCTTCATGATCTTGTTCATCAGTGACATCCTTGTATATTCGAGAAGTAGAGAGGAGCATGTATAACATTTGAGGATAGTGCTCCAGAATCTGAGAGATCATGTGCTTTTCAACAAGTTCTCCAAGTCTAAGATTTGTCTTGAGTAGGTGATATTCCATAGGTATGTCGTATCTACAGATCAGATTATAGTAGCCCCATCAAATCTTGAGGCTATTTGTGATTGGGCCTAACCTATATCTCCAACTGAGGTTCCTAGCTTTATTGGCTTGACTGGTTATTATAGATAATTCATTGAGGATTTTGCTTCTATTTTAGCACTAATGGCGAGATTGACTTGAAAGGAGGTTTCTTTACGATGGTCCGAGGAGTATGAGTTAAGCTTTGGTAAGCTCATGAAGTTTCTTACTTCAACTTCTATTTTGGCGCTTTCTATTGAGGATGAGGGATTCATTGTGTATTGTGATAATTCTGGTGTTCCCTTAGGTTATGTATTTGATGCAACAGGCTTGAGTTATTGCTTATACTATAAGGAATCTTAAGGTTCATGAGTGCAACTAATCCACTCATGAATTGGACTTGGCGGCGATAGTTTTTGCGCTTAAGATTTGGAGGCATTATATTTATGGTGTTCATTATGAGATTTTCATAGATCATCATAGTCTTTAACATATTATGACCTAGAGAGATCTTAATTATAGGTAGCATAGATGGATGTAGTTGCTTAAGGACTATAATATCTCTATCTTGTGTCATTTAGGCCAGGCAAATATTGTAGAAGACACTTGGAGTCAGAAGGCAATGAGTATGGGTATATTGGCTTGTATTTCAGTTTGTCAGAGGTCGTTAGCATAGTACATTAGTCCTTAGCCAACTTAATGGTGCATCTTGAAACTTCAGACCCTAGGAGAATTTTTGTTAGTGTTGAGGCGAGGTTCTCCTTATTTGAGCAAATTTGGGGCCATAAGCTTGAGGATAATAGACTTTGCATTCTCCATCATTAGGTGTTGAGTGGTGAGTTCAAGAGGGCTACCATAGATTCTAAGGGTTTCTTGAGATATTTTAGTCAAATTTGTGTTCCAAGGATTAATGATTTGATTCAGTTGATTTTGTATAAGACTCATAACTCTAGATATTCCATTCATATAGGTACATCAAATATGTATAGAGATTTGAGACAATATTATTAGTGGAGTGATATGAATAAGGGTATGGCAAACTTAATAGCTCGTTGTCTATGTTGTCGCAAGTGAAGGCCAAGCATTAGCAACTAGATTGATTAATTCAGAGGTTACCCATTCTCGAGTGGAAATAAGAGTAAATAACTATAGACTTTATAAGTGGTTTGGCCAATACTTCACGTGGATCCGATGGCATTTGGTTCATTATGGATCCGTTGACCAAGTCAGCATATTTTAATCATATTCAGATTTCCTTTAGTGCTGAGAGGTTTGTCATATCTATGTGCATGAGATAGTCTGTATGCATAGGGTGCCTATATCTATCATTTTAGACTGGGGTTCTGTGTTCACTTCTAGATTTTTGAGAGCTTTTCAAGAGTATTTGGGTAGTCAGGTGGACCTTAGTACAACCTTTCTTCCATAGACAGATGGGTAGTTGTATCAAACTATTTAGGTCCTTGAGGATATGCTTTGAGCCTGTGTTATGGATTTGAGAGGTCAGTGGGAGAAACACTTTGCTTTGGTAAAGTTAGCATATAATAACAATTATCATTTTAATATTAAGTTGATGCCTTTTGAGGCTTTATATAGTAGGAAGTGTCGTTTCCCGACTGGATGGTTTGAGACTTTTGAGATTAGGCGTTGTGGTACTGGTTTGCTTTAAGAGTCGCTGGATATAGTTAGGGTGATTCAAGATAAGTTTATCGAGGTTCAAAGTAGGCAGAAGGCTTATGCAAATCGCAGGATTCATGCCTTAAGATTCAGAGTTGGTGATCGGGTATTCATCTGTGTGTCGCCCATAAATAATGTGATGAGGTTTTGGAGGAAAGGCAAGCTCAGGCCCGGATATATTGGACCTTCTGAGATTTTTCACATAGTTGGTGAGGTGTCTTATGAGTTAGCCATACCCCCAGATTTTGTTGTTGTCCATCTAATTTTTTGTGTTTTTATATTGCGAAAATACATTTTTGATCCATCTCATGTGCTTAGATGGGACTCAATCTAGTTGGATGAGTAGTTGACCTTTGTGGAGGAGCCTGTGCCCATTTTGATTAGTGAGATTAGGCGATTGTGCACTAAGGAGAATGCGATAGTTAAGGTTCAGTAGAGGCACCACCTAGTAGTGAGATTAGGCGATTGTTGGTTTAAATCTGCTACTGGGCAAGAACTTCTGTCAAACGACCTTGTATTCTAATTCTAACTATTCCAATAACTCTGGAGAATGGTTTTAGTCTAGGTGGACTTTTAGTTTGGGTCCTGAGGCACTTGGGCTCATTTTGACATATTGGTCGGAAGGTCAAGAAAATAGAAAAGGAGAGTGGGACCTACTTTTTGTCAAAACAACCTTCGATGAAAATTTCAACTGCGCCATTGAGTCTGGAACATCAAATTTGATAGGATAGCATAGTCTATATACGTGTATAGGATTTTGAATGAATCCCAAGGGGTTGCCATTGACTTGGAAAATTCCAAGTCTTAGCTATACTGGTACAATTGCCAATAGCAATGCCATGGGTCGCGATCACAATACACTTTGCAGGCACTAAATTCTGTGATTGTAACACCATGTTGTGATAGAGATTCTTATTTGATGTGTGAGATAATGCTAACACATTTGAGGCTTTTAACAAAGAATAATTGTGAATTCTTTTGTCGTTTTTGATTGGTTTATGTTTAATTTCGCAGTTTAAGCTGATATGACAGAGAACCAACAAGAATAAAAGCAAAGAAGTTGAAATCTGAAGAAATCTGAAGACAAGTGTGGCTGATGACATTTGTGATAAGTCATCATCCATATGATAAGTTATCAAAGTCATCGTCAATAGTAAATAGAGAATTGGCCTAAGTTGAAAGATGTGATGACAATTTGTGATAAGTCATCAAGATTCTGATAAGCTGTCAAGAATGTCGTCAGCCTGAGGCAGCACAGAAGAACTGAAGCAGTGCTTTAACGACATTTTGTGATAGGCCATCATGAAGCTGATAAGTTGTCAAGTTTGTAGATAGCCTTAAACAGGAAGAGCCAAAACTGATGAAGAAGGAGCTAACAACATTTGTGATAAGTCGTCAGCCTCCTGATAGTCTATCACAAATATAGTCACCTAATCTGAGGGATTTCTGAATTCTATTATTTTGTTTCCATAATTAGGGTGAACTATTTAAAGCTTTGTTTTAGGGTTTTCTAAGGAGATCCGCACATTGAATTTTGATAATACTTTTTGATATTTTTCTCTTTCTAATTTCCTTGCTTGAAAAAGTAAATACTTTGAAGAGATTATTATCATTATTCTGGGATTTTCCTTTGTGATATAATCTGCGATTCATTATTTATTATTCTTCTTGTGGTAAGTTTAACAATGCAAGCGTGAATACAACTTGTTGTTTTAATTTTAGCATTATGAGTGGCTGAATTCCTTTAACCTAAATTATGGGATCTAAGTTCAGGTCTTGATAAGATGGTAAGTGTTCGAGATTCAAAAGGTGGTAGGATTTCTTAATAATTCTGAGGTTTTAATTAACGTCTGTTGGTTGCAAATAATAGATAACACCTGCTTTGGTTTGCTTGAGAAAGAAATCATATAAAGTGGGAAGTGAGTTATCGACAGGGACTTGGAAATACTCCGTTTAATAATCAGCGCTGTAACAAGGTTGGTTAACCTGAAGTAAAATCTAGGCAGTGAATATAAATTCCCTAAGTCTGAGAGGATTATGTAATTAAATGCTTAAGTAGGTCAAGAGACATTTAAGTATAACGTCGATAGAGATAACTTGTTGTCCTACCTACTGTGAGAATCTTGAACCACCATTAGCATCTGTCAAGTACCAAAACCCCTAGTGAACATAATTCTGGTTTTTCCATAAACTCTAGATTAAGAACACTGTAAGTAAAGTGACCAACAATTATTGGCTAATCTCCAAAACCCCCATTTTATCTTTTTGTGCTAGTTTTTTGAAATTAAATTATAGCTATAGTTTCAAATTAGTTTAATCTCCACTCACATTGTTCCTTGTGGATTCGACCCCAACTCCAAAAGTTGGGTGAATATATGGACGGCGACCACCTTGCACTAAATTGACGTGTAAGTTGAGCATTATCAAAAATGGCGCCATTGCTGGGGAACAATTTGGCGTATTGAGTTGGTTTGGAATTTTAGTTTACTTGCTTGAATTCAAACTTGTAAATATTTGTTTAGTTTATTTTATTTATTTATTTTGTTATTTTATTTTCTTTTATTTTTATTTTTCTCACACTTTTCTTGACATCTTAGCCTGGATAGATGTTCTTTTTAGTGATGATGATTCCTGTTATTATTATGGGGGACCAGATTTTGAGGCTTTCTGTCCATATTTAACTGGAAGTGCATAGATGTGACCTTCCTAATATGATGTGGATACTGTCCTACTTACTGTAACTTGGTGTTTAGCTTGTGGTCAAAGTGATCATACTGAAGATATGTTTTATGTCATGATTCAAATGAACAAATTGATGAAACGAATCTTAGAGATTCAAGAATAGCTGTGGGTAAAGCTAAAAGAGTTACCACTCCCACCATGTTTACTGTGGCTAAACAAAGAAGAATATGAGGGGGACATTAGCCAATTTGAGGAGAAAAATCAAGAATCACAACCACTAGATTTTCATCTTGATCTTAAGACTGACACTGAGAAGGTGAATAAAAGTAAGTGTGTAGTAGATAGTGTAAATAATGAAGTAGAATTAGTTGGGCCTCACTTGAAGCATTTTTCCACATTAGGTTTAGATGATATCTTGTTTGTGGAATCATCTAAAATAGTGGAAGAGTGTGAATATGAGGAACAAGAATCCTATATTCTTTATTTTACACTTGATAAGCAACATAAAAACACAGCTCACTTTAAGGCCAAGTGGTTTACCATGCTCAATCCATTATTTGACTTCTTAATTTTTGTACCACCCTTCTATGATAGAGGCAAGAAGATGGACTCTAAGTTGGGGGTGAAATTCAAATCGTTTAAGTGGAGGGATAAAGTATGAAACACTTATAAGGTATCTTGATAAATTCTGAGTAGTCAAGATAACCTAGTCCTGCCGCGACACTAAATTAGGCGCTTCTTGGGAGGCAACCCAAGGTATTTTGTTATTTATATTTGTATTATATGATTGACATCAGATCTTTGCACCCATGGTGCCATAGGTATGTTTCTGACTCTCTTGTTTTGGTTTGACGCATTGGGTACGATGTATGTTTATAATTTGAGGGTGGGACTACTTGTGGGTGCTGATGTCATCTTGGGGTTTTTGTTGCCGTGCCTTTTTCCCTGGAGTCGTGTTCCTACTAGAGCCGACATGTTTAGGAGTAAATTGTTACTGTAAAATTTTGTAGCCAATTAGGAGAAATACTTATACTTGAGGCAATTGAATTGTTTTGTGATTTTTGTACACCTCTTGAAGTGGTCTACTCCTTTAACTATGTGATTTGCATTCAAGTGTGACCACTGTGCATCTTTGTATGACATTAGTTCTACTAATATAATAATCATTGCTAAACAACTGAATAAACTGAATGAGTCATAGCTTGTGATATACATGTGTGTCATGTGTGTGTGAGCAACTACTTAGTTATGCTAAAGCCAAAACTTGTCCGATTAGTCTTACCTCGATTGAAAGATAGGGGTTAGGAAAGGATCATAGGACGTTTTGATTTTAGCTCACTTTAAGCCTAAATGACCTTCCCTATGTGTATAATATCCCCTGATCCCTATTTTAAGCCTAATCAGCCTATTTCTTCGTATGAAACATGTCATTTTCCCATATAAATCACAATGAACCTGTTTTGGCCCTAGTCCTCCTTGGACACTGTGCACCTTGACTTAGGAAAATGGCCTAAGTTGAGGGTGGCTATCATAGGGGTGCGTGATATAGAATGAGTATGCAGAAATATAGCATAAAAGAAAAGAATAAAAAGCTGACAGTAGAGGAAAAGAGCAAGAAAAAGAAAAATTGTAAAAAAGATTAAGTAATTGAGAAAAGAGTGCACCCATCCTAAATAAGTGTGATCAAGAAAAGAGAAGAGTGGAAAAGGATAATGAGTGAAACGCCAAAAAGCTATTATAGTGTCAAGGAGGCTTAGTCACTTTAAATACCATCGAGTATCATACCTGCCTATAGCCTACATTACAAGCCTAAGAGAAGTCTTATAGGTATCCTAGCTGACCTATTTAAAGATCTGGGTAATAAAAATAAATGCAAGCCTATGGTACTTGGCATACACTGATTGGAACTTCATCTGAGAGTGAGTGTTTGATCATCCCCAACGTTACATATATAATTCCTGAATTGAGAAGAGGGGTATGTCTATGCAATGAGGGCATACTGGTTACATTTTTAGTTACTGACTTGTTCGGGTAGTGTAATAATGGTCTATGCATGGTTTTTATAACTGAATTTAAGCTGTATTTTGATTCCTATGTGTTACATTGGTGTTCTTCATTGTTCTTGAATTGAGTGACCTTGGAGATGGTGAAAGTGTTTTGAGATAATATGGATGATTGAATGCCAAATGTGCCTTGTATTTTCTTAGTTATGTTGAGTTACTTGAAGACAAGCAATTATTTTAAGCTGAGGGAGTTGATGTGTGAGCTAATGCTAACACATTTCAGGCTTTTAACTAAGAATAATTGCAAAGTCTAAAGAAACTTTCGTCATTTTTGATTTGTTTATGTTTAATTTTACAGTATAAGCTGATATGATAGAGAACCAACAAGAATGGAACAAAAAATGTTAAAATCTGAAGAAATCTAAAAGACAAGTGTGGCTAAAAACATTTATGATAAGTCGTCAGTCCTGTGATATGTTATCAAAGTCGTCATCAGCAGTAAATAGAGAATTGCCCTAAGTTGAAATATATGATGACAACTTGTGATAAGTCGTCAAGGGTATGATAAGATGTCAAGAATGTCGTCAGCCTGAGGCAGCACAGGAGAACTGAAGCAGTGCTTTGATGATATTTTGTGATAGGTTGTCATGAAGCTGATAAATTGTCAAGTTTGTCGTCAGCCTTAAATAGGAAGAGCCAAAACTGAAGAAGGAGCTGACGACATTTGTGATAAGTCGTCAGCCTCCTGATAGGCTATCACAAATGTCATCACCTAATCTGAGGGATTTCTGAATTCTATTTTTTTTTCATAATTAGGGTGAACTATTTAAAGCTTTGTTTTAGGGTTTCCTAAGGAGATCCGCACATTGAGTTTTGATAATACTTTTTGACATTTTTCTCTCTCTAATGTCTTGTCTTGAAAAAGCAAATACTTTGAAGAGATTATTATCATTATTCTGGGATTTTCCTTTGTGATCTAATCTGCAATTCACTAGTTATTATTCTTCTTGTGGTAAGTTTAACCTTCCAATCATGAATACAACTTCTTGTTTTGATTTTAGCATTATGAGTGGCTAAATTCCTTTAACCTGAATTATAGAATCTGGGTTTAGGTCTTGATAAGGTGCTAAGTGTTCAAGATTCAAAAAGTGGTAGGATTTCTTGATAATTCTAAGGATTTAATTAACATCTGTTGGTTGCAATATAGATAACACCTGCTTTGGTTTTCTTGAGAAAGAAATCAAATATAGTGGGAAGTGAGTTATCGACAGGGACTTGGAAATACTCTATTTAATAATCAGCGCTGTAACAAGGTTGGTTAACCTGAAGTAAAATCTGGGCACTTAATCTAAATTCCTTAAGTTTGGAAGATTAGGTAATTAAATGCTTAAGTAGGTCGAGAGACATTTAAGCATAACGTCGATAAAGATAACTTGTTGTCCTACTTACCATAAGAATCTAGAACCACCATTAGCATCTGTCAAGTACCAAAACCCCTAGTGAACATAATTCTGGTTTTCCCATAAACTCTTGATTACGAATACTGTAACTAAAGCGACCAACCATTATTGGCTAATCTCCAAAAACCCCATTTTATCTTTTCATGCCAGTTGTTTGAATTTAACTTGTAGCTATATTTTAAATTATTTTAATCGCCACTCACATTGTTCCCTGTGAATTTGACCCCGACTCCAAATGTTGGGTAAATATATTGACGATGATCGCCTTGCACTAAATTGATGTGTAAATTGAGCGTTATCAAAAGTGGTGCCATTGTCGGGGAACAATTTGGCGTATTGAGTTGGGACTACTTGCGGGTGCTGATGTCTTTTTGGGTTTTTTCTTGCCGTGCCTATTTTCCCCGGAGTCTTGTTCCTAGTAGAGCCGACATGTTTAGGCATAAATTGTTGTTGTAAAAATTAGTAGCAGATTAGGATAAATACTTGTACTAGAGGTAGTTGAATTATTTTGTGATTTTTGTACACCTTTTCAAGTTGTCTACTCCTTTAACTGTGTGATTTGCATTCAAGTGTGACCACTGTGCATCTTTGTATGACATTAGTTCTAGTAACATAATAATCATTGCTAAATAACTGCATAAACTTAATGAGTCATAGCTTGTGATATATGTGTGTGCCATGTGTGTGTGAGCAACTACTTAGTTCCCCTTATATGCTGAAGCCAGAACTTACCCGGTCAGTCTTACCTAGGTTGAAGGATAGGAGTTAGGAAAGGATCATAGGCCATTTTAATTTTTGCGAACTTTAAGACTAAATAACCTTCTCTATGTGTATAATATCCCTTGATCCCTGTTTTGAGCCTAATTAGCCTATTTCTTTGTATGACACCTGTCACCTTCCCATTTAAATCACAATGAACCTGTTTTGGCCCTGGTCCTTCTTGGACACGGTGCACCTTGACTTAGGAAAATGGCCTAAGTTGAGGGTGGCTATAATAGAGGTGCATGATATAGAATTAGTATGTAGAAAGGTAGCATAAAAGAAAAGAATAAAAAGCTAGGTGTAGAGGAAAAGAGCAAGAAAAAGAAAAATTATGAAAAAGATTAAGTAATTGAGAAAAGACTGCACCCATCCTAAATAAGTGTGATCAGGAAAAGAGAAGAGTGAAAAAGGCTAATGAGTGAAACCCCAAAAAGCTATTGTAGTGTCAAGGTGGCTTAGTCACTTTACATACCATCGAGTATCATACCAGCCTCTAGCCTACATTACAAGCCTAAGAGAAGTCCTATAGTGATCCTAGCTGACCTATTTGAAGATCTGGGTAATGATTATAAGGGCCAGCCTATGGTACTTGGTATACACTGATTGGAACTTCATTCTGAGAGTGAGTGTTTTATTATCCCCATGGTTACATATATAATTCCTGATATGAGATGAGGGGGATGTCTTTGCTGTGAGGGCACACTGGTTACATTGCTAGTTATTGACTTGTTCAGGTAGTGTAATAATGGTCTATGCATGGTTGTTATAACTAAATTGATGCCGTATCTTGATTCCTGTGTGTTTCATTGGTGTTCTTTATTGTTCTTGAATTGAGTAACCTTGTAGATGGTGAAAGTGTTTTGAGATAATGTGAATGATTGACTGCCAAATGTGCCTTGAATTCTCTTAGTTGTGTTGAGTTGTTTGAGGATAAGCAATTGTTTTAAGTTGAGGGTGTTGATGTGTGAGCTAATGCTAACATATTTGAGGCTTTTAACTAAGTATAATTACAAAATCTTAAGCAACTTTTGTCATTTTTAATTGGTTTTTATTTGATTTTGCAGTTTAAGCCGATCTGATGGAGAACCAACAAGAATGGAAGCAAAAAAATTTAAATCTGAAGAAATCTGAAGACAAGTGTGGCTGGCGACATTTGTGATAAGTCTTCAGCCCTGTGATAAGTTATCAAAATCATCGTCAACAGTAAACAGAGAATTGGCCTAACTTGAAAGTTATGACCACAGTTTGTGATAAGTTGTCAAGGGTTTGATAATCTGTCAAGAATGTCGTCAGCCTGAGGCAACACAGGAGAAATAAACTAGAGATTTGATGATATTTTTGGATAGGTAATCATGAAGCTGATAAGTTGTTAAGTTTGTCGTCAGCCTTAAATAGGAAGAGCCAAAACTGAAGAAGGAGCTGACGACATTTGTGATAAGTTGTCAGCCTTCTGATAGGCTATCACAAATGTTGTCACCTAATCCGAGGGATTTCTGAATTCTATTATTTTGTTTCCATAATTAAGGTAAACTATTTAAAGCTTTGTTTTAGGATTTTCTAAGAAGATCCACACATTGAGTTTTGACAATACTTTTTGATATTTCTCTCTCTCTAATTTCTTGGCTTGAAAAAGAAAATACTTTGAAGAGATTATTATCATTATTTTGGGATTTTCCTTTTTAATCTAATCTGCGATTCACTAGTTATTATTCTTCTTGTGGTAAGTTTAACTTTCCAAGCATGAATACAACTTGTTGTTTTGATTTTAGCATTATGAGTGGCTATATTCCTTTAACCTGAATTATGGGATCTACGGTTAGGTCTTGATAAGGTGCTAAGTGTTCAAGATTCAAAAGGTGATAGGATTTCTTAATAATTCTAAGGTTTTAATTAACGTCTGTTGGTTGCATACAATAGATAACAACTGCTTTGGTTTGCTTTAGAAAGAAATCAAATATAGTGGGAAGTAAGTTATCGACAGAGACTTGGAAATACTCCGTTTAGTAATCAACGCTTTAACAAGGTTGGTTAACCTGAAGTAAAATTTGGGCAGTGAATATAAATTCCCTAAGTCTGAGAGGATTAGGTAATTAAATGCTTAAGTAGGTCGAGAGACATTTAAGCATAACGTCGATAAAGATAACTTATTGTCCTACCTACTGTGAGAATCTTGAACTACCATTATAATCTGTCAAGTACCAAAATCCCTAGTGAACATAATTCTAGTTTTTCCATAAACACTTGATTACAAACACTGTAACTAAAGCGACCAACCATTATTGGCTAATATCTAAAAACCCCATTTTTTTTGCCGTTGTTTAAATTCAACTTGTAGCTATAGTTTCAAATTAGTTTAATCGCCACTCACATTATTCCCTATGGATTCGACCACAACTCCAAAAGTTGGATAAATATATTGACGACGAGCTCCTTGCACTAAATTGATGTATAAGTGATGATAGGTGTATTTACACGCCTAAAGCACCTTAATGTACCCATATTTTAGCTAAGTTTTGAGGACAAAATATATAATTCATGCACTTTTAGTCCTTTTTCCTGTAAGTGAGCTAACAAACGTGATTAGCAAGTTTTCAGGTATAAATGATGCAGATTTCAGCATTTTATGGATAACTTGACGCCAAACGAAGCTTCACGAAAGAAGGAAAGGAGAGCTTGGACGCCAAGGACTAAAAGTGACGCATGGAAAACCTGTCCCGGGCAAAAACAGCAATTCTAAAGACTTTGGGGATCAGCAGTAACTTATTAGGATTAGGATAATGATGCAGTAACCTAGTAGGATTAGGTTAAGTAATGCAGTAGCTTAGTAGGAATAGGATATGGGTGTTATAAATACCCTATTTTGCTGAAGTTTTTATTATTCCGAATCATTCTAATTCTTCCATTAATTCGAATTCTCATACTTCTACTCAACACTCTCAATTCTTATTCTCTTCATCTATTCAACTCTTAATTTTCACAACAAAAGAAACGCTATTCTTAAAGGAATTCACTCCACAAGCCCTACCAACATCTACTACACGTGAGATCTTTATTTTGGTATAATGATAATGTCTATTGTGATTTCTATTGCACTCATGAGTAGCTAAACTTCTCTGTTGGGGTTATGGAAGCCTTATGAGATACTATCTATTGCTATGAGTTTGTGAATTCTTGACACGTATGCAGCTTATATCATTACTCTCTTCATCTTAATGCAAATTCTTGTGGTTGCAAACACATAGAATACGCCAGTATAGCATTAACTTGTTCAAAAGAAAAGTTATATGTCTGGAAAAGAGATAATGTCAAGGTAATAGGGCACCAACCCCTGTTAAAAAGTTAGTGCCGTAACTGGATTAACCTCTTGGAGAATTTGTACCGTTAGATGCGCTTTAAGCTTGAAAGATTTAAAGTGAAATAATCCTTGATAGTCGAAAGACGCCTGGATTTACTATAGAATACAATTCTCTATAAGAACATGCATGTCTGAATTCCGCATAACTCATAGCCAATAGAGACGTATAACTCATAAGGTGGACATAACCCCAACTCTCAATTCTCATTGGTTAAACATCTTACTAAACATTCTTTCTTTTTACTTTGGTATTTTCTATTTTTCACTCTGTTACATTATTGCACGCTACAATCCCCCTTTTTACGAAACTTTCACCAAAAGTCTAATAATCTTTGCTTACTTAGTGACCAAGTATTCTCTGTAGGATTCGACACCCAACCCAGTTGGGTTCTATATTTGACAACGACCGCTTACACTCTTACGAGAGCTGTAGTTTGAGCGTTATCAAATTTTGGCGCCGTTGCCGGGGAATACGGTTGTCAACTAAGTTTGTGATAATTACTAGACCCTTTGGTCAAAGATTCTCATACTTTACTTTTAGTTGTTGTTTTTGTTTTCTGTAGGTTTTTGTTCAATGCATTCCAAATACTAGAAGTTCTGGTCAACCATTATTACCTTTCAATCCTGAACCACATCATATTGGCAGAATGGAGGCTCAATAGGAAATTAAAAGAAGGGCTGCTCAACCGGAACAGGCTAGACTAGTTGCTCTGGCCGCCGCTCAAGTGCATCAATAGAATATTGATAATCCTGGGCGAGCAACAAATCCTGACGATGAGGATCTAGGTGATGATGAGTTACTAAACCCTAGGCATGATGCTGAGATGGCGACACCAGCCAACAGAAGAGATCGTCAAGCTAGGTTCAGGTATGAACACCGAGCCATACCATTCGATGATGATCTTGATGGAGCTGGTGCCACAGGAGCCATTATTCCTCCGCCATTGGCACCCAGAGCCAAGTTCAACATCACGAGCACCATGATTCAGTTATTGCAACTCAAGGGATTATTCGGTGGACTAGCAGGCAATGATCTGAATATGTATCTGATCAACTTTATTTCTACATGCAAGTCATTCGACAATCCTAGCGTTGGACAAAATGCAATTCGGTTGCGCCTATTTCGATTGTCTCTATCTGGGGAGGCAACTCTATGATTGAATGGGTTGACTCCTGATTCTATCACTAATTGGAGGCAATTGAAAGATGCTTTCCTAGAAAGATTTTTTCTGCCATCCAAGAGAGCACAATTGAGAGATGAAATCAGAAATTTTCGACAGCTTCCAACTGAAGCCCTCCACGAAACATGGGAGAGATTCAAGAAGAAGCTTATGAGGTGCCCAAACCATCACATGACCAATGTTCACTTGATGGAGATACTATATAGATCCTTGAATTCAGTAACTAAATCTGTGGTGGATAATGCGGCTGGAGGATCATTTATGGACCTCACCTTTGTTCAGGCGAGTGATATGCTGGACCGGATGACAAAGCAAAGTAGAGCTTGGCATACCAGGGATTCTGAGATAGCAAACCCTACTTTGTGTATTGGCATGACTGCAGAGCAAAGGAGAAAAGAAGAAGAACATGATCAAGATTTGGCGCACATGAAAACACAAGTGGATCTTCTTACAAATCATCTACTATCAGGGAAGACCGAAAAAGTCAAAGCAGTTGCGTCAAAAGGAAGATAGAAATCCAATTCTGAGGAAGAAGCCAACTACGTGAACAATTAGGGGGGTTTTCGAGGCAATTTCCAAGGAAACCAAGGTCGGAACTATTATGATAATTCTGGAAACAAAGACCGGGATCAAGGTAGTTGGAAGAACAAGACTGACAGGAGTGGCATGTATATTCCTCCTGGACGATGAGAGGCCACTACATCTGGTTCAGGAAATATGTCAATGGAAGATATGATGGGTAAGCTGTTGAAAGGAGTGGAAGCAACTAGCACGGGAGTAACTGAGGTAATAAATGACTTGGCCTCAATGAAGCAATTGGTTGACTCACATTCCACTTCAATAAGACAGCTGGAACAACAATTGAGTCAAATTTCAGCCACATTAAATCAAAGAAAAGCTGGTACCCTACTGAGCGACACAGTGCAAAACCCAAGAAACGATGGAATATGCATGGCTGTTACTACCAGAAGTGGTAAGGTGCTGGAAAATTCATCCCAAAGCAAGCAAGTGGCCAAAGATATCGTAGGTAATACAAAAGAAGATGACGCCGTCGAAACTGATGGAGTCGTTCATGACGTCAGTCCTCGACGTCCACAGCCTGAAAAGATCTTCGAACCTGAGCATGATGAAAAGAAAGTTGTGGAGAAAACAATTCCCCTTCCACCACCTCCTTTTCTGCAAAGATTAAAGAAGAGTGCTGATGATACCAAGTTAAATAAATTCATGTCAATGTTAAAACAGCTGACCATTAATGTTCCCTTGGTTGAGGCACTAGAACAAATGCCAGGCTATGCAAAATTTATGAAGGATCTTTTAACAAAGAAGCGAGAAGCAAGTGGTGAGTTGACAGATGCTGTTCATCATTGTAGTGCAACTGCTACTAGATCACTAGTTCAGAAGAAGGCAGACCCAGGATCCTTCACTATTCCTTGCACTGTCGTATCTTTGAATTTTGCCAAGGCATTATGCGATTTAGGAGCCAGCATTAACTTGATGCCATTATCCATTTACAAAAAGTTGGGGTTTGGTGATCCTACTCTAACCAATATGAGGCTTGTGATGGCTGATAGGTCGGTAAAACGACCAGTTGGTATTTTATGTGATGTATTGGTGAAGGTTTCTTCATTCATCTTTCCAGCGAACTTCGTTATTTTGGATTGTGAGGTAGACTCTGAAGTTCCCATAATCTTGGGGCGTCCTTTCCTTGCAACAGGAAGTGTGCTTATTGATTTAAGAGCTAATGAGCTTCTATTCCGGATGAATGACGAAGTAGTCCGCTTTGATGTATGTAAATCAATGAAGCAACCCAAAGATCTGAACGTGTTCTCGGTAGCCGATGTTTATATTGATGATGAGAAAGAATTACCCGTAGAGGAGCAGCTTGTTCATGATCCATTGGCGGTTGTGATTATGAATGTTGAGCATAAGGATGCTGAAATGTATGAAGAAACTATTTGTGCTCTCACAGGATTAGGGTCATATACTCATGCTCCCAAGAAGCTGGACCTTGATCTCAAAAACCGACCAACACCACCAGCTAAAGCTTCTATTGAGGAACCACCCATGTTAGAATTGAAGGAGCTGCCTAGTCATCTAAAGTATGGATTCTTAGGAAGCTGTAACATACTTCCGGTTATTGTGGCGGCAGATTTGGGTGAGCAACAAGTTGCAGCTCTCATCACGGTTCTACGAAAGTACATGAGAGCCATCGGTTGGACCATCACTGATATCATTGGTATTCCGCCTGGGATTTGTACACACAAGATTCAGCTTGAAGAAAATTGCTTAACCACTATTGAGCATCAAAGGCGTCTGAATCCACCTATGCAAGAGGTGGTGAAGAAAGAAATTATTAAATGGTTAGATGCAGGGGTTGTGTATCCAAACTCCTACAGTAAATGGGTAAGCCCGGTACAATGTGTACCAAAGAAAGGGGGCATGAACGGTAGTTTCGAATGAAAAAAATGAGTTAATTCCACTCAGACCTATCACAGGGTGGAGAGTATGCATGGAGTACCGCAAGCTAAATTTGTGGACCCTTAAGGATCACTTTCCAATGCACTTTATTGACCAAATGCTTGATCGATTAGCAGGGAAAGGATGGTTTTGTTTCTTAGACGGTTATTCCGGCTATAATCAGATATGTATCGCCCCCGAAGATCAAGAGAAGACAACGTTTACATGCCCCTATGGTACGTTTGCCTTCAAACGTATGCCATTTGGGCTATGTAATGCACCCGCCACTTTTCAGCATTGTATGAAGTCCATTTTTTCTGATATGGTGAAAGACACGCTAGAGGTATTCATGGACGATTTTTCAGTTGTGGGTGAGTCATTTGAATCATGCTTGACAAATCTAAGTATGGCATTGCAGAGATGTGTTGAATTCAACCTAGTGCTGAATTGGGAGAAGTGCCACTTTATGGTGAAAGAAGGTATTGTTCTTGGGCATAAAATCTCCAAAAGTGGAATTGAGGTGGATCGAGCTAAAATCGAAGTTATCGAGAAACTACCACCCCCAATTTCGGTCAAAGGAGTTCGTAGTTTCCTCGGTCATGCAGGTTTCTACCGAAGGTTTATCAAAGACTTCTCCAAAATTGCTTGTCCATTATGCAAACTTTTGGAGAAAGATGCAAAGTTTGACTTCAATGAGGATTGTATAAAGGCATTTGAATGCCTCAAAGAGAAGCTAATTGAAGCTCCTATCATGGTAGCACCAGATTTGTCTTTACCGTTTGAAGTCATATGTGATGCTAGCGGGGTAGCTTTGGGTGATGTACTTGGCTAGAGAAGAGAAAAGTTATTCCATCCAATCTACTATACGAGTAAGGTCTTGAACGAAGCCCAGAAAAACTATACTGTCACAGAACAAGAGCTTCTAGCAGTTGTGTATGCCTTCAAAAAGTTCCGTGCTTATTTGTTGGGAACCAAAGTGATAGTTCATACAAACCATGCATCCCTTAGATATCTGATGACAAAGAAAGATGCAAAACCACGACTAATTCGATGGGTATTGTTGCTGCAAGAATTTGACTTCTAGGTAAAAGATAGAAGAGGTTGCGAAAACCAAGTGGCTGATCATCTATCTAGACTCGAGAATGAGCATATAGCACAACAAGATCTTGAGATTGACGATACCTTCCCTGATGAAGAGATTTTAGCCACAATGATGGAGGAGTTACCATGGTATGCAGATTTTGCAAAATTCGTGGTGAGTAATGTGATGCCTACGAATCTATCATTTCATCAAAAGAGGAAGTTCATGCATGACGTGAGACACTATTTCTGGGATGAGCCATATTTGTTTAGACGATGCGTGGATGGTGTTATCAGGCGATGCATATTCTATGTTGAGGTGCCGAATATATTGGAAGCATGTCACACTTCCCAAGTTGGGGGACATCACGCAGGTAATCGGACAGCAATGAAGGTATTGCAAAGTGGCTATTATTGGCCTTCGATATTTAAAGATGCCTACGACTTTGTGAGAAAATGCGACCAATGTCAGAGACAAGGTGCAATTTTGAAACACCATGAGATGCCCATGTCGAAAATCCTTGAAGTAAAGCTCTTTGATGTATGGGGTATCGATTTTATGGGTCCATTTGTGAATTCGTTTGGAATGAAATATATCTTAGTTGCTGTAGATTATGTTTCAAAATGGGTCGAAGCAGTAGCATTGGCTGATAATGAAGGAAAACGTGTTGTTGCATTCTTGAAGAAAAACATCTTCTCTCGTTTTGGGGTACCACGTACTATCATAAGCGATGGAGGATCTCACTTTTGCAACAAACTGTTCAAATCCGTGTTGGCAAAATATGGTGTCAAGCAACATAAGGTAGCCACGCCTTATCACCCATAAACTAGTGGACAAGTAGAGGTTTCCAATTGAGAGATCAAGCAAATCCTTGCTAAGACTCTAAATGCGAATAGGAAAGATTGGTCTCGGATGCTGGACGATGCACTATGGGCTTATAGGACTGCATTCAAAACGCCAATTGGCATGTCCCCGTACCAACTAGCCTATGGGAAAGCTTGTCATTTACCCATTGAGCTCGAGCACAAAGCATTGTGGGCGTTGAAGCAACTGAATTTGAATTGGGATGATGCTATGAACTTGAGGTTAAAGCAGCTGAATGAGATGGATGAATTCTGTCTACATGCATATGAAAGATCAGACCTCCACAAGGAGCGGATTAAAAAGTATCATGATCGGCGGATTGTTCAACGAAACTTCCAAAAGGGTGATATGGTACTTCTTTTCAATTCCAGACTAAAGCTATTCCCAGGTATGTTAAGGTCCAAATGGTCTGGTCCGTACAAGATTAGCCAAGTCTACTCGTCTGGAGTAATTGAGCTAGAAGACAATAATGGTGTTGTCTTTAAGGTGAATGACCAATGAGTAAAACCATATATTGGCCCCCTTGACTCGATGAACTATATGGCCACCATCTGTCTCGACGAAGTCTAAGTACTTGAGGTAACTATGTCGTGCTGCGACAATAAATCAAGCGCTAGATGGGAGGCAACCCATCGTGATTTTTTCATTTCCTTTGCATTTGTTTTTACTAAATAAAAATCCAAAAAGAAGAGTCGAGCGACGACCGAAACTAAGGCGCTTGATGGGAGGCAACCTATCATTCTAATCGTTTTTGTTGTTTTTGAGTGCATGTTGGTGCAAGAGGTGTAAAGGAGGAGATTGGTTTCAAATTTTGATTTGGAAGTATTGCATGTTGAAGGTGGTAAGTTAGGAATGAAAAAGCAAAAAGCTATGGGCAAGGCAAGGCCTATGCAAATCTAGTCCACGAACAAGGCAAGGCCTATACTATGGCCTAAGCTCTCGGATTCTAGAGTGCCATAGCATAGGCACCGCCTATGCTAAACAATACCATAGCATAGGTGCCGCCTATGTAAAAGCATTTTGTCTCTGAATCTCATATGCCATGGCATAGGCGCCGCCTATGCCTAACAATACCATAGCATAGGCGCCGCCTATGCTCAACAATGCTTTGCAAAAGGCGCCGCCTATGCCAAGCATAGGCAAAGCATTAGGCGCCACCTATGGTCACTTTTGGTTTCCAAATCCGATTCCAAATGGGTCAAAACCTGACCCAAGCTTGTCCTATTAATAGAACCTTAGTCTTAAATCAAAAACACATTGCAATTCACCCTAAAGTGCCGCCTACCTCTCCAAATTCTCCCAAAAATTTTCCTTTTGCTCTTTTATTTTGCGAGAACATCTTCCAAGGCCATCAACCAAGTAAGTACTTCTTTGTTCTTCTTTTATGTACCGTAAGTACTACACTACTACGTCTATAATGAATTGTTTAATCTTGAAGTAGTATTGGTGATTTGAATATGGTTGAGTTGTTGTGATGAAACTAAGTGAGTGAAAGAATACGTAAGGATGCTCTTGACTTGTTTCCAACATGTATTTGATTTTGATACACTGTCATACTTTTGCGAAATTGACATAGTCTAGAACATTGCATAACCTTGTAACTTGAAAACTTGCTTGAATGACTTGTTTATTGCGATGACAATTAAGGTTAACTACAAACATAAGATGTTGTGATAAATTGATACAATATCTATGTAGTAGTTGTATTCAAAGTGATGCATGAAAGCATTACCAAGATTACATGATCTAGAATTGAGAAAGGATAGTCAAGATGATATGAAAAGTATGACTGCACTGATTATATTATTGAAACATAACACCTAAACATATATCGATGAAATCTGAGTAATCGACATTGGTCACTTCACTAGTTCGTACAACCAAACTAAGTGTGGGGTGGTGCCACTACTGCTTGTTTATTGATTGTATCCACCGAGATGAAGCTAACATGACTATTATTTTAATCTCAGGTACAATGGCACCAAAAACAAGACAAGGGAAAGAAAAAGCAACCACTTCACAAAAAGGCCAAAAAAGGGGACGAAAAGAGCAAGGAGAATCCTCCTCGCTGAAAATACGTCGCCACATGTTTGGAATTAAATGGGTCCTCGAGGAGGAAGGAAAGGAGTGGTATAGGAACAATAAAGAGAAAAAATATGTTCATGTGGAGTTGATACACAAGGAAAGCCTAGCAAAGAAAGAACCCCGTATGTTGGCTAAGATAATGGCGTTATATCTTGATTTCATCTTCCGAGATATGGGAGAGTGCAATCTTGATTTAACACGTGAATTCTATGCCAACTGGTCACCGAAAACTATAGGGAGTGAAGTAAAGATTCAGGGCCAAGTTCTGCAACTAAATGCGGAGTTCTTCAACTCCTTTCTGGGTTTGCCATCTGTTGATCCATCACCACTCAAAGAGCTATACAACAGACCTCCGTATAGGAAAATTAGACACACATTGTGCGGAACAAGATCTATGGCACGATGGATCAGACACAAGGACATCGGTCGGCACAACACCTTCCTATATGCTTCCTTGAATAGAGAAGCTCGGATATGGATGCGAATAGTCAACTCTTGTCTGATTCCAGGGACCCAGTACATGAATATTACACGAGATAGAGTGTGCTTGGTGTACGCATTGATGACGAATATTCCTATCAAAATTGGGGCAATTATTCGATCTACAATGCGAAAGGCCAGGCTACACAAGAGGTCCCACTTCAGCTTTGGCAATCTGTTAACCGCAATATTGAGGAAGGAGGACATCAAAGAGGAACCGACTGATCATAAACTTCCACACAACCCAAAGAGGGTTGACCTCACAAAGGTTAAAGATGCTGAAACCACGCAGGGCGTCAACCTTACCATTAAGGAAAGGCATACTCGGGATGAGAGTTTCTTTTGCCATCTTTATGGCATGACTCGATTTACCATGATGAGCGGAGGTCGTGTTCCAACTGCTGCAGAGCTCCAACAGCTTGATTATGACTACCCAATGAATGAGCATGCAAGGCAAATGTGTGGAGTAGGTGTGTACTTTGAGGAACCTCTTGATGACGATGTGCCAACCGATGATGATCGTTGAATGCCAGACTCCGACGTGGAGGAAAACTCTGATGGCGAAGACTCTGATGATGATTCCGATGAAGGGGGTATGACCCCAGACATAGAGGAGGAGTCCGACTAACCAGGTTCTTCTTATTTATTTTCCACTGAGGGCAGTGTGTCCCGTCTAAGTGTGGGGTGCTGGTATTTGCATGCTAACCTTCTTTATCTGCATTTGCATTCATTTATGTTTGTTTTGTTTGTTTTGTTTTTTTAAATTTTTTTTTTTAATTTTTAACTTTGCATGAAATTGTTCTGATAGGCAGCATGGTATTACAACAAGAGTCTGTGATAAAATCATTACTATTGAGACGTTTAGGCTCTAATAGTGACTCATTATGTTATAAGTGTGTGGTTCAATTCCTTCATCTGTTGGGTCAAGAGTCTATACTGCTTCCAATAAAGTCGACCATGTGCCTTGTGTGTGTGAGATGATAGTATATTCTATGTTTGTGGTTGATGCTAGAACTTGCCTGGTATGTATGTAAAGCGAAATAAAGAGTGTGAGTTTAGGAGATGATTTAGGCATTTCTTTGGAAACCTATGATTCTTTACCTTCATTTTATCTACCCATAGACATCATCCTAGATAACCCCCTTTGAGCCTTTAGCCTATTTTCTTTGACAGCCTCATATGTAAGCCTAATACATTCTTTCAAGACCATAATTTGATCAAAATTCCTAAGCGCTTTAAATTGTAAAGTCATGTGACAAAATAAGATGAAATTGGGTGAGAATTGTGCCTTAGAATGTATTGGTGCTTGAATTTGTTATGAAAAATAATTGCTATCAATAAGTTAAGAGTTATCAACATTGGAAGCCACCATGTATGGCAATTGCGAGGGCCAGGTAGCAATTGCTATTCCGTAATACCTGGGATGGGTATAAATATTTCATTTTTTACTTGTTTTTGCCCATTTCTCTTCCATTTTCAAGAGACACAAACTCTAAGTATTAGGAGGGCTTGACATTAGAGCTTGTGTGTGATTTGGTGAGCTTGAATAACAATCATTATGCAATTTTCCTTCAAATTTGAGGTAAGATTCCTTCTTATTCATGTGGGTTTTCTCATTTCTTATTTAAAATCTCTGAAACTTGGTGACTTTATTTTCACACCAATGTAGCTTGGGTTTCACCCATTTTAAGGGTGATTACTCATGAGCCTGAGGAAATATTGGGTTGGCTTCAAAAATGTGATTTCTATAAGTGGAACCCACATGGAATTTTTGAGTAATTTTGGACCAAAAATATAATAGTAAAATATGGGTATCATCATTCTGGTATTGATTGGTAGAATATAATTTTCATAGCGTAGAACCTTTTAGAAGCTTCTCAGAAGGGAAAATCAGTGATTTCGGAGATTTTGAGCTTTTTTCAGTGTCTATATAGGCTATACTTCACTCTTCTTATATATTGAGCTAGTTCATAATATTTTTTATGATATCATGTTAGATTTAGGATGGGTTTTTGATATAGGTGATATGATTGACAATATTTGGGATCGTTGGATCATTTAGGCTATTCAAAAACCATAAATTAGGCATAAATGACTTAGTTACTCATGCTCTAGGTAACATTTTATATTAGGATTGAATTATTACTTAGTTAACATCTAAAAATGGATTTAGATACCTTAGTCTAGTTTGAGCTAGAATTGTCCTGAAAAGGATTTAAAGGATTAGAATGGGGCCCTTCTGGCCCGCCTTTAGCAAAGACTAGAGATAGTTTGTTTGAACTTTATACACTCGTGATATACCTTGAAATTCTTAATATATGTCTTGATGAAACTAGAGACCTAATGGAAATGATGGTTTGATATTTTAGATTGATGCTAAATACGGTAAAACTCGATGGTGGTGATTTGATTTTATATTGATGATATATATATATATGTGTATATATATATATGTATACTAGTTTGAGTTGGGATAATGATTGTGATATTAAAAATATATACCGATTTGAGTTCAAATAATAATTATGATATTGATGATATATTTACCGGCTTGAGTAGGGCTACTACTTATGATAGTGATTATATGATACTATTTCAAGGCCGGCAAGGAAGTATGATATATGGACAATGTGGATATTGTTTTAAGTTTGGAAATAGGAACTTGTCATAGTGTGGCATGGCATGGATGGATTCTAGTCATATAACAAAAGTTGGTAAATGACGGTGGTTCAGTTTATACTTTATTTGATTGTATCCTCCAGGCTTATGGGGGCCTGCATTGGGTTATATACTTTTTCATACTTATTGGCTTGTGGATGCTAATTTTGTAGCTATAATTATTTGTATTTTATTCTTTATGTTATGTTATTATTCTAGTTATTTACTTATTTTTGCACGGTGATATTGGAGTTGCTCAGGTTCGCCTTTTTACCTTTACTTAGTTATGTTATCTTGCATTTTATCATATTTATATCATGATTTAGCTTAGTTGGTTGATAATTCCTATCGAGTATCGATGGTTTTAGTACTCATACTACAGTTTTATACCCTTTTAGTGAAGATCTGAGGTCTAGTTGCCGCCCTTGATTTTTCTACCATGCTTTATTGGATTCCAAAGATAGGGTGAGCTCTTGGATTTGGAGTTGCTCCTTTATCTTTATTTCATTTATGCCTAGTCTTTTGTTTTGAGATAGATTATATTGACAATTTTAGAACTTGAGTAGTATTTATAGTAGCTCTTATACTAGCTCTACCAGGTTGTGGGATGGTTAATTGTATTGTTAGTTACCTTTGTCAATTTCTATTGCCTTTTCTATAAGTTGCAATTGTCTATTTTTTCCTCTTTTTGGCATTTTCCACCAAGATAACTCATTGAATTTAGCTCTAAGTTATGGTTTGGCTTACTTACTGGCGGGATAAAGTAGGTGCTATCATGACTTGAAAATTAGGTCATGACAAATGGCTATTAGAGCCTAGGTTTTACCGATATTATTGGTACATGAGCAAGTGTCTAGTAGAATCCCATGGATTAAAATGATGACGTCTATTTCCTATCTTTGGAAGGCTATAGGACATTCTCAGGAGTTCTTACTTCTTTAACTTGTTTTGTGCTAAGATTCTGAGTTGGTTTATAGAACATACATATGACTTTACTCTTTTGCAGATGGCTAGGACACATTCTACTACTACATGAGATAAAGGTCTCGATGCTAAGCCTAGGGATCCTGTTGCTATTTGTGGACAACCCAGAGGTCATGGACTATCTCAAGATATGACCATATTTAGGGGCCAAGTTAGGGGGCCTTCTCTAGACCCTATTTCCACTCCTGAGCCAGAGGTTCTTCAGCCCCAGCCAGCAGTGGGTTAGGTACTAACCCAGGCTTCACTAGTGTTTATTTCTTCTTTAGTGCTCAGGGATGGCTTGGTTCAACTTTTAGGGTTGGTTGGTTGTATGTTTTTTGGTGGTGCACAATCTACATATCAAAGTTATACTGAGGAGGAGGCACAACCTGTAGCTATGGATTCCAAAGTTGAGGACCCTTATGCACCGATAGTTGCTCAACTAGTGGTTTCCTAGCCTGCTATATTTGTTGAGGAGCAAAAGATATTGGGTAGATTCTTGATATTGGCTCTGCCTAGGTTTTCTGGTACACCGGGCGATGATGTATTTGATTTTTTTTATTGCTTGTGAGGATAAGCTCAATAATTTGAATCTGGTTGAGACTCGTGGTGTGGATTACACTATCTTTCAGTTGGACTTGGTAGCTCAACATTAGTGGAGAGTTCATTTTTATTCCAGGCTAAATGGATCTTCTCCTTTGACATGGGCTCAATTCCCTGATATTTTCTTGGAGAAGTACATACCTCTCAGCCTTATATATCATTTAAAGGATTATTTCTCTCAATTTGAGTAGGGCTCCATGATGGTCATAGAGTATGAGTCTTGTTTTCATGAGTTGGTGAGGTATGATACGTCTATTCTAGATACTAAGTATGCAAGGGTTCATTGTTTTTTCATGGATTGAGACTTCCTCTTTGCATGTCTACTCAAAGTTTAGTTGTTATAGGTAGGTTATTTGGTGAGGTTTTTGATCACGCTCAGGTAATGGAGTAAATGCATTGTGAGGCCCAATAGGGCAGTGATAAGTGACCTCGGCGTCAGGTTAGTTTCAGTGGGAGTCATAGTGGCTCCTAATTCAGAGGCAATGGTTTTCAAGGTAGGTGCCCTCCGCGTCAGTCGTATCATCCTCAGAGTCAGCCTACTATACCTATTCAGGAAGCACTCTAGATAACTAACAGAGGTTAGTCTTATGCTAGTGATCACCCTAGCTAGAGTAATGGTCATTCTTTGAGCGGTTCGTCTTCTGGTTATTCTATCCGTGGCGGCTATTTTGGGTCAGCCAAATCTTTTAGTTCTAGTTTAGCTCATGTGACCTTTTATAGTTGTGGATCTTTGGGTTATTCATGGGGAGATTGTTGCTTTAGTTCAAAGTGTTCCCCCAATTAGAGAAGTTCATCCCCTCAGCTAGAGGCAGGTCGCATGATCGTAGGGGTAGTCCCAGGGATTTATTAGCTGTTGATGTTGTAAGGATTGTGTTGCAGCTACTAAATCTTT
The DNA here is from genome assembly GCA_030864225.1 of Capsicum baccatum var. pendulum. Taxonomy (NCBI): domain Eukaryota; kingdom Viridiplantae; phylum Streptophyta; class Magnoliopsida; order Solanales; family Solanaceae; genus Capsicum; species Capsicum baccatum. The sequence continues at coordinate 222,593,489 of CM061552.1, read as the reverse complement.
TCATGATGTCCATCTCCTTTAATGTGTATTTGGAATATATCTAGATTACATCTAATTCTCCTAAATAGAGTCTAGGTCAATCCTATATAGCCTAATTTAGTGACTTTTCTTGATCTAATCCCTGTACTTTCTTATAAATACTTGTTTACCTTATCATCCTCTTTAGGCAGTTTAAAAAGTCTAAAATTATTATGTTCACTTAGTATAGATCAATGAAGTAGTTTTCAAGCGGATTCAACAAGACTTAAGATTATGAACTTGATTAGTATTTTCACTTTTTCCTCTTATTATAATACCAAAACATAAATTTTAAAATAAATAATTGGAAGTTTGTAATTCCTTTTTATATCAGGCTAAATTCATTGATTTATAAATCAAATTTTTGTAATGTTGTTCCTTTTATATGAAATTTAGTTTTAACATTGTTGTATGCCGATAATAGATGTTTTTTTTCGACATTTGTGATTCATTTTAGTACTGGTGAAATTGATAGGAGGTTATGGAGGTCACGAATTAGGCTAAAAGGTTAAATTCTTTTTAATTTATGAATCATTTTTTTTTTACACTATCGTAACTTTTATGTGCAATTTAGAGCTAATATTATTGCATGCCGGTAGTATATTTGTGTTTAAGAAATTTAAAATTTTTTTCTAGACAGGTGCATTAGATAGGAGGGTATGAAGGTAACAAATTATGGTAGAATCTTAGCCGATGTTATGTTTTGACTTGCTTTTCGGTAGTTTATTTTTGGTGGGAGTCTGGGAGCATAGTGTCTACCATAGTTTTAACCTCATACATTTCTTTCTTGCTTTTGAAGTCTATTACTATCTATTGTAGATTGTGTTTCAGTTACCACATTATTTCTCTGATGTTATCCATTGTTTTCCTATGTTTCTTCACTATTGTATTTCCTTTCGTAATATTCTCATAATACTGAATACTAACGTTGGTATTTTTACTGCAGTGATTTCTTAGAAAAAGAAAAAACTAACTTTATTGTTTGAAATTCTAATAAATCCTCCACCACATTACCGCCTAGGTTTTCAAGCATAATAGTTTCATTGGCCAACTTAAAACATATGTAAATATCTTCTTACTTCTAATTCATATCTAAAAATGCTATCCATTCTAGATTATGAATATTTTCTGTGTTAGCTTCAACTTGATTAGTTAGAATGTTTAAATAGTCCAATTCAAAATTTATTTTACATTATATTAAGAATAAATTAGTTATATTAAAAATGTGAAGGTCCTAAGATGTTGTTTGGATTTTGTAACCTTCACTAAAAGTCTCTTCAATAGACAAAATAATCTTTTCAGTTTTTGTCTTTAGTTATTATTTAATTATCATTAAAGTATTGAATATTAAAATACATGAGAAGACTTCTATATACATGAAAAATGAGAACTAACATTGGCAAATATATGGGATTCCTACGTATAAAGAAAGTTTAGTACGTGAAGGTGACTGGTAAGTATATGAAAAGTTCCAACGTGAAGTTTATCATCCTAAATATGTGGGAAGTTAATATGTGGGGACTCTATAAAAATAATTATAAATCCAAAGTCTTATTTATCTGCCATTGCTACAAAGTGTCTCAATTGTTGAAACTTTGTTGCCAAGCCCTCTATTGTTCTGAATCCAGGTAAAAATAAATAAATAAATCAATATTGACATGTTCATGATTCGTGATAGGTTTGATGTATGGGATGATTTTATCTTCTCGATGAATTTTAGGATGTTTTAATTATAAAATCTGTCTCGATAAGTTATATATGCTAAGGCTGAGATGCTTTAGTCATTGTTCTTGAACTATAGAATATTTTAATGTGTCAAATTTTGAGCTTTGTTGACAATGTTTGGTTCATATATGTACTGTGTGATATTTTTATCCAATGAAGGATCTTGAGAAATTGACTTTTCTTAATAGAGATGTTTGAATACTAAAAGAAAAAGATGTAACTAGTTATATACTTGTCACGACCCAAAAATCAACGGTCATCATGGCAATTGTTGCGATGAGCCTTGACAAGTAAGCCTATCACCTAAACTAATATGAAATGAGAAATCAATACCAAACCCAAGGCAAGAATCCTAGAATAGAGTCAAACCACACATATATGGTAAAAGCTGAAATACATAGTCACGATACTATACAAAAATCCCCAAACCTGGTGTGACAATGTAAGACCTAACTAGTACAACTCGAAGTCAAAATACATAGGATATCTAAAAAGGAGAAACTTTATCTCTGAATACAAATAAAGACATAGTCTAGATGAGAAAAGATAATAGCCAACTTCGGATGCATAGATCAACTGCTACCTCAAATGGGCTCCAAGTATCGCATGAATCAACTGTCGTAAGGCATACTCGTACCATGATCTACACCAAAATGGTGCAGTAGGGGTGAGAACGGTCCACTTGTACTCAGTAGATATCATAGGCCGACTGAGCAAAGTAGAAAATAAATCATACAAAATACACACTATGAGCATGTCATGTGCAATCAAAAAATGTCCAAAACTATAGCCCACACCGTCTCCACTAACAGTTTTACAATATTCACATATGCAACATACAAATACGATAAGGAAGCATAGGTATAAAAATATCACACATGAAGGCAATAAGTAAGTAATGCATATAGACAAATCTCATTTCAAGAAAGATAATACAATACAAAAAGAGCACAAGGTATGTAAAATACGATGATGATGATGATAATGATGATGATAATGTGCGAGGTCATTGCACAACCTCCGTATACACATACCGAGCTATGCTCTAGAGGTAGGACCCATGGGGGGTTCGTCAATCCTTATACAATCCATGTACAATACCATACATATCTCCTCTCTGACACATCCATCAGTAAAGGATTTTAAAGATGTCACATTTTCTATCAAGAAAAGCTAGTATTTCAGAATTTCCATGGTGGTACCAATATTTCATGAATGTATATGATATGAGGATGTAATGCTCGCAACTAACCAAAATAAGAATTTTCATAACCAACTAATAAATATACCAACCAAGTGAGCCAAAAATCCACTCAATATTCCAACCATCCATGAAATCCAATATAATTCATATGCCAATACACCAAAATATACTATTGATACCACAATAGGCTTTTTTTAATCAAATAAGATACAACTAATTTCACATACACAAGGAAAATAAGATCATATAAGTCCCCACACAGTCATACATAGTAAATAATGTTCCAAAGCCACCAATTATCAATAGTGTACGACCCCACACAGGCAAGACACAACAATATATCCATTTTCATGATTGGTTCCCATAAAATTAATATAATTTTGTACAAATATTAACTACCCAACCTGTTCTAACGAAAATTAAGTCATAACCTACCTCAAATGCCAATAACTAGAACGAACAACCTTCTACACAAAGCTTTTCCTCACGAATTGACTCAAAATCCACTAAAAGATACAAATATAGAATCTATGTGTAAAAATAAAATCAACAATACCCATATTGCCTATTTAAAAAATGAGGTTAAAGCGGATCTCTAAAATGAAATTTCATAAAAGAAGGGTAAAATTGGAATTTTAGTTTAAAAATATATTTTCCTTGATTAAAGGAACATATATAAGAAAATCCAAGTGAAAATGGGTAGAAATTGAGGTTTAAATTTAAAAAATAATATTTTGCATTTCGGGCCAAAATCCAAAAATTTCACCATTGAATTAGAATTTTAATGAAGTTTAAATGATAAGAATCGAAGAAAAGTAATTGAAATAGGGATTTGAAGCTTATCCAAGCTCAAAAATGAAAAAAAAAGCTTAAAAAACTCTAATTCGAAGCCCCAAGTCCTGAAAATGGTGTAAAAATCTCAAAAAAGAAAAATAAACTCCCCAGGCATCGTCTAAGTGACTATCAAGTTGCTTAGGCATCTATCGCTTGAGAGACCAGGCATCACTTAAGCGAAGCCTTCCTCGTCGTTTACGTGGCCTGGCTGTCGCTTAAGCAACAGGCGTTCCAGTGACACTTAAATGACCAAGCCATCGCTTAAGTGAGCCTAATGTCAATTCGATGACATTTTGGCTGTCAAGCCAAATAACTTAAGTTATTAATCAATACTTAAGCGAGTGCACTAGCTGAGTGCTTCACAAACTAGAGACTTGGAGAAGTCTCCATGGGACCCTTGAGATTTATCTAGAGTCTCGAGAATGCAAACGAACTATGCTACCTTATCAAATTCAACGCTCCAAACTTATTAATGATATCATATTTTCAATATAACATCATTTTAACAAAATTGACCCCTGAAACTCAATTTCACAGCTTTTCAAATCAAGGGTAAAAATGAGATATAAAATCTATAAAACCACATCAACTAGGTTACCAACCTAATAACAACGTTCTAGATCTGATGACACATTTTATTTTTCCATCCAATGCACATATCAATAAATGTTAACCAAAGTCTACTATAAGGCTTTTCAAGCCACCAAGAACCACAATTTCATATAATTCACATCAAAATCCATTAGGAATCGTGCCAATCATCCCCACACCCTAAAAATATCACAAATCAACCAAGGAGTGGGGGAAAATGGTCAAATCACAAAAAAATAAATATTTCACATAAATCACCAAAAAAATCAAATCATACATCATCCATTACTAAAAATCCAATTCATCCTCAAACAAAAGGCAAGATAAATACCTGAGACCACAATATGCTGGGGATAACTACTACGCATATCCGGCTCGACCTTCCAAGTAGCCTCATCTACAGGTCGATGTCTCCACTAGACCTAATCACATGAATATCTTTAGAAAACATCCGTTTAACATCTCTGGCTACAATGGAGATGGGCTCTTCAGCAAAAGACAACCTCTCATCTAACTGAATGGAACCCATCGAATGAAATAAGACTCATCAAATATGTAATGGCAAAGCATAGAAATATGAAAAACTAGCTGAATAGTTGATAATTCTGGGGGAAAATCCAACTCATAAGCCACATCACCAATAGTCTAGAGATTCTCTAATGGCCCTATATACTTGGGGCTAAGCTATCCCCTCTTCCCAAACCTCATTATGCCCTTCCTGGGTGACACATGAAGGAAAACTCAATCACTAATACTAAATCTCAAGGCACAAAGTTTATGATCCGCATAACACTTTTGCCTACTTTGAGTCACACAAGGTCTATCCTGAATAGCCTAAACCTTATCTAAATAAACACAAAACATGTCCGTACCTTGAGGTCTAATCTTAAAAACTTCAAACTAACCAACTACTGAGCGATAATGCATACCATAAAACATCCTAAATGAATCCATATCAATACTAGAATAGTAGCTATAATTATACGCAAACTCTGCCAAAGATAGAGACTGCTTTTATTGACCATCAAAGTCCATAATGCAAGCACAGAGCATATCCTCCTAAACTTGAATAGTCTACTCCGACTGACCATTGGTTTAGGGATGAAAAGTTATTATAAGATTAATCCAAGTACCTATATCCTCTTGAAATGTATTCAAGAAGTTGGATATGAACATTGGACCTTGATTTGAGATGATAGACACTAGAAAACCGAGAAAGAAAGACTATCTCATGATCATAGATATGGGCCAATCTCTCAACACTGAAACAAAATTGAACTGTAATAAAATGAGAAAATTTGGTCAACCAATCGACGGTGACCCAAACACTATCTAAACCATAAGAAGTACGAGGTAGCATAATCACTAAGTCCATAATGATCCATTCCTATTTCTACCCGAGAATGGGCAACCTCTAAAGCAAACCACTAGGTCTCAAATGCTCGACCATCACCTGCTGGTAACAGAGGCAATAATCTACAAAATCTTCTACATCCTTTGTCATACCACCCCACTAGTAATGTTGTCTCAAATCAAGATACATCTTAGTCACTCTTGGATGAATATAAGCCTCATCCAAAATTAATTTAATCCAATCACCCACTCTCGACACATAAACTCAGCCACCACTCCTTATGACACCATCTAGATCAAGTAAGGTTTTTTTATCCTCACCACTCAATACCTTATACTGAATCACTCTCAACCCAACATCATCAAATAAATGATCTTTAATCTACTCCATCAAAGAAAACCTAGCCTCTACGAATGCCGAAACATACCTAGGTATAGAAATATCAAGAATAACCATCTACTAAGGCATAGACTTAACCTCCAAGGCCAAAGGTTGCTCTTGAGTCAAAATATATGCCAAGATGCCCATGCTAGTCAACTTTTGGCTCAAGCCATCTGTAATACATTAGCCTTGGAATGATAGAGAATAGTCAAGTCATAATCCTTAAGCAACTCAAGATAAATGAAATTTTCTCATATTAAGATCTAGTTGGGTAAAGAAATATCAAAGTCTATGATAATCTGAGAAGAACTCATAAAGAACTCTATCTAAGTATTGCCTTCAAAACATCAAAGAAAAACATCTAGACATAATTCCAAATCATAGGTAGGGTAATTCCTCTCATGAGGCTTTAACTGATGAACATCATAATAAATCACCTTATTCTCCTGCATCAACATAACACCCAGGCCAACACCTGAAGTATCATAGTAGATAGTAAAACCCTCACACTTCTTAGGCAAGGTCAAGATAGGAGAAGAAGTCAACAAATTCTTTATCTTTTAGAAGCTTACCTCACAAACATTGAACCACTGAAAGGAAATCTTCTCCTCAATCAACATGGTCAATAGTGTTGAAATAAATGAAAAACCCTCAACAAAACATAGATAGTAGCCCGTTATACTAATAAAACTCTAAATCTTAGTAGGAAAAGTTGGCCTATCCCAATCACAAACCACTATAATCTTGGCTGTATTAACTATAATACCATCCTTGGTCACTATATGAACTAATAAAGATACATAATCCAACCAAAACTCACACTTAGAGAACCTAGCATAGAACTTCTCATCCCTCAATCTTTGGAGCATGATCGAAAAATCCTCCTAATGATCGACCTAACTCTTGGAATAAATAAAGATATCATCTATAAATACAATGACAAAAACTTCTAGATATAGTACAAATACCCAATTTATCAACTCCATGAATACAGTTGGGGCATTGGTCAACATATACGAGATGACTAAGAACTCATAATGACCATATCAAGTCTAAAAAGTTATGTTCGGAATATCCAAAGCTCTAATCCTTAACTGGTTATATTTGAACCTCAAACTAATCTTTAAAAACGTCAAAGCACCCAGAAGTTGTTTAAACAAATCATCAATAAAAGAAAGAGGATACTTATTCTTAATTGCCACTTTGTTCATCTATCACTAATTAATACACATACACATAGAACCATCCTTCTTATTAATAAACAGGACAGACGTATCCTAAGGTGATACACCAGGTTGAATAAATCCCTTATCCAATCACTTCTATAACTAATCTTTCGATTCCTTCAACTCTACTGGGGCCATCCTATAAGGAGGAATAGAAATGGGCTTCGTTCATATTATGCTATATAAATATAGCACTTTCAATGCTTAAAATAATGAAAATATGCAAGTTTCTTAGGTTGTTTTGTTAAATATGATGTGTTTTAGTTAAGTTTTGTAGAAAACTAGGATTTAGATGCTAAGTCCAAGAAAAAGATGAAAAATGGAGTTTTTGGCTTCCTACTTGACCATTTTTGGGTATTTTTAATACTTACCGAATGTACATGACCCAAACAAGTGCTGAAACTTGAAGTTTGGAATCTTGGTTACAAGAATCGGAAGGCCTGCCACTTACCTATATCTACATATAGATTGCATGTAGCCCTTGTGGTTCGTATGTGACTAAGGTAAGTACAAAAATTAAAAATCCAACAAGTGAATACAGAGATAAAAATTTAACCAAGTAATTAGTACACTGTCATGATATAGAAAACAAAAAGATGGCTCTACTTCTCCAAACCCTCCCCCAAGTCCTTCACCTGTTTAAATTTTCTTGATTCCTATGGCTTTTTCTATGGAACATTTAAATCATGCACTAAAATGATACTTTACATTTACATATGAATGAATCCCTATTTGTGTGTTTCATCTATCTCTTCTTTACTTTAAAAGTAGTTCTTTATGTTGGCGTTGCCCCAGTGGCCATAAGTTAACTAACTTGTGTTTATTTTACTCTTGGTTTACTATTTTAACTTTTCAATAATGCCAAAAGGGGGAATACTACCAAATTCAAGTAGTAGGGACCAGGTACCAATTATGTATGTTGAAGTGAAGGTATATTCATAGGGGAAAAGTGAATGATGTGTTGAATATTTGGAAAGCATGGTGTATAATGATATGCAAAAGAATGTTAGTGAAATATACTGGTGCTTAGCGATAGGGGAAACTATGATGCATAGTGATAGGAGGAAAATTCATCGACCATAATGGTAATTACTCTGATAGAATGAGATGAATGAGCTTTGATGCTAAAAATCTATGGTTGGTTTGTCATCATAAAAAAGGGGAAAATTGCTATATCTTATTTTGATGATGATTGATAAGTGGTGAATTTACCACTCATTTGCACTCAACATTCGTACACATTTCCATGATTTTAATCTATAACTAATATCCATATTTTATAGGTATATAGGTTATGAGGTGGAATAATGTAGACTCAAGCTAAAAGTATCAAAAGAAGAGAAACGAAGTGTAGCTGGAAGACCTGGAGCAAAAACAAGCCTTAGTTATCGTGATTGTGGTCTGAGGGCCAGGATCAAGGCCAATCAAGAAGGTAAGCAACCTTTATTGCATGGATCTACCCGCATTCGCGGTAGCCACGATCACAACAAATCTTGTGTGATCGCGGAAATGTGGGATTAGGCCCAGGGGCAATTTTGTAATTTTTAGCAACCGACCCCAAATCCATTAAAAATGTAAAACCCTTTCCCATTTAGGGTATTCTAGAGACTAGAAATACTTTTAATTTGAAATTAAAACCCTAAATTGGGCAAGAATTGTAATTTCATTTGGAGAATTGGATTTTGTTATTTGTGAAAAATGGATGCTTTGAACAATCCTTTTGGTATATGTTTCTTTCTTATCTTTATGAGTAGCTAAATCTTTTAGTCTTGCGATTATGTTGAACTAAGGTGCAATTAGTTTTGGGTTGTAATGTGTTTGTGTATATGCTAGTTAGTTGATAATGGGTTCTACTATTGCTTGATCAAATTGGATGGGATTTTTGGGTAAAAACCCCAAATACCTAAAATGGTTTTTTTGGGTAAAAACCCCAAACTATTCAAATCTCAAACCATCTTAGAAATAGGGGTTTGGGTGAGCTTTTGGAACCCACATCATCCTTGAATGAGGGATGTGAGAACCAAAGGAATAGTAGCTAATTAATGGGTTTAGTTTACTAATTTTTACTATCTTAGACATACGAGTGAGTGCGAAGTTTACTATACCTTGGGTATTTTCCTAGAAATAGGGATACCCTATTGAGCTACTAGGTGAATATAATTTAAACACTTGTTAGGTATCCAAAAGGTTCAATGGGTGAAATTCTTGAGGTTTTGTTGACAAACTAGCCTTAAGGAACCTAGACCTAGCCTACCATATTGTTAACAACTAGCATGTACACAAAATTTACATATAACCATACCTAACTTGCTCTTAGGTAGACTTAATCCCAAGATTCTCTTTATATCGATGTTAAATTACAATAGTTGTGTGGTTTGTCGAATTGAATTGCTATTGACACACACGTTCCCAAAACAAAAACTCCTTATTTGAAATTATGCCTTTTACTTTATTTGTACTTCGGGTGTATTCTTAGTAAGTGTTAATACCCATAAGACTAGAATTCTACTTTTCACTCCTTATGGATTCAGCCTCAACAAAAGTTAAGTTATGGACAACGATCTTCCTCTACCAAGTTGTATGGTATAGGTGAATGTTATCAAAATGGCACCATTCTCAGGGAGTGAAATTTAGTTTTCTCTTATGCGATATTGATTTTTACTTATGGTATACCCATAGTGGTGTATATTTACTTTGGTTTTTTTATTTCCTTTTAGGTAATTTCTATAGCATAAATAAAACCTTGAGTGACAATGCTAGTCAAGCCAGGTTTTTTGATGGCCCTCTTGATGATCAGGGGAAACTCAATGACGTTAGTCATTTAAGTACCATCTGTATCCCACCTACTCATAGGAACAATGTCTTTCATTTCACAAGCTTCATGTTGCACATGTTGCAAATGAAGGGACGTTTTAGGGGTAAAGCTTATGAGGACCCCAACCTTTAGTTGATGAATTTTGTAGAAGTTTGTGCAACCTTTGATATTGCACACATAACCTAAAAGTCCATCCTGCTTCATCTCTTCCCATTTTCTCTAATGGGAGAGGTGGTATTATGGCTTTGATCTCTTCCAGCCGGATCTATTATTTCAAGGGATGAACTCACCATAACCTTCCTTGACCGATGTTTCCCACTGTCTAAAATGCTCCAATTAAGGGATGAGATCATTAACTTTAGGCAATTGAATGAACCACCCTTGTATGAAGTATGGGAATGATTCAATGGAAAACTAACACAATGTCTAAACCACGAGGTCCCGGAGAATATACGTCTCCAAATCTTCCGCCGAGCACTTCACTTAATAAAATCATGGAAGACAATGCTGAGGGGGATCTCTAGTGATGTTGCATTATCATGCAGCAATGAATTTTCTTGAGGAGATTACCAAGCAAAACCAGGGATAGCATAACCAAAATGCTAGGGTTCCTAGGAGCTCTCCCACTACATCCTTGGTTGACTAGTAACAAAGAAAACGAGATGAAAAATGAGAGGAGAATATGGATAATTGATGATGCAATTAGAGATTTTGACAAAACATGTTATGGTTATACCCACAATAGTGGTAAATATTAGGGAATTGAAAGCCTATGAGGATAATAAAGAAGATAAAAAGCTCGATGAAGAGATTCAGTAATTGGCAAATTATTTGAAGGGTTCTGGACCTGCCTATAAAATACAAGGTTGGAGTCAAGGTTGGATGGACCGTGAACATAACCATGATTGGAGAGGTAGAGATCGTGAGTATGAATGGTATATTCCTCCTCATGAACGGATAAAGATGTTTTGGCAAGTATTTTAATGAGGGTTTTGAGGACACAACTTAAGAAATAAATAATGAAGACATCGTTCCACAATGATAACTAAGTCACTATATGGGAGGCAACCCACAAATGCCATAAAAGTATCTCATATCCTTTATTTCTATTTTTGTAGCACAGATTTTAGTTTTGGCAATTGAGTAACCCATGCACTTGTGGCACTTTAGAGTGCATTGGATGACCTTAAAAATAGTAAAGTGTGGAATTTTTGCACTATGAACTAAGTAGGGGAAAATCTGTCCAAATGTTAAATTAGCTGAACAGGGGAAAATAGGGGTGTAGAAATGCCCTCAGTTACCGTAATTGCGGGCCTTAGGCCACAATCTCTTTCACCCACATGTCCGTGATAGCAGTCACCTATGCTATATGGCTATCTGCCTCTCTCATTCCCCCCACACTCCCTTTTTAACTTTTATTCTCTAATTTAACCTATTTATAGACAAGTTTGTGAATGCTTAAATAGCATCCTTGCATCATTTATGCGGTAGGTGCCTTGAATACATGATTTGTTGTTTAAAATAGGCTATTAGATGCATGTTGTAGAGAAGGCCTGAAATTATGAATTTCATACTTAAATGTTTAGTCAATTGTGCTTATGTAGTGTTTCATTACTAAAATATGGCGTGCACATAAGTGGGGAAATCTTGAGTACCCAAAATTTGTGTGAAATTAAGACAAATGAAGAGTGCACACTAAGTGCTCGATATATTTCCCAAATGAGTGTTCACTAATGGGTCTTACATTATGAAGGCATAGTCGAGTACCTAGTAGTCTTGTTTAGCGATTTTAATATGAATTCTAGTTGTGAAACATGTTTTTGTCTTCATAATTGGAATTTTTGGACATTGAAAATTAGGGTTAAAACTGGTCTTAGATACTACGATCACAGTCATCGGGACTGCAATCATGGCAATGCGATCACAACTTTATGACCCACGATTGCAGTAATCAAGATTAATTTTTTGCCTATGCCAAAAATTTTGCACTTCTAAGTTTTATCCAAACACCACCAAGTAACCATTCAATAAAATCTAGTAGAAAACATAGAATAATTTATTCAAGAATATACCAATGATTGATGAGGTTGTGTCATCTATTTATTTTCTAGATAATCTCATAGAGAAATATGACCACATCCAATTCATGGCACCTGAGTACCACACTCACTACTATGGTGATTTTTGGAGGACAAAGCTGCTCCTGAAAAGAGGAATACACTTTAAGAATGTGTCGAAAAAACTTTCGGCATTTCCTGATAGGCTTGTCACTACAGGGTGATAGTGTTTTGCCCTGCATCCTTTCCATGCTAGTGAGCAATAGGTCCACAAATTCAACGCCAATCTTAGAATAGTGTCTTTCTTGGATCCATCCTACATGACTAGCTAAATATGGGTGAAAATGGTGGACTTCAGGGTGGAGCAAATTAACGATATCTATGGGCTCCCAAATGCAGACATGGGTGAGTTTGAAGAAAAAGGGAGTGAATAGGGAAGTTTGTTTGCTGAAAGACTTTGCCTCGGGAAGGAAGTCTTATGCACGACAACTAAGAGTAACATCCACATGAATGACTTTACTTCCGAGGCTAAAATTTAGTTGAACATCATATGTAGTTGGGTCTTCCCTTGAACCCACATGACAATAATCCTAGATCCATTGGCTTGGATGGTTGTTTGCATGTTAGATGATGTTCCTTTGAATGTTGGTTAGCTCACAGTTTTTGACATAAAATTCTTCAAGAACCAGAGTGGGACATATCACTTCTTTCACTCTTTTATTACTTAGATTTGGAGGAGAGATGAGGTTAAGAAATACTCGGGATATACTTGGGTATGCCCTGACACTTCTATTTATCTAAAAATTTAAGGAGAGAGTGCACTAGGCAAACGTAAAAAGAGAAAGATTGATTACGGGAAGTTTACATATGAGGAGCCTGAGTCTTGTAGGCCATCCACTACCGTATCTCTTGAGGATATTAGATTTGATATTGTGCCCATCAAAGAGCTCATTTATGATTTTTCTCGAGATTTGGGAGAGGCCTCCACCACCCGCCATTTATATCTATCCTGATCTGATTATGAGAAGTATTGGGAGGACTAAAATAATCAGGGAGCTAACATTGCTAGGATTGAGAGAGCCTACTTATCCTTGGTAGATTCCCATCGAGATCTCCAAATTTCATATAAGAAGATGGTAAAAAGGGAAAAAAAGAGAGATGAGTTCTTTAGAAGGATGTGGAAGGGGGTGAAGGGCCTATGGAAGGTCCTAAAACCCTATGATAGACTCCCTTTGTCCTAAGTAGAGTGACTTCCTCTTTCTCAAGTGGAGAGTGATGATGAGGCTCTAGCTGAGTGTTCTAGTCTTAGGATGTCGATGATGATGCAGGGTCTACAGACAAGAGCAGTTCTTGATGCGGTTTCAGGAAGCACCCTTATATCTTCTTATGATTTATTTTTTATCCAGTGAGGACACTAGTAGATACTTTGTTAGGGGGTTTCTGTCTTCTCATTATTTTAATTTGGACCTATATTATTGATATTTATGGATGATTTTTTACTTTTGGGTTGTAATATTCGGGCACTCTGATGGTGCCTATATTTTCATGGATTAGTTGTTTTATTTCGTTGTTAGATTTTTGCGTTATCTTTATTTTATTTGTGATGATATCCAATGAGAAATTCCCTATGAAAGATTGAGTGATGACATTCTTAAGAAAAAAGCATAGTGATTGGGTTTTGAGCCATAGATGCAGGGAAAGTCTTATTACACATAGCAATAAGGTCATAAATGCAAGGAAAATCTGAGTACCGTGGCATTTTGTGTTTTGGGATAGCACTTGTACCTATGGCAAAGTCTAAATAACCATATGGTTTGCCTATATAAAATCCAAAATATGAGATGAAGGCTTATATTGGTACCATAGTTAGAAAATTATGCATGGTGAAAATGCAAAGAAAACATCCCCCTTTGTCCAAAAAGTTCTCCTGAGAATTCGAGGGTACGAAGATGAACAATCTTGTATTAACACTTTTTCTCTTATTGTGACTCCAAAATTTTTGGCTTGTAAAAATTGAGTGATACTCTATTTTTGTTTGACTCTATTGAAAGAGGCAATTGATCCTGCTTGCTGAATTTTGCATGTCGTATGTGGTGATTTTATTTGTCCAAATCTCATGTGTACGTGTACCATCTAAAACTTGCTCTATTAGTCTCTCCAGGCTAATTTCAATTGTACTTGGTTGTGGAGATGTCTTAGGCCATATATGTGACCTTAGAAGTCCACTTTAGCCTAAAAAGTGTACCCTTGCATAGATGTTATCCCTAGTCACCCACTTTGATCCTTTAAAACCTTTTTTGGAAAATAAATTGCAAGCCGTTAGCCTTTCAATTTTTATCCTTTTTTGAACCCTACCCTCCTTAAACTTAAAATTGCAACTTGACGCTAAGAGCCTAAGTTGGGGGTGGTGATGTTTGAAAGAGGTAACTTTGGGCCAAAACGTTGTAGCGCCTATAAGATTAAGCATTGAGAACAAATGAATAGTAAAAAGGAAAGATCCAACAAAGAAAAGAGAAGCACAAATGGTGAAAAAAAAGGAAATGAAAAGAAAATGAGTGAACCAAGGAAATAAAAAGTAAGCACATGTGTACAGAGTAAAAACAAAAGAAGTGGCCTACGATCAAAAGTTGGATGGAATAGTGTGATGTAGATATTTAAGGAGGGTATAGCAATATTTTTCTTAAACGATATCCTTCCCTACCCCAAACTTACGTTACAAGCTCAAAAAGCCCTTTATGATCTCCAATCAAGTATTTTTATTGTTGTGATGATTGAAAATAGGGGAAACACTATGCTATGATATTTGTTAGCATCAAGAGTTCTTGAGAGAGAGAGTGATTTACATTTAAGTTCCTTGTTGCACAATTGATAACTTGGCTTGTGGAATTTTCTTTCTTGTGAGGGATCATGTAAATAAGTGGAGGTGGATGATTTTATCATCTGCCTCAAAATAAGGCAAAAGGGAGTATGATGTAGTTTAGTTCAAATTTGAGTTATTTCTAGAGTACTAGTGATTGTTGTATGGTTGCTCTTTAAAGTTTCTTGCATCCTTGGAAAAACATATTTTATATTAAGGGGTGCTGTGAAAATAGTTTTTCCCTATATTTGAAGAGCTAAATTATAGTTTTATCTAAGCTTGAAGTCATTATGATCATTTGGGTCATTCAATGTAGGCATAAATGTGCATAGTCTTATGGTAAGAGGTAGTGTTGCTTAAGGAAAAGCAAAGCTTTAAGTTGGGGGTGTTGATGAGTGGTGAATAATTTTCCACTCATTTGCACTCGACATTCATACACATTTCCATGATTTAAATGTATAAATAAGACATATGTATGATTAAATGCACTAATATCCACATTTTATAGGCATACAGGTTATGAGGTGGAAAGATGTGGACTCGAACTAAAAAGTATCAAAAGAAGAGAAAAGAAGTATAGTTGGAAGACCTGGAGTAGAAACAGGCCTCAGTTACTACGATAGCAGTCTGAGGGCCAAGATCGCGGTCAGTCAAGAAGGTCAGAGCGTAGATCTACTAGCAATCACTGTAGCCGCGATCACAGAAAATCTAGTGCAATTGTTGCAACGCATGATTATGAATAGGGGCAGTTTTGTAACTTTCAGCAACCAACCCCAAATCCCTTAAAAGCTTAAAACCCTTTCCCAATTTGGGCATTTTATAGACTAAAAATACTTTGAATTTGAAATTGAAACCCAAAATTAGGAAAGAATTGTAATTTGATTTGGAGATTTAGATTTTGGTATTTGTGAAGAATGGATGCCTAATCCTTTTGGTATATGTTTGTTTCTTTTTTTCATGAGTATATAAATCTTCCAGTCTTTGGATTATGTTGAACTAAGGTGCAATTAGTTTTTGGTTGTGATGTATTTGTGTATATGCTAGTTAGGTGATAATGGGTTCTACTATTGATTGATCAAATTGGTTGGGATTTGTGGGTGTAAACCGTAAGTACCAAAAATGGGTTTATTAGGTGAAAACCCCAGACTCTTGAAAGCTTAAACCATCCTTGAAAGAGGGGTTTGGGTGAAATTTTGGAACCCACATCATCCTTGAAAGGGGGATGTGATAACCAAGACTATAGCAGACAATTAATGGGTCTAGTTTACTAATTTTCACTATCTTAGACATAAGAGTGAGTGTGAAGTTGACTATACCTTGGATATTTTCCTAGAAAAGGGGATACCCAATTAAGGTACTACGTGAATATAATTAAAACACTTGTTAGGTATTCAAAAGGTTAAATAGGTGAAATTCTTGAGGTTTTGTTGACAAACTAGCCTTAAGGACCCTAGACCAAGATTACCATATTGTTAAAAACTAGCATGTACACCAAATTTCCTAATGTACTGTAACTACTCTTTATGTGTTTTTAGTAGAGGGAATGCACTCTTGATACTTACAAAAATATTTTGATTTTTAGATCCGATTTTGGTCTTAGAATTCTCTTTTATTGATTTTGGTTGATCATTTTAGTTGAAGTTTTGGGAGTTTAGTTGTGATTACCGTGATTGCATTTTATCCTTTCAATTATGAATATTATTGATCACTTCACAAGCATGAGTGCTTAAAATCCCTTAGCTAGGGTTGTGGAAACCCCGGAGGATTAACGAAGTAAGGGAAGTACTATGATTGTTCTGAACTAATACCCATGAATGTATTGCATTATCTTCAGTTTAATAGTTATCTTAGTGGTCGTAAATGTTAGGATCCCACCTACATTATTACTACTTACTCCAAAAGAGGAGTAGTGACTATGAAATTATAATTAAAATAATAATTTGAAGTTTAACAATCGATCCATGGTACTAGGTATATCTAAGTAAGATGGTTAGCTTTTCATCCAATAACTGAGACTCAAAAGGTAATAGTTAACTAGGATCTAGGATAAGGGTTAGTGAGGCGACATCCTGAGACTCAAAAAGTAAAGGGTGAAAACATTAGCTAGACCAAAAGAAGGTTGGTGATACATAACTTATCAGATTCTGCATGCAAGGTATGGGGTTGGGTCAATATAGTAGGATAAGCCTACAGAGTTGAGAAGCCAGGGGAACATAATCCTAGTTTTTACCGACGACTGACTACAACCAAAGTTGATATTAGCTACTTGTTCTATATTGACAATACAATCCCCCCATTTACTTTTCAAATTTTGCCTGTTGAATTATAACAACTGAAAGTTGCAATTCCACATATTCCCTTAGGATTCGATCCCTACCTTTGTTGGGTTACGATATTTGGCAACGACTGTATAATCTTTAGATTGAAGGTATAGCTTGGGTGTTATCAGCGACTAACTCAACATCGATAGAAAAGTCGATATCATGATCCAGAGGCATACTAGGAAAATTCGTAGGGAAAAATCCATGAATTCATGAACCACTCAAAGAAAATTCATAGAAGGAGGTGAAACAATACTAGTTTCACGAATATGATCCAAATAAGACAAACACTCCTCTTGACCAAGTGGTGATCTTAAAGAAAAGATATAACTTTCTTGGGACCTGAATGAAGCACACCCTTCTAAAATATCCTCAACATAGTCGACGAATCTAAGGTCACAGTCTTAGAAATACAATCTAGGACAGCATAGTAAGGAGCCAGCAAATCCATACCCAAGATGACATCGAGTTCAACCATATCTAAGACAAGCAAATCAACCCAAGCTCACTCCTAGTATAATTACAACACAAGATCGATACACATGATCCACCACTAAAGAGTCTCATACAAGTGTAGCAACATAAATTGACACATAAAAGGGTTCACAAGTAGAATCAAAAGCCAAAGCAAAATACGCATACACATAGGAGAAAGTCAATCCTAAATCAAATAACACAGATACAAATTTGAAACAAATAGGGATGATCCTGTGATGATGGCATCAAAAGCCTTTTACTCCATCCTGAAAGGTATTGCATAGCACTGACCATATTTACCCCCTGACTGGGTAGTCCCTTAACCACCACCACGGGCACTACTACCTCTGCCTCTCTCACTCCTAGTAGAAACTCTTCATCTCATAATGGATATAGGAGTATCTCTGAAATCATGACAGGGAAAGTCCCTGGCTAGATGGCCAATCTTATCGTACACATATGGCCTTATTCAATAGAAGGAGGTATGTCTGAACTAGGATGACTACATAAAGTTCTTAAAATAGTAGAACCACTACCAAAAATTTGAAAGGCTTTTTGTACTGGTCTACCATGGTACCTATGGAAACCTCTAGAATCTCTACCTCGAGAGATATGACCTTTAAACTCACCCTAATGGCACACTTTCTTGGCGCCTCCCTAAGATGATTGAAGAATAGCTAAAGTCATCTTTGCATGATCCATAATACTCTGATACGATGCTTCACACACTACCATTTGACATGTAGTAAGGTGAGATAAGAATCCAACCCCTTTGTAACTTCCATATTTTCTTAGACTCAATGGAAATACAACTATAAAAATATCTAGATACGGTATGGAATCATACCTCATAGTCTACAACAGTCATGGAGCCCTTCATCAAGAAATCAAACTTTTCTACCATCTGATCCCTCAAACTTAAAGGTACAAATTTGTCTAAAAAGGCCTCTATTAATTGATTGCAAGTCATCTTTGGAGAACCAAGAGGTCGGCAACCAATAAGTGACCTCCACTAATCTCTGGCTGTATTTCTCAACTAGTAAGTAGTATAAGCGACCCATACGACTCAATTAATCTAATGTTGTGCAGCTCCTCATGATAGTCCATGAAGAACTCATATGCATCCTCAACTACATCACCATTGAACCTAGGAGGGCCTAAATGAGTGAATATCTCAAACCATTTTTGATCCTCAGAATAAATAGCTACAGTCACAATAATAGAAGTCATAGTAAATCTAGCTGGCTGAGAACCCATATGAGGAGGAATTATTGAAAAAGGCTAAATTGCTGACCTTGAAATACAATACTTATAAAGTAACACTGAAGGAGGAACCGTACTCGGGGTCTGTAGAATACCATAAGCATATGTCAATATAATAGAGGATCCATACTAATAACTAGAGGAACACCTTAAGCAGACTCTAGCATAGATGGAGGTATAATATCAGAGTTTAAGGAACACCACATGCACGCAAAGGAGAACTCTCCAATTGGGTCAACAAGCAATCTAGTAACCCCTCAATGACTAAGATAGAGGTATTTAGTGGAACTATAGTAGGATCCATATCTCTAAAATAATTATTTTAGGGCTCAGGGGATAGATCCTTAGTGCTATTTATGGATGGAGAAGATTCTCGTACCCATCCTCCACATCAAGCGTATCTATGGCTAGCTATCCACCTGCAAGACTTAGCTTTATTCTTAGATTATGGATTCAATCTCTAGCCTTACTCAATCTAGTCTCACCATTTTCATAGAAAAAAGTGAAATATGACTTAGAACACAAGGTCCATACGATATAGAATGAAATAAGGAAAGTTTCCTAAAGACATCTTATAGCCTCTCGAAGATAGATTAGTACGTCTATATATCGATTCACGAGACTCTATCAGACACCCCATTCTTACACTGTTGAGACTAATAAACCTAGCTGCTATTCTAATTTTTCTTGACCCAAAAACCAAGGGTCATGATGACACTTGTCGCAGTGAGCCTTGACAAGTAAGACTATCTCCCAAACTTCCATAAAATAAGAAACCAATTCCAAACCTAAAGAAAGACTCCTAGAATGAAGTCTAACCACATATATATAGTAAAAGATGAAATAAATAGTCAAGATACCATACAAAAATCCCAATACTAGTGTCATAGTATAAAAACTAACTAATACAACACAAAGTCAAAATACATAGAATACTATAAAAGGAGTAACTCTATCTCTGAATACAAATAAAGACATAGTCTAGATGTAGTACACAACTTCAGATGCATAGATCAACTGCTACCTTGAATAGGCTCCAAGTATTGCCTAAATATCTGTCGTGAAGTGTACTCATACATGGATCAAAACCAAAAAGGTACAGTAAGGGTAAGTATGGTCCACTTTTACTCAATACGTATCATAGGGCGACTGAACAAAATAAAAAATATATCATAGAAAATACACATTATACGCATGTCACCTACAATCAGAAAATATCCCAAATGGTAGCCCACACCATCTCTACTTATAGTTTTACAATATTCATATATGATAAATATAAATACGATAAAGAAGCATAAGTATACGAATGTCACACATACAGGAAATAATTAAGTAAGATATATATAAAAATCTCATATCATGGAAGATAATACAACACAAAAAGAGCACACGACATGTAAAATGCAATGATGATGATGATGATAATGCATGAGGTCATTGCATAACCTCCATATACATATACCGATCTGTACTCCAGAGGTAGAATCCATGAGGGTTCATCAACCCATATACAATCCATATCTAATACCATATCTATATCTTCTCTCCAATATATCCATCAACAGAAGGTTTTAAATATGTAACATTTCCTTTTAAGAAAAGACAAAGTTTTAGAATTTCTATGGCGGTACAAATATTTCATGAATGTATATGATAGAAGAATGTAATGCTCACAACCAACTCAAATGGGATTTTTCATATTCAACCAATAGATATAGCAATCAAGTAAGCCAAAAGTCCATTCAATATTCTAACCATCTATGAAATCCAACATAATCCATATGCCAATAGAGTATAATACACCAAAATATACCATTTATACCATAATAGGCTTTTTCATAAAATAAAATACAACTAATTTCACATACACAAGGCCACAATATCATATAATAACCCACACAGTCACAACAAATAATGTTCCAAAGCCAATAATTAGCAATGATATAGGTCCCCACACAGGAAAGACACAATAATGTAGTCATTTTCATGATTGGTTCCCACAATCTTAACATAATTTTATACCAATATTAATTACTCAGCCTATTCTAAAGAGTGTTAAGCCATAACCAACATCGAATATCAAAAACTAGGTTGAACAACCTTCAATATAAAGCCTTTTCTTTATGAATGGAATCTGAATCCACTAAAATATACAAAAATTGAATCTGTTCATATAAAGAAAACTAATGATACCCATATTGCCTATTTCCATAATAGGGTCAAAATGGACCCCTGAAATAGTTTTCAAAAAAGATGTTTAAAACTGGAATTTTAATCCAAAAATATATTTCCATAAGTAAAGGAATTCAAATAAGAAAATCCATGTGAAAATGGATTAAAATTATGGTTTAAATCAATGAAATATTATTTTTAGGCCTTTTGGGACAAAATCACCAAATTCACCTTTAAATCTAAGTTGTAATGAAGTTTAAATGATGAGGTCGAAGAAAAGAATTAAAATAGGCATTTTATCATGTACTATAAATAATCTTTATCTATTTTTAGTAGAGGTAACACACTTTTCATAATTACAAACATATTTTGATTCTGAGATCTGATTTTGGTTTGGGAATTCTCTTGTATTTATTTGGGTTGATTTATTCAGTTGAAGTTTTAGATATTCAATTGTGATTATTGTGATTACATCTTATTCTTTCAATTATGAACGTTGTTGATTACTTCACAAGCATGAGCGGCTAAAAACCTTAGATAGGGTTGTTAAAACCCTGGAAGATTAATGAAGTTGGGGAGGTGCTATGATTGTTTTGAACCAACACCCATGAATGAATTGTATTATCTTTACTTTAATAGCTATCTTATCGGTTGTAAAAGTAGGATCCAACCTAGATTATTTCTACTTACTCCAAAAGAGGAGTAGTGACTAGGAAATGATAATTACAACAACAATTTGAAGTATAACTATCGATCCTCGCTACTAGGTACTATCTAAGTAAGATGGTTACCTGTCATCTAATAACTAGAGACTCAAACGGTAAGAGTTAACTAGGATCCAGTATAAGGGTTAGTAAGGAGATATCTCAAGACTCAAAATATAAAGGATGAAATCTATCAACTAGTTCTAAAGATGGTTGGTCGTATATAACCTATCAGATTCTGCATGTAAGGAATTAGGTTGGTTTAATAAAACATGATAAGCCTACGAAGAACAAAATCCTAGTGTTCACCGATGACTGACTACAACCAAAGTTGAATTAGCTACTTGTTCGATATTAAAAATACAATCCCCCCATTTACTTTTCCAAATTTTCCCGTTGAATTAAAGCAACTGATATTTTAAATTTCATGTATTACCTTGTGATTCAACCCTAAATTTGTTGGGTTACTATATTTCACAACAACCACATAATCTTCAGATTGAAGGTGTAGTTTGGGTATTATAAAAAAATTTAGCACAGTTGCTGGGGACTATAATGTTGAGTTGTGAATTAAAGTTATTGTATTTTATGTGTCTTTTTGTTCTTTGTTGGGTATACACCGGTGTATGAATAGCACACAGACTAAAGAAATCCCTTACTCCCAGTGAATATGAATCTAGAGAGGATCCTACAAATACCTAGTAGGATGATAGAGCCAAAAAGAGATGATATTCCTAAAGGGGTTTATGATGATGCACACCAGGTGCCTCCCCCTTCTCTTAAAGGAGTTCAAGACATTGTTGACCAATAGACGAAGGTACTATTAGCACAAGATGCTAATCAGAGGAGGGATGTAGATGCTCAATATATAGCTTAGGAGGCAGAGTTAGCTATACAGAGGCAGGAAGTAGACCATCGAGCAGCACTCGATTGTAATCAAAACATAGTTAGATATGTCTATGCATATATGATCACAACATACCAATATTTGCAGACATATAAGGATGATGAAAAGGATCTGAGGTACATTAAACCGACAGAGACTAGAAATTTTACTCCTCCGGTTTTATCCCCAGGTATTAAGTTTGACATAACTAATGCAATGGTTGAGCTCTTAAATTTAAAGGGTGTATTTACAGGTATGCCTACAAATGACACAAACTATACCTTGAAAATTTTATTTGGATCTGCAGTTTGTACTCAAATCTAGGGGTAAATAAAGAGGCTTTTAGACTGAGGTTGTTCCCTTTATCACTTATAGAAGAAACATCATTATGATCTAAGGAACTATAAAAAGGATTTATCATTACATGGAATGAGTTATGTAGGAAATTCTTGAATTGATTTTTCCTCCATCTAGGATGTTACACCTTACAGACGAGATTTATAATTTCAGACAACTATAATCAAAATCTATGTACGATGCTTAGTTTAGGACTAAGAAAAAGTAGGGTATGGTTCCCAAAGTAGGGTATGGTTCCCAACCATCAAATTTTAGGGACAAGACTATTGGAGATATTCTATAGAGCCTTGACCATCAGTTTCAGAGCTAGGACAAACACCATCTTTGGGGGAGCTTTTATATGAATGCACTGGGAGGTAGCTTCAGATATCCTAGATCAGATCTCTCTAACTAAACTAGGTTGGCAAAATAGGGAGCCCGAGAGGGAATCTGGTATGTATGCTATTAATGCCTCATGTGACCAAAAAGTTACCAATGATTCAGTAGCACAAGAAATTGTGTTGTTGAGAGATGATCTTAGGTTACTAGCAAAGCAGTTTCCAGTAGAAAATTTTTAAAAAGTGAATGTAGTAGGATTATAGGGATCAACTTAAAAAGATTATGAGTTAGAGTAGAAGAGGAAGCAAAATATCTGGATTGTCATTTGACGGGTTTTCGAGCCTAAGGGCAAGAAAACCAAGGTTTGAACTACTATGACAAATACAGATAAAGTATTAAAGAGCGAGATGGTGATTGGATAAACAAGGAGGACTATAACGAGAAGGTAGATAGGTACTAACTACCTGGAAGATGAGATACAGAATCAAGAATGGAAGAGATGCTGACTAAGCTGGTAAAGGGTCAAGAAAATCAGGAGAACAACCTTAAAGAGATCAAGGATGACATTTCAGGTTTGACCTTGAAGGATGAATCTCATTCTAATTCTATCAATAAGTTGGAACACTAGTTCAAGAAGATGTCAGCAACACTAAACTAGAGGCGGCCAAGCACCCTTTTGAGCAACACTGTTCAAAATCTAAAATTGAGGATCATGTTCTTTTTATTACCACATAGAGTGGTATAACTACTATGGATCCCCCATTACCTACTATGTAAGCACTACGGCATGATGAAATCGCTATTTATGAGACATTTGTTATGAAATCAAGAAAGGCAATGGGTGGTAATAGTATACTTGGTGAGGACAAAGGTAAGGGTTCGGTTGTTGAGCCAAAAATAAGACAAATTCCAAGACCACCACCACCTTTTCCTCAGAGACTAAAGTAGAAGATAGAGGAAGGAAAGTTCAAGTAATTCATTGAGATGCTAAAAGATTTGAACCTGAATAACCCTTTTTTTGAGGCGTTGGACTAAATGACTAGATATGTCAAGTTTGTGAAGCAACTGGCTTCAAAGAAGAAAAGGGATATGATTGAGAATATTGATGGATTGCACCACTATAGTGTATTGACAACTAATTCTCTATCCTAAAAAAGGAATGATCCTAGAGCATTCAATATACCATGCACTATTGGGATAACCCGATTCACCAAACCCTTGTGTGACTTAGGAGCCACTATAAATTTGATATCACTGCCTGTATTCAATCAATTGGGATTGAGACCTCCTAAACCGACTACAATGTAGTATTTTATGACTGACCACATTGTGAAGATACATGTGGTCATTTCTTTTGATACGATTATGAGAGTTTATAACTTTTTCAACTGACTTTGTCATTCTGGATTGTGAGAATGACGTTGAGATGCCCTTCATATTTGGGAGAACATTTATGTCCACAGATAAAGCGGTATTTGACATGTAAAAAGGGGAGATGATGTTTAGAGTCAATGTTAAAGATGTAACATTCAACGTCCAACAAAAAATAAAGCAGCAGACCAATATGAGGTTTATATTGATGATAGATTATATTAATGACCCAGGAGGTTATTCTTATGGGTATCTTGATGAAGTTAGAGTAATCAAGGTACCTATGTTATGCTGAATGTTATAGAAAGCACTGCATAGAAAGTAACCCATGGGCTTATTGGTGAAATCTAAGTAACTATCATAGCCATGTTGTGCCATGATGTTAAATCAAGAACTAAGTGGGAGTCAACTAATTATTTTAGTTTTCACTTATGTTTGTTTTCCTTTTGTAGGTTTATAGTTTATGGACTTATTCAGAATGCAGTAGAATTTCTTTATTCATAACTTTCCAGGTAAGTATAACACCCTTAAATTTTGAGCATTTTTATTTTTTGCCTCCCTATGTTTGAAACATCAATTTTTGACTTAAATTGTACTAAGGTATGTTAAAGAGGTATATCAAAAGAGTTTTAGAAAGGGGCATATTGGTTAGATGATTACCTGCCATAGTTGCAGTTTTAGTCTTCAGAGTAGTACTCAGTTTAGTTCTACAAAAATCAGGGCTGTCAGACTTAGTCATTAAATTAAATATGGAACTTAAAATAGTTCCATAGAATTAGGACTGTCAGATACAGTCACCTAGTTAATAGTAATACAGTATCAGTAAACTCAGATATCAGTAAATCAATAATTCAAAACTCACTATCCAGTGTTATCACGACCTTAGTTATAGTTTACATATTCATGCATGTACTTTTTTTCAGTTATACTCATGTTATTCAGTCAGTATTATTCATGGATATGAACCCTTGAATCTCATCCTACCTTACTTAGCATGTCAGTACATTCAAAGTACTGATGCATACCTTTTCTTGCGCTCTGATGTCTTATATGATAGGCTCAGACGCACGGGCTCCCAATAATACTTAGCAACCCGATCTATTAGTAGCAGACTAGTGGTGAGTCCTCAAAGTTTGAGGACATAATTATTACTTTAGTATCTCAGTTTATTATTTTTTAATAGTCGCGGTTAGTTGGGGTTTTGTCCCATCAATCCCTTATTCAGACAGTAGAGGCTTATCAAACTAGAGTATATCAGACAGATGTATCAATATTCAGTTGTTAGTACTCAGTATTTATTTATTGTTTTGAACCTTATGGTAAGTTTTCACCTAATTTTCACATAATATAGTATTATTATTTACTTATTGTAGCAGGTACCAGTCATGGGTTAGCTTGTAGTCCCTAAGATTATGAGCACTCTGTAGCTTCCAGGGTACAGAATCAGGGCATTACAAACTTGGTATCAGAGACTAAGGTTCAACAAAGTCCTAGGAAGTCTGAAAGCCACGTTTAGTAGAGTCTTGTGCATGGGTGTGTAGCGTGCCACACTTATGGATAGGAGGTTATTAGATATTTTAGGAAAAGTTTCCCTTCTTTTAGTATTTATGTCATGTGAGTGAGCGTGAGCTCAAGTTAAACTCTTAGTCTAATATGTTCTTTCCTTTTCATTTACCGAATATACCTTCAAAAAAGAGTAATAAAAGAAGAACCGGAAATCAATTAGCACCTCAGCTCGTCTAACCAGATCTGCTAGATGAACATATGTCCTACTTAGAATTTAGAGTATCTTTCACCACCCTAGCTCATTCTATTGTAGCCCAGAATGAACGCCTAGCTACTATTCTTGCCAACCTAGTGGACAATATTACTACAGCCAGGATTTGGGACTTCAATCGAATGAACCCTCCATCTTTTACCGGGTCAAAGTCAGGTGAGGACCCATAAATTTTTTTTGATTAGGTGCAGAAGGTTACATGTTATGGGGTTTACATCTAGTATGATTAGCTGTATATCATGGTTCAAACAGTGGAAAAAAGAGAGGGCCATAGATGTAGGGACCATAGAATAGGAGAAGTTTGCTATTACTTTTATGGATAAGTTCTTCCCGCTAGTGTTGAGGGAAGCGATGGTTTTCGAATTTATAAATTTAAAGAAGGGAAACATGATGGTACACTAGTATTCTCTCAAGTTTACTCAATTAGACAGATATGCTCCTCATGTGGTAGAAGATAGCAGATCTATAATGAGTAAGTTTGTATCTAGCATGTCTAATAGTGTGGTCAAGGAGTCTTGGACCATAATGTTGATTAAAAAGATGGACATATCCCAAATTATGGTCTATGCTCAGCAGATAGAGGAGGATACGAATAAAGAGAAGGAGAGGGAGAATAAGAGAGAGAATAGATAGTTTTAAATTCACCCAGCCTAAGTCAGAGGGTGGTAATCATTCTCAGTTCTGCCCAAAATCTTCAGTTCCAGCACTGTCCTCAACCAGTGCTCCTGTGTTGAAATTCAGATACGGCAATAAAGATAGGGTATTAGGACCTAAACCCCAGTGTAGTATTAACGGTTCCTGAATAAATCCTCTCTGCCAGAAGTTTCACAGAAACCATTAGGGTGTTTACAAAGCTGGCAGTGACATATGTTTTGGATATGGAAAGCAAGGCCACAGAATTAGATAGTGTCTTCATGTGGGTTCATAGATTCAGCATAACAATCCTTCAACTCAGTTTGATCTCCCGACTCAGCAAGTTGCCACTTCTAATTCCACTAGTGGGCAATACCCAAACAGACTCTATACACTTCAGTCCAGACAAGATTAACAAAGTTCTCCTGATATGATCATTATTATATTATAATTTTTTATTTGCATGATTATACTTTGCTAGATCCAGGAGCTTCTTTGTCTTTTGTAACTTCCTATAAAGCTGTTGACTTCAGAGTTAGTCCCAAAATTCTAGTAGAGCCTTTTTTAGTCTCTACCCTAGTGGGTAAATATAGTGGCGAATCTACATACAATTGAGGGGGTTCATCAAACCCCTTTCGTCGAAAATTTATACTAGTTTTACATGGTTAAAAATATTTTTATGTATATATTGTAGATATTGAACCCCCTTTGACTAGTCCGTATATTTACTTTTGAACCCCCTTAGTGAAAATTCTGGCTTCGCCACTGGGTAAATCTATCATAGCTCGAAGGGTATACAAGAACTGTCTGGTTATGGTATTTTAGAAAGTCACTTCAGCAGACTTAGTGAAAATAGAGATGACCAAATTTGATATCATTATTATCATGGATTGGATTCATTCCTACTATGCCTCAATCGACTGCAGAAATAAAATTGTCTAGTTTTAGTTTTCGAATAAACCTGTGCTAGAGTAGAGGGGTAGTACTTTAGCATTTAAGGGTCAACTTGTTACCTACCATAGAGAAAGGAAAATAATATCTAAGGGATGTTTCTACCATCTCATTCGATTCTAGGACTCTAGATCAGAAACCCCTACTCTTGAGTCGATATCAGCAGCATGTGAATTCCCAGACATGTTTCTCAAAGATCTTCTTAGAGTTCCTCCAGAAAGAAAAATCAGCTTTAGAATAGACCTTCTTCCAAATACTCAGCCCATATCTATTCTGCCATATCGAATGGCACTAGAAGAACTCAAAAAATTAAAAGAACAGTTGAAAGATCTCCTAGATAAGGGATTCATCAGACCTAGTGTGTCCCTGTAGGGTGCACCAGTTCTATTCATGCGTAAGAAAGATAGTTCTCTAAGAATGTTTATAGACTATCATTAACTAAATAAAGTCACGGTAAAGAATAAGTATCTACTTCCTAGAATCGATGACTTATATGACCAACTTCAGGGTGCAAGTCACTTTTTCTAAGATAGACCTTAGATCAGGCTATCATTAGGTCAGACTCAGAGAATGTGACATTCCGAAAATAGCTTTCACAACTCGGTATGGTCACTTTGAATTCTTAGTAATGTCCTTTGGTCTTACCAATGCCCTAGAAACTTTGATGAACTTGATGAACCATGTGTTCAAGCAGTACTTAGACATGTTTGTCACAGTCTTCATAGATGACATCCTTGTCTACTCCCAAAGTGAACATGATTATGTAGACCATCTCAGAATAGTGTTACAAACTCTCAAAAACCACCAGCTATTGTCCAAATTCAGTAAGCGCAAATTTTCGATAAGGTCAATATCTTTTCTCAGTCATGTCATTTTCGGTAATGGCATTAGAGATGATACCCAAAAGACCAAAACAGTGAGAAACTAGGCTAAATATACCTCTCCATCAGATATCTAGAGTTTTTTGGATTTTACTTGTTATTACTGATGGTTTGTTGAGGGATTTACATCTATTGCATCCTCTATGTACAGATTGAATTAGAAGAAGGTAAAATTTTAGTGGTCAGATTCTTGTGAGAAGATTTTTAGGAGTTGAAGATTCAACTTACTACAGCCTTAGTTTTGACTCTACCAGATGGTTTAGACAACTTTGTTGTGTATTATGATGATTCCAGGGTTGTTTTGGGGTGAGTTTTGGGCAGAGAGATAAGGTCATAGCCTACGCCTGTAAATAGATCAAACCCTATGAAAACAACTATCCTACTCATGATCTTGAGTTAGCAGCAGTAGTATTTGCCTTAAAGATTTGGAGGCACTATTTTTATGAAGTGTATGTTGATGTGTTCACTGATCATAAGAGCCTATAGTATATGTCCTCTATGAAAGACCTAAACCTCTATCAAAGTAGGTGGTTCGAGTTGTTAAAAGACTATGACATGAGTGTTCTATATCATCCGGGCAAAGCCAATATAGTGGTTGATGCTCTTAGTAGGATATTTATGGGTAGTATTGCTCACATAGATGATGTTAGAAATAATTTAGCTCAGGAAGTTCATCATCTTGCCCTAGTTTTCAAATTGAAGGAAACGCAGGATAGGGATCCCAGCCTAGTTAAGTTGAAAGAATCAGTCTGAGATAAGAAGATAGAGGTTTTATCCCAAGGGGAAGATGGTGTATTTCATTGTTAGGGTCGACTATATGTACCAGGTGTAGATGACTTAACACAGCGGATTCTTCCAGAAGCGTATAGTGCATATTACTCTATTCATCCAGGGTCCACTAAGATATACTGTGATTTGTGGGAGATCTATTGGTAGAGTGGTATGAAGAGAGACATTGGAGAGTTTATAGCTAAGTGATCGATATATCAACAAGTTAATATTGAGCACTAGAAACCTAGTGGGTCTACACAGGAGTTCAATATTCCCACTTGGAAGTGGGAAGAGGTGAACATAAATTTTGTGATGGGTTTGCCTCGTACTCATCATCAGGACAATTCAGTTTGGGTCACTGTAGATAGGCTGACCAAATGAGCTCATTTCCTACCAGTCTATAACTCTTATTCAGCTGAGGACTATGCTAAGCTCTATGTCAAAGAGTTGGTCAGATTACATGGAGTTCCGTTATTTATAATCTCAGATAGAGGTACCAAGTTTACCTCTCATTTCTAAAAATCCTTCCAAAAGGGTCTTGGTACCCAAGTCCACCTAAGTACAACTTTTCACCCTTAGACAGATGGTCAAGAAGAAAGGACCATTCAGACTTTAGAGGATATGCTTTAAGCAAGTGCAATAGACTTTAAAGGTAGTTTGTATGACCACTTACCTTTGATTGATTTCGCATATAACAATAACTATTATTCCATCATTCAGATGGCTCCGTATGAGGCGCTCTATAGGAGGAGATATAGCTCTCCAATTGGTTTGTTTGAATTTGGTGAGACCACAGTGGTAGGACCTGACTTGGTATTTGACACCTTAGAAAAAGTGCAGTTGATCAGGGAAAGGCTTAAGAAAACTCAGAGTCGACAAAAATCATACGCAGATATGAGTAGAAAGGATCTTGAATTTGAGATTGGTGATTATATATGTTTGAATATCTTTTCTATGGAGGGAGTGAAGAGGTTTGGCAAGAAGGGGAAGCTTAGTCCCTGATATGTCAGTCCTTACCAAATTGTCAGCCATTTCGAAAAGGTAGCTTACGATCTTGAGTTACCTTCAGACTTAGCTTCAGTCCATCAAGTTTTCCATGTCTCCTTGCTAAAAAAATGCATGGGTGACTCAACAGTTGTAGTCCCTGAAGGGAGTATAGACATTCAGAACAACCTCTCTTATAAGGGGATCCTAGTTGAAATCCTTGATTATCAGATTCAAAGACTTAGGAACAAAGAGGTCCCTCAAGTCAAAGTTCTTTGGAGGAACCAATCCGTTTAGGGAGTTACTTGGGAAAATAAAGCAGATATGCGAAAAAAGTATCCTCACCTGTTTTCCACAAACTCAGACTCAACCTAAGGTAACAGTTTTTCCTTGAACTTACTAAGTTTTATGCTTAAATTTTCCATTATAGAAATGGGACCAGTTACCATTATATATTAAGATGTGACTTAATGCATAAGATATGCATGTTCAGCATGAGAAACTCAGCTTATTAGTAATCCCAGTCATGCATTCATGAATCATGCCCAGCTATGTGCTCATGCATCAGATATGCATGTTCAGTATGAAATTTTAGCATATCAGTAGTGTCAGTTACGAAATTGTGTAGTAGTTGTGCATATCCAGTATATAAATTTAGTCTATCAATATTCCTATCTTAGTCAGTTTCATTTGAGGATGAATGTTTCTAGGGGGAGATATTGTAAGACCCTGCAAAATCCTAAGCTTGATTCAGTCCTATAAAAGCTAGTAAGGGGTCCTAGACTTAGAAAATTTCAGTTAAGTATTCATACTTAGAGTTATTTTATCCTTCATAATTTGGCGATCCTTTTTCACGACCCTTATGATCTTCAAATATCAATTTTTAAGTTAATTCATGATCAGAAATGTCAGTAGGTATTCTCGAACAAGTTTTTTATTTTTCAGACTTCATTTGAAATACATTTGAAAGCTCAAACCAGTGGATTGACACAATCTCGATGCACCGCATCGCCCACAGCATTAATGAGTGTTTTCCCCAGCTCCCAGTGCAAATTCTAGTGAACCAATACAGACTTGACATGGTGCATTGTCTATAGCATCAATGCCAATGATGCAACACGTTGGTCTGTGTATCACTAAATTAGTTTTTAGTCTTTAAGAAGTTGTGTCCTCAGAGGTATTTGGGTCTTTTACCACCTTATGTCAGCCTATAAAACACGAAATTAAGTCCCTTTAGAGAAAAAATCCATTCATCTTTCTCAAAATTTCTCAAGAAGCAAACCCTAGGATCTCTAATTCAAGATTCATCCTTTAAGAACAATCCATCATTCTTCGTAAATTTGAATACCGAGGTATGTGAAGTGTTCATCCAAGGGTTTGCTTCTACTCTTGGAGTTCAAGAAACTATTTCTAAAAACAAGTTAATTGATTTCATAGATTTCATGTTGGATCTTGGATGTATTAATGATTAAGATGTTAATGGTGATCTAATTCCATGATTTGTCATAAGTTTCATGCAAACTAGTTTAATTGTGAATTAAATTTTGTGAACTACATGTCAAACTCTTGAATTGCAAGTTTAATGTAGAATCCATGATATTACTACATGTTTATTGATATGTGAAATACCCATGCTCCCCAAGTGTTTGTCGAAATGCTTATGTGATTAGACTAGTCCAAGCATAACATTTTATTGTGTGATTTCAGTCATGCACAAGCTCATGTATAACAAGTGTTTGATAAAAGATGTCTAAGCGAATGTATTATTAGCAAGCTACTACCATTATGCTACTAAAGTAATTCAGTGATTTTCTTTTCATGCTATCGAGTCCTGGGGGTATTTAATAACCGATAATTTAGTTGTTTACCTAGTGCTAGAGTTAATTAAAAAATAATCTCAGTCATGTCACAATCAATACTACTCTTAGTAAGTTACAAAACTCAGAAAAAACTCAGTAGACTCAGTATTAGTCTAGTCCAGTTCAGTATCCAGTTTAAAACTCTGTAAATTCTATCAGTTAGAAGAATTCAGTAGTATTCCATTAGAAAATGGATCTTAGTGAACTTAGTTTAGTTCAGTTAGACAGTATAATCAGTAACAATTCAGTCAAGCCATATATGGACTGGGAATCCATTCAGTTTCTATTCAGTTGGGAGTAGGATTCAACATCGAGCGAACCTAAGGATAGAGCTGTTCCTACCACCAGAGGGTTTGACCTTTAGTAGAAATCCCTGTATTACAAAACTATGTAGCAAGTTTAGGTTGAGATATCTTTCTACTATAATAGGGTTGATATATCTCATATGAGTTTCCCTGCTAGTGAGGGTTGATGAAAGACCTTCCTGTCAGAGAGGGTTAACTCACAATTGTCTTTACCATGGCATGGTACTGACACCCTTCCAATTGGGTTTATAGGTTGGACCCCAATCTATTCTGAAAGGGGAATATCGGTTAGATGTTTAGCACCCACAGTTATAGTTTTATTGTTCAAAATAGAACTCAATTCAATTCTACAGAAATTAGGACTATCAGACACAATCATTCAGTTCAGTATGGAACTCAAAATAGTTCCATAGAATTAGGACTGTCAGATAAAGTCACCTAGTTAACAGTAATATAGTATCTGTAAATTCAGATATCAATAAATTAGAAATTCAAAACTCAGTAACCAGTGTTATCACAACCTCACTTAAAGTTAACATATTTATGCATGTAATTTTATTTAGTTATATTCATGTTATTCAGTCAGTAATGTTCATGCATATGAACCCATGCATCTCAACCTACCTCACTTAGTATACTAGTACATTAAAGTATTAATGCATACCTTTATTATGTTCTATGATGTCTTATATCATAGGCTTAGACGCACAGGCTCCCGATCATACTTAGTAGCCCGATCTATCAATAACAGACTAGCGGTGAGTCCTCATAGTTAGAGGACATGTTATTACTTTAGTATCTCAGTTTATCAGTTTTCAGTAGTCGGGGTTAGTTGGGGTTTCGTCCTATCAATCCTTTATTCAGACAGTAGAGGTTTATTAGACTAAGGTATTTTAGATAGATGTATCAGTATTCTATTTTTAGTACTCAGTCTTTATTTATAGTTTTGAACCTTATGGAGAGTTTTTATCTAATTTCTGCATAATACAATATAATTATTCAGTTAATGCAGCAACTAACAATCATGGATCAGCTTGTGGTCCCTTAGGATTATGAGCACCGTGTAGCATCCGGGGTACAAACTCGGGGCATCACATATGCATACAAGTTCCACTTTTATCACAAATAAGCTTGACTACTTAGGAGAAGTGATTCCCTTATATAAGTAAGTGAGAAAAATTCTAGGTGTTCTTCCCAAGTCCTGGGAAATTAAAGGGGATGATATTAATGAGCAATAAACCTAAAGACTCTCACTATGGATGAGCTCATTGGTAACCTAAGGACTAATGAGCTCAATAAACAGCTAGGGAAAGAGAAGAAAGAAGCAAAAAAGGAAAAATATTTGGCACTAAAGGCTTTAAAATTTGATCTAAGTGAAGAAGACTCAGATGTTGCCTATTTGGGAAAAAAGATTGTTAGAGATATGAAGAAAAGTTGTCAGTTTCAAAGAAAAGGAAGTTGAAACAACAAGGGAGGAACTGTTGAAGTTTGTCATAAATGTGGAATTCCTAAGCTTTTTATTAAGGAATTTCCAATGCACAAAATAGATTGCCAAGAATATCTCAAGACTATAGGTGATAAAGGAAAGAATAGGGACTAGGTCCCTATAAAATATAGAAAAAAGACTTCAGTTGATTATGCAGTGAAGCAGTCCCTAGAAGTTTAGGGATATTCTTCAGTGAATTTGATGAAACTAAAAAGGCTGAAGATGTGTCTATGTTGGTTGTGGAGAAGTGTGAAGTTACCTATGATTCCTTGTTTGCTCTCATAGAAAACACTAAAGATTAAAAAAATAAGGTAACTCTCTCTGTCATTAAGGAAAATTTAGATAACTACTCTTCTAGAAAGATAAAAAAGTTAGCAAATGTGTTGATTGGTTCTGTGTGTGAATTGGCTGATGAGAAAAATTCTCTTGAAAAAAAAGTAGAAAATCAGGAGCTTGAATTAATTGTTTTAACTCTCTAGATATTTAAAATAGAGGAACAGTTTACTAAGTTGAAATTTGAAAATCCGAGTTTAAAACTGAAGAAAATGGATGATTCTGATGGTAAAGGGAAGAAAGAAGCCTTAAGGCTTCAAATTGAGCTTAATGAAAAGTTGACAGATTTTCAAAAGCATCTTATGATTGAATTCTATAATAATAAAAAATTAGAAAGGGACCTGGTCCATATAAGGGAAAAACTTAACTAATTATTAAATGGACCACATATTGTCAAATATTTTCTAATTTAACTAGTTAGGGTGGTAGTAATGGTAAAGGCCTTTGATAGCAGTGTAAAACCTAATCACATGGGTTTTAAGGGAAAGCTAATCATGGTATTAGAAATAGGGTTCACAAACCTCTATGTACTCACTATGGAAGAGATGTATACTTAAAGAAAAACCGTCTGTATTGGCTTAGTTCTAGAAAGAGCCGTACTAGATACATCTAGCAGGAAAATTATTATCTTAAGGGTTTCATGACCTTGAAAAATCTGGAGAATAATTCTCTACCTATATGGTCAAGGAAATACTTGATCACACCATTGTCTTTCTATTGGGAACTCAAAGTAAGTGGGTTCCCAAATCTAATAAATGGATATATTTGTAGGTAGGATAAATGAAATACAGTTAGAATTGGTTCATGGATAGTGGATATTCAAAGCATATGACTGGGAGGATTGTTTGCTTTCTTTCTCTTAATACACTTCAAGGTGAAGGTGTCAATTTTGGAAATAGTAAAAAGTACTCTATTTATAATATAGGAAAGATTGGAAGATCACTAGATTAAGCAACAGAAGATGTGTACTATGTGAATGGAAAAAAGTACAACCTTCTAAGTGTTTCTTAAATTTGTGACAAAAGTAATGAGGTCAAATTCTCATCTGATGGTTGTACTGTGTCAAGTTTGAAGTATGGGAGAGTTATATTAAAGCCAAGAGGGTAAAAAATATGTATGTGGATAACGGGGAATTAACTTGCTTAAGTGTTCAAAGTGAAGATATTGATTTATGGCACAGAAGGCTGGGACATGTAAGTTCCTTTTTGTTAAATAAGTTGATTTCAAAGGACCTGGTCCATGGCATGCCAGAGCTAAAATTTCTAGACAGAAAGGTTTGTAATGCTTGTGCTAAAGGTAAACAAACCAGGTCTTCCTTTGAGTTGTAGAAGCAAGTAAGTACTTCTAAACCTCTTGATATGTTGCATATAGATCTATGGAGACTTGTTAAAGTCCAAAATAAAGGTAGAAAGAAGTATGTATTTGCCATTATAGATGACTACTCCAGGTTCACTTGGACAATGTTCTTGAGAACCAAGGATCAAACCTATGATGTTTTGGTAACTTTTTCTAAGCAAATTCAAATGATGCCGAATAGTAAGATTGTTGAATTCAAATATAATCATGGAACTGAATTTGATAATTCCTAAGTTGTAAGATTTTATGCTAAAAATGGAATCAGTCGTAACTTCTCTGCCCCACGGACTCCTCAACAAAATGGAGTTGTTGAAAGAAAGAGTAGAACTCTCATATAAATTGCCAGAGCTATACTGACTGATAGTGGGCTTCGAAAGAACTTTTGGGCTGAAGTTGTTAATATTGCCTACTATGTGACAAAAAGGTTCTTGATTAGAGCACTCCTTAACAAAACCCTATATGAGCTAATGTTTAATAGAAAGCCTAAGCTTGACTACTTTAGACCTTTTTGTGTGCAAATTCTTTGTTCTAAATAATGGGAAGAATGATCTAGGAAAGTATGACTCCAAAAGTGATAAAGCCATATTTATGGGTTATTTCTCAACAATAAAAGTATACAGAGTTTTTTAGCAAAAGAAATCTGTGTATTGAAGAAAGTGTGCATATGGTCTTTGATAAGTCAAGAACGCTAATGAATCCAAGTGATGGTGAAGATCTGACATTGAAGAACCCATTCCTATTCAAAAGGATGATATTGCTGAAGAAGATGGTCAAAGACTAAATGATACAGAAGGGAATGATGAAGGAGATGGTGATAAAACATCTCAATTACAGACTCTTATCCCAGTTGACAAACATAAAAAAGGGTTCAGTCAAAATCCTCAGGGACCTGGACCTAGTGGAACTCATATCAGATGGTCAAACTAGAGGCACAAATCTTCTCACCCACTTGAGAATCTGACCACACCTTTGGACTTTGGATTCCAAATAAGATCTCAAGAAAAACATTTCATGGCATTCTCAGCATTCTTATCCAAATTGAGCCTAAAAATGTCAAAGAAGCTTTGAAAGATTCTGACAGGATCAATGCAATGCAAAAAGAGCTTTAAAATTTTGAAAGAAGTAAAGTATGGCACCTGGTCCCCAGACCCATTGACAAAATAATTATTGGGATGAAATGGATGTACAGAAACAATCAGAATGAGAATTGATATATCAACAAAAATAAAGCAAAACTGGATGCTCAAGGTTATAATCAGGACGGAAGAATTTACTATGATGAGTGATGATAGGCAAATTTACGCGCCTATATCAATATATTTTGCCCATATTTTAGCCTAGTTTTGAGAACTAATTATCTATTTCATGCACTTTTAGTCCTTTTTCCTATAAATGAGCTAACAAACATGATTAGTAAAGTTTCAGGTATAAATGATGCAAAATACAGCATTTTACGGATTACTTGACACAAAAGAAAGCTCACAAACGAAGTAGAAAGGAGCTGGACGCCTAAAGGACCAAATCTGCTGCATGGAAAATCTGTCCCGGGCTAAAACAGCATTTCTGAAGACTTTGGGGACTTACAGACACAAAGCTGGATTTTTACAAAGATACATTAACCTAGTATAATTAGGTTATGTGTTTTACTATTCTATTTGGATTATGATATGGTAACCTTACCCTAGTACATTTGGGTCAAGGATTTCATTAGCATATTAGGATTTGGTTATTTATTTCATTAGCTTAGTAGGAGTAGGATAGGAGTATTATAAATACCCTATCATGTTAGAGATTTTTATTACTTCTTCAACTATCAATTCTACTATTAATTTTCCTCCATTCTTCTCATCTTCCTCATCTACAAACACTTCTAATCTATTCTTCTATTCATCTATTCCACAACAAGAGAATCGTTACTTGCTACGGAATCACCAAAGCCACACGCCTATCACCTAATCCACACGCCATTACTCAACAATAACAATGCAAATCGTGATCTCCTTCGCATTCATGGGTAACTAAACCTCTCTGTTGGGGTTATGGAAGCCGAATGAGATACTATCTATTGCTGTAAGTTTATGAGTTCGTGACACGTATATTTCTTATATCATTATTCTCTTCATCTTAATGCAAATTCTTGTGGCTGCAGACGCATAGAATAACGCCAGTCTAACATTTAACTTGTTCGAGAGAAAGGTTATTTGTCTGGAAAAGAGATAATGTCAAGGTAGTAGGACACCCTTTCCTATTAAAAAGCTAGTGCCGTAACTGGACTAACCTCTTGGAGAATTCGTACCGTTAGACACGCTTTAAGCTCGAGAGAGTTAAAGTGAAATAGTCCTTGTTTAGGTCGAGAGACGCTTGGATTTACCATCGACTACAATTCTCTATAAGCAATTGCATGTCAAGACTCTACACACTCATAGCCAATAGAAACGTATACCTCAGAAGGTGGACATAACCCCAACGCCTCAATTCTCATTGTCTACAACCAACGTGACAATCTTCCTCTTTTTACTTTGCTATTTTCAGCTTTTACTTTATTGTTTTGGTTACATATTACAATCCCCCCTTCTTACGAGACTTGCACCAAAAGTTTAGTAATTTTGCTTACTTGTTGGACAAGCTATTCCCTGTGGGATCGACATCCAACCCAGGTTGGGTTCTATATTTGCTAATGACCGCTTTACACTCCCACGAGAGCTGTAGATTGAGCGTTATCAATGAGACATTTAACCCTAAAACAAGGATAGAGTCTATGAGAATTCTTATTACATTTGCTGCCTACATGGGGTTCAAACTCTTATGAATGGATGTCAAAAGTGCTTTACTAAATTAAAACTTAAAAGAAGAAGTCTATGTCAACAAACCTTTAGGTTTTGACGATGCAGATTTTCCTCAACAAGTACCAAGGGCTTGGTATTAGAGAATTTCATAGTTTCTTCAGGAAAATGGCTTTAAAAGTGGGAAAATTAACATACCCTCTTTCTAAATTCCAGATGTAGGAACATACTAATTTTTTAGATATATGTTGATGACATATTCTTTCGAGCTACTTCTGAATCACTATGTGAAGAGTTTGCAAAACTAGTGGGTAGTGAATTTTAAATAAGCATAATGGGTAAATTAATCTTCTTCCTTGTCTTACATATTAAGTAAACTTCTCAAGGGGCAATGATTTGTCAAAAAAAGTACATCAAAGAGCTACTGAAGAAATACAATGTAGAAGATGCCAAGCCAATTGAAACACTAGTTGGAACCAGTTCAAAGATAGATAATGATGAATTTCGTCCCTCAGTTAATGAGACCATGTACAGAGGGATTATTAGATCCTTACTGTATCTCACTTTAACCAGGGCAAATAGTGTATTCAATATGGGAATGTGTGCCAGATTTCAAGCTTTCCCAAAGGAGTCTCATTTAAAAGTTGCAAAAAGAATTCTCATGTATCTAAAAGGGACACATGACCTGGTCTATTACTATCTATTTGAAGATAATTTTGATCTAATAGGCTATGCTAATGCTGATTATGCTGGATACTTGGTGGATAAAAAATCACCTCAGGAATGGCTCATTTTCTAGGTTCTTTCTTAATATCTTGGGGTTCTAAAAGGAAGAACTCAATTGCTTTATCTTATGCTAAAGCTTAGTATGTGGTTGCAACTTTTTATTGTTCTCAATTGTAATGGATCAAACAACAATTGAAGGAATTTGTGATTATCTCAGAAACTATCCCTATGATATGTGACAATACAAGTTCTCTTAATATGGCTAAGAATCTAGTGCAACGTAAGAGGACCAAGCATATTGATGTGAGATATTATTTTTTGACAGACAATGTTGGGAAGGGAGTTATTTACATAATGTTTTGCAAGACTAAAGATTAGATAGATGACATCTTTACTAAGGCTCTTCACAAAGAAAACTTTGTGAACAATAATTAAGGTTGGGGCTGACCAAAATAACCTGACCTACTAGATGAATAAAATTTTCTCCCTAAAATTGTATATGATCGGGATACAAGTATCCCTGATAAAGTATGTACTTGTTGGTCTAACTCAGTATCATACCATTATAGGTATACATATATGGGAATAACTTTGGAAGAGAATAGTTAAGATAGACAAAAATTTAAGGATCACTCAAGATTGAGAGGGACCTAATCCCATCTCTCAATTTAGTATTGTGAATGTGCATTTTTTGTTCTATCAGAAAAAGCCACTTTTTCTCTCTCTATCTCAAAAATTTTTCTTATCCTAAAAAGAAAGATGAGTCACCCTAAAATTGAAATTTATCACATCTCATTCTTTCAAAAAGCCCTTCCTTGTGTTTATTTGTTCCCATAAATATAGATTTACCTAAACCTTCTCTTGGCACAAGAAAAATCTATCCACAAATAGACCTCTTGTGACAAGGGTTTCAAAATGACTACTAATTCCTTATTCTTGTGTCTCTCAATGGACTCTGAATTTAGAATAGATTAAAATCCTCTCTTAAACATTCTTTAAAGACACCTTTCTTCTCCTACCCTTCCAAATCCAAGATCCTTCTTCACTCAACTCATCGATGAAGATTTTTCCTTGAAACTTCATAACCTTTCTGGTAGTATATTGACAGATGATGCCTGGGTTGCTGAAAATATCATGTTTCTATTAAATAAAACAAGAAAGAGAATATTTGGTCCTAAGTAACAAGATTTCAATAAGATAATAAGAAACTCTAGAAAGAAGTTTAGAAGTTCTAGTGAGAAACAGTAGACTTCCAAAGGACCTGGTCCTACAAAGAGGAAAATGACCGAGGGAGAAGCTATCATTGTTTCTAAAAAGGAAAAAATAGAGAACGAAGGAAAGTATGATTCTAAAGAAGTATGAAATAGGTTTTTGAAAAATCAAAAAGTGCTAACTGGGGGATCTTTGACTTAAGTGCATTAACAAAACTAGGTATGATGGAATTAGTTGAGCTTGTTAAACATCAGAGATAACTCCATCTTATGAAAGGACGTATTCCCACAACCTTTGGTAAGGTAGTTAGGGAACTCTATTCCATATTATATTTTCTAAATACGGACTAAAGATGATTGCTATAGTTCAAGGGAAAAAGCTGAATCTTGATGTTGTATTACTTAGGAAAATTCTGGATATTACTATTAGTGGTGTGAGGACTGTCTCAAAGAAACTACCCTCAATAGATTTTATGGAAAATTCATTGAAAGTTAAAGAAAAATCTATGGTTGTAGTAAATAGGGAATCACTCAAGAGTGGGTTATAATTGGTCTTTGATTTTGTTAACAAGGTGATTCTACTTACATCACAAAAGAGAAACAGTATTTCTTCTACTGATTACTATGTGATTGGGTGTCTTAGAATCTTTGAGTTCATTAGTTTACCTACTTTAATAATGGAGAATATAAATCAAGTTGTTCATGGAAAAAATGGAAAATATGGCATGCCTTATAGATAATGGTTGAAAAGAGTATTTGATCATTTTGGTATTGTCTGTGAAAATAGAACTCCTGGAATTATGATTCAACTATTTGGTATGAAAACTCTGATTGAAACTAAGTGTGTGGAAAAGAAATCACGAACCATTCTTAAAGAGGAGCTCAGGAAAGAAACATAGGAATTGAAGCTCAACACAGCTGCTAAAGATGTAGTGATTAGAAAATTACAAATGATAATTCAACATCTTTCTAATAACTATCCAAGGGTCTCTAAGGATCTTTGAATTGAGAATGCGGAACTATAAAGGAGAGTTTCAACTCTAACTGATAAGGTTCTTACCTTGAATACAGAGATAAAGTAGCTAACCAAGGAATTTTTACACTGTTATGCTGCAAAAAACAATAAGATGGCTCTACTTCTCCAAAACCTCTTCCAAATTCCTTCACCTATTTAAATTTTATTGATTCCTATAGATTTTTCTATGGAGAATTTATATCTTGCACTGAAATGATACTTAACTTTTACATTTAAATTAATCCTTATTTGTGTATTTTATCTGTCTCTTCTTTACCTTAAAAGCAGTTCTTCATATTGGTGTTGCCCCAGTGGCTATGAGTTAATGAACTTGTGCTTATTTTACTCTTGGTTTGCCTTTCTTACTTTTTAATGATGCCAAATTAGGGAATACTACTAAATTTAACTGATAGGGAGCAGGTACCAATTATATATATTGAAGAACAGGTATATTAACAAAGGAAAAGGTGAATGATGTGTTGAATTTTTGGGAAGCATGGCGCAAGTGAAAAAGAAAGAATATTGGTGAAGTGTGCCAGTGCATGGTGAAAGGGAAAATCTTGGTGCATTGTGATTTGGGGAACATTCATCGACAATAGTGCTGATCACTCTGATTAAATAAGATGAATGAGCTTTGATGCTAAAAAATTTATGGTTGGTTTGTAATTATCAAAAAGAGGGAAAATTGATATATCTTATTATGATGATGATCAGCTGACAACAAGGGACCAGGTCCTTAGGTCTTCATGAAAATATACAACTATCACTAACTTTCGTAGTTTTGTCTATTAGTGAAACAAGTTGCACAACTGAGCTATGTACCTATTAGGATACCTTGACCAATTAAAATTAAAACCTAATCATTATTTTACTATAAATATAAGAGAATGCTTATCAATTCACAGTTTTTGCAATCTGATTATTCAAATAGAGAAATTTGTAAAAACTCAAATATTGCTAAAGTTCCAAGTTTTATGTGCTGAGAGTGTGTTTTTTCTTAATTCAACCTTGATCTGTAATTGAATTACTCATCTTATACGACTAATGATCTTTTTGTGTTTATAAAGTGCTTAGGTAGAGTTACCTGAGTTAACATTGGTTAAGTGTTTATCAATATTGAGGTAAGATGGTAGCAGAGTTGTCAAGGAGAGTTTTGTATAAAGTTGTTACAAACTATTGGAGCTTAGACTCAGGTTCCAATAGAGTTTGTAATCATGAGTCTGATTATAGTAGATTTTCATAGTGCTTGTGAGGGAAAGCCATGGTTTTTCCTCCCTTGATCAAAAAAGTTTCCACGTTAAATAATTTGTTCTTTATTTCCTACAAAGTTATTGTTTTCTACTGCTTTACTATTTATTTTCCTGTGTCTAATTTTAAGGGATGGGGTCCCCCATAGTATGGTGAAACCCCCAGTTTCAATATATGTTTTTGTGTAATTAGGAGATTTTAGAGTATTTAGGTCAGTTGTCATGTTGTTGATTGATTTTTGAGAAAAAAATGACACCCTTCCAAAATTTTAGAACTGTATGAATGTATATATATGTGAGCATTGTGGATTTTGTTATGGCATTAGTATTAGGGAGATGATAATAATTTTATAACAATTTGATGAATAGGATAACTAGTATCTTGTAATATTTACTCTGTGCCATGTGTGTACGAAAACTATTTAGTTCATTTTGAGTCTTCAATCCAGAACTTGCCAGATTAGTCTTGCCTAGGTTGTAGGATAGTTGGTTAGAAAAGGATCATAGTCCAATTTTGATGTTATCCTACTTTTAGCCTAAATGACCTTCCATGTGTAAATTATATCCCTTGATCCCTAAGTTTGAGCCATATAGCCTATTTTTCTTATTTCACCTTTCACCTTCCCATTTGTGTTGAAATAACCTATTTTGGCCCATTTCTCCTTGGATATTGTGCACCTCAACATAGGTAAATTGCCAAGTTGAGGGTGGCTATCATAGGGGTGTGATGTAAAGTGGGTATGTAGAAGGTTAAAATTATAGAAGTAGTTAGTAGGGATAGGTGTGGAAGCAAAATAAGATAAAAAATATGAAAAAGTGAAAAAAAGAATAAAAGATCACACCCAACCTGAATGTGCAATCAAGAATAAAAATAGAGAAATCAGGGTTGAATAAAAAAAATATGGTTAATGAGTGGATCCCTGTAACGCCCCAAATCTGGTACCCGAAATGCTACACGATGCTCATGACCCCAAAGGACCACAAGCCAACCCATGACTGATATCTGTACTTGTATACTGCATAAAATACTTTATAATCTTAAAATATGAAATGAAAGGCCATAAAATTAAAAACTGAGACATAGTATCCGATAAAAATGCAACATCTGGGAAAGGTATGAAATACCCAAAACAATTGAATTATCTGAGAATACCGTAGTCTAGAAAGCCTCTAAAACGTAATTGTCTAAATAATGAGTTCATGGGATGTGTCCCTAACTAACTCTAACTAATAAAATAATTATTGATATAATAAGATGATGATCATGTCCTTGAAAGATAAGGACTCACTGCTAACTCTGACAGTTGAGACTTGAATCTACTGATGCTCTGGAGCTCATGTCTCTGAACCTATGGTATAAGACACCATAGCACAAATGTGTCAGTACTTTGAATGTATTGGTATGCATACGAGGTAGGCTGAATGCATGGGGTTCATATGCATGAACAATAACAATAACAGACTTACTATCATGAGCGTGAGAATACATGCATGAGACATAATAACTCACATTGATACCATGATAACATAATTACTGAATTTGAATACTGATAACATAACATACTAATAACTAATATAACTGATAACATGAGTGATTGTATCTGACAGTCCTGAATCTAATGGAACTAGCTGAGTCCTGTACAGTATTTGAGTTGACTGTATCTGACAGTCCTG
Organism: Capsicum baccatum var. pendulum; assembly: GCA_030864225.1. Classification (NCBI taxonomy): domain Eukaryota; kingdom Viridiplantae; phylum Streptophyta; class Magnoliopsida; order Solanales; family Solanaceae; genus Capsicum; species Capsicum baccatum. The sequence continues at coordinate 222,548,563 of CM061552.1, read as the reverse complement.
AAATTTGAAGAACTATCTAAGTTCTTTTACTGAGACTGATACTAAAAAACTGTGGGAGATAGTTATCTAACCAATCTGTAACCCTAATTAGAAGGGTGTCAATATCGCACCACTGGTAAGGACAAGCTATGGGTGACCCTCTTCTGATCGTGTCTCTCATACGAGAATGGTGGTACCCTCATCTAACAATGTTTATCCATATCATCAACCCTTATCGAACAATTTTGATGTCTCAACGTATGCTGGATACATAGTTTTAGAATGCAAGGATGACTTCTATGAATCACACCCTCATCTAAAAGTGTGTGTTCCCATCGTTGGATTCACTCGGTGGTAATTTCTACTCCCATCTGAATAGAATATAAACATAATTAACTGAACTGAACTAAACTGGGTTGAGTTAAATGAGTTCTGTTGATTGACCAAACACTATTGATATCTAAAACTGACTGAAATTTACTGAGATTACTGAGTTTTCCTGAGTCATGAGATTGACTGAATTCTACTGAACATGGCTTAACTGAGGATATCTTGAAAACATGATGCTGATTCTAGGAACACAACTATATTTTTTGTGTACAAGTACCCCCAAGACTCGATAGAAGGAAATTGACAAAGCATGACTTTCTTGCGTACAAGATCCACATCAATAATACATAATATAATAAGTTGTGGATTTCATGAAGTACATGGTTATCATACTATCTAACATGGATGAGAATGTTGATAATCATATCATAATCTCATGTTCTAATATTATGGGAACTCCGACAATATATATATTTCACAATTATATCATGGAGACCATTTAAACATTGGAGGATGACAAGCATGTCACATTTAGTTTATGTTTTGATCTATAAGTTATGATTTCTAATCTTTCAAGTATTTTATCTAACACCTTGCATGAACAATTTACAGCATAGGTGAAATCATCAAATTACACATCATAAGCAACTAAATTCATGGATATTATCTTTCATATTAACAAAATATCAAGAAAAATACACAAGGACTCCAGCTTTGAAATCAATCAACGTCAACAACATGATTACAATTAACTTACAACATAAATACTATGATTTATAGATAATACAAGGTTCTTGAGCTTCGTGGATGAAAGGAATCCATGAATGAACACAATGAATACCTTGGTTCATAAATACACAAAGATTGACGGAGGAAATTCTTGATTCTTAATCTTCTATGAAAAGTCCTAGGTTGTTCTTGAGAGGTTTTTGAGAGAAGAGAGTGTATTTTGGGTGAAAAGTGGCTGAATCATATGTTAAAAGGATTAATTAGGGGTGGTAAATTAACCCTTTTAACCCTGTACATGTCTTGTAATTTTCGTAAAAATTTCCCAAATTGGACCACTAGTGGGACGTGGCGCTATTGCGTCGTGTCACTGGAATTTGTCAATTGAGAAACTGAGGAATGGCGTGATGCAGATCCATCACGTTTCCCCTTATGTTGTGACCTAGAACTTTGGTTTAATGCGGAGGAAATCGCGTTGAGACACTGGAAAAGGACAATTTCCATTTTACCTTGTGGCGAGGCACGCCACTGACCAATATGGCGCTGTTTTATGATGGGAACTTGAAATAGTCATAACTTCTTACTCGGTTATCGGATTTAGGCAAATTTTATATCGATGGAAAAGGTGTAAGTAGATTCATCTTTCAAAGAAAATTTGAAATAGTCATAACATGAAATAGTCACGTGTACAAAAGTGGATTCATCTTTCAAAGAAAGCTCCTAACATTTTTGAGACAATTTCAAGCTAGGAAAAGGTATGGGGTATTACAATCTCAAAGTTAGCATAGTTCCAAGGAGGCTTAGTCATTTAATATCCATATGTATCATACCAAACCCCAATCCTACATTACAAGATGAATAAATTCCTATAGTGATCCTTGCTAAGGTAAATAAAATAAGGGCAATAGTATGGTATTTGATGCACATTGATTGGAACTTCTTTTTTGAGTGTGGGTGTCTCTTGACTGTCCAGCATTGACGTTCATTATTTCATATGAGTGAGTTTGATTTTTTTGTTGTGAGGGAACATAAGTCATATTGCAAGCCGCTTACTTGTTTTGGGTAGTGTAACTAGTATATACATGTATGATTATCTGTTACTAATGTAATGTCATACCTTGATCTCATTGTGTCATATTTTTGTGCTTCATGTTTATACGTAGTTGGTTTTTGATAATTTAAAATAGGAGAGGGTACTTTTATTTGAACTTAAAGTGTTGATTGACTGCCTTGTATATCTTAGATTCTCCTAGTTAAGCATCGTGATTTGTTTTATTTTGTTGTGTTGTCTGAGGACATAAAAATATTCTAAGTTGAGGGTGTTGATGTGCTATATAAATATATCACTTTTGACGCTTAAAATAATGAACATAACTAGTTTCTTAGGTTGTTTTGTTAGATATGACGTGTTTTGGGTATCTTTTGTAGGAAACTAGGTTTTAGATACTAAGTTCAAGAAAAAAATAAAAAATGGAGTTTTGGCTATTTACTTGATCGGTTTTGGGAATTTATAACACTTACAAGATGTATGCGACCAAAGCTTGTGTTGAAACTTGATGTTTAGAAGCTTGGTTGAAAGAATTGGAAAGCCTGGCACTTACCTATGACTGCATATGGACCGCATGTAGCAGTTGTGGTCTATATGTGACTAAGGCACTTACCTATGTTTACATGCGGACTGCATGTGGTACATGCGGACCCTATGTGGGTTAGGTAAGTACCAGAAGTCCAAAATCCCGAGAATGAATAGTGCAAGAAATGTTTCTGGCACTTACCTTGGTCTATATGGGGATCACATGTGGTCAATGCACCTACTGGCAGACTGCATATGGACATAGTTAAGTGGTCACAACCCTTTTTATATTTTTCCATTCGGAGTTTTATTTTTAGGGTGTCCTCATGTACTATAAATACCCTTTGTGTGTTTTTTAGTAGAGGGAACACACTCTAGATACTTACGAACATATTTTGATTCTGAGATCTAATTTTGGTCTTGGAATTCTCTGTATTGATTTGGGCTGATTAATTTAGTTGAGGTTTTGGGTTTTTAGTTCTGATTATTATGAGTACATCTTATGCTTTCAATTAAGAATGTTGTTGATTACTTCACAAGCATGAGCGGCTAAAACCCTTAGCTAGGGTTGTGGAAACCCTGGCGGATTAACGAAGTAGGGGAAGTGTTATAATTGTTTTGATCTAATACACATGCATGTACTGTATTATCTTCACTTTAATAGCTATCTTAGTGGTTATAAACGTTAAGATCCCGGCTAGATTATTTCTACTTACTCCAAAAGAGGAGTAGCGACTAGGAAAAGATAATTACAATAGTAATTTGAAGTTTAACTAATGATCTACACTACTGGGTATTATCTAAGTAAGATGGTTAGTTTTCATCCAATAGCTAGTGACTCAAAAGGTAATAGTTAACAAAGATCCAGGATAAGGGTTAGTAAGGAGACATCTTAAGACTCAAAAAGTAAAGGGTGAAATCTTCCAGCAAGTCCAAAAGGTGGTTGGTGTTACATAACTTATCAAATTCTGCATGCAAGGTATCGGGTTGGTTCAATAAAGCACAAAAGCCTATGGAGTTGAGAAGGAAGAGGAAACACAATCCTAGCATTCACCGACCACTAACTACTACCGAATTTGATATTAGCTACTTGTTTGATATTGACAATACAAACCCCTCATTTACTTTTCTGATTTTGCCTATTGAATTACAACAATTGAGAGTCATAATTCCACATATTTCCTTGCGATTTGACCCCAATCTTTGTTAGGTTACTATATTTGACAACGACCACATAATCTTTAGCTTGAAGGTGTAGTTTGGGTATTACCAGTGCCCAACTCTACATATAAGTAAAGTCGATATCATAATCCGTAGTCATTTTCTCTCTTTTATTCACACACATTCATCATCAAAAATCCCCATTTATTTTATTCTTTTTGAGCTGACTCATTTATCCATTTTCAGACATGTTTAGCATGGAAATTCGCAAGGAAAATATCTATAAATTAACAAACAACTCAAGAAAAATCCAAAGAAGAAGGTGAAGCAATGCTAGTATCACAAATATGAGCCAAATAAGATAGACTCCCCTCTTGACCAAGCAACGATCCTGAAGAAAAGATATAACTCTTTTTGGACCCAAATGTAGCATACACTTCTAAACAATTCTCAACACACCCAAAAAATCTAAGATCACGGTCTTAAAAATACAATCTAGGACATCATGGTCAGGAGACAACAAATCCATGCCCAAGATGACATCAAAGTCAACCATATATAAGACAAGAAAATCTGCCCAAGCTTATGCCCAGTAATAGTCACAACATAAGATCAGTACACCCAATCCACCACTAAAGAGTCTTATACGAGGGTAGATAAATAAATAGGCACATAAAAGGTCTCATAAGCAGAATAAAAAAACAAAGAAAAATATGCAGACACATTGGAGAAAGTCGATCCCAGATCAAATAACACAGATACAAATTTGAAACAAATAGGGACAATACCTATCATGATGGCATTGGAAGCCTCTGCCTCCAGCGTGAAAGGTATAACATAACACTAACCACCACCATGGGCACCAATACCTCTCCCTCTCGCACCTCTATTAGAACCTCAACCGGTCACAATTGATATAGTAGTATCTCTAAAGACATGACAGGGATAGTCCCTAGCCAGATAGCCAATCTCATCAGACACATAGCAAATCTTGTGGCTCAATTCAATGGAAGAAGGTATGACCGAACTTGGACAACCACTTAAATTTGTTAAACCAATAGGCTAACTACCTAAACTCTGCAAGTCTTCCTAGGATTTTCAACCATGCTACCCATGGTAATCTCTAGAATCTCTACCTCGAGATATATGACCTTTAAACTCACCCTATTGGCGTACTTTCTTGGCACCTCCTTGAGATAGTTACAGAATAGCCCCAGTCATCTTAGCATGGTCCATAATACTCTAAAATAATGCTGTATACACTACTATTTAACTCATAGCAAGGTGAGATAAACATCGAACACCTTTGAAAACTTCTTAATTTTCTTAGACTTAGTAGCAATACTACCATAAGAATATCTAACAAGGCATGGAATCATGCCTGATAGTCCAAAATACTCATGGATCCCTACTCCAAGCGGCCAAATTTATCTATCATCTAATCCCTTAAACTAAAAGGTACAAATTTATCTAAAAAGGCCTCTACAAATTAATCGCAAGTCATCTTTGGAGAACCAAGAGGTCGATAACTAATAAGTGACCTCCACTAATCTCTGGCTGTACATCTCATCTGGTAAGTAGTATGAACAACCCCGTGCGACTCAAGCAAACTAAGGTTGTGCAACTTCCCATGGTAGTCTATCAAGAACTCATATGCATCCTCACCTACAACACCACTAAACCTAGGAGGGCTCAAATGAGTGAATCTCTCAAACCTCTTTTGATCGTCCGAAGACATATCTACAGTCATAATAATAGGAGATATAGTAAATTTGGTTGGTTGAGAACCCATATGAGGAGGCATTATAGAAGAAGTTTGAACTCCTGACCTCAAAATACCATGCTCAAATACCAACACTAAAGGAGGAACCACATTTTGGGTCTGCTGAGTACCATAAGTAGATATCAATGCAATAGAGGATCCATACTCAGAATTGGAGGAACACCATAAGAAGACTCTGGCATAGATGAAGGTACAATACACAGACTTAGAGGAATACCAGGTGCAAGAAAAGGGAGCAACCTCTAGTCGGGTAAATAAGCAAACTAGTAACCTCTCAAAGACTGAGATAGAAGTACTCGATGGAACCAAAGTAGGATCCATATATCCAACATAATCATGTAGGGGATCAGGGAGAGATCCCTAAAGCTATCTCTTGATGGGGAAGATCCTCGTACCCGTTCTCTATATTGAGCCTAACCACGGCTAGATACTCACCCTTTAGACTTAGCTCTCCCTTCAGATCATGGACTTAATCTCTAGCCTTACTTGATTTTGTCCGCACCATCTGCGCTGAAAAGAGTGAAATATGACTTAGAACTCAAGGTTCACATGATATAGAATAAAATAAGAAAAGTTTCCTAAAGACAACTTATAATCTCTTAAAGATAGATAAGGACGACTATATATTGATCTGCGAGACTCTATTATAAACTCTATTCTTACACTGTTAAGACTAATGAACCTGGCTCTGATACCAATTTGTCATGACCTAAAAACCAAGGGTCATGATGACACTTATCGCAACAATCCTTAACAAGTAAGACTATCATCCAAACGAATATGAAATGAGAAATCAATACCAAACCCCATGGCAAGATTCCTAGAATAGAGTCGAACCACATATATATAGTAAAATTTGAAATAAATAGTGAAGATACCATACAAAAATCCCAAAAACTAATGTCACAGTGTAAGAACTAACAAATCCAACTCAATGTCAAAATACATAAGACATTAAACAAGGAGCAACTCTGTCTCTAAATACAAATAAAGACATAATCTAGATATAGTAGCCAACTTTGGATGTATAGATCAATTGCTACCTTGAATGGGCTCCAGTATCATCTGAATCAACTATCATGAGGCCCAATCATACCTGGATCAGCACCAAAAGGGTACAGTAAGGGTGAGTATAGTCCACTTGTACTCAGTAGGTATCATATGTCAACTGAGGAAAGTAAAAAACAAAGCATAGAAAATACACATTATGGGTATGTTACCTGCAATCAGAAAATGTTCCAAATGGCATCCCACACTCTCTCTACTAATAGTTTTACAATATTCACATATGCTACATACAATACGATAAAAAAGCATAAGTAATACATATAGACAAATTTCATATAATGGAATATACTCAAACACAAAAAGATCATAAGGTATATAAAATGCAATGATGTTAATGATGCATGAGGTTATCACATAACCTCCATATACACATATCGAGTTGTGCTTCTGAGGTAGGACCCATGGGGGTTTGTAAACCCATATACAATCTATATCCAATTCCATCCATATCTCTTGTCTGGCACATCCATCAATCGAGGATTTTAAAGATGCAATATTTTCTATCAAGAAAAGCCAGTGTTTCAGAGTTTCTACGGTTGTACCAATAATTCATAATGTATATGATATGAGAATGTAATGTTCACAACCAACCCAAATGAGAATTTTCATTTACAACAAATATATATACCAATCAAGTGAGCCAAAAATCCACCCAATATTCCAACCATCCATGAAATCCAACATAATCCATATGCTAATAGAGTAAAATACACAAAAATATACCATTGATACCTGAATAGGCTTCTTCAAAAATAAGATACAAATAATTTCACATACACAAGGCCAACAATATCATATAAAATTCCACACAGTCACACATTGAAAATAATGTTCTAAAGTCACCAATTAGCAATGATATAGGCCCCCACACAGGCAAGACACAATAATATAGATATTTTCATGATTGGTTCCCATACCCTTAACATAATTTTGTACCAATATTAACTACCCAACCCATTTTGAAGAATGTTAAGCCAGAACCTACCTCAAATACTGATAACTAGACTGAACAACCTTCTAGACAAAGCCTTATCCATAGAATAGACTAGAAATCCACTAAAACATACAAATATAGAATCTATGCATAAAAAACCAATGATATCCATATTGCCTATTTCCAAAATGGGGTAAATATGGACCCCTAAACAAAATTACAAAAAAGAAGGGAAAAACTAAAATTTCAATCCAAAAATATATTTCCACGTGTGAAGGAACTCATATAAGAAAATCCATGTGAAAATGGATCGAAATTGGAGTTTAAATTAAAGAAGTATTATTTTTAGGCCTTTTGGGAAAATATATTCAAATATCACCTTTAAATGTAAGTTGTAACAATGTTTAAATGATGATGTAGAAGAAAAGTAATTAAAATAGGGATTTGGAGCTTAACCATGCTCAAAAATAAAAGAAAATGCTTAAAAACTCAAATTCCAAGCCCCAGGTCTCAAAAATAGTATAAAAAATCTCAAAATATGAAAATAAACTCCCTAGTCATCGTCAAAGTGACTATTGGGTTGCTTAGGTGGCTATCGCTTAACCGACCAAGCGTTGCTTAAGTAAAGCTTGCCTCATCGCTTATGCAACTTGGCTATTGCTTACGCAACTTGGCTATAGCTTACGCGACTAGGCCAGCGCTTAAGCGTCTGTTGTGTAAGGGATCTTGATATTGCTTAGGCAATATTTTTAATGTCAGTCCAAGTCGCTTAAGTGAGTGCACCATCTGAGTGGTGCACCACCTAGAGGCTTGGAGAATTTCAAGTCTACGCGGGTCCTCGAGATTCATTCAAAATCCTGAGAACACAAATGAGCTATGCTACCCTATCAAATTTGATGGTCTAGACTCAATGGCGATATCAATTTTTTTTAAAAAATATCATTTTTATAAAATTGACTCTTAAAATACTATTTAACAACTTTTTGATCCAAAGGTCGAAATGAGATATAAAAGCCATAAAACCACACCAACTAGGTTACCAACCTAAAATTGATGTTCCAAAACTGTTGGTGCAATTTGTTTTGCCATTTGATGCACAAATCAATAAACGTTGACCAAAGTCAACTATAAGGCTTTTCAAGTCAACAAAAACCATAATTCATACCAAAATGAATTGAAAATTATGTCATTCATTCCCACTCTCCAAAAATACCACAAAGTAACTATGGGGAGGGGTAAAATAGTCAAATCATAAAAAATTAAATATTTCACATAAATCACAAAAAAATTCAGTCATTACAATAGGCTAATGTCACAATCCAATTTCTCAAGCGATGATGACACCTACTTTACCCCACCAGAAGGTAAACTAAATCGTAGCCCAAAACTATATGTAATGATCTAATTTGTGAAAAATAGCATAAAATCCATAAATATGAAAATAAATTAATTACAAATAAATAAACATGAGAATAATAACATAACAGAACAGAAACAAAAGAAGAGTAATATATCCCACGTTCTAGTAAGGTCAAGATCCTTTAACCCAAAATAATATGAGTACTATCAAAGTTAATATACAACAATCTCAAAAATAAAAAAATTATTCAAAAATAAAAGATGGATAAAATGTCAACTCAGGTTCAAGAGCTCACTCTATCTCCGAACACTGACCATCACAATCACAATGTCAATAACTATAGCTAGAATGTGTAGTATGAGTACCAAAGCCATAGGTACTCAGTAGGCATCATTGGCTGACCGAGCAAAATAATAATATAAATATAATAAAATACGATATAAGTAAGATATGTTAAGGAAAAAGGGCAAACCTAGAATAATACCCCAAATGTGAAAAGTAAACAATCAGAATAATGAAAGTAAAGAGAACATAGCCATCTCTAAATAATTACACCCCCATAAGCTCAGAAGACATTAACATGTAACTAAATAAACCAACACAATCCCCATAAGACTAGTGGATGTGATCAAGAAGAATTTATAGTAATATTTAAACCAAGTATCCATATATCAAAACCATTACTATGTATCTTGCCAAACTTGATCCAAACTCATATCATCATTTGTTGGACTTGAATTGAAAATCATATCACCATCACCAATAATTATAGAATAAACCATCATATTTCTATGAGCTTATGGTCTCAATAGTATAATTGATATATTACGTAAAGTCCTATTAAGTTTGCAAGAAACTAATAGTAATCTTGGCCTAAGGTAGGCTAGAGAGGCCCACTTCTAACCCCCAAAATCCATTATAAGTAAAATTCTACCCTAAACTAGACTAAGGTGTTAAATATCACTACAAGATGCTAAATAAGTCTCATTAAGTTCGAAGATAGTGATTTTACCTAAAGAATAAGTAGTTACATTAATTGTGTCTAGTTATAGTAACTTAATGATTGACATATCTAAATTACAATAAATATACCTCTAAGATGTAATTCTCAACCCAAAACTCTAGATTAATATCATTAATATAATTAAGATGAATCTATGAGAATGGGAAGGCTAGCCTACCTGGATGCCGAAGAAAGCCCGAATAAATCCGCTAAGGTATCGAATTCTCCATCAGAGAAGTTCCCGCATGATGTCACATTATCAAAACAATAATCTATGCATTCATATAAGAATAAAGGTACTCATATAGAAATTTTATGCTTTGGGTCCAAAATCAAATCAAAATTCTATGTTGGGCCGGCCGACTTATGTAGTCATACTTCAAAATCCTCAATATGTCCCTTTATGCTCAATAACTTTTTATCCTCAAGAATGGGTAAATCCATGCTCAAATAATACTAAAATCAACCCAAAAAAACTATATATTTATGAATAAGTTAGGGAATTGAACCAAGAATCAATCGAAAACTTACTAGGATTTTGACAAGGAAATAGATATTTCAAGCTAGTGAACACCCCACGATTTCCTAATGATTTATCCTTCAATTTTCCAAACTTTTTAGGGTTTTTATCTCTTGATACTTGGGATAAAATTGGAAAAAATCAAGTAAAAGGGGGATTTAATGACCTCCCAGGTGCCGCTTAAGCAGTCACCACTAAAGCAGTTCACATATCGCTTAAGCGATCCCACCTTGGGCTGACCCCTGCTTAAGCATTCAGGATGCCACTTTAGTGGCATTCTCTAAAGTGTAAGAGCCTTCGATAAAGTGGTCCATCTTGTCCGGCCTTGGACTCTTAAGAAATCCCTCTTAAGCGACCATTGCGCTTAAGTGACCAAATGTCTGCTTAGGTAGAATAATAGCTATTTTGTGAAAAATCATGAAATATGTCTTATTATATATATATATTTCATTCCCTAAGTAAATATGGTAGTGGTGCATAATATTTTTGAAAGATTCCAGGTGATCAAATGTATGAAAATAAGCTTCAAGGGATAAAATGATAATAATAAGAAGTAATAGCACATACTTATTATGATTATAATGAAATATATGTTAGAGAAAGATTCTCAGCATCACATGTATGCCTCAGATTTACTCTTGAAGTAGAAATATCTCGAAAGAGTTTTATAAGCTATAAAAATTTGATAAGCTTAAGGCATGATTATATTACATTATCAAAAAATATGAATTTCAATTATTATAAATACGAATACATTCTTTGAAGTGAATGTGATAATATTTTGTAAGGCATATCATTGCAAATGTGTGTTTATTGTGATTGGATTATTTCTCACCTCCAAAAGAGGTAGAGTAATGGAAAAGAAATATTATGAAATTTACTCAAGCACATAGCATTTGTCATGGTAAAATCCAAGTTTACTAGTGTAAATAAATTCGTAAGTTGGCATGAATGATTATGAGTACATTCCAAAAATGTGCATATTGATAATTAGACATTTAATGAAGAACTAGAAGATTCTTCAACAATTGTTCTATGTTGCTTGTTCTTATAATAAGTTGACTGGATAAACTAATATTGGGGTTGGATACCCTAAAATTCTAAAATCTATAAAAGGTGAATATGGGCCCATTCACCTATCATATGATCTGTTGAGATGCATCGATACAAAATGATCACATATGATTTTATTGTCAACCTGCAATTTAACATTCATAATGTTTCTTGCTCAATATAAAATTAAGTTAAGATTATAATATTAATATTGAATAATCAAGATAATTTATCTTGATAATATTGATTTAACGTTGAATCCTTTCAATAAATAGTTGAACAATTATTTATGAGGAGAAAACTTCATGCATTGATTTGAAATATGATATATTCTATACAAAGGTACTTGTATGAATCAAACCACTAAATTATGTTTAAAGTCCCCTTCTCAATTTGCTTAGGATCAAGAACGTAATATTTTTCATCTAATGACATTTGATATGTGGTATAATTAATGAATATGCAATGATTCACAAAGATGAATTCTCTAAAGCAGATAGAGATATATATGTTACTTTTCCTAACATAAGGGGAGATAATAAGTAGTTAAGAAATATATTATAAATTATCTTCACTATGTTCCTCATTAAAAAGATAATGTAAGTAAAATGCTAAAAACACTTACTAACCCAAATTTAATCACATATTTCAGCTGCAAGTGCTCCTATTGACTGTCCTTCATGGACAAAGTCTACTGCATATATGAGGTATGGTAGATCAATCGATTAACACATGATCATAATAAGGAGGAACTGTGATGTTGAAGAGCCTATGACATAAAATTTAATGAAACCTTATGAGGGGCTTTAAATATCTAAGAAAAATGATGGAAGCGATGAGATCTCAATAAGTTATGTTACATTATGAATCAATATAAATGTATTATTAATGAAATCTTTGATGCAATATGATGCAATATTGTAAGAGGATTAAATTTCAATATTTACTTAAGAATGCTGGCATAAAAATATTTAGCAAGTGACATAGAAGGATACAACTTGATAAGCATAAAACTTATTTGATTTGCAGTCCTAGCACTAGAAGATGTCACAAGTGAAATGCTGAATATTTTCACTTGATAAAATATATGTGAAAGTCCTTAAAGTGTTCAAAATGCCTGAAACATATAAAAGTTTCGAAAAACTTTCTTATAATCCTTAAAAAGGATAAATTGATATTTTGAATGATACTGTAACTCTTGGAGAGATTTTTAAAGTAATAAATTATCTGTTAAAAGAAAGTGAAATAAAAAACAAGAAAAATTGGATTCATCAAGATGTACGTTATGTTGTGTAGTTGCTACATTTATACATCTTGATATAACCATGAGCTTAATATAGTTTTATTCTTACATGGAGATACTGAAATGAGATTACTACTATATAACGAATAAAAGTCCTTATATGAATATATTTATGCTAATAAATATTGATAAGATTTTGAATACACAAGATATGATGGAAAATATATTCCATGACATAAAATATACAAAGAAAAATACAAAGATAAAGACTTAATAATCTGAACTAAGAACACAAAGTTAAAGGCTTAAAACATGCACAAAACGCTTTTAAAAAAATGATATTTTCTTCCTCTCCTTTGCAAGATTGCAATGAAATTTAATGCAAATAGTCATAGTGAATATGAAAATCCTGTGGACTAAGCAAATAATGAAGATAATCCTATTGAAATGTAAAAAATCAAGAAGTTGATCTTTTGAAAAGAAAATAACTCTTTGAGAAATGTTGTAAGGAAAATACTTTGTGAAAAGTTTTTCTATAGCTTTTTATAAAGATGCATTGAAATCACAAGAGGTATGATTTAAATTAAACTAAGGTAACCCAATAAAAGGATGAAAGGACAAAACCTTTTACTACAATAGACCTTTTCATAAAAGATAAAACTTTTTATTAAAAGACACCTCTTAATCCAAAATACTTATAATTATTAATTTAATTTAAATAAAATATCCAACAATGTCCTACTTATGTAAATATAAATTAGAACATAAAGATCAAGCCATGTTCACGCCAGAGTAATGTATCTTTTGATTTGAACAATACCTTAGTGTAATGTCACTAGACGAAATCAAAATTCCTCATAGCATAATAACTTTAAACGTGTTATTCCTTGTGATAACATTGGTTACACTACATAAACAAAAATTTTATTCCTACTTTACACTCAACATGCTTCACTTTTTTATGATCATATTCTATCAAAAATTTATGAACATTAATGAGAGCAACTCTAACTCCCAATCGAAGCTGCATCACTTTTATGTTCATATAGGTGAAGTTCTTTCAGTGTTTTTGTCATATTTGAGACACTTGTTCCTCGAATTAAACCTCATTAAGAGTATTAGAATCCAATCGTCCAATCTATAAGAACCAATACTAATATATCTCTTACTTAAGTACTAAAACATCCATGTATCAACAACTTATTGTTACCTTTGAACCATAAGTTTTATTTTACAGTGTTTGGTAGGGTTGTCACTCTTGGTGGACCTAATTAAGGAGTTTTTATATAATGATAATTGAATATATATTAAATAAATTTCTTTTAATAGGTTTAGTAAATGGATTAGTCAAATTCATTTGAATCCACCAATGTGATAGAAGTTATTCCATGTTGAATTAAATTTTTCACATAATCATGTCAAGAACTTACATGTTTTGACTTCTCATTATATAATCTCTATATGCTTGAGCTAAAATACCTTTACTATCACAATTTGAGCTCATATTTTGTAAAATCAATGAATTCTCTTAATAATCTCTCAACCAATTAACTCCATTAATTTTCTTACATCTACAATATAAGATCTTCTTGGTTTCACAAAATTGTACCTTCCTGCAAGGTAACATCCATCATATGATAAGTTTATTTTTCTGACATATTTGATACCAACTTGTATCGATATATCCTTTTAACATAGTATGAAACTTAGAATTTTGTAAATCATTAGTTCTCTAAATAAAACTAAAAACTTGACTACTTACCCTTCCAATAGCACTTGCTTACATAAGTTAACCTTTAATTTATTATTATTATTGGTAAACTTGATCTAGGACAAAATACAGTGTAAATTGACCTCTTTTTTGTTAAGTTACTAGCTTATTTAGCACTTTCTCAATGTAATGAGATTTACTCAAGGCATAACTCCCACTATTTTGTTTAATCTTGATACCTAATATAGTGTCAATTTCTCCAAGATCCTTCATTATAAATGTGATAGAACCTCATTGTACTATTATGACTTTTGAATCAAGACTTACACTCAATATATTTACAAACTATCACACAATTCATATATCCATCAAGAATTGTAAGATGAATGTATACTAACTATTCCAAATTTATGCTCTTCAAATATATATTAAATACACATTCATTTTAATGTTGCATTTTATTCACATGTCAAACATTCCATACATTGGAGATATCAAGTGTCTTTTCATATCATATATAAAAAAAATTGAATTCTCATGTTCTCTAGATCTCATATTCATCTATAATTCTTTTCAAGTAAACACATGTAATTGTAAATAATGTATTTTTCATATCATTCTACAACTTTATAAAGAATTTCACATATGATCTTCATGCAAGAATAATTAATCACAATAATCACACAAAAAATATTATTCCTACAATGATCAAGCATTTGAAGATCATCACAAATTTATTATTTACCTAATATTTATGAAAATAGAAGTAGGGTTAAGAAAATATAACCTCTTTTTGCTACTTATCTTTTCCTGATCCACTGTTATGATATTATTTGAATTTGCTGACAACAATTCTCTGTCCCAAATAATTTTTTCTTTTACTACCACCACGCATATAATTGATCTTCTTCAACTTTTACTAATCGAAGACAAAAGATCACCACTACCGCTTTTCTGAACTCCTTTTGTTTCGTGATTGTACACAAGAAAGATTACTAATTTATAGCTCAAGTGAACATCATGACTTCTCAAACTTTAATGTGTAGTATCTTTTTCATACAATAACGCATTTGGAGCACATTCTAAATTTCAATCTTGCAACAATTTGGGTGTGCTTTGGCTAGTACGTGAAAAATTGCTTTAGAAACAAAAATCAATATTCAAAAACATCCCAATATATGTTTTCTTGATGATATTGCTCAAAAATAATTGCGGAAAGACACAAATTTCATCAAGGCCGACAAATTATCACTATTCTTATACTCCTTCATGGCGTTACTTAAATGGTGTTCCTTCGAATTGGTTTTCTAGTATGTGTTGCCAACTACTGATATGGTGTCTGTAAACTGACACCCATTGACTTCAAGTAAATTATCCTTGTAACAATTACCTGTGTGCAAACCACTTCATCCAATAATCGATGTCTATTGTTTTCATAACACTCAGGTTATATATCATTTGTTTCTCAAAATTAAGAGTGTCTTCTCCATCGCAAATATTGTCTTTAGATTATTGAAAAATATATTTCATGAACACAAAATATACAAAGAAAAATACAAAGAGAAAGACTTAATAATCTGAACAATGAACATAGTGGATTCAAGATTTAAAGTTTGTGGGTTCCCCATATTAGATAAAAATAAAATTAAAGAGTAAGTAAGGGGATTCGAACCCACAACCAACAAGTCAATAAAATTTTTACAAGACCCTCTACTCCACTAGATGAACAATCCACTTTGTTTATGAGTATTCATTTATAATTCTTATATATTTGGTAGGTTTTACTATATAAATACTAGGTTAGCACAAAAGTTATTGGGTTCTCAGAAACCCCTACCCAGGCACCTAGATTTGCCCCGATTGAAACACATACGAAACACGCACGTTAAAATGATATTTGATCTCTCTCCTTTGTGAGATTTCTATGAGATTTAATACAAATAGTTTTAGTAGATATAACAAGTTTATGAATATCTGCACTAAGTAAATAGTGAAGATAATCCTATTGAAAAGCAAGAAATCAAGAACTTGATCTCTTAGAAAGAAAATAACTCTTTGGAGAATGTTGTAAGGAAAGTAATTTGTGAAAAGTTTCTCTAAAACTTTCTGTAAAAATGCATTGAAATCACAAGAGGTAGGATTTAAATTGAACTAAGGTACACAACGTTTCACTAAAAGACCTCTTTTCATAAAAGACACAACCTTTCATTAAAAAATACCTCTTCAATCAAAATACTTATAATTATTGATTTACTATAAATAAAATATCCAGCAGGATAATTATATGATCAACACTAGGGTTTGATGCAGATATATTATTTATTTTCATGAAGGACTACTTTCACACCATATTGTTATACTTGGAAATAAATTCATGGTGAGATAAGGACTATTCACCAAGAAAGTCGAGAATGTATGTGGCTGAGGTTTATAATACATCTCATTTGAGAAAATGTGATTTGAACTACGTACTTATGTGAATATTCCACACATATAGCATAATTAATGGAAGAATTTATAAAAGGAGAAAAAATGAAACACATTTTGTCAAAGCTATCTACATACATGATCTCCAAAAAATAGCAATATCAACATACTCCATATTTATTCTAGTGAGAATATGAATGATTATTCATCAAGTTTCTACCAACTACAACTTTAAAGAGGATGATGCACAAGATTGAAATGCGGAGATTCAAGATTTTGAATTGATGTCGTCAGCTGGGGGAGCCAATACGTATTGTACTCTTTTTTTCTTTAAAAGTTTTATCCCATTGAGTTTTTTGTGTAATACTTACAATGAGAAAGTCAAAATCCGTATTATTAGAGATGTGTACTCTTTTTTCCTTACTAAATCTTTTTTCAATGAGTTTTTTCTAGTAAGATTTTAATGAGTCTCATCATCTACTAATTCAACATTCAAGGGAAGTGATATAAATGATATTGATGCCTATCATTTATAGTGAATGTCTATCAAGAATATGATACGGTTATGGCTACCCCCACAGGTACACGGCCTTTCACACGAAGCCAAGCGCGGGAGTTACAAACACTCCAAGCCTTGTTCATGCAAATGGCCGTGTGTGAGTTGTTGGCCGAACCAACTAAGGGTCTCAACGTCCTTATGTGTGAGGAGGGGCCTAAAGTGTAATAAATTACTTCTCCAAGGAGGCCACAACAAAGCAAGGGCGGATGGGTCTTTTTACTCATTTTGTTGTAGTATAAATAGAAGGTGATAGTGAGATATCCATTAGTTAATTTTGAAATCTGAAATTGTAAACCTAAAACTCCAAAATATCTTCTCTCTTCTTCTCCAAGAAGCCGTCCCTAGATCTCACAAGTAGAGGAATACTTGTGTTGTCTCTTTGGCTAGAAACAAGGGTTTTGAGGTTGTTGAGTGCCTCTTGGTCCTTGTAAGAACTTGGTTTTTATATTCATTAGACTTAGGGTCCTCTCTTGATGTTAGGGTTCTTAGTTTCTTGAATGTTATATGTCAAGTTAGTTATCTTTCATTATCTTCTTGTTCTTGTGTTGCTTTTGATTATCTTGAAAGTCTAGTGAAGCCGTGTGGGGCTTGTTTCGATTCACTAGCATTGTGTATCTCTTGTTGTTCTCGGATTGTGGCTTAAAACCGAAAACTATCCCTTGTGTTGTAAGCTTAAAACCGGAAACTAAAACTTGTTGCTCTTGTGATTGTTGGACTGAAATCCGAAACTCTTGTGTTGTTGGTTTGACCTTGCATCATTTGGTATCAAAGCAAGACCGGTTGTGTTCCAACATAACCCATCTTGGGGTAGCTCACGGATTAACAAACTACAAAAAAAAATAAATTGAAATCTGTCCACTAAAAGTTGAAAACCGAGAATGGTGTTGTATGCCTAGATCTAGGTGTTGTTTTGCTTGTTTAGTGAGTTTCTAGTGTTGGTTTCTTTCTCACCAACATTAAAGGTCTAAATCCTAAAGTTGAGCTTGAAAGGTTGAAGATTGTGTAGTGACTTGTAGTGGCCGAAAGTTATATGTGTTGAGAACCAAAGGCAAATCGGTGGTTGTGTGTTGTGTGCTAAAGAAGATTGTTGAAGTGTTCATCTCTTGAACTTGTGCATATTGTTCATCTTGTTGAGTGTTCATCTTGTTGTGTGCTCAAGTGGTAAACTTATAAAGTTGATTGTGAAAGACTTGTACCCATCACTTTGTAGCTTGTCAATCACTTCCCATAAATCAAGGAACCTTGTTTTGTGGAAATTGTCAACCAAATCCACTTGCTTGAGTTTGTAAAAGAGTCAAGACTTCAAAAAAATTTTAGTTTTCCCACCAAAACACTTTTTCATTTGTCACAAGTTGTGTGAATATTAATTCAAGACAAAAAAAAAAGGGGTATATAAAATCCGAAGGGAAGGAGGACGTGTGGGGCCGATGCATGTTACTATGTCACCATAAGCTCAACTTAGGATAATCTATGGTTGCTAATTGTTGATTCTTGGTTTCCCTTACTTGGTTTTAGAACTAATTAACAAACTAGTATCTTCCCACTAGGTTGTTAACTAGTTCCTTGAGCCGTTTGTTCGTGTCTACGGTTGTTTGTGTGCTTTTATTCGTTTGAATGAGTTGCTGATTTTGATTCTAGTCCGACAAGAATTCTTTGAGTCTTCAAACAAGAATACATTCCGGACAAGAGCTTACTCAAACCTTGTAAATCTCACGGTTACTAGCCAATTATACAACATTTGTGGGACACGAACTTGTGGGAACTCAAGCGGTTAATACCTTGGCGATGGAAGGAACAACATCTCATAATGCGGATACTAATGCCCTTGACTCAATGAGGGCCACTCTCGAGGCCGTTACTCGGACACTTGAAAGGATGAACTCGGAGTTTGGGGCCGTGAGAGGGGACTTGGCAGCAATAAGGGGGGAAGTATCGACTATTAGTGGGAGGCTAGATCAAGTGGAGAGTCAAAGGAACTCTCGGCCATCGACTCCTCTACATGTCTCTACCAATGGTCATGATCGGACATCCTCCGCAACCATCACTCGCGAAATGGTCCACCAAATGTTGAATGCACCTCAAGCTCCACTAAATACCGCCAACCAATCTACCAACTTCCCTCCAACCCGAGACTCCACTAGACCATTACATTTCCAAACTCCTCCAATTCCACAAGAGGGATTTGGCCGCCAAGCACCACCACTACATCCGAATCGTCCCTTCCAAGCTCCACTAAACCAAAGACCACAAATTCCAATTCCTACGAATCAAAATGGCCAAGGCCGACCAGCCCACTTTGACGGATACGGTAGAGAGGAGTATGATGGAGAGGGGGCCTATGATGATGCTTATATGAGGGAGGAGGAGTTAAGAGGGGGTCGGGGAGAACCTAGGAGGTACCGGGGGTATGGAGATAGGGGAAACCGACACCAAGAGAGAGACGTAGGCATCAACACCATCAAGTTGAGCCTACCTATCTTTAAGGGTGAAAGTGACCCCGAGGCTTACTTAACTTGGGAATCGGCTTGTGACAAAGTTTTCCAAGTTAATGACATCTCGGAGGAAAAGAAGAGTTGCTATGCTATAGCTCACCTCGAGGGCTATGCTAACACTTGGTGGGAGTATGTTAAACGATTTGGTAATGAATTGGTTGACGGACAGCCACCACCTTGGTATCGGTTGAGGTATTTAATGAGACAACGGTACCTTCTCGAGAGATACCGACATGAATTGCTTGCTAGATTGTATGGCTTGCGGCAAGGAGGCAAGAGTGTGATGGCCTATTTTGATGAGTTCCAACAACTCATGTTGAAACTTGATCACCGTGGGGAGCAAATCAGCCACGATATCATTCGGTTCAAGTGTGGATTGAACAAAGAGATCTCCACTCACTTGACCCTTCACCGGTTCGAAACTATTGACGGTATCTTCCAAGCGGCCCTAGATATTGAGAGGGAACTTAAGAAGAGATCAACCTTCAAGGCAAGGGTCCAAACCCCCTCGGGTTGGACCAAAAACAAGGACCAACCCGGTCCTATGAAGCTGCCCGAACCCAAAACAGCTCCTAAGTTTCCTCCGAAGCCGGAGGCTCACAAGTACCCCAATCCAAAGGGGTTCCAATGTTTCAAATGCCAAGGTTGGGGGCATAAGGCAAATGAATGTCCGAACCGGCGTAATGTGATCCTACGAGAAGGGAAGGTATACTACCTTGGTGAGGAGGTGGAATCCGAAAGGGGGGAGGTTGAGGCCGAGCCTCAAGATGGAGAGGAAGCCGAGAATGAACCGAATGAGGAAGGAGTAGATGATGGTGAAGATGTCTATCCACAAGAAGGGGAATGTGTGGTTCCGAACTTTGTGGTTAGACGCGTTATGATTAATAAGGCGGTAGATGACCCGAGCCAAAGGGAAAATCTATTCCATACTAAGTGCCTTGTAAAGGGAAGTGTGTGCACCTTGGTAATTGATAGTGGTAGTTGTACCAATGTTGCGAGCCATGCTATGGTCAATTTTCTGAAGCTACCGACTACACCACACACTAGTCCTTACAAGTTACAATGGTTGAATGATTGTGGTGAATTGAAGGTCACACGGCAATGTGTGATTTGGTTTAAGGTGGGCAACTACCACGATGAAGTACTTTGTGACGTGATTCCAATGCAAGCATGTCACTTGTTGTTAGGTAGACCTTGACAATATGATAGGTCAACTAAACACGATGGGAGGTCCAACCGGTACACGCTTGAGAAGGATGGCCGAAAGGTCACACTTCACCCTCTCTCACCCTCCCAAGTAAATGAGTGGTATAAAAAAATGAGAGACTTAAAAGGGAAAGGGGGGAACCCGAGAGGGGAGAGAAGGGAAGGGAGGCCGTAGGTGAGGTAGTAGGGACATCCGAGGCTATCCCAACACCAAAGGAAAGGGAAAATGTAGTGATGTTGGCTAGGAGAAAGGAACTTTTCGTGGACCATGATGAAAACAAGCCAATGCTACTTTTGGCCCATTGCTTTAATACTAACCCCACTAATCCTTCCATTTCCCCTTTGATTTCTTGTGTGTTGCAGGAGTATGAAGATGTATTTCCGCAGGAACTTTCGCAAGGATTGCCCCCGCTTCGGGGAATTGAACACCAAATTGATTTGGTGCCGGGTTCACAGCTTCCAAACAAACCGGCCTATAGGAGCAATACAATGGACATGAAGGAGCTTGAAAGACAAGTGGAGGAACTACTCAACAAGGGATACATCAAGGAAAGTATGAGTCCATGTGCTGTTCCGGTACTTTTGGTACCAAAGAAGGATGGAACGTGGCGCATGTGTGTCGATTGCCGAGCCATCAACAAAATCACTATAAGGTATCGTCATCCAATCCCTAGGTTAGATGATATGTTAGATGAGCTCCACGGATCTTGTGTGTTTTCTAAGGTGGACCTTAGGAGCGGCTATCACCAAATTCGCATGCAACCCGGTGATGAGTGGAAGACCGCATTCAAGACCAAATTCGGTCTATATGAGTGGCTGGTCATGCCCTTCGGCCTTACTAATGCTCCTAGTACTTTTATGAGGCTAATGAATCATGTAATGAAGCCTTATATTGGAAAGTTTGTGGTAGTCTACTTTGATGATGTGTTGGAGTATAGTAAGTCTATTAATGAACATGTAATGCATTTGAAATGTGTGTTTGATGTGCTCCGAAAGGAGAAGCTGTATGCCAACATGGAGAAGTGTTCTTTTGGTGTTGATAAAGTCATATTCTTGGGTTTTGTAGTGAGCTCAAGGGGAGTGGAAGTGGACAATTCCAAGATAGACTCTATACGAAGTTGACCGACCCCTAAAACTATTGGAGAAATCCGAAGTTTCCACGGGTTGGCAAGCTTTTATAGGAGGTTTGTCAAAGGATTTAGTTCCATAGCAGCCCCCTTGACCGAGGTAATTAGAAAGGACGGACCCTTCAAATGGGGTGAAGAGCAAGCTAAGGCCTTTGAGGCCTTGAAAGCTACGCTCGTCTCGGCGCCTTTATTGCAATTACCCGATTTTGATAAAATGTTTGAGGTAGAGTGTGATGCTAGTAAGGTCGGCATCGGGGCTGTTTTGATGCAAGAAGGTAAGCCCGTTGCCTATTTCAGTGAAAAGCTCAAAGGGGCAACTCTTAATTACTCGACTTATGATTTGGAGTTGTACGCCCTTGTTAGAGCCTTGGGGAATTGGCAACATTATTTGTGGCCTAAGGAGTTTGTGATACGAACGGATCATGAGTCGTTGAAGCACCTTAAGAGCCAAGACAAGCTGAATAGGCGCCATGCTAAGTGGATTGAATTCATCGAGACTTTCCCTTATGTAATTCATTACAAAAGGGGGAAAGAAAATGTTGTGGCCGATGCCTTGTCTCGGAAGCATGTGCTTGTTGCTACCTTGTCGTCGAAGTTGATGGGTTTTGAGAGCTTGCGGATGTTATATCCCGAGGATCCTATCTTTGCTCCTATTTTTAGGGAATGCGAAGAATGGGGAAGGGACCGTTGGCTCAAGGAAAATAACCACTCCTCCTACTCTCGGTTTGATGGTTATTTGTTCAAAGGGAGGAGGCTGTGCGTCCCTTCCAGCTCTTGGAGGGAATTACTTGTGAGAGAGGCCCATTACGGAGGCCTCATGGGTCACTTTGGAGTCGACAAGACCCTCGGCATCCTAGAGGAGAATTTCTATTGGCCCAAAATGCGCAAGGACGTCACTAAAATTTGTAGTCAATGCGTGGCCTGCCGGAGTGCGAAATCTCGCCTCCAACTGCAAGGGTTATACACCCCACTCCCTACTCCCCTTAGACCTTGGCTGGACATATCGATGGATTTCGTTTTAGGGCTGCCAAGGACTAGAAAGGGCCGAGATAGCATCTTTGTCGTTGTTGATAGATTCTCTAAAATGGCTCGTTTTATTCCATGTGTAAAATCCGAGGACGCTCCTAGCGTAGCTTCATTATTTGTTGAACACGTTGTAAAGCTTCACGGAGTACCAAGGACCATTGTGAGTGATAGGGACTCCAAGTTCCTAAGCCTCTTTTGGAAGTCCATGTGGGTAGGCTTGGCACGAAGTTACTTTTCTCCACGTCTTGCCACCCGCAAACCGATGGCCAAACGGAGGTAGTAAACAGAACCTTAGGGTCTATGCTACGCTCCGTGGTTAAGGGTAAATTGACTTCATGGGAAGAACACCTACCCTTGGTGGAATTTGCATACAATCGGGTAATACATTCGAGTACGGGAATGACTCCCTTTGAATGTGTTTACGGCCTAAATCCCCTTACCCCTTTAGATCTCACTCCTTTGTCTAGTGATCTCATGACCAGCTTAGATGGAACTAAAAGAGCCGAGGCCATGAAAAAAATGCATGAGGCGGTGCGGATCAAGCTTGAAAAGAAGAACCAAGAGGTTGCAAAACGGGCAAACAAAGGGAGAAGGAAGCTAGTGCTTGAACCCAGAGATTGGGTGTAGGTGCATCTTCGAAAGGATCGGTTTCCAGCTCAAAGGAAGTCCAAGTTGCTGCCAAGAGGTGATGGTCCTTTCCAAGTACTTGAGAGGATCAATGACAACGCCTACAAGATTGACCTACCACCGGAATATCAAGTGCACAACACCTTCAACGTCGGAGATCTCTCCCTCGTGGATGCGGTTGAAGATGATCAAGTGCCGAATTTGAGGTCAAATTCCTCTCAAGATGGAGTGGATGATACGGTTATGGCTACCCCCACAGGTACACGGCCTTTCACACGAAGCCAAGCGCGGGAGTTACAAACACTCCAAGCCTTGTTCATGCAAATGGCCGTGTGTGAGTTGTTGGCCGAACCAACTAAGGGTCTCAACGTCCTTATGTGTGAGGAGGGGCCTAAAGTATAATAAATTACTTCTCCAAGGAGGCCACAACAAAGCAAGGGCGGATGGGTCTTTTTACTCATTTTGTTGTAGTATAAATTGAAGGTGATAGTGAGATATCCATTAGTTAATTTTGAAATCTGAAATTGTAAACCTAAAACTCCTAAATATCTTCTCTCTTCTTCTCCAAGAAGCCGTCCCTAGATCTCACAAGTAGAGGAATACTTGTGTTGTCTCTTTGGCTAGAAACAAGGGTTTTGAGGTTGTTGAGTGCCTCTTGGTCCTTGTAAGAACTTGGTGTTTATATTCATTAGACTTAGGGTCCTCTCTTGATGTTAGGGTTCTTAGTTTCTTGAATGTTATATGTCAAGTTAGTTATCTTTCATTATCTTGTTGTTGTTGTGTTGCTTTTGATTATCTTGAAAGTCTAGTGAAGCCGTGTGGGGCTTGTTTCGATTCACTAGCATTGTGTATCTCTTGTTGTTCTCGGATTGTGGCTTAAAACCGAAAACTATCCCTTGTGTTGTAAGCTTAAAACCGAAAACTAAAACTTGTTACTCTTGTGATTGTTGGACTGAAATCCGAAACTCTTGTGTTGTTGGTTTGACCTTGCATCAGAATATAGAAAATATCTATCAAGATCTATCAAGAGTATGAAATATTTATCTATTTGAAGAGAAATTCGGTGGAATTTATTCGATAAATAGATGGGCTCTCGTTATTGTAAATCATTTCTCAACTAAAATAAGATATTTCATCTTTCTCTCTTATTATTCTTGTCTTTTCTTTATTAATTTATAACACTTTTCCTTTTATTGAGCAATTTTAATTTTTCTATGACAACTTTTTTTTGGTTAGGATTATTATTCTTAGACCTATAATGAAGTAAACTTGCTTGTAATTTGAGATACAATTTTAACCTTTAGTTTGTTCTCAAAGAATGTAATGATGCATTTTATGTATTCTTGATAGACTATTACAAATTAAAATGTTACTTCTGGTTTTTATTAACAATATCTCTTTTATGACCATATGTAAACTTTTTAATATTTAGTATGTTTTCGAAGTTATGTATAGATATTCATGTATTCTTGATAGACAGTTTTAAGTAGAAAGGTTGTCAATTTTTTTTTTTTTTTGTTACAATGATTCATATAGATTATAGGTCAACAATGCTCATTTTTTCTTTAAATTCCTCTTTTAATTATTTAACTTAAATACGTTATTTAATATTAATTATTTATGTTTTAGTTATGCACTTATTAAATAGATTCACATGTAAAGCACTTACACCTAACGCCAAAAGAGTCCATCCAAGCACTAAACTACTATTTTTTAGTTTGGTTTTTGGGGTATCCGTGCAAGTAAGCACAATTGATTAGAATTGGATTAGTTTTTGGAAAAACTTCCAGATAAATAAGGGTTGCAACACTAACAATAATAACTTGAATTTCCAGAGAATGTCCACTTTTAAAACTTTAACTTTGAGTGGAGCTTTCCTTTAAATATCTTTATATTTTTTGTACTAAACTTGCACAAAATTGTGTTTCCAGGTAATTTTCATCTATTTTAGTATTAAAGTTGATTTGACGTCATTTATTTTGTGCATACAGATTGATAAATTCATCCGCATTTTTATATACGGATTATAGGTAAAATCATTGTTTGTTTGCATGCATACTTGGTAGTAAAGTTTGGAGTAAATGATACTTGAATCAACAAGTTTATGGCTTTTCCAGGAGCACTATTAAGGATTAGAAGAAGAGTTACGGTCTCTAATAAGGTAGTTCGATGTTTAATTGTGACTTAATTTACAGTATGGTATTTGACTATATTTTTAATGATGTGATAAAGAATGATAGAATCTTTATTAATTACATCATTGTCTTTAATGGTTGA
This sequence comes from Capsicum baccatum var. pendulum, assembly GCA_030864225.1. NCBI lineage: Eukaryota > Viridiplantae > Streptophyta > Magnoliopsida > Solanales > Solanaceae > Capsicum > Capsicum baccatum. Next base: position 222,522,378 of record CM061552.1, on the reverse strand, counting down.
TAGGTTTAATTTTCTTCTTTTTGATGTTTTTACATCTGATAGATTAGTTATCATATAATTTCTTAAACGGGATTAGGAGAAATGCGTTCAATTTTAAATGCCTCTACAGTGCAATGTTGTTCTTAGTTCTTATAAGTTTCCTCTATTGGCACGTTGACATACACATTTTAAATATTAATTTAAACTCTTTAATGTGTTGCCGAATATATATATATATATATATATATATATATATATATATATATATATAAATATAATTTTTGATCGCGTAAATTTTTTTATATGATATATGATGTTGATTTTACTTTGATTAATGTTTCTTCATTATTGAACGTTTAAGGATAAGGATATCAATTGGGAGAGTAAATCCCAGTATTTACACTCTGTTGTTGACTATTTTTTAATTGTTTATCTGCAACTTTTTTGAAGTGTAATATTTTATTTTTCATGTGTTTTGACCATTTTGTCCTTCCCCGTAGTTGTTACATGCTAATTATGAGGTGTAGGGATGGTTGACACGATCCCCGATGCATTCAGGGATGATTTGAGAGAGTTTGCTATTCTTAGAGACTTTAAAAGCTATTAATTTGACTTCAGTCAATATTTTGTGTTTCGAGCACCATTTGGATAGTTCACTAGATTCGAAATATCAATTTTAGCTTAGTAGCGGGGTTGATTCGGGTTTGAAACTTTTATTAGGCATTTTGATCCTTCATTCTAAAGCTAGTTAAAATAAACTTTTAAGGGCGCAGGGGCTAATTGTTTTTTTGTAAATGTCTATTTTCAAAAATTACGTTGTCATTGAGTCCGAAACATTGAAAATAGCCTAGTTGCATATATAGTTTGTTTTGGTGGGGGTTCCAAACGAATTTTGAGGGTTAGTCTAGGGATATTTCTTTACTCAAAAAATTTGCTAGTGCAATATTTTCTGATGCATCAAGCCTTCCATCACGATTGCATAGACGCGTATCATAATTGCAACCCTCAACGACTTTGTTCATCATGATAGCATAGTGGTGGAACTATGATTGCGATGGGTAAATTTTTGGATTAGGTTGGGTTTGACTATTGCGGTCGGGATGCCTTCTCTCGCTATCACAATGAACAACTTAAGCCCCAGTCGGTGTTGTAATGTCCCGGGTCTACACCCCGAACGTCACACGGTGCTCATAATCTCGAAGGACCACAAGTTAATCCATGACTGGTACCTACTGCAATCACTGAATAATCATACTGTAATAATGCAGAAATTTGGCTAAAAATGCCATAAGGTTCAAAACTAAATCAAACACTGATATGTAAATACAGAATATTGAACTTCTGACAATCATATCTGAAAACTGAATAACTGTCTAAAATAATATAGTCTGAAGAGCCTTAAACTGAATTGGCTGAATATGAAGTTGATGGGACAAACCTCCAACTAACCCAACTACTGAAGTACAGATAACTAAAATAATACTTTGTCCTCGAACTATGAGGACTTACCTCTAAATCTGTTGCTAATAACCTGGGCTGCTAGGTACCGTCAGGAGCTCGTGCGTCTGAACCTATGATATAAGACATCATAGCGTAAAAGAAAGGTATGCATCAATACTTTGAATGTACTGGTATGCTAGGTGAGGTAAGGACGAATGCAAGGGTTCATAAGCATGAATACTAACTAGCTGAAAAATCATGAATATAACTGAGTGTGATTACATGTATATCTAAAACTACTATAAAATACTAAATATACAATGTTATGTGCATAACTACGTATACTATAATAGAGATCATATATAATAATGGAAAACGAGTTCTGAAAACTAAATGACTGATAGCTGAGTTTACAGATATTGTATTACTGTTAAATGAGTGACAGTTTCTGACAGTCCTGATTCTCTTGAACTAAACTAAGTTCTATACTGAGCTGGGTGATTGTATCTGACAGTCCTGGTTCTGAAACTGAGCTGAGGTTTTATACTGAATCTAAAACTGAAACTAAAACTATGGGAGTGTTTATCTAACCGACATATTCCGATTATGAACTGAGTTGGGGCCAAACCTATGACCCCAGTTGGAAAGGTGCTAGCACCTTGCCAAGGGATACTAACGATGACTATGAGTTAAACCTCTCTAGCAAGAAACCCTTTCGTCAACCCTCGTTGGTAGTAAAACTCATACGAGATGTATGAACCCTAGATTGGTAGGAAAACATCTCAACCTACGCTGACTATGTAGTTCTATAACGTAGGGATTGCTACTAAGGGTCAAACCCATTACTGACAGGAATGCTACCATTCCTGGGTTCACTCGGTGCTGATTCCTACTCCTAACTGAATAGATACTGAACTGATTTCTAAACTGTACTAGGCTTGACAAAAATGTTACTGATCATCTTATCAATCTGAACTAGACTAAGTTAATTGAGTTCTGATAACTGACTGAATACACTGAGTTCTGTTACTGACTGAGTACTACTGTATGTGACATCACTAAGACTATTTTGGAACTATTGTAAATCTATGTAAATAACTAGATTGTCGGTTATTAGATACCCACAAGACTTGATTGCGTAAATTGTAAAACATTGCACAATCTTGAAAGCATGATAACCACACACTTTGTCACAATTCACCCATTTAGGCATTTTATCAAACACTTGCATAGTATAAACTTGTATACATACTAACGTGATATGATTTCACTATTTAACTAACACAAACATTTCATCAAACACTTGGGGAGCCGTAATCTATGCTCATAGTAATGAAAAACATGTAGGCATCATGATTATCAATCTTAACTTACAAATTCATGGGGTTTTTGACATGACTTCACATACCATTATATGCGTTAATTAACTCACATGAGAACTTGAATTAAATCATGGATTAGGAACTCAAATAACATCATAATCATGAATACAATCAATTCAACATGAAATTCATGAAAGAAATCAACTTGTAGTTCAATAGAGATTCTTGAACTCCAAGAGTGGAAGGAAACCCTTGGATGAACACCTAACATACCTTGGTAAGTAAATTCGTGAAGATCGATGGTGTGTTCTTGAATCTTGAATTTGAAATTGAATTCCCCTAGGGTTTGTTCTTGAGAAACTTTGAGAAAGAATGAGGAATTTTGCCATTAGAGAGGGTTAATCTAGTGTTTTGAGGGCTTAAATAAGGTGGAAAAAGACCCAAATACCCCTATAGACGCAGAGTTTTAGTGACTGAACACGTGTCCAGTGATGTGGTGAGCGACATGCCGCATCGATGGAATCAATGCGATGACCAACACGCTGTGTCGAGTTCACGTTGGTTCACTAGAATTTCATTGAAAACTTGGGAAAATAATTTGTCGACGCAATGGGCGACGCGACGCATCGACCCAGTATTTTGGCCACTTGAATATGATTCAAAAGAGGTTTAAAAAATCCAAAATTACCCGAAGTAACCTATTAACACACCTAATCATGATTCAATCCAAGGATCGACATTTTAAGGTCATATGGGTCGTAAAATAAGATTGCTAAATTATTAAGGCTAAAATAATTCTAAGTATAAACACTTAGCTGAAATTTCTAAGTCTCGGACCTCTTTTCAAGCTTTAACTGATTGACTTAAGCTTAGGATTTTGTGGGGTATTTCAATATCTCCCCCTTGGGAATTTTTGTCCTCGAATGAGACAAACTAAGTTGAGAATACTGATAGATTGAATTTACATAATTATCATGCATAATTGAAGCATGATTTCATGACTGAATCTACTAATATACTGAACTATCATACTAACATGCATAACTGAAGCATGACTGAGTTCTGAAGACATGACATATGACTTAGCTTCTTCATGAAAGTATACATGATATCAGAATACTATGCAACTGAACCGATACAGAGTTATAAAGGTAATCTAAGTATGGTACTGAGTAATTCAAGAAAAACTATTACCATGAGCTGAGTCTGATTTTGTGGAGAAGAGGTAAGGATGCTTGGCCTGCATATCTTCTTATTCTTCCTAAGTAGCTCCCTCAACAGACTGATTCTACCAAAGAACTTTGACTAGAGGGACCTCTTCGTTCCTTAGTCTGTAAGCCTAAAAATAAAAAATTTTGACTGGCATTTCCTCATAAGAAAGGATGTTCTGGACATCAGTTCCCTCTATCGAGACTACATCTGCTGGGTCACCTATGCACTTCTTTAGCAAGGAGACATGAAACACTGGGTATACTGAAGCTAAGTCTGAAGGCAACTCAAGCTTGTAAGCTACCTTTATGAAATGACTGAGAAGTTGGTAAGGAACGACATATCGGTGACTGAGTTTCCCCTTCTTGACAAACCTCTTAACTCCCTTTATTGGAGATATTTTCAAATAGATAAAGTCACCAATCTCAAACTTGAGTTCCTTTCTTCGAACATCGATATACGATTTCTTTAAGCTCTGAGCTGTCTTGAGCCTTTTCCTGATCAACTGAACTTTTTCTAAGGCATCAAATACAAAGTTAGGCTCTACTACTGCAACCTCACCTACTTTAAACCAACCAATGAGGGATCTACATCTCCTCCTATAGAGTACCTTAAATGGAGCCATCTGAATATTGGAATGATAAATGTTATTGTATGCAAACTCAATCAAAGACAAATGGTTATCCCAACTACCCTTAATGTCAATGGCACACTCTTTTAGCATATATTCTTAAGTATGAGTGGTCATTTCTGCTTGACCATCTGTCTGAAAGTGAAAGGCTTTACTGAGGTGAACTTGGGTACCAAGACCCTTTTGGAATGCTTTCTAGAAGTGAGAGGTAAACTGTGTACCTCTATCTATGATGATAGACAACAGAACTCCATGTAACTTAACCAACTCTCTAACATAGAGCTTGGTGTAATCCTCATCTAAATAAGAGGTATGAACTAGTAAGACGTGAGCTGATTTGGTCATCCTGTCTATAGTGACCCAAATAGAATCGTGCTAATGATGAGTACGAGGCAAACCTATCACAAAGTCCATGTTCCCTTCCTCCCACTTCCACGTTGGAATACTAAACTCTTGCATGGAACCACTAGGATTTTTATGCTAAATCTTAATCTGCTGACACGCAGAGCACTTTGCTACGAACTCTGTAATGTCCTTCTTCATCCTACTCCATCAATAAATCTCCCACAAATTGTGGTACATCTTAGTGCCCCCAAGATGAATAGAGCGACACGCACTATACAATTTTGCAAGAATTCATTGCCTCAAGTCATATACACCTGGCATGCATAATCGAACCTGGAACCGCAACACACCATATCCCTCTTGTGACAAAATCTCTACTTTCTGATCTCTGACTGACTCTTTTAACATGACTAGACTGGGATTTTTGTCCTACTTTTCCTTTACTTCAAAAAGAATAGATGATTTTGAACTATTCTGTACCTACATACTACCATCTTCTAAATCGACCAAGCAAACACCTAGTCGGAAAACCTGATGAACTTTCTGAACTAATTTCTTCTTACCATCCTTTATGTGAGTAATAATACCCATAGTCATCCTACTGAGAGCATCGGCTACTATATTGGCTTTGCCCAGATGATATGAAACACTCATATCGTGGTCTTTCAATAACTCTAACCACCGTTTCTGACATAGGTCAGATCTTTTTGAGAAAATACATACTGTAGGCTTTTGTGGTATGTGAACACATCTACATGTACCCCATACAAATAATGCCTCCAAATCTTTAAGGAAAAATACAACAACTGCTAACTCAAGATTATGAGTGGGGTAATTCTTTTCATTGGGCTTAAGCTGTCTAGAGGCATAGGCTATGACCTTACCTCTCTGAATCAAAATGCACCTCAACCCACTTTGAAAGCATCACAATAAACCACAAACCCATCTGAGCCCTCTGATAAATTCAAAATTGGGGTTGTAGTGAGTTGACTATTTAACTCCTAAAAACTCTTCTCACAAAAATATGACCACTGAAACTTGACTTTTTTCTGAGTCAATCTGGACATGGGGGATGCAATTGATGAAAATCCTTCAACAAACCATCGATAATAGCCATCGAAACGCAATAAACACCTATTATCTGATGGAGAGATGGATCAGGGCTAGTTTCTCACTTCCTTGGTCTTTTGAAGATCAACTCTTATGCCATTACCAAAAAATATATGGCCAAGGAAAGCTACTGACCTTAGCCAAAATTTGCACTTACTAAATTTGATAAATAACTGATGGTCTCTGAGAGTTTGTAATACTGATGGTTTGCATGATCATGTTCACTGCGCGAGTAGATAAGAATGTCATCAATGAATACTATGATCAACATATCCAAGTACTGCTTGAACATGTGGTTCATCAAGTCTATGAAGACTGCTGGAGAATTGGTAAGACCAAATGACAAGAACAGGAATTTAAAGAGACTATACATAGTTTTGAAAGCTATTTTTGGAATGTCACATTCTTTGGCTCTGAGCTAATGATAGACTGATCTGAGGTCTATCTTAGAAAAGTAACTGGCACCCTGAAGTTGGTCAAACAAGTCAGTGATTTAGGGAAGTGGATACTTGTTCTTGACTGTAACATTATTTGCTGATGGTAGTCTATACACATTCTAAGAGAACTATCTTTCTTATGCAAGAAAAGAATTGGTGCACCCTAAGGGGATACGCTGGGCCTAATTAATCCTTTATCTAGGAGATCCTTCAACTATTCCTTTAACTCTTTGAGTTCTACTGGGGACATTGTATATGACGGGATAGAGATAGGTTGAGTATCAAAAAGAAGGTCTATTCAAAAGTCAATTTCCTAGTTGAGAGGGACTTCAGGAAGGTCTTTGGGAAAAACATCAGTAAATTCACATGCTTCTGGGACTGACTCTAGATTAGGGGTCTCTAAACTAGAGTCTTTAACTCAAACAAGATGATAGATATACCCCTTAGATATTATTTTTCTCGCCCTTAGGTAGGAAACAAGTAGACCTCTAAGTGCTGAAGTACTACCCCTCCACTCAAGGATAGGTTTATTCGAAAACTGAAAATGGACAGCTCTGTTTCTATTGTCAACTAAAGTATAGCATGAATTAAACAATACATACCGAGAATGACATCAAAATCTGTCATCTACAATATTACTAAGTCTACTGATGTAAATTTCTGAGATACCATAACAAGACAGTTCCTATATACCCATCAGTCTATGATAGATTTACCCACTATCTAGAGACTGAGAAGGGCTCTACTAGGATTTTAGGACTAACTCTGAAGTCAACAGCTATATAAGGAGTTACAAAGAACAAAGAAACTACTATATCTAGCAAAGCATAAATGTGAAAATGATAAAACTGTAACGTACCAGTGACTACATCAGGAGAACTTTCCTGATCTTATCGAGATAGGAGTGCATAAAGCCTATTTGGGCGTTGTATACTAGTGGCACTGAAAGTGGCACTCTGATAACTTAGGCAACCAGACTGAGATGAAGGATGATTTTGTTGACTCTGCGAACCCACCTAGGGACACTTTCTGACCCTGTGGCCTATCTTCCCACATCTAAACATACATCACTGATAGCCCTACATACACCCTGGTGGTTTCTTTCATACTTCTGGCAAAGGGGATTTGTTCGGGCACTACTAACACTACCCTGAGGTTTAGGGCCTGGTGCCCAATCATCATTACCATCTCTAAATTTCTGCACTGGAGCACTGGCTGAGGATGAAGTTGGAACTAAAGATTTTGGCCAGAACTGAGAATGATTTCCACCCTCTGACTTAGGATGAGTGAAGTTGAAATTACCTATTCTAGGTCTCTTATTTTCCCTCTCTTTCTTATTATTCTTAGCTACTTCTATCTACTAAGCATGGACCATGATCCTGGTTATGACCATCTCCTTAATTAGCATTACGGTCCTGCACTTCTTACCATACTATTAAAGAACCCAGACACAAACTTACTCATCTTAGATCTGCTATCTGCTACCATATGAGGGGCATATCTGGATAATAAGTAAACTTAAGAGAATACTCTTTCACTATCATGTTGCTCTGATTTAGATTAATAAACTCCAAAACCCTCGCTTCCCTCAAATCTAGTGGGAAGAACCTATCCAGAAAAGTAATGGCTAACTCCTCTCATTCTATGGGCCCTACATTTACAGCCCTTTTCATCTTTTACTACTTGAAACAAGAGCGAGCCATATCCTGCAATTGATATATGGATAACTCAGTGCTCTTATTGGAAGTCACCCTCATAATATCTGTGACTTTCTGCACCAGATCAAGGAATTCTCATGGGTCCTCATCTGACTTAGACCCGGTAAAGGATGGAGAGTTCATCTAGTTGAAGTCCTGAATTCTAGATGCACTAGTATTGGCTACTGGGTTGGCCGAAATGGTAGTTGGGCATTAATTTTGAGCTACCACAAAATGAGCTAGAGTAGTGAAAGCTTCTTTGAATATTGTATGGGAGACATGCTCGTCTAGAGGATCTAGCGGGACAGACAGAGGTGTTGGATGGTTTCCTATTCTCATTTTATTATTATTTTTGGGAGGCATGTTCTGTAAACAAAAGTAAGAAAAGGATTAGACTGAGAATGTAACTTGAGCTTATGCTTACTTGCATGATATGAATACTGAAATAAGGGAAACTTTTCCTAAAATGCCTCATAGCCTTTTATCCATAAGTGTGGCATACTACACACCCATGCACAAGACTCTACTTGACGTGGATTTTCGACTTCCTAGGACTCTGTTGAACCTTAGGCTCCGATACCAAGTTTGTAATGCCCCAGTTCTACACCCCAGATATCACATAGTGCTCATAATCCAGAAGGATCACAAGCTAACCCATGATTGGTACCTGCTGCAATCACTAATGATATTATAATAATGCAGAAATTTGGCTAAAACTTTCATAAGGTTCAAAACTAAAAAAAATACCGATATGTAAATACTAAATTCTAAGCATCTAACAATCATATTAAAAACTAAATAACTATTTGAAATAATCTAGTCTGAAGAGCCTCTAACTTAACTGGATGAATATGGGAGTTGATGGGATAAGCCCTCAACTAACTTCGAGTACTAATAACTGAAATAATACTCTATTGTCAAACTATAAGGACTCATCATTAAATTTGTTACTGATAATATGGGCTGTTAGATACCATCAGGAACCCGTGCACTGAACCTATGATATAAGACATTAAGGCACAAAAGGAAGGTATGCATCAGTACTTTCAATGTACGGGTATGCTAGGTGAGGTAAGGCTGAATGTAGGGGTTCATATGCATGAACAGTAACTGGCTGAGAAATCATGAATATAACTGAGTACGAGTACATGTATATCTGAAACTGCTGTAAAATACTTATTATGCGTTGCTATGTGTATAACTACGTATACTGTAACTATGATCACATATAATAGTGGATAACGAGTTTTAAAAACTGAATGGATGATATCTGAGTTTATTGATACTTTATTACTATTAACTATATGACTATTTTTAACAGTCTTAATTTTGTAGAACTGAATTGAGTTCTATACTGAGATGGGGGCTATATCCGATAATCTTGATTTTGAAACTGAATAGAGGTTTTATACTGAGTCTGAAACTGAAACCGTAGGATTGTTCATCTAATCGACATACCCTAATTATGAACTGAGTTAGGGCCCAACCTGTGACCCTATTTGAAAGGGTGTTAGCACCTTGCCAACGGATACTAACAATGGCTAAGAGTTAACCCCTCTAATAGGAAGCCCTTTCGTCAACCCTTGATGGCAGGAAAACTCATACGAGATGTATCAACCCTAGACTGGTAGGAATACATCTCAACCTACGTTGGCTAGATAGTTCTATAATACAGGGATTGCTACTAAGGGTCAAACCCTTTATTGACAAAAATGCCCCCATCCCTGAGTTCAGTTGGTGCAGATTCCTACTCCAACTGAATAGACAAAGAACTAATTTCTAGACTGTACTAGTCTTGACTAAACTACTACTGATCATGCTGTCAATCTAAATTGGGTTGAGTTCACTAAACTCCTACAGCTGACTGAATACACTGAGTTTTGTTACTGACTAAGTACTATGACACGTGACATCACTGAGACTATTCTAGAATTACTATAAATCTAGGAAAATAGATAGATTGTCCGGTATTAAGTACCCCAGGAATCGATTGCATAAATTGTAAAACATAGCTTAATCTTGAAAGCATGATAGCCAAATAATTTTTCATAATTCACCCATTTAGGCATTTTATCAAACACTCGCATTGTATAAACTTTTATACATACTAACATGATATGATTTCGCTATTCAACTAACATGAATATTTTAATAAATAGTTGGGGAGCATAATCTATGCACATAGTAATGAACAACATGGAGGCATCATGATTACCAATCTTAACTGACAAATTCATGGAGTTTTTGACACGAATCCAAATACCATTACATGCGTTAATTAATTCACATGAAAACTTGAATTAAAGCTTAGATTAGAAACCCAAATAACATCATAATCTTGAATACAATTAAATTCAACATGAAACTTATGAAATCAATCAACTTGTAGTTCAAAAAAGATTCTTGAACTCAAAGGGTGGAAGGAAACCCTTTGATGAATACCTAACTTACCTTGGTAAGTAAATTCATGAAGATAAATGATCTGTTCTAAAGCTTGAATTTGAAATTGAATTCCCCTAGGGTTTGTTCTTGAGAAACTTTGAGCAAAAATAAGGGATTTTGCCTTTATAGAGGCTTAATATCGTATTTTAGGGGTTGAAATAAGGTGGGAAAAGTCCTAAATACCCCTCTGGATACTGAGTTTTAATGACTAAAAATGTTCCTAGTGATGCGATGAGAGATGTACTATATCGATGGCATCAACGCGATGACCAATGTATAACGTAGAGTTTATGTTGGTTCACTGGAATTGCACTGAAAGCTGGTGAAAAATTTATCCATCGACACGATGGGCGAAGTGACACGATGCATCGAGATCACATCGACCTACTATTTTGCCACTTTAATATGATTCAAATGAGGTTCAAAAATATGAAACTCACCCGAAGTAATCTATTGACATACCTGATCATGATTCAATCCAAGGATTAATATTTTAAGGTCATAAGGGCTTAAAATAAGATTTTCAAGTTATGAAGGCTAAAATCATTTTAAGTATAAACACTTAGCCAAAATTTCTAGGTATGGGACCTCTTTTCAAGCTTTAACGGACTGAGTTAATCTTAGGATTTTGTGGGGTCTTACAGGTGTTGACCATCCTGATCACGAGGTGGGACCTGAATTGCGAGGTACTGTTCACATAACAGTATAAATATCTTTTTTTTTGTGATTTTCATCATTTTTGGACCTTGGAGATTTGAGAAGGGGTGGTTTCTAGGATTTTCTTCACCATTCTAGCTTGGAATAACTCCACACTCATCTTTCTATAAATTTAATTGATTATATATTCAAAAACACCTTATTTTCTTGATATTAAAATAAATTTTTAGAGTTTTTTTGGTGAAGCTTTAAATAGAATTTTCTTCAATTTGAGCCTCGTTTAAACTCATTTTCAAGTGAGTTTTCAGCTATAGGTTCCTATTATTATGGGGAACATATTTCTAAAACAAAACTCAGGTATTACCCCTTTTATTTTTAAATTAATATTGGATCAAATTTAAATATAATTAATATGGTTATCATTAGCTTTCTAGACTTTTTGTGCAGCAAAGGCTCCATATTAAAGGCTTGGGCCTGGGGTTTCGACACTTTTAGGTAGGTTATGACTTAACTTTTTTTAAATTGTTCTTTGTAGTTAATAAATATATAAACTATACTATGTTTGGAAGTTACCCATGAAGAATGAGATATTGATACTACCATGAAGAATTTTGGAAAATCGTTAATACATGAACAACAGTTGGAGAGGTGAATGAGATATTTTATAAAATTCTTGACTTATGAATATTATTCAGAGAGGTGAATTAAGATATGAGATAGAGAATATAAATCATATGGGTTACGAATCACTATAGATTCTGTCTTAAAGCACGAAGGCTCAAAAGGGTGTAAATGAAAAGTCATGCAATTTCATATTTTCATCATCATCACATCTTTATTGCATTACATTGCTTATATTTTTGTGTATTCCCTTATGTGTTGTTATTATATGGTTTGTTTTATTTACTATCTTTATATCTTAAAACTGTTAGTGGAGACGGTGTGAGTTACCATTTGAGAAATTTTCTATTAGCAGTTGACATACTTATAGTATATTTTATTTGTATTATTTTTTTACTTTGCTTTGTCAGCCTATGATACCTATTGAGAATAAGTGGATCATACTTACCCCTACTATGCCCTTTTAGTGTAGATCCTAGAATGCGTGTGTTCCATGATGGTTGATTCATGCATTGAGAGTTGACACTTGAGGTATTGGTGCACCCCAAAGTTCGAGGGTGACATTGGACCTCTTCATGTTTCAGTTTATGCCATTATTTTCTATTAGAGACAAACTTATGTAGTATGCTCAAATATTTTAGTGTTGTACTTAAATTCTCTTATCACTTATGATACCTCATTTTGGGACTTACTTGTATTTTCTTTGGATCTTATGCTATTTATATGTTGTGGCTTGACTTTATTCTAGAAGTGTCATCTTTATGGGTTTGTTTCCTTCTAATTGATTTTTCTTACTTTTACTGGATTTGACTTACCTACTAAGGCTAGGGTAAAGTAGGTGCCATCTCAAAAGGTCATGACAAATTGGTTTTAAACTTTTAAGTTCACTAATCTCATAAGTGTAAAAGTAATATAGTAAAATGTCATGGATTAGTATGTTGACGTCGGCATCTATCTTTCAAAGACCACAATATTTATTAAGGAAAAACCTCTCTAATTTGATTTCTTATTGTGCAGGTTATTCATACCATATATTTTAAAACTTGTATTCCCTTTTAATCTACGTAGATGGTGAGGATTAAGACCAAAGATATTAAGGAAACAAAGTTAGTACCCTTAGTAAGGACCCAAGTTAGGGGGTGCGGAAAGAGTTATGGCCGACCCAAGTGTAGAGGACGACCCAAATATAGAGGACGGACTCACAGATATCCCCCAATTAGAGGACGTGCTAGGGTTTCCTCCCCGAGCCTGAGGTTGTCTATGCTAAGGATGATTACTGACAAATAATGCATGTCCAACTTAGGTCCCATAATGTTTAGTTACTACCCTAGTATTACAGGATATATTTATTTATCTATTGGGTCGTTAGGATAGTGCTTCCCAAGGTGGTATTCCTTTGAGCATGTCGGGTATTTTTCAAACTTCTAGAGGTATTCAACTGCTAGGACAAACTTCTACTTATGGTATTATGACTTTAGAGGTATAATTATTCTCTGTGGTACTACTTTGTGTCAATTCACTTCCTACTAGGCTCAATGTTTGTCCTATTGCTTTAGGCCCTATGATGTCTTTTAATGATTAGAACAGGTTTAAAAGATTCTTTTCCTTGACTCTTCCTATGTTTAGTAGTGCTATTAGAGAGGACACATATGAGTTTTTGCTTGACTATAAAGAGAGGTTGCAACTGCAGATCCCTTGAGTCCCATGGAATTGCTTATACTACTTAGTAGTTGATCGATATGCCTAGACTATTGTGTAGGTCTCTTGTTAGATGAATACCCATTAGTTCTCCTACTTTGACATGGACTTATTTTTTTGAGGTTTTGTTTTGGGGAGGTTCGTGCCTTATTATTTGAGGGATCAAATGAGAGATGTGTTTGATCACCTAGAGAAGGGTTCTATGATTATTACTGAGTATGAAGCACGCTTTCAAGCCTTATCTAGTTATTCTGCAACTAGTATCTCCACTGAGTCATAGAGGATTAAGAAGTTTCTTAAGGGATTGGCGGGCTTTTATCAATTGGCTAAGACTCATATGGTGGTGTCAGGAGCTTCTTTATCGAGTATAGTTGAGCATACCAAGATGATCGAGTTGGTTCATTAGGGTATTTAGACTGGTGATAGTGCTAAAAAAATCTATCGATTAGGTGAATTTCGTGGACATGTATCTCAAGGTAGGTATTTCTGAGGTAGGGGTTCTCATGGCTATCATAGTAGGCTAGTGCATGTAACTATAGTGGGTCTATGGTTTTTAAGACATCAGGTATCTAGAAATTAGGTCACGTGAATAGAGGTTCTAGTATGGGTATTTTTGGATAGGGAGATCATTCTATGTTTTTAGGTCCCTCAGCTTGAGTATGGTGGTAGAGCTCATAATATATGTGAGGATATTGGTCATATGGTGTGATACTACCATTGAATAGTGTATGGTTTTGGACAATAGAGTTCTCAACTTTAGCATTATATTACTTATAATTATGCGGTTAGATGTGGTTCACAGCGTGGTAGGGGTGGTACTAGAGGGTCTCAAGGTAGAGCTTGAGGATCTTGTAGTAAAAAATGTAGGGTTGCGCAGTCTGGGTGTAGACGTGGTCTGTGCTATTCTATACCTAGAGACCAAAGGCAGAGGCATGTGATGTATTTGTAATATGTATCATCCCAATTTACCCTCATTCTACTTCCATGTTATATGACCATGGGTCTACATTATCCTATGTGTCTACACACTTTGCTATTGGTTTTGATGTTTCATATGATACCATTATTATGCCTCTTCATGTTTCAATCTAGTGGGAGAGTCTTTAGTGGTGGATGGGTGCATCGATCTTATGTAGTGTCCTTTGCATGACGCGAGACCTGGGTAGACATGATTTTCCAAGAAATGGTTGATTTTGATTTTTTTGGTATAGATTAGTTAGCTCCCTATCATATTATTTAGATTGTAATGCCAAGATAATGATTTTACCTTCCTAGCTGTGCCAAGGTTTTCATGGAAGGTTGCTCTTTATTCGGGTCTTTGATGTCCCCAAATTATACCTTGGAAAAAAGTATAAAGCGATCGTCGAACAAATACAGAACCAAACTAGGTTGGGGTTGATCCCACAGGAAAGATGCAGAACAGTTTCTTGACTTGATGTTATCCACAAGCAGCGTAGGAAAGTAAATAAGGGAAGTTTCTTTTAGTTGCAAGTACTAACCAAATCTTGAGTGCTTTTGTGTTGTAAACAATAGAAGACAAACACTAGCCTTGTGTTCCACCTTGTTTCTCAATTTCATAAATTTCTTGAGTTCAACCCACCTATTCTGTTGTTCTACAGACAAACCATCTTGTTAACGTGATGATAAATCCCACTCTTTATTGATTTAGTTACTGGGCGTCACCTTGTTTCTCCTTGTTACGACCTTAGTTCACTATTACCTTTTCAGTTAAAGTGATTAGATGAGATCAATGGAATTCTGAGGATAAGGTGTCTCAAATTACTACCTTAATCTTCTTTTCCTAATAACAAACTCCCCTGTGAGGACGTTTGCAAATGCAACCTATCTCAAGATTTAGCAACAACTCTGATATTAATTATTGTTAGGAATATTAAGATACATGCATAAACCCTAGAATATATGAATATCACACTTTCTCTACTTAGCTAATCTGCCAGGATTTCCACAACCCTAGTCAGGGAGATTAGTCACTCATGTTCATGCACTATTCCATACTTATCAATAAAGAAAACATATAATGAATTGGACAATAATGAGATGAAGAAAATCTAAAGTCATCAACTAAATAAAAACCCAAAATCACAAGAATAATTGTGAAGTTAGTAACCTATTGTAAGATTGTGTAAAAGTGCCGAACCAAATAATGGAGAAACCCTAAAGTATTTATAGTTTCTAAAATATACTTAAGAATCCTAATAAAAACAAAAAAGGTAAAGTTAAGTCGACGCATAGTACGACTCGACCTTCAACTCGTACGGACATCATACAAGTCGTAGCATGCCTTCTCGTATCCACTCAAGTGTCTGATCTCTCGAAGCTTCAAATTTCTATTCATCATATGACTTCTATTAACGAGTCGTACCTTGGCCATACGACTCCTGTCCTTTATTCATATCCACCCGGGATTTCTGTCATTCCAACATTGTATAGTGGTCTGCTTACGACTTCCTTATACGAGTCGTACTTAGACTTCCAACTTGTATACTTTTGAGACTTCATCTTTAGATGGTAGCTTTAGATTCTGTTATGCTTATGATTTCTGTAAATGACTCGTATCCTTAATTATGACTTGGATGCTTAAGTCATATCTTTTCCATACTTAGATTATTAGTTTGCCTTTGGGTTCTTCTGTACTTATGAGTCATCCTCCTAGTCGCATGATGTCTTGACGACTCGTGAGGTAACTCGTATGTTGCTTACACTTGTTTTTCTCAGATCTTTTTGTTCTAATTTAGTTCCAACACTATTGTAGACCTATTTTACTTATATTATACAAAAAAATGCATCATATATACTAAAAAAATCTACGTACATGCATAAATTCATGATTTTAAGCATTAAAAGTGTTATGTTTCCACAACACATCAATACTCTAAAATTATAATTTTACGTGTCCTCAGGTAAATAAATTTAAAATTATAAATTAAGCCAATTCTCAAACAGGAACATCATAAGCTACCCATGGCAGTGGTTTTGAGTTAACTTTTCCCATACATTAGTCCTCTCTTCTAATTTCTTTTTGTTTTTTTGAAAATTAAACTGTGTATAAAATTTAGCTCACGAAGAAATATGAAGGAATCTAATGTTGGCAATACATTAGCAATAGACAAATGGACATAGATAAAGATTATATGCACTAAACAATCTAGCAACCTAACAACTAACCCATGTGCATTCGCCGTCAAGGAAACCCCAGCACTCTTAGTATAGATCAACCAATTGATTTAGGGATATAGCAAATACTCTCTCGCTCACAAATAAGTTTCATGGTGTATACAAAATTCCATAGGCTTTCCCTTATGCTCTTCTTCCTAAGTTGTTAGACAGTAGTGGTAGGATCACTATCGGACTTTATTCGGGTTGAAATATAGGATTAGGGCTGTATGATATCTTTTGGGATTCATTTAGTGACTACGCATCCTTGACACTATGCCTTTTTTGTGGTCCACTTATTCTTCCACTTATTCTTAATTTTTACTTCTGCCTTTAGGTATCCCTTTTTATTTTGACAAATTTAGATTGGGCCAGGTACAATTTTCTCTCTTTATTTTTAGTTTCATTGTAATATTTCTTTTTCTTTTCTTTTGTTTTTACCACACCTGTCCAAGTTTTAACTATTTCTCTTTAACCCAACTTTATTTATACTCATTTTCTCCTATGCAACACTATAATAGCCACCCTTAACTTAGGAAATTTGCCTGAGTTGAGATGCACAGTGTCCAAGGACAACCAGGGCCAAAACAGGTTCATTATAAGGGAAACAGAAAGGTGAAATTGGTGTCATAAATACAAATGGGTCAATTAGGCTCAAAAAATTGGATCAAAGGGATTCATTCAAATTTGTTAGGGAATTTTTACCTGAAGTGGACTCATAAAAAGTATAACCTATGGTCACTTCCTACTAGACTATCCTCGACCTAGGTAAATCCAATCGGGAAAGTTCTAGATTCTAACATATCGAAAACTCAGTAATCCCCCCCACACACTTGCTTAGGGTTGCATTTCTAAGTACTACTTATCTAATCATACAACCGTTTTCCCCTAATTATCCTATCCATAATTTTAATGCCATTATCAGATTTACAACAGTCTCATACATACACATATCAAACAGTTACAAAATTCAAAAAATTAGGAGGGTTCTCAACTTTTCAGCACAATATATTTGTCACCAATACTTTAAGAAAAATAATTTCAAATGCATAATCATAATTCAAATTTAACACTCATAAATCAACTTCAAAACCTAAATTCTTTACAAAAACAATTTTTCCAAATCCACAAATAAAAATTAGTTAAATCGCCTGCCATAGGTGCTGATTTTCTCCCTATCTAAGCTGTCAGTACCAAAACCTGCAAATCATAATAGACTTTTAGCTATATATACTTTTTAACTTATTATAAATAATCAGATTTAACCCCATCTCAAATTAAAAATTCTTGGACTGACCCTAGTGCTAAAAAATAAATATAAAGTAAGTATAAAAGGTCATACTTGTGTGCTTAAAGTGTCAGCTTATGAATATTAGCACGTGGGCCCTCAGATCGGGTCCCACGATCATCATCCATCATCCCATCAACTGGAACTGAATCACAAATAATAGTCGAGGGCATAACACCGTACCCATCAGTATCAATAACTGGTGGTATCGAAACACCGGCTCAAACAACCAACTCATGGACACGTATCTTCCAATCTCGCTCATCCTTAATGCTATCATTCTGAGCCTTTATCAAAATGTATTTATTTTCATACTTTCTCTTCTTTCTTTTTTTTCTTTCATCTCGAGTCTCCTCAAACCTCGGCTCCAAAATATCCTAAATATTGTCCACATGAACCATAGACACAATAATCTCAATCTCGGGCTTTGGAATCAGTGGTTTATCATAAAGCTGTGAGACTATCCTTTTCATGTCAAGAAACTTGTCCTTGATATCAACAATATCGGGTGTCTACCAACTTCCCAACTACTGAGTGGTCCTCATCTCAAAAGCATTAAGCTAAATTCGAACTTCTCTATCCTGGTCCACCAGTATCGATTTACCCAGGGCTTCATGACCCCTTCTATGTTCCTAAACTTAGCTTCCAATATGGCTAGTCTGTTCATGAATTCATTCCTTATTAGCTGTGAAATCATAACAAGGCTAGAAGGCATACCTCATGGTCTAGGTGGTACAAATTGTACCAGAAATAAGGCACCAGATGTACCTGCTGCGTTAGTTTGCATAGTCTTTATTTGTACACCTGCCTTAGTAGCCTTAGCTATCTTGGCATGACCACTCTATCAAAATATATCAACTTTCAAATCTATTGCTTGCCTTGCCTATTGGGCAAAAGGGTTGGCTGCATCTCGAATAAATCCTAGGTTGGTAGTATTCGTATGCTTAAACATGTTATTCGACCTTGGGATTACCTATACCGTTCCAGGCAAGCAGAGATGTGTTATCATACACGGGTACACTATCAATGACTTCTCACCTCCTATGGATCGGTCCCTCATCTCCCGATTTAGAAATTTTTCGTTATCAAACTCATTTATTTCTATGAGGCCAGGTATCAATTCTGCAAGAATCGAGCTCAACACAGTATCTCCTATAGTGGGACAAAGACTGTATTAGGAAAACATCCACCATACATTTGCTTTGAATTTTAAGGTAATCTTATCAATCTTTCGGGAAATAACTCTGGGCCCCCAAAACCCCTACATTTTCTCCAAGCGATGCCATTCTTACTGTAATACGTCTAAAGAAACCCATCTTCTTCTCGAAACCTAGCTATTTTTGTGTGGGTTTTCTCATTTCTTCAAGACGATAGTCCATCTCTATTGTGTTGACCGAAGGCTGATACTATGGTCTATGTAAAAATCTACCAAAGTACAGGAATAAATGTCTACCCACACTCTCCAAATAGTTAATACTGAAGCCGGGTCACCACCTTTCTATTACTGACCCTGTGGATTCTGCCTGTTAAGCTCACCCTTTATATACAGCATAGAATTCTATCACAACCACATCATTATAATTTCTAGGAGATCTTGTCATCCATTTAAATCCATACTTCTGAAAGAATTCCTCGACCCTGGGTAACTCTATCATCCCCGTATTAGTCAACCTCTACTTTAGATACAAAACCTTTTTGATTTTTCCAGTTGGGAGTCTACTCAGGACATCCTGATACGTCTTCTACATATGGGGTACCCTCATCATTAAACGATCGGCACCGGGGCTATGGTAAGTGCAAGTAGGGGGTTCTTATTGAGAAATCAGAGGTGACTTATTCACTTCCGCTGTAGTATCAACATTCTTAAAACTCACTTCTTTAGAACTAGATTCGACATTGTTTGTATCTGAAGGTGGTAGTGTATGAGGAGGGGATGTACTTGGGTTTTTCATCCTTATACCCCGTGGAGATGATTCTTCCCAGGTTGCTACCTTTTTCCCAATTGCAGACTTTTATGCCTTACCTTTTTATGGGTATTTATACAAATCACCATTACTGGTGGTTGTCTCAGTATCGTCAGACTCAGATGGATAGGCATTCTTGCTTTCCTTTTTAGGACCCTTTTTAGAAGTGGATGTGTTCATCAGAGTCATTGTTCCTATAAAACATAATCATTAGTAGGTAAATAAAGAAAATAATGCAAAAGGAGAAAACATGTTAATGTGCATGTTCTGGACAAGGTACGCGTGGTGGGTTCTAGTCATATAGACGGGGTACAACTCATATGGTCAAGTTGTATGTTACTTATTATATGGTTTAGTGTTCACTTGTTTGCTTATGATCTTTCCTAATGAGTCATAAGGTAGGGTATAAATTGTTACCAACACCCGTAAGCAAGTCAAAAACATTTTACGAAATATTATTTTTCCCAGGTCAATACAACTCAAAGTCTACAAGTCATGTGGATTGGGTACAACTCATTTAGGTTAGTTGTTACCATGCCAAAACACTAACTTCATTAAATTTTTATGTTGTTAGTCCGTATAAGTCATGTTATAACTCGTTACTTATGGGTACGAGTCGTAAGATGTCTCGTATCAACTTTAACATAAGGGATCTAACTTAGAGTTGACTCTAAATTAAATTTCCTAATAAACCCTCAACTTTTTGCTGCAATATCATACAATTTTAACCACATAAACATACAAAATATCAATATCCAAAACCACTTTTTCCCCAATTCCTATTTTAAACGTAAACCTAAGAACTAGGATATCAAAATTCAACACAAATGTAAATTTGACTCAAACCAAGTTTGAGGTATCTTACATTTACCATTATGACTTGAAATATAAAGTTAACGAGTTCCAAAATTGCTTGGCTTAAGTTGAAGACTAAGTTGCTCAATTTTACTTACTTTTATCCTAAATTTGTGCTCAACTCAAGCAAGGTAAGGAATCTAAAAGCGTTGGTTGTTAATTTACATTATTTTTAAGTGATTTTGTGAGTTGAAGGATCGAAATTTGGGATAAAATAAAGGTTGTAGTATATTTTTGGTGTTGGGTACCCATCAGGTACCCTATTTCCTTATTAAATCACGTCTTTAGGCAACATTAACCCGCGACCCTAATCTGGTAAGATTGGGTACGATTCTGTATACGTTTCATACCCATTCTTATAGGTCTTTTCTAAAACTCGTATACACCTAGAACCTTACCTAGGTTCTGGAGCAGATGTGACTCATTATGACGAGTCATACCTTAAGGGTATGACTCGATCTGAGAATCGTATCCATTCCAAAAACTTTTACTTGATTCTAATTTTTCTTCCAAGTCTATATGACTCCAACTCATTAGTCGTACTGCCTATATATGACTAGGAAAGAGTCCTTATGACCAAACTTCTTGAAATTTTCTGGATATTTGCTGCAGTATTTAGTCCTACAAATTGAACAAACATATTACCGTATAAATAAATAATTACAAATCATGGGCTACCTCCCATGCAACACTTGATTTAACATCGCAGCACGACCTGGCTAAGTTTGATACTCATATTTAACCAAGTATCCAATGGGTTGCCTCCCATGCAACACTTGATTTAACGTCGAAGCACTACATAATTACCTTGGTTACTCTGTCCTCACTAAGGTCAATTTCAAAGACCAAATTAAGTTCCTTAGTGTTTCCCATATAATTCTTTACTATTTTATGATTCACCTTGAATGGGGCTTCACTATCCCTCTTCAATTTCAAAGCACTATATGGAAACACTCTTAGCATAGTAAAGGGACCATACCACCTAGACCTCAACTTACCTGTAAACAAGAAAAGCCTTAGGTGTTATAGCAATACTTGGTAACCTTTTTCAAAGATTTTATTCACAATTTTGCGATCATGATGTAGCTTAATGTTTTCCTCGTAAAGTGTAGAACATCCATATTCCCAGAGTCGAAATCCATTCAACTTATTCATACTATTCATCCTTGACTTGGCTGCATCTTGCCACTCAAAATTCAGCTTATTCAGGGCCCATAGTGCTTTATGTTCAAGCTTAATAGGCAAGTGACAAGACTTTCGATAAACTAGATGATAAGGTGAAGCACCAATTGGAGTCTTGAATGCTTTCAATAAGACCATAATGCATCATCTAATTTCGTGACCAATCAGTTATATTGGCATTTATTATCTTTGCCAAGATGGACTTAATTTCTCTATTGGATACCTCAACCTTAGTCTACGGATGATAAGGGGATGCCATTATGTGTTTCACTCTATACTTCTCAAGCAGAACTTTGAATAGAAGATTACAAAAATATGACCCACCGTCACTAATGAAAGCATGTGGCATGTCAAATCAAGAAAAGATGTGCTTTTTGAAGAAAGTTGTGACAATGTGGGCTTTATTTTGGGAAGCGCAACTGATTCCACCCATTTAGAAACATAATCAACAACCACTAGTATATATTTAATGATAAGCAAACTCATAAAAGGACCTATAAATCTATACCCCATAGATCAAACAATTCCAATTCTAAGTAGGAGTCATTAAAAGTTCATGTCGTCGAGATATGTTACCTTGTCATTGATAATGATCATAAATGAAAGAAAAATCATGTGCATCTTTGTAGATTGTTAGCCAATAGTACTAACATTGTAGGATCTTGTAGGTTGTGCGGGTTCCACCATGATGACCCCGAACTGGCATAGAATGACAAGCCTCAAGTAATTTTATCATTTCTAACTCAGTTATACATCTATGAATAATCCCATCAGCATAAATTCTGAACAAGTAAGGCTCATCCCAGAAAAATTTCCTTACCTTATGCATAAATTTCTTTCTTTGATGAAAAGAAAGATCTTCTGTAACTAGATCACTAGATAGATAATTTTTATTGTCTGCAAACCATGGAATTAGATCTTCTAAAGCTTCCAATAACTGCTCACCTAGAAAACTATCATGTATATCAAGCCTATCTTTAACATTCTGCATAGCTTCCTCCTCTAGTCTAGTCAAATGAACAACAACTTGATTCACAATGCCTTTTCTGCCCTTGAAATCAAATTCTTGCAGCAATAATACCAACCTAATCATTCTAGGCTTCGTATACTTTTTTGCCATTAAGTACCATAATGCTGCATGATCAGTCTGCACAGTCACCTTAATCCTAATAGAATAAGATCTAACTTTTCAAAGGCAAAAACCACTGCTAATAACTCTAGCTGCATCATCGTGTAGTTCTTTTGAGATAGGATTAGTGCCTTGCTAGCATAGTGATAATAATAAAATCACTCCCATGATTGATGGGTGAGGCGGTTGTTGTCAAGTAAACCAATGTAAATTAGGGTCAAATCTCAAGGAGTGAATGCTATAGACTTCAAACCTATGGATGCTTAAGTTACTATAAGGTTACTAAGAATGCTAATAAAAACAACATATATAAATAAATAAGGGATTTGTTTGAAAAACTTCCGCACACACTTCAACAAGTAGGCAGTAAATGCTATCTTTGGTTTGGACTTAAGGTTTGGAGAGATCATGGGATTACGTATCCTTAAAGGTAAAGCATGCAAGATATTTTTGGGTTGTTATATAATTTAGTTGTTAATTTACAGATAGGCTAGGTCAAAGATCATTTAGGTCAAGCTTTCAATAAAACCCTAACGATTTCACCAATTGGTACTTTCAATCACCTAATAAGAGTGGAGTTTATATAACAAACCAAAACCTCAACTAAGCATCCCTATTTCTAGGATGATGCTCTTGACATGAATTACACTCCCTAAACACTTATTTATAAGATTACAAAGGTTAGTAAACCATAGGCTTAGTTGTTCACCATGGTTTTGTCACTGTATAACCCTCTTTTGAGGATGTTATAGGTTATCTAATATTCACATAAATCCTTCTTTCGAGAATGACAAAGGGTTTCTAGAGCATGGAGCTTTGACTCATCAAACCCATTTGGAGATTAAGAGTTTTCACCCATCAAATTCAAATACATAAGCTCAAGTAATGGTGATATCCATACTCAACAACTAAAATCCATACAAACACAATAGTGCCCACACACAATCATACTCTAGTTCAACATAATCCCTAGACTAAATTATTTTTCTACTCATGAAGAAACTAAAGAGAAATATACCATATGGGTTATCAAAAGCATTCATTCTTCACAAAAAAACAAAGAAATTTTTGTCCCAAAGATAATTATGAACTTTCTCAATTAGGGTTTCAAGCTTGGAATTCCCTTCGCTGTCTTATGAGGTAAGCTCCCTATTAAAAAGGTAGGGTTTTTTCTATATATGGTCTTGGGTTCGTCTAGAAGAAATTACAAAACTGTTCTAGTCCATACTCCCATATGACCACAATCGCGTGAGGTTGTCTGGAATAGCAGTAAATGCGACCGCACTTGTTGACCACAATCATGCTCTAATGATCATCTTGACTATCCGTGACCGCGTCTTAGCAGAGACCACAACACTTGAGGTTCACCAGTTGTAGGTATTCTATTGCACTCTTTTGCTCCCTTTATATCATTTTAAAGATCCAATGCACATCTTTCTATCTTTTAATCTTTATACCGGCAAGAAGAGGATATTAGTGCAGGTAAATCCTGAGAATGTCTCATTTTCAAACCCAAAATATGGTAGTGTGCATTCATAATGAGTGCAAGTGAGCAGTATGATTACCACTTATCAACACCCCCAACTTAGACTCTTTCTTGTCCTCAAGAATCACTACCTTTCACCATGAAACAATCTCCATGCATCCCCCCATCTATATTCTCAATGATCATGATGAAGACTTCAACTTGGATGCCACCATAAAAATCTTGTAACACATTGACAAAAGGATTTTAATGACACCACTCATCATAAAATGGAGTGACAAAGCCTATAATGAACTTTGGGGAGCAACTATGTGACAACTGCTAACACTCTAAAAAGGACTCGCATATTTGACTACAATCATGTTGTATCTCTGTTTATTTCACTGTGCAGAATATGAAAAACTCACCCATCTCAACTAGTACACATGCCTTCTCACAAGAAAGAAAGGTTCACACACCTAGTTATAAATCATATAACAAGGAAATTTAAGTGCAATCACTCACTCTCTCAAGAAATTCTCCATGTCAACAAGTATCATACATAGGCTTGCCCCTATTTTTCAATCACCACTATAGTGACCACACTTTATTGGACATCACAAAGGGCTTTTTGAGTTTGTAATGAAAGCTTTGGGTAGGGTAGGATAGCAATTTAAGATAACAAGGAAATACCTTCCTTGAACTTCTACATCAAATTCATATTACTTATTTCTCATTGGGCCACTTCTTTTTCCTACTTTTTCTCATATACTTTACCTAAAGTTTTTTACCTAATTTATTGACTTTTTTTTATGCTTGTATCAAGAACCATGCAAATATTACTTTTGACTAACTATCTTTTCCTTTCAAATCAAAATACTTACTTGTGTAAACTCATAGGCTTTTTTTGACTTTGTGGCTCAACTACTCTTCCTCTTTCTTTCCATCACCCCCAAATTAGGCTTTTAGCCTTGTTGTATTCTTTAGTTCAAGGAGGATAAGGTTCAAGAGAGGATGTATAGAAGGTCACGACTTATAATGAGTTTTCCAAAGAAAAGTCCAAAGGCTCAAAGAGGATGACTAGGGGTAATACCTAAGTATTGGTAGGCTTTTTAGGCTAAAGTAGTCTTCTAAAATCACAAGATGGCCTGATATCATTTTCCCAACCAATCACAATCAATAATTATCTTTGAAATACTAATGGGGCAAGTTCTAGATGGTACAAGTACACATGAGATGTAGACAATTAACCTCAAACACACGGAATGCGAATGTTGTCAAGGGGTTTATTTGTTCTACTAGCTCGAGACATGGATGGAAAATAGTCTACTTTTTCGTAGTTAACTTACAGAGTCATAAAAAGAGGGAGAATGTTATTATAAAGTCGCTCACATCCATGCCTATTTTTTTGTAAAACTTTTTAGACGTAGAGGGTTGTTCACTTTTGTACTCGAACCATACATAATTTGCTAATTATGGAAATAACCCAAGCTATCATCTTAAATGCGATTCCCAATTATCGATGCCATAGGTACTCAGACTTTCCTTACATCCTTGGTTAAAATCCCAATAATGACTTGACCATTAAAATTGAAATACAATAGTAACTCAAGAATAAAGTACGTAATTCATGAAAGTGTAAGCACTGCTAAAGTGTCTGAATAATACCACCCAAATAAACCTAAAGATCATCTAAAAAAGTAGAAGAGTATGCAGGCATATCAACAATACAAGCCCAAATCATATGAATAGGGAATCAATGAATCGGGGAACACCCCCAACTAAACGGGTAGAAGTGTCCCTACTGCATAAAAAATCAAGGATAACAAAGATATAAGGGTTCTCCATGAAACCCCATCAACAATTTGTATCATTCTCGATTTTCATATCATCATCATTATTGTCGATATAATGCCATTCCTGTATGCAAAAACTTTAACAAGAGTGAGAGAAAATTTGAAGGATAGTCAGTATATCAAATAGCCATGGGAGTCGCGATTGTTGTTAGTCAATCGTGATCACAGACATACGAGCTACTACAATTACATTTAGTGGCCACGATTACGTTAAAAAAATATAATCAAAAGGATATGAGCCATCCACGTGGAAATTGTGGGTTGCCTCCTACATAGCGCCTTAGTTATAGTCATGGCTCGACATTGGTTTACATTACTTCATCAAGTAACCTTTTGATAAGTCTTTTCACCTCTTTCTTTTCTTTGTCAACTAAGCTTTGGGGTAACTTATTTTTTGACTTAGTATGAGGTATTTTTCTTCCCAAGTCTTCATTCAAGAGATCCTCCTTTTGTTTTTTTACTTCCCACACAATTTACCAAAACTTGATCATCGTTTTTGGGGTCGACAACTATGTCACTAATGGAGATCCCCTTGGGTGTAACATTTAGCCATGTGAAGACTGGTCCCATTTGGGTCTCTGACTTTTGATAGAGGATGAATGAGAGACCACAATTTGAGTGAGTGAAAATAAGTCCTCTTTTAATTCATGCACCATTTTGTCCGTTCCCTCAACTCTATTAAAAATTCTTGCAAGGATATCCTCCGTTCCAAATTTGTCAGCGTCAATAAGAGCTAGAATCCTTTATAGAAGACTGATAATGGTGAGGCTCAAAATATCACTCCTCATGCTCCATGTCTCTCTAATATTGACTACCAACCTGATTCATCCAACCTTAATTCCCACCTTGCCTATGATAGTGCGGGTGAGAACCCTCCAAGGGGTTTTCCTAATTCTGAATTTCTTCTTTATCATCCTAATGCCTTCATCCTCACCATGGGATTTTGGTTAAGCAACTATGACATACTTGGTTAGGAGATCAAGTTGAGTCAAGATATTTGCCAAGGTTTCTTCTTGATCGTCGCCCCGCTTTTGTGGTTCTTTTCTATCCATGAGATTGGGTGAAAACCTAGTGGAAATGTTGGAATCTCAGGTATACCATATCTAATTTTTATTAGTTACCTCTCTCAACATTTTTTAGCCGCATTGAAATAAAAGTTTAAGAAATACCCATCCTCCGTATTATTTACCACCATTTGGTTCATAGGATCTAGTGCTCAATAGAATCATCAGAGAAGTGTTTGCCCCAAAAGTTCATGGTTTTGACATTTGGGTAGCTTTCTATTAAATGTCTCCCATACTTTGTAAAGTGGCTCCCCATTCCTTTGTATAAAATTCACAATTTCATCTCTTGGTTGATAGACCTTGGGGGGAGGAGCGTATTAGTTTAAGAATATATTTGTGAATTCACTCTATGAAGTAAGTGAAATCATAGGGAGTGAGCAGAACAACAACAATGCTTCTCCCGTTAGTGAGAATGACAATAGACAGAGATGAAAGGCCTCTTGAGTGGTATGTAGAATCTTTAATGGTGTACAAACCTCCAAAAAGTTCCTTAAGTGAAAATATGGGTCCTCATGTACTTGAACTAGTGTAACCCTTTTATTTGCAAGACATGAAGCATGGTACTAGTCACATGGAATGTCCTGCCCCATGATGAGGTTGTATACGGTTTTTTCTTGCATGACCCCCATCATTTAAGTTGCTCCCTGCACAAGTATCGTCAAATGGTTCCACATGGTTAGTTCCTTCACTCATGATTTCGTACTGCTAGAATTATCTCAAAAGATTCAAAAATAACAAGGAAAATAAATGATGAATTTCTAGATGTTCCTAAGTAAGAATAACATAAGTAAAATCTACGCTTCACTCCCTGACAATGGTGCCATTTTGATAATGCTTAACTCGCTCCTATGATTGAGGGGTGAGGCGGTCGTTGTCAAGTTACCCAATATGAGTTGGGGTCGAATCTCAAGGAGTGAATGCTATAGACTTTAAACCTATGGGTGCTCAATTTATAAAGTTACCCAGAATGCTAATGAAAACAACATAAATAAATAAATAGGGAAATTGTTTGAAAACTTTTTACACAAACTTCAACAAGTAGGCGGTAAATGCTATCATTGGTTTGAACTCAAGGTTTGGAGAGATCTTGGGATTAAGTATCCATAGAGGTAAAGCATTTGGGATAATGTTGGTTTGTTAGGTTGAGCATCTACCTCTTATAGAGTTTTCTTATAATAATAGATACTATTTTAGCATTGGGATGGCCCTTTTTGAGGCA
Source organism: Capsicum baccatum var. pendulum (assembly GCA_030864225.1). Taxonomy (NCBI): domain Eukaryota; kingdom Viridiplantae; phylum Streptophyta; class Magnoliopsida; order Solanales; family Solanaceae; genus Capsicum; species Capsicum baccatum. Next base: position 222,493,594 of record CM061552.1, on the reverse strand, counting down.
TTATATAGTAGAAGGTGTATATCTCCTATTGGGTGTTTTGAGCTTGGTGAGATGGATATGTCTGGCCAATATTTAGTTTATCAGGCTATAGAGAAGGTGGAGGTGATTTACGATAGGCTTGAGGCTGCCTAAAGTTGACAAAAATATTATATGGATGTAAGACATAGAGACTTAGAGTTTAAGGTTGGGGATGGTATTCCTAAAGGTGTCTCCTATGAAGGAAGTAATGCGGTTTAGGAAAAAGGGGAAGCTTAATCCCTGGTATGTTGGTCCTTATGTGGTTTTAAGAAGGGTTGATAATATTGTGTATGAATTGGAGTTTACCTCTTGTTTGATCTCCGTTTATTCGATATTCTATGTCTCTATGTTAAGAATGTGCGTAGGTTATCCTTTATTGATTGTTTAATTGGAAGGGTTGGATATTTCAGATTCTCTGTCTTATGAAGAAATCCTAGTTGAGATCTTGGATCGACAGGTTTGTCAATTATGGACAAAAGATGTAGCTTTGTTAAGGTTCTATAAGGGAACCACAAGGTGCAAGAGGCTGCAAAGGAAGTGAAATAGGACATGAAGTCCAAGTTTCAACATTTGTTTTCTGCTTCTGATATTCGTATGAAAGGTATGTCTTCTTGATCATATCTTTGTTTTCAAACTTGGTTAAAGGAAAGATTGATTTCCTTGCATCTTTGTTTTATGTCTATTAAAGGTAAGAATAGAGACATCTAGTTGTGTAAGTCATTATTGTACTACCTTGTCCATTGTTCAGTGATGAATGATCCTAGTGGGAGATTCAAACACCCTGGGTGTTGATCCTTAGAAATTTCTTGAGTTTTGAGTTCTCTAGACATCATACAACTAAGGTTATACTTTAAGGGTGATCACTCATATATAGATTAGTGTGGTTGGGTTGGATATTGTCCAAGGTATGACTACTCCATAAGGGTCATATAATGGGGTGCGAGTCGTATGATGCAACTCGTATGATATCCTATGTCGTAACCAAGGTGACTCTATTCTACCTAGGGTACGGTTTATGGGTACTAATTGTATGATTAGGTATGAGTGAGACTTTGGAATCGTGTATTCATCATTATGGGGTTGAGGTTCATCTTAGGGTAGGAGTGAAGGGTACCACTCATACCCTTGGGTATGGTTGGAAAGCTTTGGACGTACCCTTCTGCGGGAATTTTATGCAGTTTAACTTGGGGGTAATGTTGACATTTCCCCTCTTAAGCACTTAAGTCCCCATGACTTATATAATTTTTGGGTCATCGTTTAAGCTAATATTCTAATCTTAAACACTTAGAAGCTCTCTCAAATTCTCTCAAAGGCTCTTAGGTCAAGAAAGACTAGGATTTTATCAATGGGATTAATTTGGGGCTTACACGGGTGGTTTCTCTCCATCTTCTTCATAATCTAAGGCATGATACTCCTCCTTCATTATTAGTTCTAACTAATGGCATGTTTTATGAATTTTTTTATGATATATTTGTTGTATGGTTTTGGATTTTCAAATATATATTGGTGGTTTTGGTTTTAATGGTTGGTATGGTTTTCCCATGTCTCTTACTTATGATTTTCATATTATAATGATGGTTTGAATACTTGGTTACATGGGAATGGCTAATTGGTACTTGGTTTGGGCTTGGGAAATGCTATGCCCTCAATATGTTTGATAAAATGCCTATGAGAATGCATTTACTATATTGATGGACTTTTAATGGAACTATTTCATGGTACTACTTGGTAATGGAACCCTAAATAGTATAAATAGTTTAAATGGTAAGGTTTAGGTCATCATGGTTATGGTTTAATTGAACACCCTTGTGGGATACAAGGGAATCCCCTAACCAAACATGATAATGAACATCTTGTGCGGTACGTGGGAATCCCCAAAGCAACTAAATAATGTAATAAATGGGTACATGGGAATCCATTCTTCTCTAAAAGGTTTGCTAAGGATATTGCTTGCAAGCTATAGTTGGTATGACAATACCACTACTTATAGCCCTGGTTAATAATAAATAGAATGGTGGTTTTAGTTATGTGGTAATGATTTTAATTATACAATAATGGCTGGATGTGATAGCTAACCGTGAAGGTGTAAGTCTAATAGAAGGAAAATGGGAACTCATATTTGCCGACATGAGGATTGGTCATGATGACAATATAGGATACTTATGGGGTACACGGGAATCCCCTAAGTACACTTGTACATATGTATCATGGAGATCGAAGGGTACTTGGAAATCTCCTACTCCTATGGTATCTTCAGTTCGTGCGGCTACATGCATCGGGGTGCATTCAGGGGGTCACACTTGACCTATATTACCTGTGGGTGGTTCTAGGATGGTTAAGCTACACATACCTAGGTTAATGGTTTTAAAGACATGCTAAACCCGGTTCACTTTCCCAACATGGATATATATATATACATATATATATATATGGTTGTGAATGCATATGGTTTTTTATTTGGTTTTAATAGTTTGCATTATTTTATCCTTATCTTTAGTACTTGCTAGCGTTCACCCGCTAACCTACCTTTGGGCAGTTGTATCGCTACGTGATATAGGAACCCGCCATTCTACTCCTTCTTCTTAGTGATCAGATATAGGATCAATTTTTGGATTGTAGTGGTAAGTTTCCATATTTCGAAAAGCTCTATTTTATATCATGGATGTCTTTACATACTTTCACAATTTCATTGATATTGGTTTTTGCTATGGTTGGGGGTACATCCAAATTAAATATTATTTTTCTTCTTGTTAGAAGCTTTGTGAAACTATTATGGGTTGGTATGGGTGGTCTTGGTAGTGGTATCAACAATATTATTGGCATTGGTATTGGGGTTGATACTGTTTGTCTGCGTTTATTACTGTTCCATCCTATTGTATTATGTTATGGATAGGAACTTAGTTAGTGATTTGGTTTAGGTTATGGTTGTTGGTTAAGCATCGGATGCTTGGACTTGCTTGGGTTGGTCGCAGTCATAGACCTATCCCAAAGTCTAAAATTATACAATACGCTATCTTGTTTTATGCTTGAAATTCAGCTGACTTAGGGTATGTGTTTAGTTGGTTGGGTTGGGTAACGAGGGTGACCTCTGATCCTGGTTGGACTAGATATTCCCTTTACAACAAGGCTCTAGTTCAGGTTGTGTCACTAAGGGAGTTACATATTTTCTAAGTGCTTTTTGTATGGTAGATAAGGGTTGTTTCTCTTATTTGGATTATGTGTACAATACTAGTGTTTCTTCACCGCCTTCTAAAGATTTTGTCTGAGTTATTGTGAAGTTTCAGGATATGATTCTTGTAGATTTTCCTGGTATGTTAGATTGTGATATTGACTTTTCTATTAATGTTGAGCCTGATACCAAGTCCATTTCCTTTCCTTCTTATAGGATGTCCTTGGCTGAGTTAATGGAACAAAAATAGAAATTATAATATTTTTTAAGTAAGGGGTTTATTAGACCTAGCATATCCCTTTGGGATGCTCCAATCTTATTTTTGAAGAAGATGGATAGTTTTAGGTGCATGTGTATTGACTATCGACAATTGAATAAGGTGGCCGTCAAGAATAAGTATCCTCTTTATTGCATTGATGATTTATTTGACTAGTTGTCGGGTGCTTTGGGATTTCCAAAATTGACTTGAGATTCGAATACCACTAGTTAAGGATTATAGCTTTGAACATTCCAAAGATATCTTTTTGGACTTGGTAAGGAAATTATGAGTTCTTGTTATGTCTTTTGGGTTGTCTAATGCCCTAACAATATTGATGTTGTTGATGAACCGAGTATTCTAATAATATCTCGACTCCTTTGTTATTGAATTTATAGATGATATCTTACATTATTGTAAGAGTGAGGTTGACCATGTGAGATCCTTAAGGACTGTGATTTAGAGGTTGTGATATGAAAAGTTATATGCCATGTTTTCCAAGTGAGATTTTAGGTTGGATGTAATCTCTTTCTTGGTTCATGTATTGACTAAGGATAATATTATGATCGATCTAGGAAAGATAGAGGCAATTCATGATTGGGATAGACCAATTTCCTCGTCGAGATTTGGAGTTTTGTTAGTTTAGCGGGTTATTATCAATATTTTGTTGAGGCTTTTTCCTTCTATTGTGGATCCTTTAACGAAGTTGACTCAGAAGAAGAATGTTTTTAATAGTTAGATGTTTTTGATAAGGGCTTTCAAAAGCTCAAATTTTTTTTGACCTTGGTACCTATGACAATTATCTTGACCTTTCACAAGGCAGGTGTAGGCTTTATCATGTTCTATGATGCTTTCAATGTTGGTTTTGGGATTGTGCTGATGTAGGAAGTGATTTATGTAGTTTTGATGATGAGTAGCTAACTTCCAAGGACCAGGTCCCTGGATGTTCATGGTACAATACTATTGGCACGCGTGTCTGCACAGTTTTGTCTTTTTGTGTAACAAACTTATAGGTGCTACTTGTACTGAATAGGACAGCTAGTCCAATGAGATTTCAGCCCTAATCATCGCCTAGCTATAAAAATAAAAGAGGCTTATTCATTTTGCACAAATCATAAGTGTGAAGTGATGCTGCAAAAACTCCATTTTAAGATTGCTCAAGCATTGCTCATGCTCTTAACTTTGTAGTATGCTTAAAAAGTGAGTGAGTGTTCTTTAGTGCTGATTTGTAAAGGAATTACTCATACTGTAAGAGTAATGTATTGCTTTGTAGTTGCTCATGAGTTCTTAGGTAGAGTTGCCTAAGTTAGATACTAATTAGAGTTAATTAGTGTAGAGGGCCCTTGGCAAAGTTGCCAAGATGAACTTTTAGTAGAGTTATTATAATTGAAAGGAGCCTAGAGTTATGCTAAAATTGAGTTTGTAATCAAAACTTTGATCATAGTGGATTTCATTGGTACTTGTGAGGAAGGCTGTGGTTTTTCCTCCATTAAGCAAGGAGGTTTCCTTGTTAAATCTTTTGTGTTTTTCTTTCCTGCACTACCTTAGTTTTCCTACACTATATTGTTTGATTGCCTATGATTCACTCTGAGGGACCTGCTCCCTCACTGTGTGGTGCAACCACCAAGGGTTCTAACAATTGGTACCAGATCCAGGTCAATCTAAAAGGTTCACACCTAGAGTGTCTTAGTTAGCATGGTTGCTCCACATAACCTGGAAAAAGGGAAATCTACCACTAGTCCAACAAGATTTAATGGACAATATTATGGGTAGGAGAAACAAGGATTTTTGACTTCATTATGTATGTAGACAGTGAGCTAATGGACATAATCCTTGATGGTCCTCATATTCCTATTAGAGAAATCAAAGAAGGAGAAGTTGCAAGAATGGTTATCAAAAGCAGGAGGGAATTCAATAAACATTACAGGAAAATAATTGAGATGAACTATAAGGCAAAGAAACTGCTTGTCTATGGTATAGGACCAGATGAATACAATAGGATTTTAGCATGCGAAAGAGCTAAGGAAATCTGGGACTTCTTGAAGACAGTTCATGAAGGAAATACTGACTACTCTATATTAATCCTTCACCATTAAATAAGGAGAAACAGTCTAAAAAATACATATGAGATTAAGTTCTATCACTAATTAGCTTCATTGCTTGGGAGAAGTGATTCCAGTACACAAAGAAAGTGAAAAATATTCTTGGGGTTCTTCATAAGTACTAGGAAAGAAAAGTACATGTCATAACTAAAGAAAATAACCTAAAGACCCTCACTATGATGAATTGATTGGAAATCTAAAGACTCATGAGCTCAAGAAGCAATAAGAGCTAGTGATATTGCTCTACTTACACGTCAATTTAGTGTAACGCAGTCGTCTTCAATATGTTTACCAAACTTTGGAGTCGGGGTTGAATCTACGAGGAACAATGTGAGTAGCGATTAGACTAATTTGAAACTATAGCTACACGTTAAATTCAAACAAATGATATGAAAAGATAAAATGGAGTTTTTTTAATTTGCTAATATTGTTCTAACTAATTGTAACAGAGTTATTCTATCTAATGATTCTTTTTGTAAGTAGTAATTCAATGATATTAAACAAACCAGAGTTATGGTTACCATGATGCTTGAACAACTAAGGTTGTGAATCACTTTAGAGTTCCAATTGACAACGTCAATTACCAGAGTAGTTAGATCCTATTGTTTACCTATTCGTTTCTCAACCTCAGTGGGTGACCTATCCTTTAATTTTCTCTAACTTAAAGAACGCATTGGTTATTCAACTATTTTCTCATGTAGACCAATTTGGTTAAGGCATTTGCCATTAATCTAAAGATTAAAGTCCTTAGAGTCCATGTAAACCCTTTCTTTTCCCAACAAGCACTTTCCTCTCGAAAAAGTGATGTTCTTGGGCTCACTTTTCAAGTTTGCAACTAAGAAAAGTCATTGAAGTGAAGAAAGGTTTATAGAACATCAATTACTCATGGAACTCAATTAGATTCACAACCCAAATCAGTTTTTCATGTCATGGCTCCTATAACCCTAGTTATGGGAGTTTAGCCACACATTTCCACAGAAGAAATAGACAACATCTTTGTATTATTCATAAATAAATTCAAGATTTACATACAAAGGTTACAAGAATTTGTTCTTGAGTCTTTAATATGGATGGAATTATTGGATCCACAAGATTTGTTTAATTACCAAAATACTAGGTTACAAAGAGTTTCTAGAGATGGAAGAATTGATAAAGGCTAAAAAAAAATAAAAAGAAGAATAGATTTGAATATATGAGATCTGGATATCAACTCCTAGATGATGCTTAATAAAACCTAAAAATGGTATTTATAAGTTCCCAGGTAAAAATGATTCAAAATTTTCATTCTGCAAAATTTCATCCAAATTGGTAGCCCACCATTTTGCCCTTCCCTGGGTATTCTAAAGTCCTGAATTCTGTTTGGGTCTGGTGGTCAGTTTGGGGGTCCACCACAAAACTGGTGGTTCACCATTTTGACCACTAGTGGGTCTTCTGAAATGTTGAATCTGGTGGTCAAATTGGAGGTCCATCACAAAACTCGTGGTACACCATTTTGAACTTCGTTGATTTTCTGATGTTCTGGATTCTATTTGGACTTGATGGTAGAACTGGTGGTCATTCGCAAGACTGGTGCTCCACCATTTTGTCCACAACAGGGTCTTATAAAACTGGTGGTCGAACTGGTGATCAGTCACAAAACTGGTGGTCCAACAATTGTTACATGCACCTATGGATCACAAAATTTTTCCTCTTTTGAAACCAATGGAGTTTTGTACATGTACATTGTACCTTTATACAATTCACACGTTCCCTGGACAGTTTGGGACTCCAAAAGGAGTCAATTTTTACGTTGTGCTTTTGTTGATCCATTTCGAGTCTTTGTGAGTTGTTTCCACTTGATTTTAAGCTTCTCTATCCTTAATATATAATAAATATCAATTAAAAAGCATCATAAATCAGTAAAAACCACAAATTAAATCTCAAAACAATACAACATCCAAGACAGTGAACTCAAAACACGAGCTAAACATAGGCTAAATGCACTCTGAGCTTAGGTTCATTGTTTTGACTCTTGTTTTTATACAATTGACCTTTTAAGATTATAAATAAGTTGTTTCATATATAAATACATAGTAAAAATCTTAGTAAATCATTAAGACACTTTATAACCCAATACAATACACTAGACAAACACGTAGCTCAAGCTAGTCACACTAGTTTTCTCTGTTGAACTTTAAATGCTCAAATTGAATCAAAACTCATGTGAAAACACCATTAAACATTAAAAACACATATTGGGATACATAAATGCTCATTTATGTCATTATAAACACATAAATATTAAGAATCATCCTCAAAACAAGGCTAAAAAGGGCTACAATAGTAATGTTAGAATACATAAATACACCCAACATCAATACCCCACACTTAAAGCCTTGTTCGTCCTTGTACAATTCTTCACTTAAAGTATCATGAAATGGGAAATATACTCTTCTACTGTATGCAAGACATCCAAGATTGTACTACAGTAACTATATAGAATTCAAGTGCCTACACTAAGCATGTTATTTACACAAGTAAAAACTCATGATTACTACTCAAAAACACCCTAGCCTCAAGAATTTACTCACCTTGTTGTCAAACTCATGCTTATTATTCAGTCAAATAAATCTTACAAATCACCCATATTCATCAAACATGTGCCCCTCACAACAAGAGAGTTGCCCATAAATACTCACAATAATGCAATTTGTAACAATGGGTACAAGAATCAAATTGTGCTCACTCACACAAAGAATTCACAAGTTACACATAATGAAACATAGTCTTTCCCTTAGAGTAATGCTCTGTTAAAAGTTGAATGTAAAGCTTATAATCAATTAGGTGTTTTTCAGGTTGTAATGTTTGCTAAAGAATGGATAGGAACTATTTTTTCTAAGAATAGTGACTATCTTCCCTAAGAGTTTTAATACAACACTTTCGAAAATTGAAACCAATCTATAACAACCCTTGTATACCACTTTCATCTACCACATCTTCTGTTTTGTCCCTTCTCATTAAGGTCATTCCCATACATTATGGTGGGAGTATACTATGTAAATATAATTCAATTTTACCATTTTCACTCCCATTTTATGCTATACACCCCTATGATAGACACCCTCATCTTATGAAATTTACCTTAATTGAGGTGCACAATATCAAAGGAGGACCAGGGCCAAACAGGTTCATTGTAACACAACTGGGCAAAAAATGGGAACCTTCCATACACAAATTTCTCTAATTCCCAACCACAATACATAATGATTTTTTAAACACCCATAGCTATTACTTATGGGCTTCAATTTTACCTTTTTCTTTTTGAATATCCAACTACCTAACTCAGTTAATTTTACACTAAAATTCTTAGGACCATTGGATCAAATTAAGGTGAATCAAGAAAGGGTATTAGGCTATACAAGAGGGTGCCAAAGAAAAGGATAAAGGCTTAACAGGGTTAACTAAGATAATGCACAAGGGTAGGTGAAAAGAAGCTAAAAATAAGACAGTCAAAGAAATGTCTATATCTTCTCCAAAACTCACATTCTTTATTTTAATTCACATACACAACGGGAAAGTTCTAGACATCACATGCAACAAGGAAAATACAAAAATCTCCCACACACATGTCACATGCTAAATTCATAAAGGGTCATCATAGACTCTCAACCAAAAAATAGCAAAAATTCAAATTACGCCAATAAGTACAAGAGTCATAAACATGAACCTAAGAGTCTTAAAAATAGCAATTCACACAATTCAACATGCTTCTGCAAACAAACCCGCTTGCATTATGTAATCACAAATAGCACCAACAAGAATATCTCACTTATTACTAACCTAAAAAAATTTTAAATTGACCCAAAATTTTGGGAATTTCCCTACCCCACACTTAGAAATATACTCGGCACCCAAAGTGAATTTTTAAATAAAGATATAGAAATACTCCCTGAGGCCTCTAGGCCTAGCTAGTAGCATATTAACATAAAGAAGATTCATGGAACCCCACACTTAGTCTTTACCATGATTCAAGCTCAAGTTAATGGTACTCATACTTCCTATTAATCTGTGACTCAACCAAAAACTAAAACTATGTGAAGTAAAAAGAAACTACAAACTAAAAAGAAAACATACCTTAGCTTGGGTTGCCTCCGAAGAAACGCCTAATTTAGTGTCATGGAACGACCCAGATCAATATTTCCCTCAACCTTGAGGATATAAATTTCATTCCCAACTTAGCTTTCATCTTCTTGCCTCGCTCATAGGGAGATGGTATAAAAATTAAGGAACCCAGTAATAGAATATTCATGGTAAACTACTCAGCCCTAAAGTGAGGTGCGTTTTTATGTTGGTTGTTTAGTGTAAAATCAAGATTATAGGATTCTTGTTCCTCATCTTCTTACTCTTCTATTATTTTAAATGATTCCACTGACAAGATATCATTTAAACGTAAAGTAGAAAAGTGTTTTGACTTGGGATCAACAAATCCTACATGAAAATTTACACTATCCTCAACACCTTAACTTATATTCACCTTCTCAATATCAGTCTCAAGTTCAAGATGACAATCGACTGGTTGTGATTCTTATCTTTTCTTCATAAATTGGCTAATGTCCTCCTTATATTCTTGTCTGTTTAGCCACTGTAGACATGGTGGCAGTGGTAACTCCTTCAGCTCTGCCCACAACTGTGTTTGAGACTCTAAAATTCATTTCATCAATTTTTCCAAATTACTCGTTTGAATTGTGGCAACACACATATCTTCAGAATGATCATTTTGACACAAGCCAAACACCAAGTTGCAGTCTGTTCCCCAGTTATAATAATATTCGCATCATATTACAAAGTTTCTACCACGCACTTCCATTTAAATATAAACAGTAAGCCTTATAATGTGGTCACGCACAATAATAATAATAGTCGTTATCACTCAATAATAATAAGAATCGTCATCACTCAAAATTCCAAACCAACTCAAGTCAATTTAGTACAAGGCGATCGTCGTCAATATATTTTTCCAACTTTGTAGTCGGGCTCAAATCCACGAGGAGCAATGTGAGTGGCGATTAAAATAATTTGAAACTATAGCTACACGTGAAATTCATACAAATGATATGAAAAGATAAAATGGTTTTTTTTTTATTTTTTTATTTTGTTCAAACTAATTGTAACAGAGTTATTCCATCTAATGATTCTTTTTGTAAGTAGTAATTCAGTGATATTAAAAAAAAGAGTTATGCGTACCAAGATGATTGAACAACTAGGGTTGTGAATGAATTTACAGTTTCAATTGACAACTTCAATTGCTAAAGTAGTTAGATCCTATTGTTTAACCATTCGTTTCTCAAGCACAATGGGTAACCTATCCTTTTATTCTCTCGAACTTAAAGAACGCATTGGTTATTCAACTATTTTCTCACGTAGGCCAATCCGGTTAAGGTATTTTCCATTAATCTAAATATTAAAGTCCTTAGAGTCCATGTAAACCCTTTCTTTTCCCAACAAGCACTTTCCTCTCGAACAAGTAATGTTATTGGGCTCACTTTTCAGGTTTGCAACCAAGAAAAGTTATTTAAGTGAAGAAAGGTTTACACAACATCAATTACTCATGGAACTCAATTAGATTCAAAACCCAAATTAGTTTTTCACATCAAGGCTTGCCATAACACTAGTTATGGGAGCTTTGCCACACATTTGCATCGAAAAAATAGAAAGAATCTTTCTATTATTCATAAATAAATTCATGATTTACTTACAAAGGTTACAAGAATTTGTTCTTGAATCTTCAGTAGGGATGGAATGATTTGATCAGCAAGATTTGCTTAATTCCCAAAATACTAGGTTTCAAAGAGTTTCTAGAGATGGAAAAATTGATAAAGGATTAAAAAAATAAAAAGAAGAATAGATTTGAAGATATGAGATCTGGATATCAACTCCCAGATGATGCTTAATAAAACTAAATCTAGTAATTATAAGTTTCTAGGTAAAAAGGATTTAAAATTTGCATTTAGAAATTTTTTTCCAAATTGGTGGCCAAATTGGTGGTCCACCGCAAAACTGGTGGTCCACCATTTTGACCTTCCATGGGTATTCTAAAATCCTGGATTCTGTTTGGGTCTGGTTGTCAGTTTGATGGTCCACCACAAAAATGGTGGTTCACCATTTTGGCCATCAGCGGGTCTTCTGAAATCCTTAATCTGGTGGTCAAATTGGTGGTCCACCATTTTGACCTTCGTTGATTTTTATAAAGTCCTAGATTCTATTTGGACTTGGTGGTTGAACTTATGGTCAGCCGTAAGAACGGTGGTCCACCATTTTGACCACCACAGGGTCTTCTAAAACTGGTGGTCGAACTGGTGTTCAGTCATAAAACTGGTGGTCCACCAAATGTTACACGCGCCTATGGGTCTCAAAATTTTTTATTTTATGAATCCAATGATGTTTTGTACATGTACATTAGACATTTCTATAGTCCACGTGCCCTGGACAGTTTGGGACTTCAAATGGAGTCAATTTTTTCATTGTACTTTCGTTGATTCATTCCGAGTCTTTGTGAGTTGTTTCCACTTGATTTGAAGGTTGTATATCCTTCATATATCATCATTTTACATTAAACAAGCATAATAAATAATTAAACACCTTAAATTAGAGCTCAAGAAAACACAACATCCAAGACGGTAAACTCAAAACATAAGCTAAACATAGGATAAATGCACTTTGAGCTTAGGCTCATTGTTTTGACTTTTGTTTTGATCTAATTGACCTTTAATGATTATAACTAAGTTTTTTCATATATAAGTACATAATGAAAATTTTTGTAACTAATTAAGTCACATTATAACCCAACACAATAGACTAGACAAATACCTACCTCATGATTACTACTCTAAAACACCCTAGCCTCAAGAATTTACTCACCTTGGTGGCAAACTCATTCTTATTATTCAGTCAAAGACATCTTAAAAATCACCCATATTCATCAAACATGTGTCCCTCACAACAAGAGAGTTACCCATAAACACTCACAATAGTGCTATTTTTAACAATGGGTTCAAGAATCAAATTGTACTCACTCTCACAAAGAATTCATAAGTTACACATAATGAACCATAGGCTTGCCCTTAGTGTAATGCTCTGCTAATAGTCGAATGTAAATTTTAAGATCAATTAGTTCTTTTATAGTTTGTAATGTAGGCTAAAAACGGGTAGGAAATATTTTGGCCGAGAATAGTGACTATCTTCCCTAAGAGCTTTAATACAACACTTTTGAAAATTGAAAACAATATCGAACAACCCATGTACACCACTTTCATCTACCACATCTTTTGTTCTGTTCCATCCCATTAAGGTCATTCCTATACATTTTGGTGGGAGTATACAATGTACATGTAATTCAATTTTACCATTTTTTACACCCATTTTGCGCTACGCACCCCTATGATAGCCACCCTCAGCTTAAGCAATTTGCCTTAATTGAGGTGCAAAATATCAAAGGAGGACCAGGTGGCACACTATCTCACTAAAATGGCTCTAATTCTTCACCCGAGTGTCGGATTTAGGAGAATTTTTTATCGATGGAAAGCTTATTCAATGCTCTACATGATAAAAAGTAGATATTAGAGAAATAAAATATGATATAAACATCAATCACTTTGAAAGTCAACTATATTCACTTAAAAGGCGAATTTAGGCTTAAGAAACGGTCGGGGTATTACATGAAAACACCATTAAACATTGTAAACACATATTTGGATACATGAATGCTCATTTCTGTCATTATAAACACATATATATTAAGAATCATCTCCAAAACAAGGTTAAAAGGGGCTAGAATAGTAATGCTAGAATGCATAAATACACCCAACATCAACACCACACACTTAAAGCCTTATTACTCTTCGAACAACTCTTCACTCTAAGTATCATGAGATAGGAAATCTACTATTCTACTAGATGCAAGACATCCAACATAGTACTACAGTAACTACACAAAATGCAAGTGTGTACACTAAGCATGTTATTTACACCAATAAAAACTCATGATTACTACTCCTAAACACCCTAGCCTCAAGAATTTACTCACCTTGTTGGCAAATTCATGCTTATTATTTATCCAACGATATCTTACAAATCACCCATATTCATCAAACATGTGTCCCTCAAAACAACAGAGTTACCCATAAACACTCACAATAATTCAATTTATAACAATGGGTACAAGAATTAAATTGTGCTCACTCTCACAAAGAATTCACAAGTTACACATAATGAACCATAGGCTTGCCCTTAGTGTAATGCTATGCTAATAGTCGAATGTAAAGCTTATGATCAATTAGGTCTTTTCCAGATTGTAATGTAGTCTAAAGAATGGATAGGAACTATTTTGGCCAAGAAGAGTGACTACCTTCCCTAAGCGCTTTAATATAACACTTTTTACAATTGAAAAAAATCTCTAACAAATCATGTACTCCCACTTTCATCTTCCACATCTTTTATTTTGTCCCATCTCATTAAGTTCATTCCCATACATTATGGTGGGAGTATACTATGTTCATATAATTCAATTTTACCATTTTTCACAACCATTTTACAATACGCACCCCTATGATAGCCACCCTCAACTTAAGTAATTTGCCTTAATTGAAGTGCACAATATCAAAGAAGGACCAAGGCCAAATAGGTTCATTATAAACAACTGGGCTAAAAATGGGAACATTTCAAACATAAATTTTTCTAATTCCCAACCAAAAAATATAATGACTTTTTAAACACCCATAGCTATTATTTATGGGCTTTAATTTCACCTTTTCATTCTTGAATCTCCAGCACCTTAACTCAATTAATTTTACACTAAAATGCTTAGGAGCTTTGGATCAAATTAATGTCAATCAAGGAAAGGTATTAGGCTATACATGAGGCTGCCAAAGAAAAGGCTAAAGGCTGAATAGGGTTAACTAAGATAATGCACAAGGGTAGGTGAAAAGAACGTAAAAATAAGGATATCAAAGAAATGCCTATATCATCTCCAAAACCCATATTCTTTATTTCTATTCACATATACAACGGGCAAGTTCTAGACATCATATGAAACAAGGAATATAAAAAAATCTCCCACGCACATGGCATATGCTTAATTCATAAAGGGTCATCATAGACTCTCAACCAAACAATAGCACAAATTCAAATTAAGCCAACAAGTACAAGAGTCATAAACATGAACCTAAGAGTCTTAAAAATATCAATTCACACAATTTAACATGCTTCTACAAACAAACCCACTTGCATCATATAATCACAAATAGCACCAACAAGAATATCTCACTTATTACTAACCTAAATTTTTTTAAATTGAGCCAAAATTTTGGGAATTTCCCCACCCCACACTTTAAAATCTACTTCATCTCCAAAGTGAATTTTTAAATAAAGAGATAGAAATACTCCTTGAGGCCTCTAGGCCTAGCTAGTAGCATAGTCACATAAAGAAGATTCTTTGAACCCCACACTTAGTCTTTACCATGCTTCAAACTCAAGATTATGGTACTCATTCTTTCCATTAATCTGTGACTCAACCAAAAACAAAAACTATGTGAAGTAAAAAAAATACTACAAACAAAAAAGAAAACATACCTTAGCTTGGGTTGCCTCCCAAGAAGCGCCTAATTTAGTGTCACGGAACAACCTAGATCAACTTTTCCCTTCACCTTGAGGATATAAATCTCCCCAACAACTTAGCTTCCATCTTCTTACCTCACTCATAGGGAGGTGGTATAAAAATAAAGGAACCGAGTAATAGAATGAGCATGGTAAACTATTCGGCCTTAAAGTGAGGTGTGTTTTTATGTTGCTTGTCTAATGTAAAATCAATAATATAAGATTCGTGTTCCTCATCTTGACACTCTTCTACTATTTTGAATGATTCCACTGACAAGATATCATCTAAATGTAATGTAGAAAAGTACTTTGAATGGGACCAATAAATCCTACTTCAAAATTTACACTATTCTCAACACCTTCACTTATATTTACCTTCTCAATATCAGTCTCAAGATCAAGATGACAATCGAGTGGCTATGATTCTTGTGTTTTCTCCATAAATTGGCTAATGTCCTCCTCATATTTTCTTTGTTTAGCCACTATAGACATGGCGGCAGTGGTAGCACACATATCTTCAAAAAGATCAATTTGACCATAAGCCAAATACTAAGCTGTAGTCTATTTCCCAATTAGAATAATATCCACATCATATTGTGAAGGTCCCGTCCATGCACTTCCATCTAAATCTGGACAGTAAGACTCATAATATGGTCCCCCATAATAATAACAAGAATCGTCATAACTAAAAAAAATCATTAATCAAGGATGACATCTCCAGAAAGATGTCAGAAAAATAAAAAAATAAACTAAACAAATATTTAAAAATTTGAATTCAAGCAAGTAAGATAAAATTCCAAACCAACTCAATATGCTAAATTATTCCTTAGCAATGATGCTATTTTTGATAACGCCCAACTTACACATTAATTTAGTGTAAGACGGACGTCGTTAATATATTTACCCAACATTAGAATCGAGGTCGAATCCTTGTGGAGCAATGTGAGTGGCGATTAAACTAATTTGAAACTTTAGCTACACGTTAAATTCAAAAAAATGATATGAAAAGATAAAATGGGGTTTTTTTAATTTGTTAATTTTGTTCTAACTAATTGTAACAGAGTTATTCCATGTAATGATTCTTTTTGTAAGTAGTAATTCAATGATATTAAAAAAACCAGAGTTATAGTTACCATGATGGTTGAACATCTAGGTTTGTGAATCAATTTAGAGTTCCAATTGACAACTTCAATTGCAACACTAGTTATATCCTATTATTTACCCATTCATTTCTCAACCTCAGTGGGTAACCTATCCTTTAATTCTCTCAAACTTTAAGAACGCATTGGTTATTCAACTATTTTCTCACTTAGGCCAATCCAGTTAAGGCATTGGCCATTAATCTAAAGATTAAAGTCCTTAAAGTCCTTGTAAACCCTTTCTTTTCCCAACAAGAACTTTCCTCTCGAACAAGTAATGTTATTGGGCTTACTTTTCAAGTTTGCAACCAAGAAAAGTCATTAAAGTAAAGAAAGATTTATACAAGATCAATTACTCATGGAACTCAATTAGATTCACAACCTAAATCAGTTTTTCACATCAAGTCTCCTATAACCCTAGTTATGGGAGCTTAGCCACATATTTCCTTAGAAGAAATAGAATGTATATTTGTATTATTCATAAATAAATTCAATATTTACTTACAAATGTTACAAGAATTTGTTCTTGAATCTTCAATAGGGATGAAATGATTTGATCCACAAGATTTGCTTAATTCCCAAAATACTATGTTACAAAGAGTTTCTAGAGATGGAAAAATTAATGAAGGATAAAAAAATAAAAAGAAGAATAGATTTGAAGATATGCGATCTAAATATCAACTTCTAGATGATGCTTAATAAAACCTAAAACTGGTATTTCTAAGTTCCCAGGTAAAACGGATTTAAAATTTGCATTCAGAAATTTTTTGTCCAAATTGGTCATCCACCGCAAAATTGGTGGTCCTCCATTTAGACCTTCCCTAGGTATTCAAAAATCCTAGATTTTGTTTGGGTCTGGTGGTCAGTTTGGTGGTCCTCCATAAAACTGGTGGTTCACCATTTTGACCACCAGTGGGTCTTCTAAAATCCTGAATCTGGTGGTCAAATTGGTCGTCCACCGTAAAACTGGTGGTCCACCATTTTGATCCTCGTTGAGTGTTCTAAAGTTTTAGATTCTGTTTGGACTTGGTCATCAGACTGGTGGTCCATCATTTTGACCACCACTGGGTCTTCTAAAACTGGTGGTCGAACTGGTGTTCAGTCACAAAACTGGTGGTCCACCAAATATTACACGCGCCTATGGGTCTCAGATTTTTGAATCTTATAAATCCAATGTATTTTTTACAATTACATTGGATCTTTCTACAGTCCACACGCTGCTCTAAACATTTCTAGACTTCAAATGGAGTCAATTTATGCGTTTTGCTTTCATTGATCAATTTTGAGCCTTTGTGAGTTGTTTCCACTTGATTTAAAGCTTTTACATCCTTCATATATCATAGTGATCCATTAAAAAAACATACTAAATCATTAAACACCATAAATTAGAGCTCAAAACAACACAACATCCAAGACAGTGAACTCAAAACACGAGCTAAACATAGACTAAATGCACTTTGAGCTTAGGCTCATTGTTTTAACTCTTATTTTGATCCAATTGACCTTTGAAGATTAAAACTAAGTTGTTTAATATATAAATACATAATAAAAATCGTAGTATCACATTAATACATATTATAATCCAACACAATAGGCTTGACAAACACCTAGCTCAAGCTAGTCACAGTAGTTTTCTCGGTTGAACTCTAAATTCTCAAATTGAATCAAAACACATATTAAAACACCATTAAACATTGTAAACACATATTTGGATATATGAATTCTCATTTATGTCATTGTAAACACATATAAGATAAGAATCATCCCTAAAACAAGGCTAAAAGGGGCTAGAATAGTAATGTTAGAATGCATAAATACACCCAACATCAAATAGATAAGAAGGAAGTTAAAAAGGAAAAATTCTTTGGCTCTAAAACCTTCAAATTTAGGTTCAAATGAGGAAGATATTTATGTTGCCTACTTGTCAAATAAAATTTTTAGAGCTATGCAGAAAAGTGGCCAAGTTCAAAGAAGTGGAAGTAGCAATAGAAAATGAGCCACTATGGAAGTTTGTCACATATATGGTAGTCCTTAATATTTTATTATTTTGATGATTTTAGAAGACGGAGTTAGTTAGGGAATTGTCCCTTCAATTCCATAGTTCAGATAGTGTAGAGGCTTTTCAGACAGATGTATTGATATTTAGTTTTCAGTACTGTATATTTAGACGTTTGAACCTTATGGCAAGTGTTAGCCAGTTTTCGCACGTATTTTATTATATAATGCAGTAAATAGATATAGATATCAGAAAAAGGGTTAGCTTGTGGTCCTTCGGGATCATAAGCACCATGTGGTATTCTGGTTCTCGAGAATCGGGGCATTACAAACTTGGTATCAGATCCTAAGGTTCAACAGTGTGCTAGGGAGTCTAAAAAGCCACATCTAGTAGAGTCTTGTACAAGAGTGTGTTGTGCGCCACATTCATGTGTGGGAGGCTATGGGATGTTTAGAAGAGTTTTTGCTTTTTCATGATCTAGATCGTGCTATAGAAAGATTTTCCAAGAGAGTTATATAGACTCTTGTAATGATCTACTTATGTCAGATTTACCTTACTCTTAAGGTAACAGAAGTAGCGAATCCAAAGTCTTTTAGATAGAACTTTCTCTGATGGTCCTCACAGATAATTTCAGGACAGTGATCTCTAAAGTGAGCAGAGTATGCCTTATAGGGTTAGCTGTTTATATGGTGAATGAATAGGCTTGAAATTATATATGTAAGAAACTAAGTATGGAAGTTGGGAATTATATGTGTTGATTGACATGGATATAGCTGCGATTCTCATGGTGTGGGGAAGTATAAGTTTAAGAGATGTGATGTTTGAAGGCTAGAATGAGAATAATATGTTTATTAAAGATTTGTGTATATTCATGTTATGTTTTAGAAGCTAAGCTTGAATCTTTGAAGAATGTAAGTTTGTGGACTCCAAACTAAGTATTAAGATGTGAATGTGGTATTAGTAGCGAATGAAGAAATTGAGGAGGATAATGTGTTTAGTAAGACAAGTAGGTGTTGAAAAGAGTGTATGTATATGATGATGATTGTAGAGACTAAGGAAAGATAGGAGTTGTATTCCAAGAAGTAGCATTGGTATTTAATTTATGTTTTCAGGTGTAGTCTTTCTGGATGAATTATCATTTTGTGCACCATTGTGCCTCAGACTATAGAGTACATTGGTTGTAGTTCATTTGGGGGTTTAGCCAAGTGTTCAAAAATGTCTGACAATGAAATAAAGCTGAGAGGAGTATGATAGAGAAAGTGACAAGTTAGGCCCTCAGAATCTGGTAGTGGTGCAAGTAGGTACGGAAAAGCAGTAAAGGGAGATAGTTCCCGACCCATTCTTATTTTAGTGAAATATGTCTAGAGGGACCTTGGGTCCCAAGGGGGAGATACCCCATAATTTTATAATAATTGTATGTCCATGCTCTTTCTATGATGTTAACATCATCGTTCATTTCATTTCCAGTTATGCTTTTGAGAATTTGGTATATTAGGTATATTCGTATTCAATATGCACATTCAATAGAAAGGAACTCGAATTGTGGGCTTGTTTGAACATGTATTGAAGAGATTGGTTGGGTTATGATTCTGAGCATTTGAGATGCATGTGTGTTGTTAAAATTTACCCATGAGTGAGTTGTTGAATATTTTATGCGATAGATGTGCATGACTAGTGAACGAACGCAGAGTATTGGTTGCTTCAGTCGTGTGGTTATGTTTTGAGATGTGTTGCTCTTTTGAATAAACTCAGTTGATTAGTGTTCTTGATCTGTCCTTCACATTCGAGGACGAATGTTTCCAAGGGGGAGGTTATGTATTACCACGGAAAATTTTTTCGTTGAAATTTTGTGCGTAAATATATTGGATCCTATCTTCGAGAATGATTTATAATTCTTCTATGTGTCATTTCTTGGATTTCGACCCACCATTTCATAGAGCATCGAATAAGTTGTCCAATGATATGTGGATCACCCAAAACGGACACTCGAGCGATGAGTTACGACCATTCCGATCAAACTACGGCCATTCCGATCGAACTTGAGCAGTAAAATGTGCGGGAAAAAAAATACTACAGCCAGGCAATTTTTTTGGTCAACTTCAAATGATCATAACTCCTTGTACATAATGAACTGTGTGAGATACTATATATCAAAGGAAAGCCCTGAGTGTATTCTTTCCAATAAAATTGGTTTCATCCAATTTGGACATCGGAGTAAAAAGGTATGGTCAATTTACTTCAGCCTAGCGGATAGATCACTGAACGACAGATTCGGATTTTATTTATTTCTTAGGGGCATTTTGGTCTTTCACCACTCTTTTAAACCTCTATAGATACCCCATTCAGCAGAGAACTTGTATTATTTTTCTCTCATTTCTCTTATATATCTCTCTCAAAATATATGCATATATATATATATATATATATATAGAAGAGGAGGAGTTAGGGTTAGGTTTCCAATTGGGGAAAAATCGATTCAAGGCTTCGCTTCACGAATTGCTTCCGTCAATCTCTTCCGACCACAAAATCTAAGGTATGCAAGTTCTTATATATGGGTTCCTTTCATCCATAGAGCCCACAAATCCTTTGTCAAAGGCTCAGGTACATGTGTACATATATATATATATATATGATTATACTTTCTAAATTTTCATTGTGTATGTGTGTAGTATTCACATGATGGTTGAGATATATGTGTGGGATGATTATGTATGTTGGTTGAAGTATATGTGTGTAGTATTTGTGTGATGGTTGGTGATTATGTTGTTGAAGTTGATGATATCCAAGAAGGGATCTTTGTATGTTTGTGGAAACAATGGTGGTGTGTGATGTATAAATATATGAAATGAGTGATTGAATGCTTGTAATCTTGATGAATCCACCTATGCCTAAGAAGTGCATGTAAGGTGTTTGTGAAAATACCTAAGAGACTAGAGATTTTATTTTTATAACATAATAGGTCCAAAATTAATTGATTATGAATATATGATGATTTAAATTGTTAAGCATTGATTTATACTATTATTCCATTATTTTCTTGTTATGACTTGATAATTGTTATTGGTAATTATATATCGTTACTAATGATTGATATGTCAAATATTTTCTAAATGTGAGTTGGATTGTGAATTGAGAAATGTGGAAGTTGAAGTTGAAGGATGATGGTGTTGTGGTGCATGAAATTGAGCATTAAACCTATGCCCTAAATGGTGCATGTAAGGTGATTGCTAAAATGCCTCTGTGAAGAAGAATAAAAATTAATTATGATTTCATGCCATATCCATATGCTTAACTTATGTCTACTATATGTTTGACAAAATATTAAGAGAATAGGAAACTATGCATTGTGGTTCATTAGGTCTTAAAAGATAAATTCATGCTTTGTTCCTATGGATAGCTGATTTCCTTGAATTTGTTGTGCGTTGTTGGTGTATGATGGAATGCCATGATGAATTATTGAGGTAACTATGATGTTTGTGCATAGTATTTGTTGTGGACCCAAAGCATACTCCCCACGTGTTCGATTGGATGCTTATATGAAGAAATGAGGCCATTTGATTTGCTAAGTGTGAAATCCTCAATTAAGTTTTCTGTATGATGGCCTATGGGCATGTTGTGCATGAGTTATCTATCTTGTGTTACTTTAAGATATTGTGTGCTAGGGGTACGTATACCCGAAATAGTCTGCTGGTCAAGAGCCGAGTCTGTTTCACGGTAATTTCAATCGAGCGATGAATGATGAACTCCCGGTTAGTTTCAAAACTTGGGGAAAACTCAGTTATATCAAAAATCATTCTTTATCGAATAATCGAGCCATGAAGCTCTGAAATCTTACATATCAATTCACTCATTTACAGACCTCTATACATTTTGTGAGATAGTAAGCTTATCTTAAAAGTAAATAGTATTTAGGAATACTCCATTAGAAAATGGAATCAAGCAAACTCCGTTATATTGATAAAGTATCATAATGTGAGAACAGATTCAGTTAAGTTGAGTACAATTAAGAACTGATTAAATATCTTTCAGTTGGGAGTAAGATTCAGCAACGAGTGAGTAAGGATGGGAATATTCCTGCGAGTAGAGGGTTTGATTCCTGGAAGCAATCCATATGCTCTAGAACTATGTCACCAGCGTAGGTTCAGACATCTATCCTACGAGTAGAGGGTTAGATGAGGTGGTTGTCCTGTGAGTAGAGGGTCCCACTATTCTCGTTTGAGGTCCTGATCGTAGAGGGTCCTATGCAGTTGTCTTTACTGGTGGTGCGGTATTGACACCCTTTCAGCTGGGGTACAGGTTGGATCCCATTTGTGGAAGTGGTGCATGTCAGTTAAATGATCACTCCCACTATTTCAGTAATAGTCTCAGAAAAGAACTTAATTAATGTGTAGAAGTTGAGGATGTCAGATACAGGACTCCCAGTATTGCTATCTTTATTATTGAGTAGAGAGACTTCCAGCGAGATGAGGGTTGCTCTCGAACTTATTTACCCATTATCATTATCATTGAGTATAGAGACTTCCTTCTAGATGAGGGTTGATCTCAGATTCAGTTGTTCAGTATTCCAGAGTTGGTGAATTTGAATATCAAATATAAGTAATATCAGTTATTCGATTTCTCAGTATGGACAAGTACAGATGTCAGCTCTAGTAGCTTCAGATACTCAGTATCTTATTGTCAGTAGTATTATATTCGGGTGTCAGCGTTCAAAATGTAATATTCGGTGTCATGATAATTTCAGTTGTACTTTATGAATACATGTGTGTATTGTTGATCAGACATGTTTCAAAATTAGTAACTGTAGAGTTTCTATATATGTTTATTCCAACGATTACATATTATTCAGATTGTTATGTTTATGCATAAGCTTTATATTTTACCATACCGTATCCTTGCATACTCGATGCATTCTTTGTACTGACGCATTTGCGCTATGGTGTTTTCCCCACCATAGGTTCAGAAGATCAAGATTCAGAGTATATTTATCTATCAGATCTTGTAGCAGTGGGTGCATCAGTGATTCCTCATCATCCGAGGATATTCTATTTCAGTGTTTTGATGATTTTAGTAGACAGAGTTAGTTGGAGAATTGTCCCTTCAATTCCACAGTTCAGACAGTGTAGAGGGTTTTCAGACAGATGCATTGATATTTAGTTTTCAGTACTGTATATTTAGATGTTTGAACCTTATGACAAGTGTTAGCCGGTTTTTGCATGTATTTTATAATATTATGCAGTGAACAGGTACAGATATCAGAAAAGGATTAGCTTGTAGTCCTCCGGGATCATAAGCACTGTGTGGCATTCCAATTCTCGGGAATCGGGGCATTACAAAAAAGCTGAAGATGAAGAAGAAAATGAGGTAACACATTTTAGGCTTAAAGAAAACTTGGACAACTATTCTACTAGAAAGGTAAAAAAGCTTGCAAATCTGCTAATTGACTCTATGTGTGAAATGACTGAGAAAAACTTTTGAAGAAAAGTTGGAAAGTCAATAGATTGAGTTTATTTCTCTAACTCTCCAAATATCTGAAGCTGAAGAGTAGGATACTAAGTTATAATTCGAAAATTTGAATTTAGTTAGTCAATTGGAGAAAAAGGATGATGGTTGTGACAAAGAAAAGAATAATAATTTAGTAGATAAAATAGAAGATAAGAAACTTGAGTTGATAACTTTCACTTTCTAGATAGCGAAAAATGAGCAACATGCTGCGAAGATGAAAGTTGAAAATTTATATTTGGTAAGTCAACTGGAGAAAGTAGATACTTTTAACTATAAACAAAAGAAAGACACCTTAAAGTTTTAGGTTAATCTTGAAGAAAAAATAGAGGATTCCCAAAAGTATCTTAAGTCTCCACTGTAAAAGAATGAAAAATTGTAAGGGGACCTAGTCTTTATGAAGGAAGAGCTTAAAAAATCCCTACAATAGACTACATTCTATCAAATCCTTTTTAACTTAACTAGTCAAGGTACTAATAATGGTAAGGGTATTGGTTATCAAGGGAAGGTTGCTCATGATGCTAATAACAAGGTCCACAAGCCTCTATGTATTCAATATGAAAGATATTGGCACACAAAGAAAAAATTGTCAAAGTTGGATTAGTGCTAGAATGAATAGTTCCAGATATATTCAACAAGGGAATGCATATTTTATAGATTTAAAGCCTAAGAAAATTATGAAAAGAAAATATCTACCTAGATGTACAAAAAAGGATTTGATCACACTATTAACCTCTTACGGGGAACCCAAACTCAAATAGGTTTCCAAGAGTAACAAATGATCATATATGTAGGAGGGAGAAAGGATTTGCAATCAGAACAATCTTCTTGATATGCAATTGCTCAAGACTATAAATTGAATGTTTGATTGTATTCTCTTTCCTAAGACACTTCAAGGTAAAGGTATGTTATGAGATTAACATTCCTATCCCAAGAATGATCTCATAAAGATATGAAAGAGATTGGCAAGTTCAAATCAATGTAGAAGAAATTTTAGATATTTAGAGCAAGCTAAGTCTAGGAACTGGTCCTCAGACCTATTTCTAGAACATGTCATGGGATGATGAGGTGCAATGAATCTAACAAGCTTCTTCTAGGATTTATTAAATCAACGTGACTAACTAGAAGGATTAGATTTCCTTCAAAAATTTGGCTACGTTCACAAGACAGGTATCCTTGGTAGATTAGGTGCAGGTTGGTCTAACTTAGTACCATACCCTTGCATGTATACACCTGTGGGAACAACTTTAGAGTTGGATAGATGTATCAAAAACAAAGTTGAAGATTCATACAAACTAGAGAGGCACCTGGTCCCATCTCTCAGGTTAATATCTTATATGTATAAATTTTGTCTATTCTATTAAGAAAAGGCCACCTCCTCCCTATTATCACGTTAGAAAAAGGTTGTCCTTTTCTAAAAAAAGGTGTGTCACCTAAAATATGATATTGATTATATCTTGTCCCCCTAGAAAACCCTTCTTAGATCTCATTATTCCTTAAATATTTCTACATCCAATCCTTCTCTCATCAAAAAGGAAAATCTTTATTCGAAATAACCTGATGATTATAGATCTTCCAATTTATGTCATTCAAAGGATTCTAAGCTTAGATTAGTTAAAAATCCCTTTCCAAACCTTCCTGAAAACATTCTTCTTTTCCTACTCTTCCATTTTCTTGTGAGACAACACAATACTCACACAACTATCATTTTTCCCAATTGTCACTTTTCGGTGTGACTCTACAATCATGGTTCATCTCTCCAAAGGGAAAATTTACAACCAGTGAGAAATGTGATAGGGCCACGTCGCGCCATCAGCCCAGTTCTCAATCGTCAGTTTCCAGTGACATGGTGCGATAGCGCCGCATCGCGCTAGCGTATAAAATTGGGACTTTCAATAATTTCTTAGTTTTAATTTTGAGGGCACTAATGACTTTTTCCTTCACCCCCAGTCAGCCTAAACACACAATCAAACCCTAAAAGAGCACAAATTGCTTATTTATTCACTATTTTCTTAAGAACCAATCCATTCTCTCTCAAAGGGCAAAACCCTAGTTCAAGAAATCAAGGTCATGATCAAAAAAATCCTTGAACAACTTCAAGAATCTCACAAATTAAGGAATGTTAGATGTTGATTCATGGGTCTCTTTCACCCATGAAGTCCAAAAATCCTTTTTAAAGTATAAAGATGATTTATTTATGATTTCCATGTTTGAATTACATTGAATTCATGTTTATAATATTAGTTGGGTTCCAATTTATGATTTAAATGCAAGTTCCATGAAATTAAATAGCATGTACAATAAATATGTGATTATCTTGATAGACCCTTAAATTTATAAAGTGATTAATGCGTCGATGGTGTTGATTTTGTTTTCAATCCATGATTATGATAAGATTCATGAAAAATAGAATAGTATTTAGAGGGAATTATATAAATTACTTGCTAAACCCTTGAATTTGCAATTAAGTATTATATTCATGATGTTTATGTGATGATCATTTTCATGTGAAATAATCATTCTCCCCAAGTATTTTCTAAAATGCCTATGTGAATTAGATAGAGGAATAATGAGATGTTACTATGAGATCTTAATCATGTACAAGCTTATGCCCTAAAAGTGTTGATAAAATGCTTATATGAATTGACTAGTGAAGGCATAACAAGTGTTTGATGAAATGTCTTTATGAATGAATTATGACTAAGTGAACATTGTTATATTATTTAAGATTATGCTTTGCTTTACTTTTCATGCTATCTAGTCCTGGGGCTATTTAATACCAAACAATTTAGCTGTTTACCTAGCGCCAGTATCAGTTACAAAATAATATCAGTCATGTAATGATCAATACTCTCAGTACGTTGCAGAAATCAGTAGATTTTAGTCAATTACAGAACTTAGGAAAACTCAGTATATGCAGTTTTATTCCAGTCCATTCCAGTATACTTAGTTTAGCGTCTTTCAGTTGGAAGTAGGATTCAACACCGAGCGAGGGTAGGGATGATGGATTCCCCGTCAGATAGGCAGAGTCATTAGTTATAATCCCTGTACTCAAGAACTACGTAGCCAATGCAGGATGAGAAGTGACCTTTCAGACTTAGTTTGACCACCTCCCAGGGGTCACTCGTCAGATTAGGCTTAGTTCCACCCAGGTGTCACACATCAGTTAGGCTTGGCATCCTAGTTTTCTAGTGTTAGTACCCGTGGCATGGTATTAGTACCCGTCCAGTTGGGGTTACAGGTTTTACCCTAATTAGTTCAGAGAGGGGCATGTCGGTTAGGTGATTACCTCTCATAATTTCAGTCACAGTTTTAGTGTTCTGTTCAGAACTCAGCTCAGTTTTACAGAATTAGGTCTATCAGATACAATTAATAAATATCAATTAATTAGTTAGTAGAATTCAATACTTAGCATAATAAAGCTCAGTTACAGTTTTTATATATATATATGTATATGCACATATTGCATTCTCAGTATTTACAGCATTTTTAGATTCTCCACGTACTTTCATGTTTAGTTATTCTCATTCAGTCATTTATATCCTCATGCATATGAACCCTTTCATTCTTCCTTATCTCATCTAGCATACCAGTACATTCCTACGTACTGACGCATACTTTTCTGTTCTATGATATTTCTTATCATAGGTTCGGACGCTAAGGTCCTCGATCACGCAAAGTAGTTTTAGGTTCATCCAGCAGTAGTAGATTTAGTAGTGAGTCCTCATCATTTAAGGATATTATACTATTTCATGTTTTTAGTAGGTGTATTAGTTCAGTAGATGGAGTTAGTTGCGAGATTGTCCCATCAACTCTACTTTTAGACAGATTCAGTTAGAAGATTTTCAGACTAGTTTTTAGATAGTGTTCAATTTTTATTAGATATTTTTATTTATCAGTATTTCAAATATTTTGAACCATATTGCATTTCAGAACTTGTTTTGCATTAATTATAGTATTATTATTCAGTGCTCATAGTAGATATCATTCATGGGTTAGCTTGTGGTCCTTCAGGGTCATAAGCACCGTGTGATGACTAGAGGGTAGTATCAGGTCATTGCAGGTGTGTAATGTAAAGTGGGTAGGTAGATGGGCAAAATAAAAGAATAAGTTAGTTGGGCTGGGTGTGGTAGCAAAAGAAAAAGAAAAGAAAAGGAAAAGTAAATAAAAAATTATGAAAAAAGTGAAAAAGAAAAAATAAAAGACCACACTCAACCTGAATGTGCAATAAAGAATAAAAAGGGAGAAATAAGGGTGTGGTAAAAAGAAAATTTGCTAATAAGTGACACCCCAAGTTTAGTGTAGTACCAAGGGGGCTTAGTCACTTGATATGTCCATATGTACTATACCAGCCCCAAATCCTACAATACAAGTTGAGAAAAGTCTGATAGTGATCCTAAATTAACTATCTGAAAACTAAGGTATGGAAAATAATGGAAAGGATATGGTATTTAATGAGCATTGATTGGAAATTCTCTTTTGGGTATGATTGTCTGTTGACTGTACAATCATTGACATGCATTATTTCATATGAATGAATGGGACATCGTTTTTTTGGACATGAGTCATATTGCCAGCTACTTTTGTGTTTGGGTAGTGTAACTTGTACAAATTCATGGTTTTTTGTTGCTAATGTAGTGTTATACCATGATCCCATTCTATCACATCGTTGTTCTTCATGTTTATACATAGTTGGTTTTGAAAATTATGATAGAAGGGGGTGATGTGATTTGAACTAAAGTGTTGAGTGATTTCCTTGAATAACATAGATTCTCCTATTTAAGCGTCGTTTTTTATTTTATTTTGTTGCATTTACTGAGGAATTGAAAAATTTCTATGTTAAGGGTGTTGATGTGTTATCAAAATATAGCACTTTCAACACATAAAACGAGGAAAATATGCAAGTTTCTAAAGTGACTTTATTAGATATGATGAATTTTGGGTATGTTTTGCAGGAAACTCAGTTTTGGATGCAAAATACATGAATAAAATAAAAAATGTTCTTTTTGGATACTTATTGGATTAATTTTTTCTATTTGTGACACTTTCCAGATGTCTGTTCCCAAAGCATGTGTTGAAAGTTAAAGATTTGAAGCTTGGTTGCAAGTATTGGATGGCCCAACACTTACCTATGTCTACATGTGGATGACATATAACAGATGTGGTCTGTATAACACTAAGTTAAGTGCCGGAAGTGAAAATCCCAAGAGTAAAAGACTTGAAAAATAACTTTCAGCACTTACCTATGTTAACATGTGGACCACATTTAGCATATGTGGGTAAGGTAAGTGCTAGGAGTCCAAAATCACGAGAGCAAAATTTTTAGGAAATTTTTCCTACACATGTAGGAGTCAACATGCGCCCAGCCTTAAGTCACATATGGCACATGGGCCAAGGCAAGGCCAGATGTGGACATCACATGTAGCCACCGACTCTTTTTTGTCCTTTTTCATTCAGGAGTTGATTTTAGGGTTTACATATCTACTGTAAATGCTCCTGATGTGTTTTTTTTACTAAAGCTACACATTCTTGATACTTAAAAATATATTTAGATTCTATGATCTGATTTTGGTCATGGAATTCTCTTCTATTAATTTCCGTTGATTAATTCAGTTACAGTTTTTGTGTTTTTACTTGTGATTTTTATGATTTCATCTTATTCTTTCACTCATGAATGTTTTTTATTACTTCACAAGAGTGAGTGGCAAAAAACCTTTATCTAGAGTTATCGAATCCTAGGCGGATTAACGAAGTAGGGGAATTACTATTGTTGTTCTGAACTGATACCCATGCATGCATTGTTTTATGTTCATCTTAATAGTTATCTTAGCGGTTGCCAACATTAGGATCCCCCCTATGCTTACTCCAAACGAGGAGTAGTGACTAGGAAACGATAATGACAACAATAATTAGAGGTTTAGCTATCGATCCATGCTACTAGGTATTATCAAAGTAAGATAGTTAGCTAGCATGTAATAACTAGAGACTCAAAAGGTAATTGTTAATGGAGATCAATATAATTCTTAGTAGGTGATAACGCTCAACTTACACGTCAATTTAATCAAGGCAGTCATCATCAAAATATTTACCCAAATTTAGAGTCGAGGTTGAGTCCACGAGGAACAATCTGAGTGGGAATCATGTTAATTCAAAATAATAGATACAAGTTAAATTCAATCCAATGTTACAAGAAGATATAAATGGGGGATCTAGTTATCTACACTAATGTTTCATTTTTGTTTTTTTCTAGTATAATTCGGGGTTACAATTAATTTGAGTCTATTAATTAGGCACAAATCTTGGGATTTAGTTTTACTAAGGAAAGTGACACGTGGATGCTAATAATCAAATTCTTTTTAGTAGCTCAAGTGTTGGTAGGATTGGTTATAGATTTTGATGCTAGTCTTTCAACAAAACATCAAAATTTCACCCATTGATTCTTTCAAATACCTAATTCTACTCCTACTAAAGCCATCCAAAGCTAGTCACTCAAACCTACCAATTGGGGCCTCCATTCCGCTCCCCATCACATGCCCAAACCATTTCAACGTTCAACGATTGGTAATAAACCCTAAATTTAGGCATCCCTATTTCTAGGAAAATACCCATGGCATAGTCAACTTTACAACCACCCTTATGCCTAAGATAGTGATAGATTAGAAAAATACACATATAATTATATACCATTGCTTTAGTCTCCTCATCCCACTTTCAAGGATGATATGGATTCCTAAAGTTCACCCAAAATCCTACTTTCGAATATGGATTTGAACTTTCTAGAGTTCGGAGTTTTCACCCATCAAATATATATGATTATTTGGGGCTTTCATCCATAAATCGCAACCAAACTGGTTAGGCAATGATAAAACTCTTCAAAATAGAAGCTAGCAATAATAAACCACACAGACTTAAATCACTATTCACACATAGTACCGAGAGGGAGATATAGCTACATATGAGATAAATAAGAAAAGATATACCCATAATATCCATTGAAATGATTTATTGAAGCTTAAGTACATGTTACGTAAAACTTTGGGCTCCTAGAAATCTCCAATGAAAGTGAGATATTCCTTCACTTAGAGGCTACTTCAATGTATTCTTCATCTAAAAATTATACATCACTATCTTCTCCAAGAATGGAGGCTATGAACTCCAGAACCAAAACCTAACTATTGGGGAAGATTGAATGCTATCAACGACTTAGAGTTTGAGTGATTTTTTCAAAAATTGGGATCAGCCATATTCATTTCCAGATTTGCCCTTGGGCTACATTCTTTTGCTAAGTCATGATAGCACAGGTTTGGCCATAACCGTAGCTACAAAACTGTATTTATCTTTCCGATCACGGTGGCTAGAATTCCTCTTGACTGCCATGACAGCGGTTACTAGACTGTGACCGTGGTAAATGAGGCTAGTTCCTGCTCTAAGTCTTTAACTCCACTTTCTTGCTCCCTTTTGATCATTTTCAGCTGCAATCCAAATTTTTTTATCTTATCAACTCTATACCAGAAAAGTGAGGATATTAGTGTATTTAATTATAATCTTATCTCTTTTATTCACTTAAAACAAGGTAATATGCATGAATGATGAGTGAGAATGAGTGGTGAAGTTACTACTGATCAGTAGAGCTACATCCTGAGACTCAAAAGGTACAGGATGAAGTTTGTCAGCTCATCTAAAATATTCTTGGTGGTATATAACTTATAGATTCTACATGAAAGTTATTAGATAGGTTAAATAAAGAAATATAAGCCCTCTAAGTTGGGAATCTAGGGGGAACACAATCCTAGTGTCCACTTATGACTGATTACAACCAAAGTTGATATTTGACATTTGTTCAATATTGCTACTCAAACCCCCATTTACTTTTACAGTTTTCCCTTTTGATTATAACATCTGAGAGGCACAATACCACATATTTTCTTTGGATTCGACCCCAAATTTTTGTTGGGTTGCTAAGATGCATAATAATAAGATAAAAGAAGGCCGAACTCTATTTCTTGGAATACCATACTAAGATACAAGCACTGAAGAAGTAATCACGCATGCAGTAAATAGAGTACCATAGGTTAAAGTCATTGTAATAAAAGGATCCATACTCAGAATTGGAGGAACATCATAAGCAGACTCTTGCATAGATGTAACTACAATACTCAGAACTAGAGAAAGAGTAGGTACACTCACTAGAACACCCTTTAAATGGGATAACAATAAAACTAATAACACCTCCAAGACTTGGACAAAAAAACTATTCGGGACAATCCTCCATGTTGAGCCTAGATAGGGTAAATTCTCATTCCTATCCCCTACTTCAAGTCTAACCATGACTAGTAACTCGCCCTCTAGATGAAACTCTCTTCTCAGATAATAGATTAATATATCTAGGCTCAATGGATATAGTCCTCACAATCTGCATAGAAAAGAGTGAACTAAGACTTAGAAAATAAGGTATGAAAGATCCACAAATAAATAAAGTTTTTTAAAGACATCTTATAGCCTCTCAAAGATAGAAATGAATATTTATGTATTAATATGCTAGACTCTATTAGACACCCCGTTCGTACACTATTAACATGAATGAAACTTGGCTACTCTAATACCTATTTGTCATGACCCAAAAATCAAATGCTTATGGCACTTGTCATGGCAACCATTTATAGGAAATCCTATGATCCAAATTGATATGAAATGAGAAATTCATACCAAAACCTATGGAAAGAATCCTAAAATTGAGTTGAACCAAATTATAAAATTTGGCATCACGATGTAAGACCCACTCATACAATTGAGGTCAAATAATACATAGGATATCCAAAAGGGAAAAGCTCTGTCTCTGAATACAATAAGAGATAGTGTAGATAAAAAAGGTAGGGGTTAACTTCAGATACATAGATCAACCCCTACCTTGAATAGACTCTAAATGTCGCCTGAATCAGCTATCCGTGCAGCATACTTATAACTGGACATGCACCAAAAGAGTACAGTACGGGTGACTGTGGTCCACTTGTACTCATTAGGTATCATAGGTCGAATGAGTAAAGTAGAAAATAAAGCATATAAGCATAAACTATGGGAACATTACCTTTAAAAAAAATATCACAAATGGTATCCCACACCGTCTTCACTAATAGTTCACCTATATACACATATAATAAAAACAAGTACGAGATAGAAAAACAAGTATACACATACTTTAAATATAATTTCAAAAATATAAAACAAATGGACAATATCAAGTGATAAACAAAATACAATCACAGAATGAGCATAATATATGGAATACAATGAAAATGATGATGATGATGTACGAGGCCACCGTATAACCTTCGTATACATCTATAAAGCACAACTATGAATTAAATCCCTAGGCTTTGTAACCTTAGAATATTCTCATGAGTTGGGCGTTCTGGCAAACATATAATTTAGATATGCCACTTGTACACTAGTATACATGTCATACCCCTTCTACCCTTCCTTCTCGTATGTTGGATAGTATAGTTCGATAGTATATTATTCAAGGTATGGATTAACATTCCCTTAGTTGTAACTGAGAGTATGATCCATACTAAGGCAATTCGTATAGTTCTTAGTTTTTGATTTAGAATGAACTATTGTGGGTATAGTTTAGGGATATGACTTAGGGCACCAATCGTACCCTTTCGATATGAGTCGATAGTGAGTAGTCATACCATTGGCAGTATATGGTTCTTGGGTGAATCCTAAGCATGAGTTAGGGTGCCACTCCTACTCTAGGGTACAGTTGAGGTAGGTGAGTTGTACCCTACCATGGGGTTATTTTCAAGCTTATAAGGGCCCTAGGATCATATTCCACCCTAAAACCCTAAAGTTGCCTCACTATATAAGGTATTGTGGCTTCCTAGAACACATTGGAGGTGGATCAAATATTTAAAATACCTTTTGAAACACCCTAGGGTTTCAAGGGTATTCATCATGGGGCAAGAGGACTCAAATTTTCTTTGGTGAATCATCTTGTTTAAGTCCTGTATCTCTTCCCTCATTGTTAGATCAAAAGATCAAGTGTTTTAAAAAATGATTTTGAATTTTAAATGGTTGTTTTAAAATTAAATATTGTGGATTTTGAAGCATAATGTTAGGTATTATTTTAATCTTTCCTTAGCTTATTTTTATATATGTTTTTGGTGATGATTTGCACATGTAAGTGTTTATTGATTGTAGTGTAACAAATGGGTCTTTTGTAACACTAATATTGATGGATTCTACCATGATTTTTGGGCTTGCTGAAGTGTCCCCTCAAGGTATTTGTGATGATGCCTAAGAGAATTGGCTAGTCACATGTTAATGGTGTAATGAACTATGGTATTGGTCTAGTGAACATAAATGTGATAAGATATTGTTATAATAAATGTGAATGCTTGCATAATTATTGATAAAGACCTTGTTAACCATGTAATGAGTTAAATTTATGATTTTGGGTAGCTTGATGGCTAAAAGAGTAGGAGTCCCTAGACATGAACTTGAATTTTATGTGGAACTAAAGTGTGGTATAGAAATTTTAATGAATAATGAATGGCTTAGTAAGGTTCTTGATGACCACTGATTAAATTAAATGATAATTTGAATCAAGGCATTAGCCAAACAAAGTGATTAATCAATAAATATTTCTGTGAAGACCTTATGGTTCCCTATGGTGTTTATTTAGGTAAACTGTTGAAGTCCTTAAGTGTTGAAATTAATTGTTTGGATGTTAATGTATGAAATAAAGGGGTTAAGAGTTCAATTGTTGACTAATAATGGTAATGCAATGACTAGAGGCTCAATTCCCTAGTCCGAATAACATATGATTTGAGTCCTTGGACCGATGAAAAGACTTGAGGTTTGAGTCCCAATATGATATGAATGAATTGATTAAATGATAATGGAAATGGGATGGTGTACTCTTACAAATGGGGTTAGTATGACAATGCTAATGATTTGCCTATGGTGATAATTTTGACTAAGTGGTTGCATATGTGAAATGATGATTCTAAACTCATCCTTAAAGCATGATGTATAGCATGAACATGAAATTAGAATGCAAAGGGATCACAATAGAAACCACGCTAGCCGGTATGGGTGTCATGCAACCAAGAGGTTCAAGTCCCTTGAGTAGAACATGTGATCCGACAGTTTAAGTCCCCTAACTAAAACCAATTAAAGGGTGGTTTGAGTCCCTCGTAATACATGTAGTGGTGTATAAGTCACCTTGATGAGGTTGGGTGGTTAGAGTCCCCTATAGAATAATGTATGGTTGTGGAGTTTTTCAATCCAAGCGACTAAATGCATCGATGCCCTTCCAATTAGAGGAGAGATAGGACCATATAACTTGTGGGTACCTTATTCTATGATAGTGATGCTACATTACCTAGGTTAAGATCCTTACCCTGACATTTTATACTTATATATGTACACATAAACATAAATGTATATATATATATATATGGATTACGTTGGTTGCGTCTATTGGTTGATTAGTTTTGAACTATTGGCACTATTTTATTATTATAATTGAGTTACATGCTAGTGTTCCAACCGCTAACCATCTCTGGATACTATGTACCCACACGACATAGGGACCAAAGCTTCCTTTTCTTTTTTCTTTCTACGCAGTGAGCAATGGTTTGAGCGGTTTGAGTGTTAACATTTAAGTGGCAATCTTTCATACTTCAGAAGGCATACATTTCATAGACTTTCTAATCTATGTTATAAACTTGTATAGACTTCATATTTAGCTCTTGTCGGGGGCATGTCCCAACATATTATTGACATCAAAATGGTTGAGGCTTTGTGGATGACTGTGGACTAGGCTATATTGGTTAGAATTTTGACATTAATGAAATTTAAGATATTATCTAAGTATTGACTACTTGTTTTAATTTTAGCTACCTTGATATATGTTCGAAGGTAAAGTGACACTTGTGGTTTTATATGATGACTAGGTTGGGTTAATAGGGCGATCTACTATCCAAATTTGGCTTGATATGCCCATATGACATGGCTTGATTTCATGGTTGTGTTGTTATCAAAGCCTTGGTTCAATCTCAGTTTGGAGTACATAAAGTGTTGTCAAGTAAAGTCTTTTTTAAGGGTGTGTAGTGTGCCATACTTATAAAAAAGGGCCTATGACACATTTAGGAATGTTTTCCTTTCTTGTGTTTCAATCTAGAACCATATAGAGTCTAGGGTCTCGGATTTCTATGATTTATGCTTGCTCATCTTTCAAATCATGTATTCATGAAAAACTGACATTCATGTAAACTGTTCTATCCCAATTAGGGGAAATATGGATAAAGCTCATCCAACTTCTAGTATTTTGAACCAGTCAAGGGTCGTGGTATCCGATGTACTCGTGGGGTTTCACCTACTCCCACTAACCATACTTTACAAAGTGACAATTTTCCTCAGTCACCTCTAAATTCTAGGTTCCATCGCTCCATTTCTCTATTGACTCAGGTTGGTGGTAAGTGGTCCAAAAGGAAGTTCTAAGTGGGTCCTAACACTTGTTCTATGACTAGTGCTCCCTACAAGAACTTTTTAGAATACAGTAATCTTCAAAATACCAATGGTTCAAGCCCAAAAAGAGCCCAACCTCAGGTCAGTAGGGCTCTATCGTACCCATCTATTCTCTTTGTCAGTTTTGCGATCTATCACATCATAGTTGTTGAAAAGAAGGAAGGAACTAATGTTTTAAATATTTTCAGCTGGGTCACATATAATTGATGTGTGCTATAATGATTGCTGCTTAGGAAAAAAGGGTGCCAATTGTCACTTCTCTAGCTATTACACCTAGGGTGCCGCTTCTAGATCCAATATTGAATGGGACTATATCAATGGTCTAAATCTCTCTCAGGAGACCGAGACACCTTCTGATGATGATGTGGGTATGTTGAAACTCTTCTCCCAAGATTTGCATTATTTGCTTAATCTAGGGTCTACCTTATCCTATGTGACCCCATTTGTGTTTGTGTATCTTGGTTTGGTCCTGAGATTCTATCAGTTTCATTTTCTATTTCTACCCCGGTCAGAGAGTCTCTGGTTGTTAAGACGGTCGATAAGAGGTGTGTGGTATCTGTTAGTAGTAGAGAAAATCTTATAAATTTGATAGAATTTGACATGGTCTATTTTGATGTTATTTTAGGGGTGGATTAGCTTTATTCATGTTATTCTTCCTTATATTATCGGGCCCATTGGGTAATGTTCAAATTTCATTATGAGCCGATCATAGTATGGGAAGGGGGGGTTCCTCAATGCCTAAATAGAAGTTCATTTTATATCTTAAACCCCAAAATTTGATTTTAAAGGGGTGTTTGTAGCATGTAGTTTGAGTTAAAGATTCTAACTCAAAAATTCCTTTATTAGAATCTATTTCTGTGGATAATGAGTTTCCCAAAGTGTTTTTCGATGATTTTCCTGGTATTTCTCCTAATAGAAAAATTGATTTTGGGATTGATCTTGCTCTAAACACTCATCCAATTTTTATCCCTTCTTATAGAATAGCTCCGGCAAAGTTGAAGAAACGTAAGGAGCAATTGCAATACCTATTAGATAAAGGTATCACATGTCTTAGTGTGTCTCCTTGGGGTGCTTCCTTGTGTTCATGTGTAGGAAGGTGTCTCCCACCGTATCTTCATTAATTTTTGTCAGATGAACCAACTAATCATAAAGAATAAGTATCCTCTCCCTAGAATAGATGACTTGTTTGATCTACTTTGATGTGCGAGGTGTTTTTCTAATTGATCTAAGGTCGGGTTGCTTAATCTAGTAATTCTCTCCTACCTCAGTCAAGAAGGTACTTTACTGGTGTTATGTGCATTCTATTAACACTTACACCTAAGGTTTGCATTTTGTATATGATTTGTTCCCCAAAAATGAGTCTTGATGTTACATTACATTATCTATAGTATATGCGGTGATGTGTCTTTTAGTGCCCAATCCTAGGGACTCTTCCTATGGAAGGTGGTGTTGGGATGGGTTTTATTTATGACCTTAGTGGTTTATATGAAGCACTTCATGCCTATTGTGTCTTGTCTCTTTTAGGGGTCTTACGTTGAGTGGCAGAAGAGGTTCCTGCACTGTAGTTCCTTAGTGACCCTTCTTGTGATGGGGTGGAAGTGACTTGAGGAGCATGGTGATGTTTTGAAATGGGGAAATATAGAAGTCCATAAGTGGGAGAGATACTAGGGTGACTACTAGAATTAATATCTTTAAAGGTAAGGTAAGGTTGTTTCCATGAGAAACCATTATGAAAGGACTAGATGGTAGAGAAAATGGTAGGGGTTACTTAAACGTTGGAAGGATGGATCGTACCATGGGTACAACAGGAGTAGGATTGAATTTTGTGATATATAGATATATCAATGGTGAGTTTGGTACTTAAGAATCTCGGTAAGGCATGGTGCTTGGATAAAGTGATGAAAGCATACTGTCTTGGGTAGATATAAGAAGTAAACCCCAGTGGCTTAGGTTGATTCCTCCTTGTATGTGGTATGTTTTAAGGTATAAGTGATGTATGGTTAGCTGTATGATCATGTAGTGACTTGTCTCTAGGAAGATCAAAGTAGAATCAGATGTGCTCTCTAGCATGAGTTCAACTCTTATGATTTTCCATGTCTCCATGTTACAGAAATGTATATGTTTTCCTTCAGTGGTTGCACCCTTGGAGGACGTTGCTATTTCAATCTTTTTGTCCAACGAGGATATCCCGGTAAAGATCTTAGATTACTAAGTTCACTGGTTGCGAACAAAAGAGGCGGCTTTAGTGAAGGTTCTATGGAGGAACCAAAAGTTTGAGGAAGCTACTTGGGAGGCAGAAGAGCGCATGGAGTCTAAGTATCCACATTTGTTTTCCGCTCCAGAAACTTTGTGATTGAGTTATGTGTTAATATTCTTGGTTGGATTTATGTCATTGGTAGATAATGGGTCCATGTTTCTGAGCATTGAATTGATTAAGTGTCTTTGATAAATATAATATTGAGTCCCATAGTCAATTAAATGAACAATTAGTTGATGATGACTATGATATGTGTGGCATCCTTGCGGTATGCTTTGTCCTCTATCTTTTTTAAAGATTGTTTTGATGTGTAATAATATATTAACATGTGTTTATGGATGCATTACCCATCATTAGAGGATGAATGATCCAGTGGGGGAGAATTGAAACACCTAGGCTCTGTACCCTTAGAAAAATCTCATGTGTTGGGGATTCTGACCAAGATACGGTTTGAAAATTCCACTCGTATACTAGTATAAGAGTCATAACCTATCTACCCTTCCTCTAGTATGTTGGATAGTCTAGTTGGATATTACATTGGTTAAGCTATGACTTATCCTTCCCTTTGTTGTACCTGAGGGTAGGAGTCGTACCAAGGCAAGTCGTATAGTGCTTGACATTTGATGTAGAGTTGATTGTTATGGATACTGTTTAGGTATACAACTTAGGATACCAATTTACCCATTGGATACGAGTAAATGGTGAGTGGTCATACCTTGGGCAGTATATGATTCTTGGGTGAAGCCTAGGTACGAGTTAGGGTACCACTCGTACCGTAGGGTATGGTTGAGCTAGGTGAGTCATATACTACCACAGGGTCATTTTCTAGCTTATAGGTGAAGGTCCCTAAGGGCATTTCCCACCCGAAAACCCTAAAGTTCCCACACTATATAAGGTATTATGGCTTCCAAAAACACATTAAAGGTGGATTAAACATTCAAAATACCTTCCAAAACACACTTTGGAAGATTTGGAGGCTAGCGATTCAAGGTTGTTCAGCTTGGTGCAAAAGGACTCAAGTTTTCTTTGGTGAATTATTTTGTTTAAGGCATGTATCTCTTCCCTCATTATTAGTTCAAAATATCATGTGCTTTAAACAATGATTTTGGCATGTAAATAGTGGTTTTGAAATCAAGTGTTGTGGGTTTTGAAGCATGATATTGGGTATTGTTTTACTCTTGCCTTAGATTATGTTTATATATGTTTTTGGTGATGATTTGCACATGTAAGTATTTTTTGATTGTTGTTTAACAAATGGGTCTCGAATAACCCTATTATTGATGGAATTCTACCATTATTTGTGGGATTGCTAAAAGGGTGCTCTCAAGTTGTTTGTGAAGATGCCTAGAGAATTAGTCATATCTAAATGGTGTAATGAACTATGGTATTGGTCTTGTGAACATAAATGATATAAGATATTGTTATAATGAAGTTGAACGCTTCGTAAATAGTTGGTAAAGACCTTGTTAACCATGTAATGAGTTAAATTTATGATTTTGGATAGTTTGATGGATTGGTTGATCAATAATGGTAATGGCATGGTGTACTCTTGCAAGTGGCATTGGTAGGAGGATGCCAATGAAGTGCCTATGGTGAGAATTTTGACTAAGTAATTTCACATGTGAAATGATGATTTATATTGGGCCTTAAAGTAGGACGTGTAGCATGACTGTGAAAGTGGAGTCCGATGGGCTCACACAATATACCACATAAGTCGGTGCGGGTGTCATAGAGCCGAGAGGTTCAAGTCCCCAAAATTAGACATACAGCTAGGAGGTTTGAGTCCCCCAAGTGAAACATGTGATCGGGCAGTTCAAGTCCCTCGATTGAAACTAATGACAGGGTGGTTCAAGTCCCCTTTACTAAATGTAGTAGTGCATAAATTACCTTGATGATGATTGGTGGTTTAAGTTCCCCATTAAAGCATACATGATTATGTATATTCTCTGAATTGAACAGCTACACGCATCTAGGCCCTTATAGCTAGGGGAGATCTAGGCCCATATATCCTGTGGGTGCCTTGTTCTATAATGGTGATGCTACACAACACAGGTTAATGATTTTAAGTTCATGATAATCCCATTCTTTACCCCGACATGATATAATTATATATGTCTGTATTATTGATGAATATATATATCTATAGATTACATTGGTTGATTGGTTTTTAACTTTTAACACTACTTTTTCCTCATCCTTGAGTTAGATGCTAGAGGTCCAACAACTAACCGTCTTTGGGTGCTATGTCTCTGCGCGACATAACGATCAGAGCTTCTTCTTCTTTTTCATCATCATCTATATAGTGACTAGAAATTTTAACATATCAGGTGTTGACATTGAAGTAGTGAGACTCCATACATCGTAAGACATACATTTCGTAGTCTTTCTATCCCATGTCATAGAATTGTATAAGCTTGGAATTAGGCTATTGTCGGGGGCATGTCCCTGTATATTATTTACATCGGTATGGTAGAGTCTTTGTGGATGACTGTGTACTTGGGTATCTTGGTTAGAATACTGACATTAATGAAAAGTTAGATATTGTCTGAGTATTGGCTATTAGTCTTAATTTCCACTACCTTGATATATGTTTGGAGTTTATCCGACACTTGTGGTTTGATATGATGACTAAGTTGAGTTAACTGGCGATCTCCGGTCCAAATCGGGCTTGAGATGCCCATATGACATGGTATGATTTTAGGGTGTGTCAATGAATATAGGACCCATGAGAGGCTCATTAAACCAAACCTACCGAGCTCTACTCCCTAGTAGGACCCATGGAGGGTTTTTCAACCCGTATACAACAAATATCCATACCTTCTTTCTAGCACAAACATCGGTAGAGGGTTTTTAAAGATGTCACATTTTCTATCAGAAAAATCTAATGTTAAAAGTATTAACAATATTACATGGTGGTATGAATGTTTTATGAATGAATATGATATTAGGATGTAACACTCAAAATAAAAAAATGAGAATATCCAATATCCAACAAATATATGAACTACGTGAGCTAAAATCCACATAAATCATCTAGCCATCCATGATCCAATATAATCTAGAAACCATCAAGTGAAAGATTTTATAAAACATCATTGATATCAAATAAATCCAAAAATCTATGCTTTTTCCACCAAAAACAGTGTAATCAAACATACATATATCAATACTAGGCCAGCAACATCATATAAGACCCGATAAAGTGACACATAGCAAATTATGTCTCAAAACCACAAAATACTATCCTTAGAACCCCCCTACACAACACATAAATCACCTAAACAGATTTTTCATGATACAACTCCATACCCATAGAATGATTTTACATTATTATTGACTACAAATTCAAGTCTGAAGAAACTTAAGTGATAACCTACCACAAATATCAAAACTAGAAAAATGAAGCTTTCATCACTGATATTTAATCTCATGCACATACACAATAGCTATCATTCCAGTATTCAGATAGCTCCATTCGAAGGTCTCTATGGTAGAAGGTGTATATCTCCAATTGGTTGGTTCGAAGTTAGTGAGGCCTCAGTCATAGGTTCTGACTTAGTGTTCAATGCCTTAGAGAAAGTTCAGTAGATCAGAGAAAACTCCGGGCTGCTCAGAGCCGACTAAAGTTGTATGCGGATGTTTTTAGGAATGATCTAGAGTTCAAGATCAATTAATATGTCTATCTTAAGATCTCTCCCATGAAGGGAGTGAAGAGGTTCAGTAAGAAAGGGAAACTTAGTCCCCTCTATGTCGGTCCCTTCAGGATTCTGAGGTTCTTCGGCAAGGTAGCTTATGAGATCCAATTGCCTTCAGATCTAGACTCTGTTCATCTAGTCTTCCATGTATCTTTGCTTAAGAAGTGTATAGGTGACCAATCAGTTGTAGTCCCTATTCCAAGCATTGATATTCAGAAAAACCTATCTTACGAAGAAATTCCAGTTGAAATCTTGGACTATCGGACTCGTAGATTGAGGAACAAAGAAGTCCCTCTAGTTAAAATTCTTTGGTTAAATTAGTCTCATAAGGTAGCTACTTGGGAAATATAAGCAGATATGTGTACCAAGTATCCTCACCTCTTCTCCGCCAATTCAGATCAGTCTCAAGGTAACAGTCCTCCTTAATCTTATAAAGTTTACGTTTAGAATTTATTTTCATGATCATGTTCCCATTATAAAATTGGTACCTATTAATTACCATTGCATAATCAGCCTTGCATTAATGTATCAGTCCAGTAAGTTACCATGCATCAGATATGCATTCTCATTACGAGAACCTTAGTCATGAATTCATGAATCAGTTACACGTGCATCAGATAAGCATGTCTAGTATGATGTATTCAGTTTACTAGATATGTCATCCATGAGATCATTTTTCAAGCATTTAGGTCCAGTTAATGTTCCACTTATCTTTCATCCCCTCTTAGTAAATCCTCATTCGAGGACGAATGTTCCCAAGGGGGAGATATTGTAATACCCCATATGTTCCTAAGCTAGAAAGTGAACAAGTTTTCCTACTTATAAAACTTCCTATCCTTTGATTCGCATTTTAGTGCATGACTTATAATGAATATCTTAGAGATAATATAGATTATGATGTTTTAAGCATGCTCATATGAGTCACTTAGAGTAATGCCAGTTAATAGCTTTTGAATCCATTAAGTTTTAGTGTGTGATTCCATATGAGTAACCTTTGAATGAGGATAACATGATAGATATATGATATTTTGGAAGATTTATACCCACCAAATTGTAAAGAATTGAATTAGCTTTCGAACGATACAAATTTTATCAAAATCCGACACCCGAGCATGAAGTTATGGCCTTGCAAAGAGGAGTGCGATGCCTAACACATCGCACATGGCTACTGGACCAAGTGTGCGATGACATGTGTGGTGCAGAACCTCAGTTGTGCGATAGCATGTGTGATGCACACTTCAGATTGTGTGATAGGATGTGCGGCGTACATCTTAGCATGTGCGATGAGGTGTGCTACGCACACTTATGATTTCATCTAGAAAAACACTTTGTTTTTGAGTTATTTTGAGGATAATTATGTCTTTTAACACTCCTTACACGTACCTAAACTTAAACTTACGAATTTTATAGCTTCTAAACACATTACAACCCTATTAACATCTCAAAGTTCTTTATCCAAGAGCACAATAGGAGAAAAACAACTAGGGTTACACAATCAAGATTGAAGATTCAATTTCTAAGAAATTTCTCTGTCAATGATCAAGAATCTTCCTTCTAAGGAATGCGTAGTGTTCATCTATGGATCCAATCCATTCATAGAGCTCAAGAACCATGTTTTGAATAGTATTTTGTGAAATTTTTGTGGTGATATGAGCATGTACATGTTGATGATTGTTGTTTAAGTTTCAAGATGATATCTAGAGGTGTTTTCATGGAATATATATGCTTTTTAGTTGAAAACAATGAACTTTAGGTGGTGTAAAATGGTACAAATTATGAAACACACCTATGCCTTAAAGAATTCACGCAAGTTGTTCGATAAAATGCTTAGGATTCTAGAAATTATATTTATATGGTTCCATGATATCTAAATGACAACTCAATATTAGCTTTATACTTTGATATAAGTTCCATGCTTTTCATGTGTTGCTATTATTGTGGTATAAAACATGTGGGATA
The DNA here is from genome assembly GCA_030864225.1 of Capsicum baccatum var. pendulum. NCBI lineage: Eukaryota > Viridiplantae > Streptophyta > Magnoliopsida > Solanales > Solanaceae > Capsicum > Capsicum baccatum. The sequence goes on along the minus strand of CM061552.1, from coordinate 222,449,340 downwards.
ATGGAGATATATAATATGCACATGAAATATAACTATGCACTCCCTACGATGCTTAATATGTTGAGGAACTACATGATGTATAATATCCCCTATTTATGATAATATGAATTGTGGGCTCCAATTTTATGATCAAGTCCATCATGTTGTGCCATTTTTCTTCCATCGAGTCCTGGGGGTATTCGTACCCAAAAACTATAGTCTTATACCTAGAGCCATGTCATGTTTCACGATATACAAAATCAAGCCATGATTCAGTAGAATTCAGTTAGTCATATGACTCAGGAAACCTCATGGTCTCAGTCAGTTAGCAGATATCAGTAGCATTCCTTCAGTTAACAAAATTCAGTAAGTTCCACTCATGTACAGTCAGTTAAATAATATTCAATCTCTAGGAGTTAGCACCGAGTGAACCTAAGGATGGGAATTCACCTGTCTATGAGGGTGTGATTCTTAGCAGTCATCATTATGTTCCAAAATTATGTAGCCAGCATAGGTTAAGACATCACAGCCTGTTATATGATGGTAAATGAGGTGTTTTAACATGTTATATTAGGGTTCCCACCGTTCTCACTAGACTTACCTATTATAGGAGGGTTGCTTACATGTTGTTCTTACTAGTGGTGTGGTATTGACACCCTTCCAATAAGGGAAGAGATTAGACCCCAGCTTAGCCATAGTTGCATATATGGGGCATGTCAGTTAAACAACTACCTCCCACAGTTTCAGACTCAGTCTCAGTAAAAGAACTCAGATAGCTCTTTAGATATCAGTACACCAATACTGTCAAATACAGTCAAATTTAGTTATAGTGCGGAACTCAGATAGTTCCATTAGATTTAAGACTGCCAGATATAGTTGTCCATGTTATTAGAACTATAGTTTCAGTCATGTCAACTATCAGTAACCCATGTATTAGCGTACAGATCTAGCTATCACGTACTCATGATCTTAGTTACTATGTATGTATGTTTACACTCTCAGGTTCATATCAGTCAGTCAGTTAGCATTGTTCATGCATGTAGAGAATTTTGCATTAGCCTACCTCACTCGTAGACTCAGTACTCCAGTTGTACTGACATATTCACACTCTGGTGCTTTCATTTATGTTACACCGTAGGTTCAAAGACACGAGCTCCAGATTAGCAGTAGCATCCAGCCACAGAGTTGCAGTGAGTCCTCATCCATTCGAGGACGACATTATTTTATTTCATTTATTATTTCAGCTCAATATTGTTAGATGGAGTTAGTTAGAGATATATTCCTTCAAATCTTTATTTAGACATTACTTAGAGGCTTTTAGATTTAGTATTCAGATTTAGTTTAGAGTTGATTCGTTTTTCAGTAGTTTTGGGTATCTTTCACCCATATGGATATCATGTTTTGATAGATTTTTATTCAGTTGAACCTTATGGCCTACATGTTCATGTTTTTCACACTATTACATTGTATATTGCAGTGTATAGGTACAGATATTAGTCATGGGTTAGCTTGTGGTCCCTCGAGGTCATAAGTACCGTGTTGCATTTCTATTCAGATAATTGGGGCATTGCTAACTTGGTATTAGAACCTAAGGTTCAATAGATTCCTAGGAAGTCTTCAAGCCGCATCTAGTAGAGTCTTGTTCATGGGTGTGTTTCATGCCACATTTATGTACAAGAGGATATAAGATATTTTAGGAACAATTTCCCTTATTTCAATATTCATGTCGTTCTAGTGAGCATAGTCTCAAGTTAAAATCTCAATCTAAACCGTTTTTTTCTTATTTCAAAATATGGCCCCAAAGAGAAGAAACCAGCCAGCTCCTCATCCCGAAGATCCTTTGGACGAGCATGTTTCACATGCAGAGTTTTGGGCCGCATTCACCACACTTTCTCAGTCTATGGCTGCCCAGAATGAATGACCACCAGTTATTTTGGCTAATCCAGTTTCTAATTCCAGCAGCTAGGATTTGTGACATCAGCCGAATGAACCCTCTATTTTTTCTGGTCTAAGTCTGACAAAGACCCTCAGGAGTTCATTGGCCAAGTACAAAAGGTCATTGATATCATGGGAGTTACTTCTGTTCAGAGTGTCGAGTTAGCCACAAACCAATTACAGGATGTTACTCACACTTGGTATACATACTAAAAGTCTGAGAGGGTAGATGATGTAGGTCCTATTTAGTAGAAGTAATTTGTCATGGCTCTCTTAGATAGATTTTTTCCGCAAGAGTTAAGGGAAGCCAAAGTTCTTGAGTATACCAACCTCATGCAGGGAAATATAAAGGATAGAGATTATTCTCTAAGATTCACTCAGCTATTCAGATATGCCCCTCATGTGGTAGCAGACAACAGGGCTAAGATGAGCAAGTTTGTTTCAAGGGTGAATGATAATGTGGTAAATGAGTGTAGGTCTGCGATGTTGAATAGTGATATGACTTTATCCCAGCTCATAACCCATGTCTAGTAGATAGTGGAGCAAAAGGTTAGCACTAGGGAGAGGCAGAACAAGAGAGCAACATTAAGCAATTTCAGTTTTGCTCAGCCCAAATCTGAAGGAGGAAACCGTTCACAGTTTTGTCCCAAGTCAGTAGCTCCAGCTTCTTTCTCCGCTAGTGCCTCAGTGCTGAAATTCAGAGACAGAAATAGAGATAGAGTACCAGGCTCTAAATCTCAGTGTAGTATTAGTAGTGCCCGTACTTATCTTTAGTGTCAGACTTGGGGTATGCACCATCAGGGTGTGTGTAGAGAAGGTCAAGGAATTTGTTTCGGTTGTGGAAAGACATGCTACAGAGTTAGGGACTGTCCTTATCCAGGTCCTCAGGGCCAGCAGAATCATTCCACAGCTTAGTTTGGTCACCCAAACCAGCAGGGTGCCACTTCCTGTGCTACTAGTGGGCAACACCCAAATAAACTCTATGCTCTTCAGACCCGACAGGATTTAGAAAATTCTCTTGATGTCGTTACTAGTACATTATAGATTTTCCATGTTCATGTTTATGATTTACTACATCCAGGTGCATCCTTGTCTTTTGTCACTCCATACATAGCAGGCGATTCTAGAATCATTCGCAAAATTTAGCAGATCCCTTTTCAGACCTTAACCTAATGGGTAAAATCATCATAGCTTGGTAGGTATATAGGAACTTCCCGATTATGATATTTCAAAAATTCATGTTAGTAGATTTAGTCGAATTAGTGATGACTGATTTTGATGTCATTCTCGACATGGATTGGCTTCATTCCTGCTATGCCCCAGTCGAATGCAGGACTCAAATAGTTTAGTTTCAGTTCCTAAATAAGCCCGTCCTAGACTGGAAGGGTATTACTTCATCTTTCAGGGCTCAGCTTGTTTCCTACTTTCGGGCAAGGAGAATGATTTCTAAGGGATATGTGTATCATCTCGTGCATGTTAAAGATTTTAGTTCTAAATGTCCTACCCTTGAATCATTTCCAGTTGTTAATGAATATTCAGACATCTTTCTCAAAGATCTTCCCGGCATTCCTCCTAAAAGGGAAACAGACTTCGATATAAACCTTTTCCCAGATACTCAACCTATCTCTATTCCACCATATAGAATGGCACCTATAGAACACAATGAGCTGAAAGATTAATTAAAGGATCTCTTAGATAAGGGATTCATCAAGCCCAGTGTGTCCCTATGGGGTGCACTAGTCTTATTCATGTGCAAGAAAGACGATTCTCTCAGGATGTGTATTGATTACCGTTATCTCAACAAAGTCACGGTCAAGAACAGGTATCCGCTTCCTAGAATAGATGACTTGTTTAACCAACTTCAGGGTGCTAGCTATTTCACCAAGATAGACCTCAGATCGGGCTGTCATAACTTTCTATACTTGGTATGATCACTTTAAATTTCTAGTCATGTCCTTTGGTCTTACCAATTCCCCTGCAACTTTCATGGACTTAATGATTCGTGTGTTCAAGAAGTACTTGGATATGTTCATCATAGTATTTATAGATGATATTCTTATCTATTCTCGCACCGAGCGTGATCATTCAGACTATCTCAAGATTGTTCTTCAGACTCTCAAGGATCATAAGTTATTCACCAAGTTCAGTAAGTTCAAATTTGTGCTAATATAAGTAGCATTCCTTGGCCATATTATTTTTGGTGATGGCATTAGAGTAGATTCTCAGAAGACCAAAGCGGTAAGAAACTGTTCTCGCCATGTATCTCCATCAGATGTCAGGAGTTTCTTGGGTTTGGTTGGCTATTGTAAATGGTTTGTCGAGGTATTTTCTTCTGTTGCATCTGCCATGTCCAGATTGACTCAGAAAAAGGTAAAGTTTCAGTAGTTAGATTCATACGAGAAGAGTTTTCAGGAATTGAAGACTCGACTCACTTCAGCTCTAGCTTTAGCTCTTCTACATGGTTCAAATGAGCTAGTATTATATTGTAATGAATTAAGAGTGGGTTTAGGTTTTGTCCTCATGCAACATAGTAGGTCAAAGACTACGCCTCCATATAGTTAAACCCCCATGATAAGAATTATCCTACTCATGATCTTGAGTTAGAAGCCGTGGTATTTTCCTTAAATATTTGGAGGCATTATTTATATAGAGTTAATGTAGATGTCTTCACAGATCATAAGAGTCTCCAGTATGTCTTTTCTAAGTAAGATAGCAATCTTTATTAGAGAAGGTGGTTAGAGCTCTTGAAGGATTATGAAAGGAGTGTCCTTAATCAACTGGGAAAGGCCAACGTTGTGGCCGAGGCTCTTAGTAGACTCTCCATAGGTAGTGTTTCTCACATTGAGGATAGCAAGAAAAAGATAGCCCAGGAAATCCATCAGCTTGCCACACTAGGTATTCTCTCAGTCAACTCTTCAGAGGGTGGTGTATGTGTTCAGAGTAGTTCAGAGTCATCTCTCATTTTCAAGGTGAAAGAGAAGCAAGACAGGGATCCGAGCCTTGTTAAGCTAAAAGAGTCAGTTCAGGATCAGAAGGTAGAGGTTTTCTCTTAAGGTTGAGATGGTGTTCTTCGTTGTCAGGGTCGTCTGTGTGTTTCAGATGTAGATAACTTGAGGCAGTGAATTCTCACAAAAGTGCATGGTGTGCGATACTCTATTCATCCAGGGTCCACTAATATGTACCACGACTTTTGGGAGATTTATTGGTTGAGTGGGATGAAGAGAGATGTTGTAGAGTTTGTGGCTAAGTGCTCTACATGACAGCAGGTTAATATAGAGCATCAAAAACATAGTGCTTCCATATAGGTGTTCACCATTCCTACTTGTGAATAAGAAGAAGTGAATATGGACTTTGTGATGGGTTTACCTAGAACGTGTCATTAGCATGATTCAGTTTGGGTCATTGTAGACAAAATGACCAAATCAACCCATTTCCTTCCAGTTCGTACTTCTTATTCTGATGAGGACTATTCCAAACACTATATCAAGGAGTTGGTCAGATTACATGGTGTTCCATTATCTATCATCTCAGACAGAGGTACCTATTTCACCTCTCACTTATGGAATGCTTTTCGAAAGGATCTAGGTATCCATCTTAGTACAACAATTTATCATTAGACAGATGGTCAAGCAGAGAGGACTATTCAAACTCTTGAAGATATTCTAAGGTCTTGTATAATTGATTTCAAGGGAAGTTGGGATTACCACTTGCCCTTGATTGAGTTTTCATACAAAAATAGCTATCATTCCAGTATTCAGATAGCTCCATTCGAAGCTCTCTATGGCAGGAGGTGTAGATATCCCATTGGTTGGTTTGAAGTTAGTGAGGCCTCAGTAATTGGTCTTGACTTAGTTTTCGATACCTTAGAGAAAGTTCAGTTGATTAGAGAAATATTTCGGGCTGCTTAGAGTCGATAGAAGTCGTATGCGGATGTTCGTAGGAAGGATCTCGAGTTAGAGGTCAATGACTATGTCTATATTAAGATCTCTCCCATGAAGGGAGTAAAGAGGTTTGGCAAGAAAGGGAAACTCAGTCCCCGCTATATCGGTCCCTTCAGGATTCTCAGTTGCTTCGGCAAGGTATCTTATGAGCTCAAATTGCCTTCAGATCTAGCCTCCGTTCATCCAGTATTTCATGTCTCTTTGCTCAAGAAGTTTATAGGTGATCCATCACTTGTAGTCCCTATTCTGATCTTTGACATTCAGAACAACCTATCTTACAAAGAGATTCCAGTTGAAATCTTGTATTAACAGGCTTGTAGATTGAGGAACAAAGAAGTATATCTTGTTAAAATTGTTTGGTTAAATATGTCTAATGAGGGAGCTACTTGGAAAACAAAAGCAGATATGTGTACCAAGTTTCCTCACCTCTTCTCCGCCAATTCAAATCAAGCTCAAGGTAACAGTCCTCCTTAATCTAATGAAGTTTACGTTTAGAATTTAGTTTCATGCTCATGTTCCCATTATAAACTTTGTATCTATTACCTACCAATGCATACTCAGTCATGCATTCATGTATCAGTCCAGTATGTAATCATGCGTAAGATATGCATTCTCATTACGAGAAGCTCAGTCATGTATTCATGAATCAGTTACACGTGCATCAGATACGAATGTCCAGTATGATGTAGTCAGTTTACCAGACATGTCATCCATGAGATCATATTTCAGTCATTTAGTTCCAGTTTATGTTCCACTTATCTTTCATCCCCTCTCAGTAAATTCTCATTCGATGATGAATGTTCCCAAGGGGGAGATATTGTAATACCCCATATGTTTCTAAGCTAGAAAGTGAACCAGTTTTCTAATGTATGACATTTCCTATCCTATGATTCACATTTTAGTGCATGACTTACAATGAGTATCCTATCTATAAGATAGCTTATAATGTGTTAACCATGCTCATGTGAGTCACTTAGAGTAATGCAAGTTAATAGCTTTTGAATCCATTAAGTTTTAGTATGTGATTCCGCAAGAGTAACATTTGAATGAGGATAACTTGATAGATATGTGGTATTTTGGCAGATTTATACCCACCAAATTGTATAGAATCGAATTAGCTTTCCAACGATACCAATTTTACCAAAATTCGATACCCGAGCATGAAGTTATAGCCTTGCAAAGAGGAGTGTGACTCCTAAAATATTGCACATAGAGACTAGACCAAGTGTGTGATGTCATGTGTGGTGCACAACCTCAGTTGTGTGATAGCATGAGCGACGCACACCTTAGCTTGTGAGATAGGATGTATGGCGCACATCTTAGCATGTACGATGAGGTGTGCGATGCACACATATGATTTCAGCCATGAAAACACTTGGTTTTTGAGTTATTTTGAGGATAATTAAGTCTTTTAACATTCCTTACACATCCCTAAACTTAACCTTACAAATTTTATAGCTTCTAAACACATTACAATCCTATTAACATCTCAAAGTTGTTTATTCAAGAGCACAATGTGAGAAAAACAACTAGGGTTACACAATCAATCTTGAAGATCCAATTTAAAGGAAATTCCTTCTTCAATGATCAAGAATCTTCCTTCTAAGGTATGCGTAGTGTACATCTATGGATCCAATCCATTCATAGAGCTCAAGAACCATGTTTTAAATACTATTTTATGAACTTTTTGTGGTGATATGAGTATGTACATGTTAATGATTGTTGTTTAAGTTTCAAGATGATATCTAGAGGTGTTTTCATGGAATATATATGATTGTTAGTTGAAAAATATGAACTTTAGGTGGAGTAAAATGGTACAAGTTATGAAACACACCTATGCCATAAAGAATGCATGCAAGGTGTTTGATAAAATGCTTAGGATGCTAAAATTTATGTTTATTTGGTTTCCTTATGTCTAAATGACAAGTTTATGTTAGCTATATACTTTAATATGAATTCCAGGCTTTTCATGTGTTGCTATTATTGTGGTATGAAGCATGTGTGATAATGGAGGTATACAATATGGACATGAAATATAACTATGCACTCCCTATGACGCTTAATATGTTGAGGAACTACATGATGTATAATATCCCCTATTTATGATAATTTGAATTGTTGGCTCCAATCTTATGATCACGTCAGTCATGTTGTGTTAGTTTCCTTGTGCATTAAATGCCACATTATTATTGTGATGCCCGTACAACAACTTGAATAGATATTATAAGACTTTTTTAGTATTAACTAATTTTTTCATTATTGTAATATCCATGAGAGGGGATTTTGAAAAGATATTTTGATGTCTTACATGACTTTTTATCTTGGCCTAGAGAGGGCTTATTTTCATTAATCATTGACATATTTAATTGATTTTGAGTTCACTCGTTCTCTAGTGATTAGTGATTATCTTTAGACTACTTAGTTCTGAACATTCCATCCTTATTTTGATATATGCACTTTTTGAGATATTGATATTACTAAGAAATATTTTATAAAACCCTTGATCTACAAACAATTGAGGGGGAGCTGAATGAGATATTTTATAAACCCTTATTTAGTGAACACTAATCAGAGAGGTAAGTTAAGATATGTAATTGAGAATATGATAGTTTATAGGTTGTGACCCCCCTGGTATGGCTGGGAATAAATACCAAAATTTTAATTACCAATTTGACCGAAAAAAAAATTATATTTGGTATTTGATTTTCTATATGGTACAACGCTCGAGAGTAAAATTTCAAAATTATTGTATTTGAGTTTTTGTTTCATACAAGATATTAATACCTTTGCTATTTCATATTACAAAATACCAAATTATTAATTAAAATAAAGGTTCACCATGTATATATCATATATATCTAATTGACTATTGTCAACCCAAACTTCAAACGTCTAAAGTTCCACCCTTCATTCTTCACCTCTGGTTTATAGCCAATTCTCCAACTGTACTAACTCTATTTACTTAAGTACTTTTGTAGTTGCATTCACAATGATAAAGTTGATAATCACAAATTTACAACATATCTATTATATTTTCATAAAAGTGGGGTCTGGGAAAGATAAATGTATTGGAGTTTGAAGGGAAACTAAAAATGTCCAAATGGGTTTGTTGAGTGAAAGCTCCAAGCTCTAGAAACCCTTTGTAATCCTCAAAACAGGTATTTAGGTGAATATTACGTAACCCATAACATCCTTGAAAGAGGGTTATCTGGAAATAAAGTAATGGTGAACAGGTAAACCTATGTTTACTACCTTTGCAATCATAGAAATAAGTGTTTAGGGTATGTAAATTATGTCAAGAAAATCATCAAAGAAATAGGGATGTTTTTTGAGATTTTGGGTGGTTATATAAACTCTATACATGTTAAATGCTTGAAAGATCCAATAAGTGAAATTGTTGGTGTTTTATTGAAAGATTGACCTCAATGATCTTTGACCTTTCCTATCCATTAATTAACAACTAAATTCCATAATAAAAAACATTACCCCACATTCCTTACATCTAATGATGAATAATCCCAAGATCTCTCCAAATATTGAATTCAAATCTAAAATATCATTTACCGCATATTTGTTGAAGGTTTTGAGCAAAGTAATCAAACAATTCCCCCAGTTAACTATACATTTCATTTTCATTAGCATTCCAGGTAAATATATTTTAATTTGAGTACCCCTAGGTTTGAAGTATATAGCATTCACTCCTTGAGGATTGACCCTAAGTTATATTGGGTTACTTGAATATAACCGTCTTACCCCCTCAATTATGGGAGTGAGTTTAGCGTTATCAGTCTTTATACTTGATTATCATGAGATCATTATAGTCAACAACCATAATGGCCATTGTATTTGATTATTCAGATGACTGTTACATTTAATGATCAGTAGGGATATTTTATTTGATTACAATACGTGATTGTCATATTAAATGTCAATTTGGGTTATATTTTAATGATGTTAAGTCATCCACCCCAAGAATAGAATAAATCTTTAATTGCCAACTCGTGGGCCACTACTTAAAAGTTTGTTGGATTTTCGACCTTCATTAGTGGGATATTCATATGGAGATTTTTGCCTTTTTTCATGATATATTTATATATTTTCCAATGTGATGCTCACCATGCTTTTTTGGGTCATATCCCCAAAAATATTACTAGTAGTTTAATATTAATACCTATTTCACTTAGTTTGTACTGTCCACCCTAACATGGGTTGTTAGGTTAATTAGTATGGATGCCTATTTTATGCTATCAAGCCATCTTTCTCATCACGATTAGAGTAGAATAAGGAAGGCATGGAAAGTATGTCGACAAGTCATATAAAGTGTTGGGAGTATGCAGTGCTTCCCTAATAGGCATTTATTTTTTTCTTACAGGTAAATCTAAGTAGGGATTCTCTAAGAGGAAAAGAGAAATCAACATATCGTCAAAGTCCATATAAGAATAAGGTATACATAAATTTGGTAAGAGGACTAATTCTTTATTAATTATATTATTACTAACAAATTTATTTTTAGATTTTGTTGAAAGAATCCAAAAAGATAAAATCCTAAAATCAAGATCATCAAAAGGATGCAACATGACTTGAAACTTTTTCTTACTAGAAAACTGAGATAGAGTTTAAGAGGATTATCAATCTCTTTAGATGTGCAATGAGGATGAAATTCCATCACAATCAAACCATACCCCTATCAGAATGCTTTAATAGTTTCAGTTTTGCATCCATGGTAATTGTTAAACTCACACTATCCTTGTGTTTCTAATATAGTGACATTACAACACATAGCTTTGGAGAGTATGGCCATTTCCTTATTTCTTTGTGTGAAGTATGACATATTCATAGTTGAGATAGTTGTAAGACTCTTTTTATCACACTCAATTCCTTTGTCACTCATCTCGAAACAACAAAGGATATATTCTCAGGAGGATAAACCTTTTAAATTTATTGATTCAAACAACATACAGTCTATCCCAATGCCAAGGATATGCAGGCTAGCTCAATGTTGAAAACTCGGTCATATTCAAAACTCCCCAAATCTTATTCGTAAGACTTATTGTCTCTCCATAATTTAAAATTAGGATAACTTTTAAATATTCTTGAAAATCGTAAAAAGAATTATTTCAAAATATAAGTGTCCAGATCTCTAATGTAATTTGAGATATGTAGGAAATCCAATACTAAAATTCGGCCATAATTCCTTCAAATTAATGCCGAAAACCAACTACTTTTGATAGACAAATCATTGGTTGAACAAAATTAAAATTGTTAATTTCCCTTACCCAGGATTACTTGCACTGATCCTACCTAAGGGAAGCGGTCCAATTGTCAACACCCAAATCTTTCCCTTCTTACTTGATTAATTATAGATCTTTTTAATCTCTAAATAATTGTTTTGCAAATTAAAGATATTTTATAGATAAATCAATCACAATACATTGTGCTAAATTTTAAAATAAACTATAAATTATGTACACATAATATATAAATGCATATTATTCTTAAGGATTTAATGTATATTTTGAAAATGATTCCTTTATTAAAAGATTGCTACTTTATGCAAGAACTAATTTAACTAGGAAACTAAATTTTCTAAATAAGTGTTTTATATTAAAATTAATCAATTATTATTTAAAAATAATTAATTTTTTATTTAAATTTAAGTTCTCAATTAATTAATCAAGATAATGATTTATCTCAAGTTCCTTTGGGTCAATTTCTTAATCGGCCTATATGGTTCGATCAATTTCAAACACTCAAATTGGACCATTTTCTCCCTTACCCGGCTAAACATTAAAACCCCATTAATTTAATCCCTCAACAATTTATTTACTCCTTCACCTACGTGTCCTTGCCACTCTCATTATGCATGTAAATCTTTCTCCAATAGTAGGGGTGGCAATAGGATTGGGCACGTGGGTGCAAGTTTTTCTAAACCTATCAAATAAAATCCGCCCTACCTCGCCTCATATACCCTTTTAATACATATAAATCCATGTCATACCAATTGAAACCTATACCTCCATACCTCAAGGAATTTACAAAACATAAAAACTTATTTTAAACTTAAAATATCTAGTTTCAAATGTCTTGCTTCCTCTTTTATTTTTTTCAGAATGGTGGGATTTTGCAGTTCAGAAATATAAAACAACCATTATATAATTATATTAGACACTAGCATATCATAATATCATATACTTATACATTCAAATTTTAATATCTTGTTGTAATGACCTTCAAGTTCATTTCCTCAAATTGGATGAATTTTTGACATTTTGAGCTTTCAATAGAGGCTACATGTCATTTACGACTTTCCAAAATTATCTGTTTGGTTATCCAATAGTTTATGTGGATTTTAGGATCATTTTCTTATTTTGAAGCATTTACTTTTTAGGATTTGGTCTCAGGGAAAAAATCCTAGTAGATGACCTCAGATGAGAATTTTAACAGTTCCATTAGCTCCGGAACATTAAGGCTTTGAGACTCGTTGTGGGTTATATATGTGGGCCCCATATTTAGTTCAAATTATCTTGAATTAAAGGTTTAATGATTCTATTAGATCTAAAATGTGTTTTACAATTAATATGAACTATTGGATCATGTTCATAGGGTTTTGAATGAGTTTCGGGTTTCAAAAATACGTCTTATGAAATAGTTTGTACTGGTTTTGTCATGAAAGTGAACCTTTGATTATGTTTGTCACCATTTGACCATTTTAATTGGTCGCAAAATCAATCTTTGCTTCACGTTCATGACCATCGCTAATGGTTAAGACCCAAATTAAACCCTTTTTTGTATTTTTTACATTTTGGGAGCTAAGTAGCTCCAATTTTGACTATTTTTGATGCATTTTGTCACACAACCTTTGTCTATAAATTTATATCTCTATATCCCCCATTACTCGAGAACTTCTATTTTTTTTAATTTCCACCCAAGGTGAGAATCTAAATACTATTTTAACTCTTTTGAGGGCTTATGGGCTTAGATTCGGGCAATCCCAGAGAAGATTTTGAGATTTCTTCCATGGATAAGTTCTCTAGTATTATTAATTATCATTTCCCCTTGATATCATATTCAAAATAACTTCATATTATTGATTTCAAAATAGGTTTTGGATTTTTTTGCCAATAAAGCTTTAAAATGAGTTTTCTTTGATTTGAACCACATTTTAACTCTTTTTCACATGGGTTTTTAGCTGTAGACTCCTATGAGTATCGAGAATATATTTTAAATACAATAATGGTTTAAATCCTCTTATTTAAACCCATTTTTGTGTTCATTTTAAACCCGTCTTAAATATAGCAATATGTTTTTACTTTAGTCCTAACAATGTATAGATTACTATTTTGATATCATGATGGTATTTAGGATCATTAAGAGAAGGTGGTTTGTGAGAAATTCAAGGATTGAGGTTCAACATAGAGGTAGACTTCGAACTACTTTTCTTCATGAGATAGTGTAATAGATATGTTGCATGTTAGATAGGGAGGTTAGGATGTGATTGTAGGTATAACACCATGACATAGCCTAATTTATGAGTTACGAGATAGTAGGGTGAATCGACTCTTAAGGTGAAATAATTGTTATGCTTCTAGGATCATATTGCCCTAGTTATCTTTCCTATTAGGCATAGTTAAGGCTCATAACCCTTTTTTATAAGGTTTGCAACCTTACGCGGTGGATGGTGATGGTTTCCTTCATGGTGTTATTATTATGGCAATTATTTAATATTGGGGCCAATGCTGTAATTATGATATTAGTTGGAATTGATTTGCCCTTGTAAAGAACATGTGTGTAGTTTGTCAATAATTAGATGCTTATAATCATATTGTTTGGATACTGGAGATGGCATGCATATATTAGTATAATTTATGCTCTCTAAACAATAGATGGTATGATTCCAACTAACAATATAGTTTTACTAGTATTCTCTTAAAAAAGGATTTATTCCCACTTTTCAACTTCAAGACATATTCTTTCATAATGGGAATCACACCATCTTAAAGAACATTTATGAGGCTTTGAGACTAAATGATATTTTAATGATTTGATTGAGATAGATTTCGATCCATGATTTTACTACTACTATTTACTTCAATCGAGAGAGACTTGACAACACTAAACTTACACGTCGATTTAAGTGCAAGGTGGTCATTGTTTATAAAATACCAAACTTTGAGTCGAGGTCAAATCCATGACGAACAATATGAATGGAGATCAAGTAAGTTTGATAGGAAGGTACTTGCTAAATTCAAATCGAGGATACAAGTATTTGGGGGATTTTGAATGCTTTATAAGATATAATAATATTTGGGCTTCTAGAGTACTAACTTGAAGCTAAGAATAATTAGAGTGTAATCAATTAGGATCGGAACTTGGGGTCATGGCATCCTAGGTACGAACTCAGGCATGAGTAATCAATAATTTATAAAAATTTATCTAGAGTCATGTATAGGCTAAATTTATAGATGTCAGTGTCAATCTCTAAATCAAACACTAAATTTCATTTGTGGTTTCTTTCGAACACTTCACGAATGTGGAAAAACAACCAATCCAATACCTAAATTACCACCCTTATTAATAATATAACACTATCAAATGTGTTAACTAAATCAACAATCTTATTTCTAAGATGATGCCATCACAAAAGCAAACTAATATTATTGTTCGCAAATACCCCTCACCCAATACCCCTATTTCAAGGATTGTATGGAATTCTTAACAATTGGGGTTTTCACCCATAATTCTTAGTTTAAAATAGGTAAAAGAAAAATCCAAAAAAATAGCTAATTAGATAGATAAATAAACAACAACCATGCACTAATCACCACCTAATTAAGCATAAGCCCAAGAGGAAAAATTAGCTACTCTTAAGGATAAAAAGTAAACATATACCAAATTTTTTGACAAATTGATCCATGAGAGATAAGGAGAATGAAAATCCAATCTTTAAGCTTCAATAAGTCTTCAATGGAAATTTTTAATCCTTCACTTAGGAATTACTCTAATGTCTTCTTAGCATAAGAGTAGTATAATAGTCTTCCCCAAGTGAAAAATTGATGATGGGTCAAAGAAGGACAAAAGATGGTGGAAAAAGAGCTAAAAATCCCTATTTGAGCCCCAATTCCAAATTTATCAAAAACTATAAAAATCCTACCTCACTCTTGATATGCTTTTCTGCTCTACCACAATCGATATATCTTGATCGCGTTCGACACTCCAAAGATCGTGGTAGTCATATTGCGATCGCCCTCTATTTGACTTATTGATTGGTCTCAATATTAACCCTTAGGCCGCAATTGCGGTACTTAAGGGTGGACTTTTGGGCTTGTATTTCAAATTTTGTTCTATTTTGCTCACATTTCATCTATTTAATGATTTCCTCAGCTCATTTTTATCAAGTTTCCTTTCTCATCTTCTCATTTCAACTTTAAACTATATAAATAAGCATTAAGTAAGAAATTAACAACAAATCAACAAAATCATGATAATTTATACTTAAAAGGTGCTAGCAAGTTCTCAAATTGATGACTTATCAACCACCTAAACTTGAACTATTGCTTTTTCTCAAGCTATCAAGGATAATTCAATAAGATATGGTATTTAACTCAATTTCATCAAAAGAAATGCTATACAAAAGGAATAAGCAACAAATCATTACAAAGACTTTCCAAACATGTCATGGCAACAAGTAAACCAAAATTTTTCAATAAGCATATATTTATGAAGCAAGGATGCAAGTTTGTATCAAATGAACCTTCCAAATAAACAAAGAATCTTAAGAAGTGACACAAGATCTTCAAAGATTTTCTCTATTTTCACAACGCAACTTCTTCACCGAACTACCCAAACTGGAAGTAAGACTTTACCCTCTACACTAAAGTATCAATGTAGCTCACATGCAAGAGTCAACTCTTCAGACACAATACCTTGAAATTCTGAAGGAGCATTCACGCTCACTTTTGGAATAAAATTCAAGCACAATGAGTAGACCTATAGGTTGGGCCATTGTGTTTTTTGTCACAGATACCAAATTACCATATTTGGAATCACTACAGTCTTGCGGGTCAATATGAAGGTTTAAAGTACAGAAAGTAATATATATGGATCAAGTGGCTAAAAGGACTACTTCAATGCAATTTCTCAACCTTTTCTACCTCAAAAAATTTCAAACTATCTACCTTAAATCATTTTCCATATTTGCCTAAAATTTAGTTTTAGATTTACCAAATTATACAAAGCAATCATTTTCTTTCTTTACTTTTTTTGACTTTTCTGAGAGATTATAAACCTATTTATATGACCCAAAATTCATGCCATGTTGTATGGGAACCCCAAGCTGACACAAATTCAAGGTCACCCAAATAACCCAATCCAAACATCTAATCATACCATAAAAGTTGAAGGGACTCGAACTAACAAGTCAAGATTTACGAAAGTAATATCATAAGTCAACATTAGCATCATAACATCTAAATCACACCCAAGTGCACAATTGTTCACAGCACCTCGGTACAAAATGAAGAAAATAATGTATATGTTGGGAAAAGCCCCTGATGATAGCCAAGACAAGTCAAAAAAAGACTATGTCTAAAGTTAAGAGACCAAGAGATGAATATTGTAATACCCCTACTTTTTCTTAGCTTGAATATCATCTCGAGGATGTTAGAACTTGCTTTGAAATAAGAAGTCATTTTTATACACGTGGTATTTCCATAATTTTCACTTACTACCACGTGGGAAATTGAATAAGTTTTCCATTAATAAATAGTTTGCCTAAATCCAACACCCGAACGAAGATTTAGAGCCTTTTAGTGAGACAATGTTTGACTTGAGACTTCAGCGCGTCAGGGAGATAGCTCAAATGACAATTATCAAATTCCAATGTTGCTCAGCGATACTGGCATGTCAAGCCAAACTTCTAGGTCATAGACAAGGTGGAAACACAATAGCTCCACATCATGCCACCGTACAATTTCTCATTTGTCAATTTCTAGTGACACAATGCGATAACACCGCGTTGTTCCAAGGGCCCAATTTGGGAAATTTTACTGAAAATAAAATTATGTGTTCAGGATTAAAAGGGTCAATTTTCTCCACCTATATAGGATTTCAAAAACGGGATTTAGCCCTTATTCGTCCAAAATATTGATTTTTTTCTCAAATACTCTCAAGAACTCAAGTTAGGGTTTTCATAGAAGGTCCAATTCCAAGAAGGTTTCACTATCAATCTTCACGAAATCATGAACTAAGGTATGCATAGTATTTATTCATGGACTCATTTCATCCATGAAGTCCAAGAATCCTTTTTAACTACAAGTTATGGATTTTCTTCATGTTTTCATGCTATGTATGTTCTCTTTCATGTTGATAAATGAAGAATTGATTTCTATTCCATGATTTGATGATAAATTCTATGTGGGTTGATTAGTATAGTTAAAGATTTGTGAAATATCATGAATAAAACATTGTATGATGGAATTGGAATTGAAGCATTATGTTTAATTGGTATATAATGTGCTTCACATGTACTGTGCCTACAATATGTTTGATTAAATACCTAGATTAAGGAATATTGTCTAACTAGCATAATATCATGAAATCCCCAACTATGTACAAGATCATGCCTATGACATGTTTGATGAAATGATCCTATGAATGTATTATGTATTATGATATTAGTCAAGTCTTCAAGTAAATAATGCTATGTCAGTTTCCTTCTATCGAGTCATGGGGGTACTTGTACCCAAAATATTAGTTGTGTGCCTAGAGCCATGTCATGTTTTCACGATACTCTCAGTCAAGCAAAGAAATCTTTGACTTTAGATAGTCTTATGACTCAGTAAAAAATCTCCATGATCTCATGAATCAGTTATTTGTCAGATATCAGTAGTATCCCGTCGGCCATGAAAATTTAGTAAGTTAGTCCATGCTCAGTTCTATTCAATATATCATATTTAGCGTCTACTCAAATGGGACTAAGAATTAGCACCGAGTAAACCCATGGATGGGGACTCACCTATTATATGAGGGTGTGATTCCTATAAGCAATCCTTGTATTTCTGAACTAAGAGCCAACATAGGTTGAGACATCGTAGCCTATTATATGAGTGTAGATGAGGTGGCTTAACCTATTATGTAAGGGTTCCCACCATTCTCGCTAGATTTACCTATTATATGAGGGTTACTCATATGTTGTCCTTACTAGTGGCAGGGTATTGACACCCTTCTAATTAGGGCATACATTAGACCGCAGCTCAGCTATCATAGCACCTTTGGGGCATGTCGATTAAATACTACTTCCCACAGTGTCATGTTACTGAATCAAAACTGTTAGATACAGTCAATCAGTCTCAGTAATAGAACTCAGATATTTTTTTAGATTTTAGGACTGTTAGATATAGTCAACTTGATACAGTGCAGAACTCAGATAGTTCCATTAGATTAAGGACTATTAGATACAGTCACCCACATTATCAGTTATATTTAGATACAGTTATCAGTTATATTTAGATACAGTCACCTATGTTATCAGCATTATTCAAATATACTCCTTCATGTTATGAGTTATATCAGCTACTACTATGTCACATTATTAATATACAGAATCAAAAATCATGAAATCACATTGTCAGTTACAGATACGTATTTATGCATGTATTTTTAAATTGAAGTTTGATAGTTAGTTAGCATTATTTATGCATGTGAACTATTGCATATAGCCTACCTCACATGTATACTTGGTAAATATGTACTGATGCATTCGCGCTATGGTGCTATCTTTTTATGTTATACCATAGGTTTAGAGACACGAGTTCCAAATTAGTAGTAGATTCTAGATTCAGCAGTTAGAGTGGAAGTAAGTCCTCATCCTTCAAGGACATAATGATTTTATAGTATGTCATTGGTTAGTTTATTAGTTGAAGTTAGTTGGGGACATATCCCATTAACTCCTTATTCAAATTCTTCAAACAGTAGAGACTTTCAGAATAGATGCAAACCAGATACAGACTATCATATTTTAGACTTCAATTTTGTTCTAGGTATTCTATTATCCCACACAGATGTTATGTTATTCATTTATGTTCATGATCGAACATTATGGCCTTTCAGTACATATTTTCGCACTATTATGTTATCTTATTCATTATACAGGTACAAATATCTATCATGGGTTAGCTTGTGGTTTTTCAGGATCATGAGCACCGTGTAGAATTTTGGTTCAACAAATCTGGTCGTTACAAACTTTGTATCAGAGCCTAAGGTTCAATAGAGTCCTAGGAAGTCTGAAAGTCGCATCTAGTAGAGTCTTGTGAATTTATGTGTTGTGCACCACATTTATGTACAAGAGGCTATGAGATGTTTAAGAACAGTTTTCCATATTTTACTATTCATATAATACCTGTAAGCATAAAAACTAGTCAGTCTCTCAGTCTAATCTATTTTTCTCTTTATTATACAGAACATGCCTCTTTAGAGAAGAAATCTGTCATCCCCTCAGCCCGAAAAACCTTTGGGCGATCATGTTTCTCATGAAGAGTTTAGGACCACATTTACCACCCTTACTCAATCAGTCGCTGCTCATAATGAATGGAGAACAGTTGTTCCAGCCAACCCAGTGGCCAACTTAACAGCTGCAAGGATTTGGGACTTCACCCAAATAAATCCTCCAACCTTCCTCGGGTCTAAGGTAGATGAAGACCCTCAGGAATTGATAAAGTTCAGAAAGTGACAGACCTAATGAGTGTGACTACTGTTGAGAGTATTGAGTTAGCTGCATATCAATTGCAGAATGTGGTTCATACTTGGTATAAATAATGGCAATCTGGAAGGGTAGATAATGCAGGTCTTATAGAGTGGGAGGAGTTTGTCACTATATTTTTAGATAGATTCTTTCCCCAAGAGATTAGAGAAGCTAAGGTGCTAGAGTTCATCAATCTCAGGCAGTGCAATATGATTGTGAAAAATATTTTCTAAACTTTACTTAATTAGTCAGGTATGCCCCTCATGTGATTGCAGACAGTAGGTCTAAGACGAGTAAGTTTTCTTCAGGGGTGAACAACAGCATGGTTAATGAGTGCAGATCTGCCATGCTGAATAGTGACATGACCTTAGCCAGACTTATGACACATCCTCAGCAGATAGAGGAGTAGAAGATTAAGTAAAGGGAGAAATAGAATAAGAGAGCAAAGATAGGTAGTTTCAACTTTGCTCAACCTAAGTCAGAAGGAGAAAACCATTCCTAGTTTTATCCTAAGTAATCATTTCCATCTCCCTCTACAACCAGTGCTCCAGTTCGTAAGTTTAGATACGATAACAAGGATAGATCACTAGGCTCTAAGACCCAGGGCAGTGTTAGTAGTGCCCGCACCTATCCTCTTTGCTAGACTTATGGTAAGCACTATCAGGGTATGTGTAGAGCAGGTAGTGGCATTTTTTTTTGGTTATGGCAAGACATTCCATAGAGTTAGAGAGGTCCTCAGGGTCAACAAAATCGCTCCTCAGATCAGTCTGGTCGTCCAAATCAGCAGGGTGCCACTTCCAGTGCTACTAGCAGGCAACACCCAAATCGTCTCAATGCTCTTCAGACTTGACAAGATTAGGAAAGTTCTCCTAATAGAGTTACTGGTACGTTATAGATCTTTCATGTGCATGCTTATACTTTGCTAGATCTAGGAGCTTTCTTATCTTTTGTTACTCCTTATATAACAATTGATTTCGAAATCAACCCTAAAAATCTACCAAAGCCCTCTTCAGTGTCTACCCTAATGGGTAAAACCATCATAGCTCAACAGGTATACAGGAACTTCCCAGTTATGATATTTCAGAAAGTTACATCAGCAAATCTAGTAGAGTTTAGGATGACTGATTTTGATGTCATTCTCAGTATGGATTGGCTTTATTCTAGCTATGCCACAGTTGACTACAGAAATAGAATAGTTCAATTTTAGTTCCTGAATGAACTCGTCCTTGAGCAGAACGGTAGCGTATCTGCTTTTATTGGTAAGCTTGTTTCCTACCTTAGGGAAAGGAAATTTATATCTAAGGGTTGTGTTTATCATCTAGTTTATGTTAGAGATTCCAGTTCTAAGGATCCTAGTCTTTAATCGGTCATAGTAGAGAATAAATATTCAGATTCTTTCCTGAAGATCTTCTAAGAATTCCTCTCAAAAGGGAAATATACTTCAGTATTGATCTTTTTTCAGACACTCAGCCTATCACTATTCTGCTACAGAATGGCGCCAGCAGAACTCAAGGAACTAAAAAAATAGTTGATGCATCTCTTAGATAAGGGATTTATTAGACCCAATATTTCCCCGTGGGGTGCACCAATCTTATTCATGTACAAGAATGATGGTTCACTCAGTATGTGTATAGATTACTGTCAACTCAATAAAGTTATGATCAAGAACAAGTATACTCTTCCCAGAATCGATGAATTGTTTAACCAACTTCAGGGTGCTAGTTATTTCTCTAAGATAGACCTCAAATCTGGCTATCATCAACTCAGAGTTAGAGAATGTGACATCTCAAAGATAGCTTTCTGTACGCAGTATGGTCACTTCAAATTTCTAGTCACGTCATTTGATCTTACCAATGCCCCAACCGCTTTCATGGACTTGAAGAACTGTGTGGTCAAATATGATATTTTGGTCTATTACCGCACTGAGTGAGATTATGTAGACTATCTCAGAATAGCACTTCATACTCTTAGAGATCATTAGTCATTTGCCAAATTCAATAAGTGCAAATTTTTGATAAGTTTAGTAACATTCCTTGGTCATATTATTTTCGGTGATGGCATTAGAGTAGATCCTCAAAAGACCGAAGCAGTAAGAACTACCCTCACCTTGTTTCTCCATCAGATATTAGGAGTTTCTTGGTTTTGGCTGGCTATTACAGATTGTTTTTTGAGGAATTTTCTTTTATTGCATCCACTATGTCTAGATTAGCTCAGAAGAAAGTCAAGTTCCAGCGGTCAGATCCTTGCAAGAAGAGTTTTCATGAATTAAAGACTTGACTTACCTTAGCTCTAGTTCTAGCTCTTCCAGATGGTTCAGATGGTTCAGATGGTTTTGTAGTTTATTGTGATGCATCTGGAGTGGGTTTAGGTTGTGTCCTCATGCAATATGGTAAGGTCATAGCCTATGCCTCCAGACAGCTTAAACACCATGAGAAGAACTATCCTACTTATGATCTTGAATTAGCAGCCGTAGTATTTGCCTTGAAGATTTGGACGCATTATTTATAAGGTGTTCATGTAGATATCTTCTCCGACCATAAGAGCCTTCAGTATGTCTTTTCTCAAAAATTTCTCAATCTTCGTCAGAGAAGGTGGTTAGAGATCTGAAAAGATTATGACATGAGTGTCCTCTATCATCCAGGTAAGACAAACGTAGTGGCTGACGCTTTCATTAAACTGCCCATGGGTAGTATTTCTCATGTTAATGATAGTAAGAAGAAGTTAACCCAGGAAGTCCACCATCTTCCTAGACTAGGTGTTCGCTTAGTCGACTCTTCAGAAGGCGGTGTATGTGTTCAGAGTAATTCAGAATCATCTCTAGTTTCTAAGGTGAAAGAAAAGCAAGATAAGGATCCTATCCTTGTCAAGCTAAAATAGTCAGTTCAAAATTAGAAAATAGATGTTTTTTCCCAAGGGGGAGATGGCATTCTCCATTGTCAGAGTCGTCTATGTGTTCTACGTATAGATGACATAAGGAAGCAAATTCTTGTAGAAGCTCATAGTGTGCGTTAATCTATTCATATAGGGGCCACTAAGATGTACTACAACTTGCTGGAAATCTATTGGTGGAGTGGGATGACGAGAGATATTACAGAATTTATAGCTAAGTTCTCTATATGTCAGCAAGTTAAAATAGAGAATCAGAAGACTAGTGGTCCTATAAAGGAGTTCAATAGTCCTACTTAGAAGTGGGAAGTTATGAACATGGACTTCGCGATGGGTTTTCCTCGAACTCATTGTCAACATGATTCACTATGGGTCATTGTAGATAGAATGACAAAATCAGCTCTTTTCCTTCCATTTCACACCTCTTATTCAGCTGAGGATTACACTAATCTCTATATGTAGGAGCTGGTCAGATTACATGGTGTTCCATTGACTGTTATTTCAGATAGAGGTACCTAGTTCACCTCTCATTTTTGGAAAGCATAACAAAAGGGTCATGGTACCTAAGTTCATCTTAGTATAAACTTTTATCCTCAAATAGATGGTCAAGCAGAAAGGACCATTCAGATTTTAGAAGCTATGCTTAGGGTGTGTGCAATTGATTTCAAGGGAAGTTGGGATGACCACTTTCCTTGGATTGAGTTTGCATACAACAAAATTTATCATTCAAGTATTAAGATGGATCCATTCAAAGCTCTCTATGGTAGGAGATTTATATCTCTAATTGGTTGGTTCGAAGTTAGTGATGCCTCAATCATAGGTTCTAACTTAGTATTTGATGCCTTAGATAAAGTTCAGTTTATTAGATAAAGAATCTGGGCTACTCAGATCCGATAGAAGTTTTATCCATATGTTCATAGAAATGATCTCAAGTTTGAGATTGGTGACTATTTCTACCTTAATATCTCTCACATGAAGGGAGTGAAGAGATTCGGTAAGATGGGAATGCTCAATCCCCGATATATTGGTTCCTTCAAGATTCTTAGTTCATTTGGCAAGGTAGCTTATGAGCTCGAATTGCCTTCAGATCTAGCCTCAGTTCATCTAGTCTTTCAAGTCTCTTTGCTCAAGAAGTGTATAGGATACCCATCAGTCTTAGTCCCTATTTAGAGCATTGATGTCAGAAAAGCCTCTCTTATGAAGATATTACAATTGAAATCTTAGACTATCAGACTCATAGATTAAGGAAAAAATGAGTGCCTTTAGTTAAAGTTCTTTGGAGAAATAAGTCCATCAAGGGAGCTACTTGGGAAGCAGAAGAAGATATGCATACCATGTATCCTCACCTTTTCCTCGCCAACTCTAATCAAGCTCAAGGTAACAGTTCTCCGTATGCTTACTCAGTTTCATGATTAGTGTGCATCACTAACTTAGTATGCAGTCTCATGCTCATGTTCCCATAATAAACTTGATATCAAGTACTACCACATATTCAGTCATGCATTTATGTATCAGATTAGTTATATAGTAATTCATCAGACTTGCATTCTCACCGTGAGAAAACTTAGTTCTTCAGAACTTTTAGTTATGCATTTATGAATCATTTACGCATGAATTATATTTGTATGTTCAGTATGTTATGTTCAGCTTGTCATTCACATCATTCATGAGATCATGTTCTAGTTATGCATGTTCAGCTCATTTTTCCCCTCTCAATCAGTCTTATTCGAGGACGAATGTTCTACAAGGGGAGATATTGTAATAACGGTGCTTTTTCATAGCTTGAAAATTATCTCCAGAATGTTAGAACTAGATTTTAAATAAGAATTCATTCTTATTGATCTTGGGCCTATTTATACGTCTAAGCACCATAACTTACCCATGTTATACCTAAGTTCTGAGAATAAAATACATCAGTTTTGCACTTTTAGTCTATTTTCAGTTAAGTGAGTTGACCTATGTGATTAGCATACCTTTCAAGTACTAATGAGGAATATTACAACACTTTGGGGACCTGTGGACAACAAAGTAAAACTTTACATAAAAAGGAAAGCAGCTTTTGGACTGAATGTGATGTATGGGAACTTTTTCCCGAGCAAACTCAACATTTTTAAATAGTTAAGGATGTAGTAGCAATTTATTAGAGAAGGATGTTATTAAAAGCGTTATGTATGAATTTTTAGGGATAATTCATATTCTGTAATATTTTGAAAATAGTGATAGCAGCGTAGCTTTGAGGACAGGGGGAGAGAAACGTGTTTTCTCTCTTATTCTCACTAGTCATCTTTATCACCAAGATCGTTCTAAGTTTTGGTATGATGAATATTTCTATCGTGATTTCTGTTTTATCCATGAGTAGCTAATCTTATTTGTTAGGGTTATGGAAACCTTGTAGTATACTCTCTATTGCTATGGTTTTTTGAATTTATGATGTGTTACGCCATTTATATCATTACTCTCTTCATTTTGATTGAATTCTCATGGTTGCAAACATAGGGAATTTTCCATTATAGCAAGAACTTGTTCGATAGAAAATTTACTGTTTGGAAAAGAGAGTGTGACGAGAAAATAGGGTTTCCAACCTCTATTTTACACGTTAATGCCCTAGTAGGATTAACTTCTTGGAGATTTCATACAATTTGTTGTACACTTTGGATTCAAAAGAACTAAGGTGAATAAATCCTTAATGGTTGAAAAACACTTGGATTTAGAATTAGAATACGTCTCTCTATAAGTGCATGCATGTATAAAATCCGTATTACTCATAGTTAATAGAGAAGTAGAAGCTACAAGGTGGACATAACCCTAACTTGTCATTCTCTATGATCAAATATTCTTAAACATATCATGTCATCGTTACACTGATAATAGTATTGTGCACCTAAGCCGAAACCCCCCTTATATTGGAACCTTCGACCAACAGTCTAATAATAATTACAATACTTAGTGACCATAGTATTCCTTGTGGGATTCGACACCCAACCCAGTTGGGTTCTATATTTGACAGCGACCGCTTACACTTTCTAAAAAGAGTTGTAATTTGGGCGTATCAAATTTTAGTTTCGTTGCTGGGTAATACGATTGTCAACTATGTTTGTGATAGTTAATAGACCTTTTGGTCAAAGATTCTTAAATTTTACTTTTTGTTTGTTGTTTTTGTTTTGTTCAGGTTTAGTGGAGTGCATGCCAAATACACAAAGTTCTGGTTAGCCATTATTACCTATAAATCCTGAACCACATCTCATTGGCAGAATGGATGCGCAACGAGACCTTGAAAGGATAACAACTCAACAGGAGCAGGCTAGATTAGCTGCATTGGTAGCTGCGCAAGTAAATCAACAAAATGCTGATAACCCAGGTCGGGTACCAAATCTTGATGATGAGGACCTGGGTGATGATGAGTTATTAAATCCAAGGCGTGCAGATGATGTGGTTGCACCAGTGAATAAAAATGTCAACACAGATCGTCAAGCTAGAATGAGACCTGAACGCCGAGCTGTGCAGGTTGCTTTTGACGATAATGATGACGACTTGGATGGGGCTGGTGCCACAAGGGGTATTATTCCTCCGCCCTTGGCACCCGAAGCCAAGTTCAATATCACTAGCACCATGATCCATCTATTGCAACTCAAAGGGTTATTTGGTGGACTTGCAGGCGACGAACCGAATATGCATCTGATTAATTTTATCTCAACATACGAATAATTTGATAATCTAGGGGTTTGACAAAATGCAATCCGGTTGTGCTTATTTCCATTGTCTCTATCTGGAGAGGCAACTCTATGGTTAAACGGGCTAACTCCTGACTCTATTACCAATTGGAGACAACTGAAAGAAGCTTTCCTAGAAAGATTCTTTCCGCTATCAAAGAGAGCACAATTAAGAGATGAGATAAGCAATTTTAGACAGCTTCCAACTGAAGCTCTCCACGAGACATGGGAGAGGTTCAAGAAGAAGCTTATGAGGTGCCCAAATCATCAGATGACTAATGTCCACTTGATGGAAATATTATATAGGACTTTAAACTCGGTGACTAAGCCAGTGGTAGATAATGCTGTGGGTGGGTTATTCATAAACCTTACTTTTATTGAGGCATGTGATATGCTAGATCGTATGACAAAGCAAAGTAGAACTTGGCACACTAGGGATTCTGAGGTAGCAAGCTCTACTGTATCTATTGGCATGACAATAGAACAAAGGCAAACAGAAGAGGAATTTGACCAGGATATGGCTCACATGAAAATTCAGATGGACCTTTTTACCAAGCATTTATTATCAGGGAAGACAGAAAAGGTCAAGGCTGTTGTATCACAGGGAAGAGATGACTCCAATTCTGAGGAGGAAGCAAATTACTTGAATAATCAGGGGGTTTTCTGAGGCAATGTCCAAGGAAACCAAGGTCGGAACTATTATGAAAAATCCAGATACAAGGACCGAGACCAAGGGAATTGGAAGAATAAGAATGACAGAGCGGTTTGTATGTCCCTTCTGGAAATTGTGAAGCTGCTGCACCTAGCTCTGGGAAGATGTCCATGGAGGACATGATGGCTAAGCTATTGAAAGGAGTAGAGGCAACCAACACGGGAGTAACTGAGGTAAAAAATGATTTGTCCTCAATAAATCAATTGGTTGACTCGCATTACACTTCAATATAACAACTGGAACAACAAATGAGTCAACTATCAGCGACATTCAATCAAAGACAAGCTGGCACTTTACCTAGTGACACTGTGCAAAATCCAAGAAAAGATGAATCATGTATGGATATTACAACCAGGAGTGGTAAAGTGTTGGAAAATCCATCCAAGGGCAAGCTCATGGTTGATAGTATAGAGGAGAATATTATTGAGGCAGATTGAGATGATTCTGTAGAATTTAAAAATCAGTATGAGAACGTTCATGATACTACACCTAGATGCCAACAGTCTGAAAAAATTAATAATGGGAAGCATAATAAAAAGGAAGTGGTGGAGAAAACTCTTCCAAATCCACCACCACCTTTTTCTCAGAGACTGAAAAAGAAGGCTGCTGACACTAGGTTCAGTAAATTCATTACAATGCTAAAGAAGCTGACTATTAACGTGCCTTTGGTGGAGGCACTGGAGCAAATGCCAGGGTACGCCAAATTCATGAAGGACCTTTTGACAAAGAAAAGGGCAGCGAGCTACGAACAAACAGATAATTTTCATTATTGCAGTGTAATTTCAATGAGGTCTTTGGTACAGAAGAAGGCATATCCACGTGATTTCACTATTTCTTGCACGGTTGGATCTTTAGATTTTCCTAAGGCTTTATATGATTTAGGGGCTAGCATTAATTTTATGCCACAAGAAATTTATAGACAGTTCGGGTTGGGGGATCCTACACCAACCAACATGCGGCTTGTAATGGTAGATAGGTCGGTAAAATGACTGGTTGGTATCTTATATGATGTATTAGTGATGGTTTCTACCTTTATTTTTCCTACAGACTTTGTTATTTTTGACTGGAAGGTTGATTTTGAGGTGCCCATAATCTTTGGTTGACCTTTTCTTACAACAGGAAGTGTGCTTATTGATTTATGAGCAAATGAGCTTTTATTTCAGATGAATAATGAAGTTGTACGTTTTGATGTATGCAAATCAATGAATCAACCCAAAGATATGAAAGTGTTCTTTATAGCTGATGTTTATTATAAGGATGAGAAGGAATTATCTTTAGAGAAGCAGCTTACTATTGAGCCATTGGCTGCTGTGCTTTTGAACTTTGATCGTGAGGATGTTAAAGAGTATAAAGAAATTATCTGTGCTTTGACAGGAATGGGGTCGTATTCTTATGCCCCAAAGAAGCTGGACCTTGACCTTAAGAATCGACCTTCACCACCGGCGAAGCCATTCATTGAAGAGCCACCGGTGCTAGAATTGAAAGAGCTACCCAGTCATATAAGGTATACGTTCTTGGGTAGTGGAAATACACTGTCGGTGATTATTGCTGCTGATTTAGGTGAACAACAGGTAGAGGCTCTCATCTCTATTCTGAAGAGGTATAAGAGAGATATTGGTTGGACTATTGTTGATATAATTGGTATCCCTCCTGGCATATGTATGCACAAAATTTAGCTAGAGAAAGATTGCGTACCCACTATTGAGCATCAACGTCGTCTGAATCCACCTATGAAAGAGGTGGTGAAGAAAGAAATCATAATGTGGCTAAATGTAGGGGTGGTGTACCCAATCTCAGATAATAAATGGGTTAGTCCTGTTAAATGTGTGCCCAAAAAAGGGGGCATGACAGTAGTAGCAAACGAGAAGAATGAGCTAATTCCACCCAGGCCCATCACAGGGTGGAGGGTGTGTATGGATTACCAGAAGCTAAACTCGTGGACGTTAAAGGACCACTTTCAAATTCCATTCCTGGATCAAATGCTTGATCGATTGGCAGGGAAGGGATGGTTCTATTTCTTAGATAGTTATTCCGGATATAATCAGATTTGCATTGCTCCTGAAGATCAGGAGAAGACCACTTTCACATGCCCATATGGTACTTTTGCATTCAAACGAATGCCATTTGGGCTATGTAATGCACCTGACACTTTTCAATGGTGTATGATGTCCATTTTCTCTGATATGGTTGAAGACACCTTGGAGGTGTTTATAGATGACTTTTTGGTTGTAGGTGAGTCATTTCAGTCATGCTTAGAAAATCTGAGTATGGCTTTGCAGCGATGTATGGAATTTAATCTGGTGCTAAATTAGGAGAAGTGCCATTTTATGGTTAAGAAAGGCATTGTTCTCGGGCATAAGGTCTCTGAAAAGGGAATTAAAGTTGATCGAGCCAAGATTAAAGTTATCGAGAGACTACCACCTCCAATTTCTGTGAAGGGGGTTCGTAGTTTTCTCGGTAATGCTGGTTTTTATCGGAGGTTTATTAAAGACTTCTCCAAGATTGCAAACCCATTATGAAAACTTTTGGAGAAGGAGGCAAAGTTTTACTTTGGTGAAGATTGCTTGAATCTATTCGAATGCCTCAAAGTAAAGCTAGTTGAAGCCCCTATTATTGTTGCACCCGATTGGTCTCTACCTTTTGAAGTTATGTGTGATACAAGTGGTGTAGCCTTGGGTGCTGTACTTGCTTAGAAAAAAGAAAAGCTATTTCATCCAATCTACTACGCGAGCAAGTCCTTGAATGGAGCATAGAAAAACTATACCATCACTGAACAAGAGCTTCTAGCAGTTGTTTATGGTTTCAAAAAGTTTCGTGCTTACTTTTTGGGAACCAAGGTAGTGGTTCATACAGATCATGCCTCTCCAAGATATCTAATGGCAAAGAAGGATGCTAAGTCAAGTCTAATTAGGTGGGTGTTACTGCTTTAAGAATTCAATTTCGAGCTAAAGGATAGAAAATATTGTCAAAACCAAGTAGCTGACCATCTATCTAGACTTGAGAGTGAGCACACAGTGCAGAATGACCTTGATATGATGATGCATTCCCCGATGAAGGGATTCTAGCAACTATGGTGGAAAACTTATCGTGGTATGCAGATTTTTCTAACTACGTGGTAATCGAAGTGATTCCTGAGCATGTCTCCTTTCATCAAAAGAAAAAGTTCATGCATGATGTGAAACATTATTTCTGGGATGAGCCTTATCTTTTTCGACGATATGATGATGGTATTATTAGGCGGTGCATCCCAGATGTAGAGATGCCTAGCATACTGGAAGCAAGCCATGCTTCCCAAGTCGGAGGTCACCATGCAGGTGAACAGACGGCCAAAAAAGTACTGCAAAGTGGCTACTATTGGCCTTTATTATTCATGGATGCCTATGATTTTGTAAGAAAATGTGATCAGTGTCAGCGGCAAGGTTCTATCTCAAAGCACCATGAGATGCCCATGTCCAAAATGCTTGAAGTCAAGTTATTCGATGTCTGGGGTATCGACTTCATAGGCCTATTTGTGATCTCATTTGGGATGAAATATATCTTAGTTGTTGTGGATTACGTATCGAAATGTGTTGAAGCAGTCACTCTAGCAGATAATGAAGGTAAGAGTGTTGTGCCGTTCTTAAAGAGAAATATCTTCTCTCATTTTGGGGTACCCTGTTCCATCATAAGCGATGGAGGATCATATTTCTGCAACAAGCTGTTCAGAGCCGTATTGGTAAAGTATGGGGTTAAGCAACATAAGGTAGCTACACCGTACCACCCATAAACTAGCAGGCAGGTGGAGGTTTCAAACCGGGAAATCAAGTTGATCCTTGCTAAGACTGTAAATGCCAGCAGGAAAGATTGGTCTAGGAAGCTAGACGATGCCTTATGGGCATATAGGACCGCGTTTAAGAGACCAATTGGCATGTCACTATACCAACTAGTTTATTGAAAGGCTTGTCACTTGCCAATTGAGCTAGAACATAAAGCTATGTGGGCACTGAAATAGCTTAACGTGAACTGGAATGATGCTATTAATATGAGATTGGGGTAGCTGAACGAGATGGATGAATTCCACCTAAACACATATGAAAGAGCAGATCTTTACAAGAAAAGGGTGAAAAAGTACCATGATCGGAGGATTATCTAACGAAACTTTCAGAAAGGCGATTTGGTATTCCTTTTCAACTCTAGATTAAAGTTGTTTCTAGGTAAGTTGAAGTCTATATAGTCTGGTCCATTCAGAATCATTCTAATCATTTTTGTTTTATTAGGAGTTTGTTTTTGATATATAAAAAAATTCAAAAAGAAGAGTCGAGCCACGACCAAAACTAAGGCGCTTGGTGGGAGGCAACCCATCCTTCTAATCGTTTTTGTTGTTTTTGATTAAGTGTAGGTGCATAAAGTACAAAGGAGGTTATTAGCCCCAAATTTTGATTTGAAAGTGAGCCATGTCAATGGTGGTAAGTCTAAGAATGATGGAGCATAGGCAATAGGCTAGGCGCCACCTATGCCCACATGGGCGATAGGCTAGGCACCACCTATGCCATCGCCTATGCTCACTGCCTCACATAGGCAATAGATTAGGCACCGCCTATGCCAACATAGGCAATAGGCTAGGTGCTGCCTATGCCAACATGGGCGATATGCTAGGCTCCGCCTATGCCATCGCCTATGCTCACTGCCTCACATAGGCGATAGGCTAGGCGCCACCTATGCCAACATATGCAATGGGTTAGGCGCAGCCTACTTATGCTTAGGCGATGCTATAGGCACCGCCAATCAACATGAATTTTGCCTACTAACCCGAGTGTGAATGGACCAACCCGACCCATGCCTCATTTCTTAAATATATCCTCTACCCTTAAACACCACTCAATTTTTCTTAAACCTAGGGGCCGCCCAAGTATTCTTGCCCTCTCCAAGATTTTCTCTTTTATCATCTAATCCTGCAGGCTTACCTTCCCGATTCGTCAGGAATTAATCACCAAGTAAGTTGTTCTTTCATGGTCCGTAGTTGTTTCAGTGCTACACTTATAATGGTTAACTTGATTTTGTAGTAGTGCTTGGTGATAGGAATATGGTTAGTTTGTTATGATTTTTGAAAAATATATCTCATTGAGTGAAAGGATTCTTGTGGGTATTCTTGATTTTACTCCGGCATGTATTGATTGGTGTTGCATAATTTTGGGAGTTATAAGCTTGACTATGTGAGTGGATCGTTCATCGATGTAATGGTCATGGTTAACCAAAAGCATAAGATTGTGTAATTATTTCTCTGCTATAGCATGATAAGATTTCTATGTGGTAGTCTTTCTCAAAGATTGCATTGCTCCAATGAAATAAAGTTGGAAATGATAGTCAAGATTACACGACCATTGTGTGCTGCTTATCTATATCAAACTGAGAAATTGTTATGTAAAGTGAAGGGTTGAAAGTATGACTGCACTAATAATGTTGTTGGAACATACCACCTAAATATATGTCGATGAAGTTTGAGTAATCAACATCACTCACTCAATTAGTTTGTGCAAACAAATTAAGTGTGGGGTGGTGCCATCACTATTTTCTTTTTCTATTATAGTGAATTTTACGAAATGAGACTAACATGACCCTATTATGATCTCAGGTAACATGGTTCCAAAAGGACGACAAGAAAAGGAGAAAGCATCCACCTCACAAAAAGGTAAAAAAAGGTCAAGGAAGGACTAGTCTAATTCCTCCTCTAATCAAGTACCTCGACGCACTTTTGGGATTAAATGGGTTTTGGAGGAGGAAGACAAGGAATGGTATAGAAATAATAAAGTGAAGAAATATGTCCATGTGGAGTTGATGCAGAAGAAAAGTTTAGCAAAGAACTACCCTCACATTTTAGCAAAGATTATGTCACTAAATCTTGACTTTATCTTCCGAGACATAGGCGAATGTAATCTTTGTTTGACTCGAGAGTTTTATGCCAACTGGTCCCCAAGGACTACGGGAAATGAAGTAAAGATTTGGGGGAACGTCTTGCAATTGAACGCTGATTTCTTCAACTCTTTCCTGGGTACTCCAAGTGTGGACCAATCACCACTCAAGGAGCTCTACAACAGACGTCCCTACAGAGCTATCAGACATACGTTGTATGGATCAAGGTCCATGACCCGGTGGACTCGTCATAAAGAGAATGGTCATCACAATACTTACCCATATGCTTGTTTGAACAGAGAAGCTCGCATATCGTTAAGAATAGTCAATTCCTGCTTGATTCCTGGGACAAAATACACTAATGTCACGCATGATCGAGTCTACTTCGTATATGCTTTAATGAAGAATGCTCCCATCAATATTGGTGCAGTTATACGAACGTCGATGGGAAAAGCAAGGGTGCACAAAAGGTCTCATTTCAGCTTTGGCAACTTGTTGACTGCAATTTTAAGAAAAGAGCACATAGAGGAGGAGCCAACAGACCATAAGTTGCCACATAACTCGAAGAAGTAGATCTCACAAAAATCAAAGATCCAAAAACTGGTCAAGGCATCAATCTTACCACTGCTAAGAGACATGCTCAAGATGAGAGTTTTTTTCGCCATCTGTATGTCATGACTAGGTTTACTATGATGAATGAGGGTCGTGTGCCGACAGATGCAGAGCTTCAGCAGTTGGACTATGACTACCCGCTTAATGATCATGCTCGGGCCATGCGTGGAGTAGGGGTAAATTTTGAAGGACCTCTAGATGATGATGTGCCAACAGACGATGATGACCGACTGCTAGACTCTGATATGGAGGACAACTCTGTTGATGAAGACTCTAATGATGATTCTGACGCAGGGGGTATGACCCCAGATGTAGAGGAGGAGTCTGACTAACCAAGATTTTGCTTATTTATTCACACTGAGGGCAGTGTGTTCCAGATAAGTGTGGGGTGCGGGTATATGTCTGCGGATTTCCTTGTCTACTGTATTGTGTACTGCTTGCCTGCATTTATTCTATATTTATTTTTATTTAGTCATAGTTAGTTACTGGTAATTAGTCAGATTTTTGCATGAAATTGGTCTTATAGATGGCATGGCATTATAACAGGAGTTTGTGCTGAATCACTACTATTGAAACATTTAGGCTCGAAGTTGTGACTCATTCTGTGATAATTGTTTGTGGTTTAATTCATTTATCTGTTGGGTCAAGAATTTATAATGCTCCTAATTAAGTTGACCATGTGCCATCTGTGTGTAAGGTTATTGTATATTCTTTGTTGCGACTGATGCTAGAACTTGCCTAGTGTGTGTATGAAGCGAAATAAAGATTGTGAGTTTAGGAGATGATTTAGGCATTTCTTTGGCAGCCCTGATTTTTTATCTTCTTTTTACCTACCTTTGTACATTGTCCTAGTTAACACCCACTGAGCCTTTAGCTATTTTCTTTGGCAACCCCATATGTGGCCTAATCCATTTTGTTTGTTAAAAGACCACAATTTGATCCAGAAGCTCCTAAGCGCTTTAAATTATAGAATCAAGTTGAGTAAAGAGTGTGACAAAATAAGAGAAAAATAGTGAAAGTGATGCCCAAAAGTTTAGTTATTGGTACATGAAAATATGGTGATCGAGGGTGGCTATCATAGGGATGCCTAGTAATAATAAAAAAAAATTTTGTATGAAAAAATTATATAAAAAAAAAATTCATAATAATAAAAAAAAAGAGTTGTATATTCCCATCATACTATTTTTGATTGAGTAACAAAATGGGTGAAGGGGGTTGGTAGATGAAAGGAAGGTAGAGTGGTTGTTAAAAGTTAGTGTAAATTGCATAAGGTAGTGTATTAAAGCGCTTAGGGAGCATAGTCACCATTTCTTGCCAAAATAGTCCTACCCGTCCATTTAGCGTACTTTACAACCCGTAAAGACCTATTTGATCCTAACCTTAGCATTCTGATATTAGTGGAGCATTACAATAATGGCAAGCGTATGGTCATCAGTTGTAATCTAAGTATTCTTTGTGAGAGTGAGAGCAAGCAAGTCCTTATACCCATATTTCTGAAAAATGCAAAACTACGAGTGATTATGGGTAACATTTTGTGTGAGCGCAATGGTTGATGATTGTTGGGTAGATTTATATGATTTTTTTGATTTAACTTGTGTATATGAATTAACCAACTTAATGAGTCTATGTTGGAGGGTGAGTTGTTTTTAGTAATGATCAAGAAATCTACTCTTTGTTAATAATTGTCGTGTATGTCTTGTTGAAAATATTGTGTTGCTCTTGTGAAGTTTAGTTAGGTATTTGCATGGATATACTATTTTTTAAGAGGAAAAACAAAGCTTTAAGTGTGGGGTGGTGATGTTGGGCGTATTTATACGTTTAAGCACCATAACTTACCCATGTTTTAGCTAAGTTTTGAGAATAAAATACATAAGTCTTAGACTTTTAGTCTATTTTCAGTTAAGTGAGCTGATCTATGTTATTAGCATGCCTTTCAGGTACTAATGAGGAATATTACAGCACTTTGGGGACCTGTGGACAACAAAGGAAAACTTCACATAAAAAGGAAAGCAGCTTTTGGACTGAATGTGATGTATGGGAACTTTTTCCCGGGCAAAATAAACATTTTTAAATAGTTAAGGATGCAGTAGCAATTTATTCGAGAAGGATGTTATTAAAAGCCTTATGGCTGAATTTTTAGGGATAATTCAGACTCTGTAATATTTTGAAAACAGTGATAGCAGCGTAGCTTTGAGGACAGAGGGAGAGAAATGCGTTTTCTCTCTTATTCTCGCTAGTCATCTTTATCACCAAGATTGTTCCAAGTTTTGGTATGATGAATATTTCTATCGTGATTTCTGTTTTATCCATGAGTAGCAAATCTTATTTGTTAGGGTTATGGAAACCTTGTAGTATACTCTCTATTGCTATGGGTTTTTGAATTTATTATGTGTTACGTCACTTATATCATTACTCTCTTAATTTTGATTGCATTCTTGTGGTTGGAAAAATAGGGAATGCGCCATTATAGTAATAACTTGTTTGATAGAAAAGTTACTGTTTGTAAAAGAGAGTGTGATGAGAAAATAGGGTTTCCAACCTCTATTTTACACGTTAATGACCTAGCAGGATTAAATTCTTGGAGAGTTCGTACAATTTGTTGTATACTTTGGATTCAAAAGAACTAAGGTGAATAAATCCTTGATGGTTGAAAAACACTTGGATTTAGAATTAGAATACGTCTCTCTATAGGTGCATGCATGTATAAAATCCGTATTACTCATAGTTCATAGAGAAGTAGAAGATACAAGGTGGACATAACACTAGCTTGTCATTCTCTGTGATCAAATATTCTTACACATATCATCTCATCGTTACACTGATAATATTATTATGCACCTAAACCGAATCCCCCCTCATATTGGAACCTTCGACCAACAGTCTAATAATAATTGCAATACTTAGTGACCATAGTATTCCCTGTGGTATTCGACACCCAACCCAGTTGGGTTCTATATTTGACAGCGACCACTTACACTTTCTAACGAGAGTTGTAATTTGGGCGTATCACTTATACATGAGGTATTTCTATAATTTTTTTCTTCCTATCTTATGGTAAATTTAATAAGATTTCTACCAATATATAATTCACCCAAATCTGACACCCGGGCGAAGAGTTAGAGCCTTTTAGTGAGACAGTGTTTGACCTGAGCCATCAGCGCGTCGCGGAGATAGCTCAAATGGAAATTGTCAAATTTCAGTGTTGTTCCACAATACTGGTGTATCGCGCCAAACTTTTAGGTCGTAGATAAGATGGAAATGCGATAGCTCCACATTGCGTCATCGTGCAGTTTCCCATTTATATATTTTCAGTGACACGGTGCGATAACGCTGTATCGCGCCAAGGGCCCAATTTGGGAAATTTTACAGGAAATTAAATTACATGTCTAGGGTTAAAAGGGTCAATTTCCCCCCCTATATAAGCTTCCAAATAAGGGATTTAGCCCTTATTCATTCAAAATATTGATGCCTTTCTCGAATACTCTCAAAAACTTAAGCTAGGGTTTTAATAGAAAGTTTCACCATCAATCTTCAAGAAATCATGTACTAAGGTATGCATAGTGTTCATTGATGTACTCTTTTTCATCAAGTCTTGAAGTAAACCATGCTATGTCAGTTTCCTTCTATCGATTCCTGGAGGTACTTGTACCCGAAATTAGCTGTGTGCCTAGAGACATGTCATGTTTTCATGATACTCTCAGTCAAGCTTTGAACTCTTAGAGTTTAGATAGTCTTATGACTCAGGAAAAAATATTCGTGATCTCATGAATCAATCAGTTGTCAGATATCAGTTATATTCTGTAAGCCACGAAAATTCAGTAAATCATGTTTAGCGCCTATTCAGATGGGAGTAGGAATTAGCACCGAGTAAACCTAAGTATGGGGACTTACTTGTTATGTGAGAGTGTGATTCCTAGAACCAATTCTTGCATTCCAGAACTATGTAACTAGCATAGGTTGAGACATCGTAGCCTGCTATAGAGGGTAAATGAGGTGGCTTAACCTGTTATGTGAGGGTTACCACCATTCTTGCTAGAGTTATCTATTATATTAGGGTTACTCACATGTTTTCCTTACCAGTGGTGCGGTATTGACACCCTTCCAATTAGGTTATAGATTAGACCCCAGCTCAGCTATCATAGCACTGTTGGGGCATATTGGTTAGATATTACGACCCATAGTTTCATGTTATAGAATTAGGACTGTCATATGTAGTCAATCAGTCTCAGTAATAGAACTCAGATTGTTCTTCGGATTTTAGGACTATCAAATACAGTCAACCTGATACAGTATAGAACTCAGATAGTTCTATCAGATTCAGGACTGTCAGCAACAGTCACCCACGTTAACAGTTATACTCAGATTCAATCACCCATGTTATCAGTATTATTTAGATATAGTCCTTCATGTTATCAGTCAGATCATCTACTAGTATGTCATGTTACCAATATACAGACTCAGAAATCATGAAATCACATTGTCAGTTACAGTTACGTATTTATGCATGTATTCTGACATACATGTTAGACAGTCAGTTAGCATTATTCATGCATGTGAACCATTGCATATATCCTACCTCACTGGTATACTCGGTATATATGTACTGACGCTTTCGCGCTATGGTGCATTCTTTTTATGTCACACCATAGGTTTAGAGAAACAAGTTCTAGATCAGCAGTAGATTCCAGATTCAGCAGTTATAGTAGAAGTGAGTCCTCATCCTTCGAGGACTTAATGATTTTAGAGTATCTTATTTATTAGCTTATTAGTTAGAGTTAGTCAGGGACATGTCCCATCAACTCCTTATTCAGATTTTTCAGACTATAGAGGCTTTCACACTAGATGCAGACTAGATACAGACTATCATGATTTAGACTTAAGTTTTATTCTTGGTATTCTATTACCCCCACAGATGTTACCTTATTTAGTTATGTTCATGATCGAACCTTATGTCTTTTTTATAGTATATTTTTGCATTATTATCTTATCTTATGCAGTATACAGGTACAAATATCAGTCATGGTTTAGCTTGTGGTCCTTTAGGGTCATGACCACCGTGTAGCATTTCGGTTTAGCAAATCGGGTCATTAGAAAGATCATCAGATGTAAGGAAGCTGATCATTTTAAGGCAATGCATAAACCGCTTTTATCGCCTAATCACTGTGTAGGAAGAAAAGAAAATTCTTCGACCCCTATGTCGTGTGGGGACATAACGTTTGAAGATAGTTACCCGTGAAAATGCTACCCGTGAAAATGCTAACATCTAATTCAAGGATAAGTGATAAAATATCATCACCCATCAAAATCAGGCTAATATATCACATTTCATTTCATTTACACACATATACTTTCACATAGATATATCACATGCTAATCAAGATACCACAGCTCATCATCATTATCATGCATTCATTCATTAGACATGAATTGGGGACTTTGGATCTCTACACTTATCGGTTCAAAAATTCACAATATGCATAGAACATTAACCACATTCTCATGCTCTTAGACAAGGGACTTCATGAATGCTTAATAAATCATTAGCCAAGGACTTCAACCGCATACGAAATCAATCAAAAAAGAGGCACTAGACTCACACACATCCAATTGGCCATAGTACTTCAACCATATATCCATATATTTAGTTGGGGATCAGACTTTGACCTCAGGATAAAACATTAGGCAAGGGACTCTAACCTCATGTAAACTTGGACTCTAATCACAAGACATTCTATTGGAGGAGGTTATCTAACCTCAAGAGATCTCATTAAGTAAGGGACTTTAACCTCTATCAATATCATTAGGCTAGGAACTTCAATCTCAAACCATTCATAAGTCAAGGGACTTCAACCTAAAGCCACCACATAAGAAAAGGGACTTTGACCTCAGGCCATCACAACTATTATTAGTTGGCATTAGGAACTTTAAACCTTTGCCTATGCATCAACAAACATTCAATAGGGTTTATTTCTCAACCATTTCAATAGGCCAATGCCATCATATATGTAACGTCCTGAGTCTGGTATCCCGGATGCTACACGGTTTTCATAATACGAAAGGACCATAAGCTAACACTTGACTTATATCAGTAATTTCACTAAATAATACATTGTAATAATATGGAAAAATGGCGGTAAACTTACCATGAGTTTCAAATATCTGAAATACTACTGAAAACTTAATACTGATACATATGTCTGAAGAGTCTCTAAACTATCTACATTGTGGAGTTGATGGGTTAGGTTCTCAACAAACTCCATCTACTAAAATACTGTATCTAGTACAATAAAAAATAAAGATTATCCTCAAATAATGAGGACTCACTCCTTCGTCTACTGTTGCTGACTGAATCTGGACTGCTAAGGGTGCTTTGGAGCTTGTGCCTCTGAACCTATGGTATAAAATATTGTAGTGCAAAAAAGTATGCGTCAGTATGATGGAATGTACAAGTATGCTATGTGAGCTAAGGGTAAATGAAAAGGTTCATATGCATCAACAATACTGAGTTAATAATCTGAGTATACTGAATGAGGATATATGCATGAATACACAAACTATAACTAAAATCATGCGCACACTGAATACCAAATTCTAATAACTAAATTTCTGATAACTGAGTCTACTGATACTGATATCTACTTAAATGAGGTTGAGATCAGTCCTGATAATGAAGATGATTAACTGTATCTGAGATCAGTCCTATCTAGCGGGTGATCTCTAAATCTAATTTTACTTGGTACTAATTGACTGTATTTGATATCAGTCCTACCTAACGAGTGATCTCTGAATCTATTGGTACGAATACTGATATTTCCTGACTAAATCTGAGATTAGTCCTATTTAGTGGGTGATCTCTAAATCCCTTGATAATACTAATGAGTGATTGTGTCTAACAGTCCTGAATATGTGCTATTGAGCTAAGTTCTATTACTGAGACTATTTTTTAAACTGAGACTGCGGGAGGTAGTCATCTAACCGATATGCCCTGAATCTGAACTAGTGGGGTCCAACCTATTACCCCAGCTGGAAAGACATCAATACCATGCCACGAGTAAAGATAATTGCTATGGAGTCAGTCTTAATCTAGCAAGTGAACCCTAAGATCAGTCCTGTACTAGCGGGTGATCCCTGAGTATGTCAGTCCTATCTAAAGGGTGACATCTCATGCCTACGCAGGCTACGTAGTTCTAGAACTTATGGATTGTTCTAGGGTCCTCATGCCTATCTAACGGGTGAGATCCCATCTCTAGGATCGCTTGGTGTTGAATCTTACTCTTAAATAGAAGACACTGAACTAATTACTAATTCATACTAGGCTTGACTGAACTGTTATTGATAGTACATATTTGACTAAGCTAAAATGAATTCACTCAATTCTGTTGACTGACAAAACATTACTAACTTTTGAATCAATTACTGAACTGAAGTTAAAATGCTACTAATACTGATATTACTAAGATATCTTTAGTTCTATAACTATCTAAGTTCAACTGAGTTCTATAACTGACTGAGAGTACCACTAATCATAGCATGACTGAGATTATCGTGAAGCTAACCTAGATCTAGACAATTAGCTAATTTTTTGGGTATAAATACCCGCAGGAGTCGTGAACATAAATAATACAAGATAGGACAACTCGTACATAACATGGTAATAGGATATCATTCACAATACAATCAATGAGGCATCTCTTCAAGCACTTGGAAGTCTTAAACATGTAAATATATAAGGAGTGTGCACTATTATCTCATAATTCATTCAATAAGGATTGCACATGAGTAGGAATGCATGCAGCATATCATAATTGATTCACTAAGGCCTTTCAATAAACAATTGGCATGCATTAACTTTTACACAATTGGGGATTTCTTGTCAATGTTCTGTAATGAATCTATTTTTGTCACATGAGTATTTTATCAAACATATGGGGAGCATACTTTATTCAATTCACCTAATTAACATGGTTACATCAATCAACATGCATCTTGAAGAGGTTTATCATAAACATCACATAAATATCACATACTAGGATCAAAGGTTGGAACTTCATAAAAAAGTCTGAATTAAAACTCAATAAGAACATGTACTTCAATTTTAATTTACATAAATCATGAAAACTCCTAAATATATAATCTTTAAATTTAGAAAAGTATTCTTGAACTTTTTGGGTGGAAGAAACCCAAGAATAAATATCTAACATACCTTAGTTCATGATTTTTACAAAGATTGGCGGTGGATTTTTTTTGAATTTGGATCTTCAATTGGAAACCCTAAACTTGTTCTTGAGAGAAATTGAGATAAACCACTATAGTTTGGGTGAAATATGGCTAAATCACATATTTTATCATTATATAATAGTGGGAAATAGATTAAATTAACCCTGGGCTGGCGGCTATTTGAATGACTAGAAAACTGGATGCCGACGTGTTGGTTTACATAGCGTATCGATGGTATCAATCCGATACCCAACGCATCGTGTCATGATCTCATTGATCCTTAGTACTTTTGACTGGCAACCTACAACAATGTTATCCAATGAGATAGGCAATGTGGCGTGCCTAGATCGCATTGGTCCACAATTTTAGGACACCAAACGTGGTCTAAACGCTGTTCAAAAAATCTAAAACTCATTCGGGAACACCTACTGACATAGTTGATCATGAATAAACTTAAAGATCTACATTTAAGGGTTGTATGGGTTAAGAAATAGGATTACCAAATTACGAAGGCTAATAAGATTCTAAGTTTAAACACTTAGCTGAAGTTCTATGTCTGGACCTCTTTTTAACCTTTAATGAGCTGAGTAAAGCTTGGAATTTGTGGGGTCTTACAATATCTTACTCTTGGGAACATTTGTCCTCAAATGGGACTGACTAGACTAAAAATATGGATTTACTAAATTTACTTACTGGACATGAACATCTGAAACATAACTAAATGACTGGAACTACTGATTTACTAAAATTTCATACTGAACATGCATATCTGATGCATGGATACTTAAATTTGGTATTATCATGATGGCAT
This sequence comes from Capsicum baccatum var. pendulum, assembly GCA_030864225.1. NCBI lineage: Eukaryota > Viridiplantae > Streptophyta > Magnoliopsida > Solanales > Solanaceae > Capsicum > Capsicum baccatum. The sequence goes on along the minus strand of CM061552.1, from coordinate 222,406,910 downwards.
GACTGGAATTATTGATAAGCTGACCTTCTTCTATAGAACATGTATATCTAACGAACGAATATCTGACTGATCTGACTCTCGAATGCATGACTGAATATGCAATGATAACTGATACTAACTTTGCAAGGAACATATAAACATAAAACTAAATGGGCTTAAGGACATGAAAGCATCGAGAAATCATTGGTTATCTCCCCCTTGAGACACTATGTCCCTCTAAGAATGCTTACTTTACAAAGATACTGGGAAAACTAAGGTGATGAACAAGACACATACGAACTGGATCATGAATAAATATCTAGGATCTAAAACTAATGCATATATCATGAACTTAACAAAACTCATAACAACAATGATGTTCTATCTTGGAATAGTTATATTACTGAGATTTCTAATAGTATGACTAGATGGGAAGGTGTGAAAACAAACTATACAAACCTGACTGTCTGACTTGCTAAACTGAATCATTGGCTTTACTAACTAACTCATGATAAAACTTAATCCCAAATAAGAGCAAAGGATCTAATAATGCATATCATGAATATAAAGGACTTATAACGTACCTGGATCTATGTTAGGGAATCTTTCCGGATAATGATGGGTCTAAAGTGCACAAAATATATTCCGACGCTAGCCACTAGGGGTACTAGAAGTAGGAACCTGCTGATGTAAATCTTTACCCATCTTAGGTATCACTCTATACTCCCGTATCCTGTGGCTTATCTTACCACAACTAAAACATACCTCACTGCCTACTCTACGTACACCTAGGTGGTTCTTACCATATTATTTACAAAGCAGATTGGTACGCTTACTTCTCATACTACCCTAGGCTTTGGAGCCTGGTTACCCATTTTGATTGCCATCCCTGAACTTTGGTACTGGTGCACTAGCTGAAGAAGGAGCTAAGACTTAAACTACCTATTCTGGCTTTCTTATTCATTCTCTCTCTTCTTAGCTTTCTCAGCCTTAATCTGCTAAGCGTGCAACATTAGTCTAGAAAGATCTATATATCTTTTGAGCATAGTAATATTACACTCCTTAACCACCAATCAGACACATCAGAGAATGGATTAGACTAAGAGTCTTAACTTGAGCTTATGCTCACTCGCACAACATAAATACTAAAATAAGGGAAACTGTTCCTAAAACATCTCATAGCCTCCTTTACATAAATGTGGCGGACAACATACCCATGCATAAGACTCTACTAGATGTCTCTTTTAGACTTCCAAGGAAACGTTGAACCTTAGGCTCTGATACCAATCTTGTAACGCCCCGTGTCTAGTACCCTAAATGCTATATGGTGTTCATAGTCCCGAAGGACTACAAGCTAACCCTAGACAGATATCTAAAACTAAACACTGAATAATACACTATAAAATATGGAAAACTAGTAGAAAACTTGCCATAAGGTTCAAATATATAAAATACAATTGAAAATTTAATACTGATACATCTGTTTCAAAATCCTCTAAACTTTCAGGATTATAAAGTTGATGGGACTGGTGCCTAACTGACTCCATCTGCTAAATTACTAAATCTAGTGCACTAAAAAAATATTATCCTCGAATGTTGAGGACTCACTGCTAGGTCTACTACTGCTTACTGAATCTTGACTGCTTAGGGTGCTCTGGAGCTCGTGCTTCTGAACCTATGGTATAAAACACTATAGTGCAGAAAAGTATGCATCAGTACGATGAATTGTATTGATATTCTAGATGAGGTAAGGCTAAATTTAGGGGTTCATATGCATGAACAATATTGACTAAATAAACTAAGTATATTGAATGAGGATATATGCATGAATGCACAAACTATAACTAAAATCATAGGAACACTGAATACTGAATTCTAATAACTAGATTTTTTATAACTGAGTCTGCTAATTCTAATATTTGATTGGATGAGGTTGAGATTATCCTATATCGCGGGTAATCTCTGAATATACAGATAATGAAGATGATTAACTGAATCTGAGATCTGTCCTATCTAAAGGGTGATGTCTAAATCTAATTGTACTTGATACTAATTGATTGTATTTGAGATTACTCTTATGTAATGGGTGATCTCTGAATCTGTTGGTGTTGATACTGATATTGCATGACTAAATCTGAGATTATTCGTATCTAGTGGGTGATCTCAAAATCCTTTTATAATACTAATGAGTGATTGTATCTAACCGTCCTGAATTTGTGCTTCTTAGCTGAGTGCTTTTACTAAGGCTGTAGGAGGTAGTCATCTAACAGACATGCCTCAAATATGAACTAGTAGGGTCTATCTTATAAATCTAGCTTGAAGAGTGTCAATACCGTGCCACAGGTAAAGACAACTACTATGGAGTCTGTCCTAATTTCTTGAGTGACCCCTGAGATCAGTCCTGTGCTAGCGGGTGATCCCCGAGTATGTTAGTCCTATCTAATGGGTGACATCTCATGCCTATGCTGGTTACATAGTTTTGGACCTTAGGGATTTCTTCTAGAGACCTCAGTCCTATCTAGTGGGTGAGCCTCCATCCCTAGGTTCACTTGGTACTGATTCCCACTACCAACTGGAAGACACTGAGCTGATTACTAATTCATACTAGGCTTGACTAAACTGTTACTAATCGCACTTATTTGAATGAGGTAAACTGAATTCACAGAGTTGTTTTTATTGCTAGAATATTATTGAGTTCTAAATCGATTACTCAACTGAAGCTGGAATGCTACTAATAGTAAGATTACTGAGATTTCCTTAGTTTTGTAACTATCTGAGTTCTACTGAGTTTTGTAACTGACTAAGATAAGTACTAATCATGGAATGACTTAGATTATTGTGAAACTGGTACTGGCTCTAGAAAAGCAACTAATTTTTTAGGTATAAATACCCCCAGGACTCGTTAACATAAATAATACAAGACAGGACAACTCGTACATAACATGGCAATAGGCTATCATTCACAACACAATCAATGAGGCATCTCCTCAAACAAGTAAATGTATAGGGAGTGCATACTATTATCTCATAATTTATTCAATAAGGAATGCACATGTGTAAGAATGCATGCAACATATAAAAATTCATTCAGTAAGGCCTTTCAACAAACACTTGAAATGCATTAACTTTTACACAATTAGGGATTTCCTGTAAACATGCTATAATGAGTCTATTTCCATCACATAAGCATTTTATCAAACATATGGGGAACATAGTTTATTCAATACACCTAATTATCATGGTTACATCAATCAACATGCATCTTGAAAGTTTTACCATGAACATCACATAAATATCATATACTAGGATCAAAGCTTGGAACTTTGCAAACAAAACATGAATTAAAACTCAATAACAACATGAACTTCAATTTCAATTTACCTAAATCATGAAAGCTCATAAATATATAATCTTTGAATTTAGAAAAGGGTTCTTGAACTTCTTGGGTGGAAGGAACCCAAGAATCAACATCTAATATACCTTAGCTCTTGATTTTTATAGAGGTTGGTGGTGGAATTTTCTTGAATTTGATCTTCAATTGGAAACCCTAAACTTCTTCTTGACAGAAATTAAGAGAAACCACTATAGTTTGGGTGAAATATGGTAGAATAATGTGATTTAGGGTTATATAAGAGTGGGAAAATGACTAAAATAACCCTAGGGTCATAGCTATTTTAATGAATGAAAAATTGGGTGCCAATTGGTTGGTCAACGCGGCACATCAATGGAATCAATGTGATACCTATTGAGTCGTGTGACTTTTGATGAGAAACTTTGAAAAATATTAACCAATGCGATAGGCGACTCGGCTCGCTTGGATCGTGTTGATCTACTGTCTTGGGATAACAAACGTGGTCTAAACGCGATCCGAAAAATCTGAAACTCATCCGGGAACACCTATTGACATAGGTGATCATGAATAAACTTAAAGATCAACATTTAAGGGTCGTATGGGTCGAGAAATAAGATTCCAAGTGTCAACAATTAGTTGAAGTTTCGAAGTTTGGGACCTCTTTTTAAGTTTTAATGGATTGAGTAAAGATTTGAATTTGTGGGGTCTTACAACATAGTTCAACATACAATTCAATTTCTGGTTATTAGGACCCTTAAAACAATTCATACTTTAATGATATTCTTATACCATATTCTCAGCAAACTTAGTTTCAACACACAATTTAAGTTCCTCTTTATAAATAGGGACTTTACCCTCTCAATAGACATCAACTAACAAGTTATCAATATTACCTCACATGGTTCATGATTTCTTTACCATATTATTTATCAAGCATTCATGCAAATTGTGCCATTTACCTATTTCAATACATCACCGACATATGACTAGACAATTCACTTAGAAATTTTCATAAACACTTTGGGTGCACATACTAAACAAGGTTATTTCTATGGTACATATTACCAAGATTAAGGTTACTCAGGAACCTCATGTTAAAACACATAAAATAAACACCCACAACTGAAAAATATCATCAATATAACGTATAAACATAAGTCTAAGCAGGATTTAACATTATACATGATTGAGGAACAAAACCCTTTTCATTTGATTTCCAAAACCACTATGTACACTTGCTAATCAAAGTGTGAAATGAATGGGTTTAGAGATATTTAAAGAGGGTAAGAGATACATGACTTATACAAATGACACACCAATAGTCTTGGCTCCTTCTTTCCACTAGATGAGCTCTCTCTAAACTCTAGTCTCTAATCTTGCTTCAAGAATCTTTTAAGGTGTTTCAGAGTGTTTGAGTCTTGTAAATTAGGGATTAGGAGGCCACAATTCCTTATATAGTGAAGGGAATTGGGGATTTAGGAAATATAAATTACCACAAGACCCTTAGTTAAAAGCTGAAAAGTGAATTCCCCCAGGGGTACAACTCCCCCATACAATTCACTTAGTAATCACATCCTAGGGTATGAGTGGCACCCTAATTCATACCTTAGGTTTGTAGTGGGTCAACCCTACTATTGTGGGTATGAGTGGGCACCCTTGAGTCATAAATAAAGGGTATGAATCACCCCTAATCGTCTACACAAACCTTATATCAAAAAGTCCATTCCCAATGGAGACTACCCTCTATACGATTGAGTTGCATATGACCCTTATGGATGGGTTACGGTTAAGGAAAGGTTATATCATATAGAAACCAGCATTATACCCTAATATTATGTCCAAGGTAAGAGAGGGGGAGGGGAGAGTTGATACAACCCGTATCTCAGGGGTATGACTCAAACTCCAAGTCATACCCAACTCAGAGACACCAAAAGTTAGTATTTTTCTCATGGTTCAAGACCTAGGTATTCGTTTCACCTATAAACCCTTATTAGACCCTTACACATATAATTTCTCTTCAAGATTTATAGGAAAGTATATTCAACGTTATCATGAAGCACATCGCTTTTTTTTTTTGAAGAAAATGAGTTGACAATCTTACATACACCTTTCTTGGTTTATCTTAGCATGTAAATTATTTCCCTATAATAGGAATGTGAAATACCCTTACATTCTTCTCCCAAATACACAATCCACCTAACTTAGGATTTTGCTTGTAATCCATTATTTAGAATCATGCGATGCATCAACAGAGGTTAAGTACCAAAAAAAATATTTTTAATAGGGTTTAGGTGTTTTAGCATAGTTAGCATTGAAATAAGATAGAAAAATAGGCAAAAAGGATCGAAGTGGTGAATTAGGGAACAATGTTAAGGTTGAAATTTGGCTATGTGACAGGCCAAAAATGGCCTCGGATCATCCTCCAAACAAAGGTTGTCTAGGATTTCACTTTGAACACACTCGAGGCAAGTTCTAGACTACACATATGTTCAAGAATTATTTAAAACATCTCACCACACATGGGATCATACTCATAGGGAGAAAAGTATGTCTCCTAACCAACTTAAGCAATTTGAGCTTAATAAGTTACTTCGGGTCAAGGACTCATTCTTTCAAAAAAATCCAAAAATTGAATTTAATGTCTTACTCAAAAGAGATATCAAAAACATAATTGATCTTTTACAAAAGGAAAATTATATTTTTGTTTTTTTTTTCTCAAAATCATTCCATTTCTTGCTAATGACATTTTGATAGTATTTTAATGTTTTGCCTCTTCCTAACCAATTAATGAAAAACTTAGGTGAATGAAAGGAAATATTATCATTGCAGTTCATAGGATTCTTTTCTCACAACTTCACATATCATCCATTTAGCTCACAAAATACTCATCAAACCAATAGAAACACAAATGACCCTATACCCTTTTAATAGGCATCACCCAATCTATCATAGGGCAAGGAAATCCTTCATGTATCTCAGGTTACTTAGACTTCACCCGGGGATGCTAAGATAAGCACATTAATCGATCAACCCAAGGATGCAACATTCATCATCAATTTTAACAAAAAATCCACCAGTTATTCACTATTAAAAACTAATTGGACGAAAAATATGCTCTAAAATAATCAAATAATTGCCTAAGAGAGTTCATATTAACCTTTAAAAGAACATAAGGTGTTACGTTCTTATTGATATTTAAAAAAACATGTGGTGTACATAAAAGGTAAGAGCTTGAAAACTTGAATAAGAACACATCAGAGCAAGCTCAATGCACTAATTCATCAACAAACACACCATTTGTAATTAGGATAACCCAATTAAATCACTCAGCACTTAATTAAGCAAACAAACTACAAGTGGGTATTTGTGTAGCACAAAGTGTGCACTAGAGTACAGAAGCAATAATTTTTCAATTGACCATCTGAATCATGACACTCATTCTAAAATTTTCATTGCAACAACCATATTAAACCAAATTAAGATCAAATATATTAAATTTAACCCAAAAGAAATCATTGAATGTGATCACTATTCATAACTTAGAGAAAATTTAACTAAGCACCATACCTTGTGAGCTTTTTTAAGAGTAGGAATGATAAAATGAAAGTTCAATATACTTATTTGGGTTTCATTCTTGAGATTCCCTTTCAAATGTATTCTATAACAAACAAACAAGCTAAATATTGAATCAAAACGTATGAAAACATCACGAAAAATTCCTTGGGTTGCCTCCCAAGAATCACCTTAGTTAATGTCGTGGTACAATATCTTTCGAATATCATTTATGTCTCTATTTAGAAGATTTAAATCATGGGCCAAACCTTAGATCAATATATCTTCATGGTACTTTTTGCAAAGGTAAGGGCACAATGATACATTTTTACTTTGAAGGCTTTAACCCTTTACCCAACTTCATAACAGATTTCTAAATAGGCTCATTGGGTATCAATGAGAACATCAAAAAATCACTTGTAAAACATTGGATTTTGCACTTATTACCCTTCAAGTGAGTCTCATCATTTCACACTTATGGAATGATAAACACCAAAATATAAGAATATTTCTCCTTATCTCCTATGTTCATTATTTTCTCGGGTGGTTCGACTTCCATCACATCTATCAAGCATAATGTTGAAAAGTGGTTGGAATAACGTCATATTCCTAATTTTGGGGTCACATCCTTCTTGACATTCTCACCCCTAAATCAAATTGAGTCTTCAAAAAAAAATTTCTTGGATTTTTCTTTCAACTCGAGTATCATAACTTAATTTTAGCATCCATTATTATTTTTGGTTCAGTTGGTTGGAAAATCATAAAGAATTATTCATTATCATGCACACCATCAAACACATGGCTTGATATATTTTATTTATCAACCTCATTCTTAATATTCAATATATTCATGGTATTTAAAAGGTTGGTCTTATCACTCACTTCTTTATTTTTACTTTTCTTTCAAAATGTCAATATGGATTATTGCAAGAGATGTATGTTCTCCCCCATTGTATTCACCCAATCCAAGATAGTTAGGAGCATTGCTTCAAAATCATTGTATCCGACATGCTGTTCTTGCTTTATCACCTTATGAGACCCATCAAAATCATAAGAAGAACTAGTATTTTTATTAGCATAATTAGGGGAGAGAGAATTTGGGTAATCACACCAATGTTTATCTCGACCACAACATAAAGAACAATCATACTCCCAATAGGATTGATATAGTGCACACTCCATTTTTTGAGGATCATATTTATAATTTTACCAAAAGTAGGATCCATCATAATATGGACATGAATCGTTTTGATGAGATTTGTAACAATTAAACTCATATTCATTCCAAGATGCCATAGTGAAACGTATACAAAAAAATCTACCTAACATAAGAAACAAAAGAAAATCACAAATAAATATTCATAAGTTTGAATCCATAAAAGTAACCTAAAATTCTAAACTAACTCAATATGCCAAATTATTCTCCACCAACAGCACTATTTTTGGCAATGCTAAAATTATACGTAGATTTAAGTACATGGAGGTTGTTGTTATTGTAATACCCAACTTTGAGTCTGGGTCTAATCCAGGAGGAATAATGTGAATGGTGATCGAGTAAGTTCAAAATGAAGTTACTTGCTGAATTCAAATCAAGGATATAAGTATTTGGGGATTTTGAACATTTTTAAAGATATAACAATTTTTGGGCATCGAGAATACTAACTCGAGGCTAAGAATAATTAGAGTGTAATCAATTAGGAGCCGATCTTGGGGTCATGCCATTCTTGGTTCAAACTCATGTATAGTAATCAATCATTTATCAAAATTTAGCTCGAGTCTTGTTTAGGCTAGATTTATAGGTATTAGTGTCAATCTTTCAATAAAATATAAATTTCACTCCTGGGTTATTTCTAATACCTCGTTAATATGAAAAAACAACCAATCGAATACCTCAATTAGCACCCTTATTTCTAAGAAAGCTCTATCAAATGATTTAACATAAACAACAAAATTTATTTCTAAGATGATGCCATCACACAAGATAGCTCAAGTTATTGCTCAAAATACCCCTCTCCAAGTACCCCTTTTTAAAGGATGGCATGAAATTCTAAACAATTAGGGTTTTCACCCATAGTTTGTATTTTAAAATTAATGAAAAAACAAAACCCACAACAAAAAGCTAATTAGTTGATAAATAAATAACACCAATGCTCTAACTACCACCTATTTAAGAATGACGTCAAGTGGAACAATTAGATACTTATAAAGATAAAAAAGTAAAGATATATAAAAATTTCCACCAAATTGATCCATGAAAGATAACAATAATAAAATTCAAACTCTAAACTTTAATAAATCTTTAGTGAAAATTATTAATCCTTTATTTAGGAATTACTATAATGTCTTATTAACTTAATTTTAGTACAATAGTCTTCCTAGGGTGAAAATTATGGTTCATGATGGATAAACAATGGTGAAAATGGGCTAAAAACCCCTACTTAAGCCCTAATTCCACATTTGCCAAAAATTACTAAAATTCCTCCATGCTCTTGATAAGTTTTTCCGATCTACCATGATTACCATCTCTTGACCGAGTTTGAAATCCCCTAATTATGGCATTCATATAGTGATCACCCTCTATTAACTTATTGACTTTTCATGATTGCAACCTTCAGGCTGCGATGGCGCTACCTGAGCGTTGATTCCAGGGCTTGTATTTTAGCTTTTGTTCTTTTTGCTCATATTTCTTGTCTTCCACCTTTTTCTCAACTTATTTTATCAAGTTTCCTTGATGATATTCCTATTTTAACTTTGACCTACACAAATGAGCATTATGTAAGAAATTAGCAACAAATCTATGAAAAAACATGATATTTTAGGCTTTAAAGGTGCTAGAAAGTTGTAAAATTGATTACTTATCAAGGCTCTGACCCTTTCTAAACTTTTATGATAATTTAGCCTCAAAGTTTACCCACAAGAAATGGATTTACGTACAAATATTCGTTTAGTCACAACTTGATTCGTGCATTATTATATATACATATTAATATCTTTATTAATAGATGAATTAGATGATAATGATTAAGGTTATTGGAAATGTTATATTGATACTAGGTTAGTGTGTACGAGTACTCTCGAACCCCCAAGGGGCCCTTCATGCCAACGAAGAGTGGTCACCATAAGTCCTTTCTTTGTAAGCCATCAAGCTGAAGGTAGTGTATACACTAGGTTACATTATGTACTTGGTTATAATAGCTTATTATAAATTAAAATTTCCATTTATCCTTACATGTGCATTGCCAATCAGTAGTATGCACCTATATCTATCAACCTTTGGAGGGTTGTACAAGTATAAGAGATGAGAATTGGTTGCGGGGTGTTATGTGTTGATTGAAACTTATGGATTATGGGGATCATTTTATAAATTATTTATAAAGTCTAGACGATTATTATATTATGTTATTATTATTATTAGTTTATGACAGGTTGATTACTGGACTGGTATTGAGATTTGAGGTATAATTTTGATTTTTTTCTTGGTGGTTTCTTTAATATAGATATTTATCTCACTTTTAGACATATGGTTATGAGATCTTGATAATATTAATACTAGTTCCTACTATGACTAGGAGGCCTTAAGATGCTAGTATGACTACTTTAGTTTGTACCTTTAGGTTACCCTTGTTTATGTATATACATATATATATATATATATATGTAATTATTGTATTGCCCTATATACCTCTTTTCCTTTAGTTCATATTGTATATCCATTCATTAGCCTTGGATACTATTATATATATATATATATATATATATATATATATTCTTTATCTGTTCTTTATTTATATATGGGCTAGCAATATATGGTACTATGCTAGGTTTCTGAGTATGCCTAGAATTGTATAGTTTATTCTTATCATCTTCTTAGGATTACTATGTTAGTCCCCCAGATATTTTAGCATAACGTACATTCATGTTTACATGTTATGAATATTTGCATTATTTTTGGAGCTTAGTCAATAGTTTCCTACTGAGTAGTACATATTTTATACTCATACTATGCTTCTATAGCCTGTAAATCATAGTACAAGTTCTCACCATTGTTGTGTGTGTCGTGCTAAGTAGCTATAACTCAGAGACAAAGGATGATCTCTTAGCATTTGGAGTATTAGTATTCTCTATTCTGTGTACTAGACTAATCTCTATAGTGTATTTAGAGATGGGTTGTACAAATAATATTTTTTTAGTAATTTATTCTATAATCTTATTACATTAGAAGCTCTTGTACTAATTCCACTATGTTTTAGGACCTTCTTGTGTATTTTAGCATTTTTACTATATTTATTCCACATTCTTCCTTTATTTCTCTTGGTAGTCCATTACTAGTAGTTTTGGACTATGGGTTTGCTTAGCTACTAGTGGGGTATATTATTTACCTCATGACCTTAGAATTACATCATGATAAAGAAGATATAGGGCATTCGTAGGAAATTCTATTCTTGACTCCTTGATGTATCTTTAAGAGGATATAGGGCATTCATAGGAAATTCTATTCTTGACTCCTTGATGTATGACTATATTTATATGAGACTCAAATATATTTCTTGACTCTATTCTTTCCTAGATAGACAGATACGAGGTTTTTGATAGATGCAGATAGGACTTTGGTACATAGATGGATATCAAAGATCTTTTGCATCAGTCAGTGGATTTAGGGCCTGCCTCATACCTGATGGAACTCATGACTGCTTCATCCTTTCAAGATTAAGCATTTGGGACTGTAAGTCTTTTTATGGATACCTCATGGCCAGGTATGACATTTGGTTCATAGAGTAATTCTCAAGCTAGAGCTGAGTGTGTTTGTATTTATCAGTTTTTTGGTCTATTTTAGAGTATCAAAATTTTTTTTGACTTGGCTAAACATATTCCTATGCTATATCCTATCCAGCATTAGTTAGTGCACAAAATTATTAGAGGATTAGCTCTGCCACTGCATTTTGCATTAGTGCATTTGATAATAGTTGTTTATTTCTTCTGTCAGGTTGTTGACTATGCGAGGGCCATCAAGAGAGAATGTATTGAGACTTATGGAGGTTCCGGTAAGAGGACAGGTCATCGATATAGTATAATTGGTATTCTATTAAAGATTGAGGACACTTTTGGTAGAGGTCAGCTTTATCTGCAACCTATTAGTTCTATACAGGTTGTGTCATAGACTATGGGTGCCTCATATATTTTTAGTGAACATAGTGGGTAGAGTTCTCATTAGACCAGGTGGAGTATTCGGTATGGGTCTTCAAGCCATGATGGTTACTTTAGATCAAGATAGGCAGCAACTCTAGGTATTTTAGGAGTTTGCCATGGTTATAGTGTAATTATTCAATGGTTTAGAAAGTGTCCCAGATGTGAGTTTGTTTCTCCAATAGAGTTAGTATATATTCCCCGCCAGCCTAGGTCTCCTATTATTTGTTATAATTATAGGGAGGATGGTTATTTCAATAAAGAGTACCCTTGGTGTTAATTTGTCAGCCAGTTAGGATCAATATGTGTTTCACTCTAGGTTAGGGCTTCAAAGGTTTCCTATGACTATAGAGATATTGATCATTAGTCTATAGAGTGTCCTAAACATGGCATTATTAGGCATTTAGATCATTCAGATCAGTATCATAGTGTACAACACTATCAGTTATAGGCAGTGCACTTAGCACCTTAGTTGATAATTCAGTTGCTCAATCAATGTTTAGACCTGCTTAGATTCATTCTTTCTTGGTACATTACGCATATGACTTCGGATTCCACCATGATAATGCACTTTTTATTTCCATTCTTTACCTTTTTATTTGAGTGTATTTGGGTTCCCATGCCATTCAATGATTGTATGCTTTAGTAGGTTTATATCGATAGTTATGTGCCTTTATATAGATTTCATGACTATATGACTCCCCCAATTGATAATTTTCTTTACTAGTGGATACAGTAAATTAATGTTGATATTTACCTGTGGTAGCATTGGGGTTTGACTCCCACTTACCTTGGCATATTGGCTTTCTTGTGTCTCTATTGTGGAACTTGTGATTAATGTTCATTATTGGTACAAAAAAATTTGATATTGATATTTATATTACTATTGTTATGATTGTCATTTCTTAACGTTTATCAATCCTTCCTTAGTAGCTGGCAAGGCTAACATTATCTAGTTAGAATTCCTTCCTCGCATTGCTGATTCATTGGCTTGGGCGGCTAGCTTGGTTTGATGATTTCTCTCTTGTAGCAAGGTGAGTTTGTTTATTTTCTTTTTAAGTTGGTGAGGTTAGACCCATTATTGAGTGGGTTATAGTAGTGAAGGTAAGTTGTCCTTCTATGGTTTATTTATGGTTCTAGAGTTGACACTAGACTATACTGTCCATTTCTAGGATTGAGGTTCTTGCACTTGTCTCCTAGGTTTCAAAGGTTTTGGTATTAGCTATCCCTTTTTATGTGACTCATTTAAGAAGTCGACTAGTTTGGGGTTCGCTTTTATTGTTGGACTAGTTCATTGCTCGATAGTGGTTTTGATGTTGATATCAAGAGGATTTAGATTTTGTCTTTTAGGTCCTTCGGGTTCATCTTCGGGTGATGGTTTGCTCTTTGTATTGGGGTAGAGTTGGATAATCTATTTTTACTATGATATGGTTCTTATCTTAGTGGAGTTAAAAGAATTGGAGATAGGTGATCTTTCATGTGACCACTTGTAAAGATGGTAGCTGACTATTCGTTGCTGAGGTGGAATATTTGATTGACCAATTTCTTGCTAAAGTTTTATTTCTCCACATTGCTAAAGTTTTATTTATCCAGATCACTAAAGTTTTGCTCATGACTAGTGTGGCTTGAATCCTTTAAGAGTTCTTGAGTATGCATTGGTGGTTAATCCCTCTAATGGATAAGGAGTTTCTTGTGTTTTCAGCCAATGATTTATCCTCTATTGTGATTTTTCTCTTAAACTATGTTTTGATTTCGTCTATAACATTATCGAGAAGATACTTGTAGGATTTGGATACTAAGGTCGATTGGGTATTTTATCTTAGATTACTCTTGTTATCTTAGTTTTAAATTTAACACCTTGGAATGAAAATTTGGAGGTTATGATAGGTTGGAAGTGTGGATGCCTGCCCAAATGTAGGGTAGTTTGGGAAAGTTGAGATCGAGCGGTTCGACCTAGGCATTAAGATTAAGCTTGGAGTTGTAGAGCTTTGATACAACTTTTCATTTGTAGATTTGTCTCTATTCATATTTCATCTATAGGTTTTCTAAGCATACATCTTACTTACCTACTCATCTTCTTATGTTTAGATGGATTGTGGTTAGTAATTTTTCAGATGATCGTCCATGGACATGGTATTGGTTCATTTAGCATTGGCCTCAGTTTCCAGTTATTGCTAACATTTTGGATGATATACCTAACAAGAGTAGTATGATTGAGTTGGGTTTAGCATAGCTCCATCCTTTGTTGATGGGACATCATGGGGAGGATCGTTTGGTGGTGAATGTTTTTGCTACAAACTGTCTGCTATCAGTTTTAAGGGTTATTATGACCAGCTATGGCATTGGCATAGATAGCAGACATTGGTTATCACATTTTGTGTACCCAGGTAGAACTATATGGGTTTATTCTCATGCTTGACATTATTGATTTTTAATGGATCAACTTCAATTCATCCAGGTTAATGTTATGGTGTTGCGCGGGTAGGACATAGGTGACTTTCTTCTTGGTTTAGAGTGGATAGCAGGTTAGGAAAGGTTATAGAAGGTAATATTTGGATTTGGAGTTGGTTGCATGACTCATGCCTTGGTTTGACTTTGGCTTGGATGAGTTTTTGTTTGATTGTGCTGGCATTGGAGAGGTATTAGTGTGTCGTAGTATAGGCTCGCATGTATCAACCTTTCTCAATTCAATTGGAGGCTAGTTTGTGGTTGAGGTTGAGTTTTTGATGTTTGAGAGTGAAGTGTGGAAATTGGTTGGATAAGGTATGCTTGTGGCAAAATCCTGTGGAAGCATCATTTCTTTTTGCAGGTTATCTGGGAGGTCATGCCCAGAGCATGCGGACCCTATACCTCATCCCTTAGAGATTTTATGATATTTCTATCCATTGACTCTCGCAGACAAAAGTGCCTTTAGTAGTGTATATTGAATGGACCTCCAAGTCATTTACTCAATTAGCATGTGTTTCTAGCATTTTGATCCTTTCTACAGTGGTTAAAGGTTTTTTTTTTCCACTTAGCTGAATTGTTGGTTAGGTTATTAGACAATTCGTCTGAATTATAGGCTCATTTCCCTATTTTGGAGCTTTCACTAATTAGGATTTGATCTCGGGCTAAAACTATTCATAGATGACCTCAGATGAGAATTCTAATAGTGTCATCAACTCTGGAACATTTATTTTAGGCTACGGGGACCCTTGCTTTAGGTCACGAGGCTTCCAAACTTGCACTAATGTACGAATTACATGAAAAATAGTAATATAGTGTGGACCCCACATTCATTTGAAATGATCTCAGATGAAAGTTCTGATATTTCTAATTGATTTGGAACTTATTTAACAATCAATTTGCACCATTGAATTAGTTCATAGGGTTCCGAATGAGTTTGGGGAGTAAAAAATAAGTTTTTGAATTTGCTGGTCCTGGTCTTGTCATGAAAGCGACCATTTGACCACATTTAAGACCATTTGACCAGGTCACTAAAGTGAAATTTTAATCGTGTTCGTGACCATTGCAGATGGTTAAGACTGAAATCGAACCCTTTTTCATTTTTTTGACATTTTGGGAGCTTGGATGCTCCGATTTTGATGAGTTTTGATGCATTTTTCTGGTACATTCATTGCCTATTAGTTTAGAACTCTATTTTTTCCATTTCAAAAGAACTTATAATTTATTTTATAGGATTTCCATCCAAGTTTAGAATCACAATCCCATTTTCACCATTTTTGGGGTTTTGGAGCTCAAATTTGACTGATTCCGAAGGAGTTTTCGTGATTTCATCCATATGTAATTTTTCTAATATTATAATTATCATTTTCCCCTCTATTTCATCTTTTAAACAACTTCAAATTCTTGATTTGAAAATGGGTTTTTGTCGCGACCCAAACAAGGGTATAGTCCTGACAGATATCTCAAGTCTACCGAGGATCGGAGACCACCCCTTATGGCTAGCCAACCAAAACACAATATGAATAACATCAGACGATAACCAAATATATAAGCAAGATAGATAAGATAACCAAAAGGGCCAGGAGTACAAAACAATAACCATTCCCATACTTTGTCCACAAAAGCATCTAAACAGAATACCAAGTTAGGTTGGGACATGCCACGACCATGGACAAAACAGGAATCTAAAATATGAAAAAAACTTATGGGATTTGGGTACTCATAAAGAAAAATATAACAAGTAAAGCATTACAGAAGAGTGAGGCTCACCACTTCAGCAAAACACGACATGCGTTCTAATTTATCAAAAGTTGCAAAGGGGTAAAAGAGGTGTCCTTGGACACTACATTATGAAACAATGCAACATCCTAGGACAGTCAGAGGGGCTAGTGCTAGCATGTAACTAAGGGAAAGGGAATTAAATAATGCCAAGTACACATAGTCCAAAAACCATATGCACAAATTCATATACATATATATAAGATTTTGGGATAGGTAAAAAGGTTTAACAGGACATTTAAAACCATTAACCTGGACTGTGTAGCTCTAACGGTCCAAAGGGTACACATAATATGGGTTCATCTCCCCCTGCTGAAAGGGTCCCAACACGTGTTAGCAATAGAAACTAGGAAAATCCAAGGGCTAAAGACACCAAGGATCCAACAATTCCAAATATATATATATATATGTGTGTGTGAATTATTCACATTGTCACCGAGACCCCCATGCCGACAAATATGATTTCAAGTATTAGTATAAGGGAACCTTCACCTTCCACAAGGAACTAAACAACTTCTTTAATCCCAAATTAAAACCATTTGCACATTCCCATCCATTAAAACAATGAGTCATCTATTAAGGAATTTACCGAATAGTATCGTCATACCAATTAAACTTATAAGACATTTAATTATGCCATTCTAAACCAATTGGCTAAATGGACTCCCAAGTTCTAAATTAGTAACCAATCAATGGAAACCAAGGCCTTTCAAAACAATTTAAAACCAAACCATGGACACCAAGCCCTTCAAAAACCATTTTTATTTGTTTAGCAATTAATGTAATGCAATCGTTTAGTAAAGTAAGCAAAATCATGTAATTGTCCATATTTGAAAACAAATTATGGAAGTAGCTTGAGTTTAATACCAACTCCAAACCAAAAACCATAATTTTGGGGGAATGTTACGTCCCTATTCCCATCCACCTTACCCATGCACAATTTTAAATCAAAGTCCACAAGATAAAACATGAATAACAATTCTAAAACTATGGGAAAATCAACCAAGTAGCAATCATTAAAAACGCTCAACCCATCATTCAAAATCCAATAATTAAATTCAGATAAACCATGATTAAACACATGATTTATATAAAACCAAGTTATGCAAGAGATACATGCCGTCAAATAGCAAGAATTTTGGAGAAGAAACCATAATTCGAACCCTAGATGATTAACCTTTTGAAACACTATCTTTGTTCTTGACCTTAGGAGTTTGAGAGAAAACATAGTGCGTTTTGATTTGATGAATGATGAAATAGAGCCATTTAGATGTTTTAAGTCATGGAAAAATAATGGGGTGGAAGGAAAAGACCATAATTCCCTTATTAAAAACATGTAGGAAAACTGTCACCAGTCGTTACGAGTTAGGTTACGACTCGTAATGACTAGCTATGAATCTTTGCATAGACTAGTAGTCTGGATATAAACATTGAGTACCTATACTGTTATGGTTATTAGTCCCTCCCCGTGAATAGTGACTATACCTTATGACTCATAGGGTCTTAATTATGGTCAGTACAGAAACATTGGACAACCTTACTAGTTAGCTATGATAGGCACTACACGAATCGTACCGAGTGACTATGACTCATCACCTAAGTCGTAGTGTAGGCAGTGAGCTCAATTACAACGAAAATTTTGAGTCCAGGGTATTATATTACCCCTCTTAGATCATTCGTCCACAAATAAGGAGTTAAGGTATCCATTAGCATGATAGTAAGAAAGAATATAGACACTGCCCATACCAACCATAGTAGTTTCATAAAGCCTCTATCAAAAAGAAAAATAATATTCAGTTGGGACATGACCCCAACCATAGCCAAAACTAATATCCATGAAATAACCAAATTATTCAAAAACATCCATGATATGAAATGGAGCCATTCAGAGTATGGAAGTTCACTATTTAAATCTAATAGTTGATCCTGAATTTGAACACTAATTAGGAGGAGTAAAATGGTCGATCCCTGTATCCTGTGGGGATATAACCACCCAAAGATGAGTTAAAAGGTGAATGCTAGCAAGAAACTTAGGATAAGGATAAAATAGTGCCAAATATTAAACCTAAGAAAACTAACCACTTATATTCACAACCATACATATATAAACATATATATGTATAACCATGTCGAGAAATAAAATTGGGTTTTGCGTGTATTTAAAACCATTAACCTTGGTATGGTTAGCTTAACTGTCCTAGACATACCCACGGCCTATATGTGTCCAGTGTAACCACCTGAATGGACCCCGATGTATATAGTCATACAAACCTGAGATACCATAGGAGTAGGGGATTTTGAACTACCCTTCGATCTCTAGAATATATATGTACAAGTGTACTTCAAGGATTTCCATGTATTTCATAAGTATCATTTATGGTCGCCATGACAAACCTTCGTGTCGGCAAACATAAGATTCTAGTGTTCGTCTATTGGACTCACACCCTGCCATTATTGACCAATTAAAACCATTACCACACAACGTAACCATCAGTCCATTTATTATTAACCCAGGCTATCATTAGTGATATTGTCATACCGACTATAGATAACAAGCAATATTCCATTACCAAGTTATACCATGCAATAGTTCAATGAAAATCCTACAATTTAACCAAAAGTGTTCTCATAGGCATTTTATCAAACATGTTTGGGACATAGTGTTTTGAAATCCAAAACAAATTACCAATTAACCATTCCCATGCAACCAATTGTTCAAACCACCATAATAATTGTAAAGCATAAGTAAATGACATAGGAAACGATAAACAACAATTTATAACCTAGACCACAACATATATACTAGAAAACCCAAAACCATACAACATTCATTCCATGAAAACAAATCATAAATTATGCCTTTTGTTGGAACTAAAAATGAGGGAGAAGTAACTTGCCTTAGATTAGAAGATGATCGAGAAAAATCACCATAGAAAGCCCCTAATAGATCCTATGGATGAAACCCTAGCCTTCCTTAACCTCTAAAGCCTTGAGAGAATTTAAGTTTACTTTAAGAGAATTTCTAAGTGTTTAAGATTAGAAAATAGGGTAAATAATATGCTAAGACAGTAATAAGTCATGGGGTCCAAAGGGGTTATAAGTGAATGTCCAAATTACCCCCAACTTAAACTGCATTAAATCCCCGTAGGTAGATATGACCACTCTACATGATTCGTACCCTAGGGTGTGAGTGGTACCCACCAATCCTATCCTAACTAGAATCTCAACCCCTACACTGACCCACATATGACACCCAAGTCCCTCTTATAGCCAATCAAATGATTGTACCCACAAACCATACCCATTCCAAAAAACAAAAACAAACCATCCAACATTGTACAAGATACCATTGGCAACATACCACTCGTACCCCAAGGTCCGATTAGTATGCACCAACTGTACCTTATACATAAAGAAGTACAACCCACTAACCAACAATGGTTATTTATGATGAAAACCATACCAACCATACTGCATCATACGACTAGTACCCCTTAGTCATATGATGTTAGGAAACTAGAAATCTACGAAATATTCCAAGGTTTCAAAACCCATGTTGTTTCAGTGTCCCCTACTAGGATCATTCATCCAGGAATGATCGACAAGTTAGTACAAACACGACTTACAACCCTTAGATGCCTCTAGTTTTCCTTTAACAAACTCAGAAAATGAAGTTTCAAGAAAATCTACCTTTCTTGTTAAAAAGGTAAAAAACAAAGATATGATCATGAACACATACCTTCCATATGAATATCCTAAGCCGAGAAAAAATACAGTTACTTGGTCTCCATGTTCTCTACCGCTTCCTATGTAGGCTTTTCCTCCCTGTGGTTCTACCAAAGAACTATAACCGAGGCCACATCCTTATTTTGCAATTGACGAACCTGTCGATCTAAGATCTCTATCGAGATCTCTTATTAAGACAAAGCATCTGAGATATCCAATATTTTCAAAGGAACAATCGATGACGGATCACTTATGCAGTTTTACAATATGGAGATATGCAATACCAGATGAGTAGATCTCAAAATTGAAAGAAACTCTAATTCATATGCCACATTAGCAATCCTCCGCAAAACCATATAAGGACCAACATACCGAGGACTAAGCTTCCCCTTTTTCTACAAAACTGTATGACTCCATGGGAGATACCTTAATGAATACCTTATCCCAAACCTCAAACTTCAGGTCTCTACACCTTACATACGTATAATACTTTTGGTGACTTTGGGTGGCCTTACACCTATCCCCAAAGACCTTTACCTTTTCCATTGCCCAATAAACCAAATCTATACCAAATATATCCACCTCACCAAGCTCAAACCACCCAATTGGATATCTACATCTCCTACAATACAATGCCTCAAAAGGAGCCATCCCAATACTAGAATGACAACTTTTACTGTAATCATACTCTGCAAGAGGTAGATGCTCTACCCAATTTCCACCATAATCAATCACACATGCAAGAAGCATATCCTCCAATGTCTGAATAGTCCTTTCTGCTAGCCCATCCGATTGCGGGTGAAACGCAGTACTCAGACTAACTTAGTCCCCAACCTTTTATTAAAAGATCGCTAGTAGTAAGATGAAAACCACGTAACACAATAAGAGAAGATTGAAGCAGGTACCCCATGCAGCTTCACAAACTCATGAAGATACAACCTCGCATAATTGTCAGTTGAAAAGTTAGTCCTCATTGGCAAGAAGTTACCTAAGTTTGTCATCCTATCCATGATATCCCAAACAAAATCAAATTTGTTCCGAAACTGAGGAACACTAATATGAAAATCCATAATGATCGCCTCCTATTTCTATCCCGATAATTCAATTTCTTGGTACAACCCTTCAAGCATCATATGCTCAACTTGTACTAATTGATATACCATGCACCTGGCCACAAAATCAACCACATCCCTGTTCATACCATTCCAATAATACATCTCATTGAGATCATGATACATTTTGTTGAATGAGGATGCAAAACTTAGCAAGATTCATGCATCTCAGCCAATATCCTTTTGCACAAGCCATCGACATCCGGAACACATAGCCTCCCTTGGTATCTCAAGGTTCCATCACCACTAATATGAAATACCATTACTTTTTTCCCACATACATCACCCTTGATCTTCATCAAGACAGGATCCAACATTTGTTTCTTCTTGATCTCTGCACTGAGAGACAAACGAACAAATTCTTGTAGCAATATACCACCGTATTTGAGTCTAAAAGATGGATACCAAGATTATCCAAATGGAAAATATCCTTTACTAATTTCTCCTTCTCCTTATCTAAATGAGATAAAATCCTAATGGATAACCTACTAAGAGCATTCACAACAACATTAACCTTACCTGGATGATAAACGAATCTCATATCATAGTCCTTGAGAAAATCAATCCATTTCCTCTGCCTAAGATTAAGCTTTTTCCTAGTGAACACATATTGTAGACTCTTATGATCAGAAAAGATGTCCAGGTGCACTCTATACAAATAATACCTCCATATTTTTAATGCAAATACAATCGCTAAAAGCTCCGAATCATTATTAGGATAGTTTCTCTCTTGCACTTTCAACTGCCTAGAAGCATATAAAATTAACTTCCCATGCTGCATCAAAACATAACCAAGTCCCACCCATGATGCATCATAATAAACCACAAACCCTAATTGCCTTCAGGCAAAGTCAAACCAGAGTTTATTTTAGCTTATCCTTCAACTTCTTTAAACAACTCTCACAAGCATCTGACCAAGTAAATTGCACCTTCTTCTGAGTCAACTGAGTAAATATGGCAGATATTATTGAAAATGTTTCCACAAACCTCCTATAATACCTAGTAAAATACAAGAAGCTCTTAATATCGGCTGGATTCATTGTTCTAGGCCGCCTCTTAACCATTTCAACTATTTGTGGATCCACCATGATCCCCTTACTAGAAATAATATGACCTTGAAAAGTGAGAATGTTTAACTAGATTTCACATTTTGAGAATTTGGAATACAACTACTGTTCTTTCAAAGTTTGCAATACCATCCAGAGCTAATTGACATGATCCACCTCACTCTTAGAATATACTAGAATGTCATAAATTAAAACAATAACAAAAAGATCCAAAAACTGATGAAATACCCTATTCATCAAATACTTGAATGCCGTTGGGGCATTGGTCAACCAAATGACATCACCAAGAACTCAAAGAGCCCATACACAATTGTCTTGGTGATATCCACCTCCCTAATCTTAATCTAATGATACCTTTATCGAAGATCTATCTTAGAAAAGAATTTGGCACCTTGTAACTAATAAAACAAGTCATTTATCCTTAAAAGAAGATACTTGTTCTTAATCATTTCCTTATTCAACTACCTAAAGTCCATGCATAACTGAAAGGAACTATCCTTCTTAAGAACGAATAACATCGATTGACCCTATGGGAATACAATAGGATAGATGAAACCCTTATCTAAAAGATCCTTAAGTTTTTCCTTGAGCTTCATCAGCAAAGCTCGAGCCATTACATAAGGAGGAATAGATATTAGATGAGTGTCCAGAACCAAATGAATCCCAAACTTAATCTCCCTATCTAGAGGAACACCAAGAAGATCATTTGAAATGACATCAGGAAACTCATTTACCATCGAAATTGAATGCAAAGGAGGACCTTCCTAGTTAGAACATTTAACCCAGACCAAAAGATAGCGAAACTCTTTGGAGATTAATCTCAAAGCTTAAAGATATGAAACAAACCACCCCTTAGAAGTTAGGGAACCACCCTACCATTCAATAACCGGTTCACATGGGAACCCAAAGACAACCCTACGGGTTCGAATATCTAAGGATGAATAGCACGAGTGTAATTAGTCCATCCCCAGAATAACATCAAAGTCCACTGTATCTAACTCATACAAATGGAGTAGGGTCTCCTTACTACCAATAGATACCACATACACCTTATAGACTCTTTTAGAAACCATAGAGTCACCTACTAGAGTAGAAAAAAAAAGGATCAATAATAAACTTTGGGTTAAAACAAAATTTCATAGCCACAATTGGTCATATAAGAGAAAGAAGACCCCAAATCAAGAAAACAATAAACATCTCGAGATAAGAGTTTCAACATACCTGTAACAACATCTAGAGGTGCCTCAAATGCCTTGCAAGTAGTAAGAGAATATAACCGATTCCCGCCTATACTGACAACAAAAACTAAAATATTTACAAAAGAAACACCCTTTAATGTAGGAGTAGATGAAAAGGTAATCGGGGCCTTATTTTCTCCCGAAGATACCTTACCAATTGGATAATTTCTTAGTATATAGTATGGCTTACCATATGTGAAACATTTGTCCCTTTTTTTCTCACAAAATCCCTAATACAACCAACCACAGAACTAGCAAGTAGGACATAATAAAGATAATTAGGCCCCATTAGCCAAAGATTGGGCACCTGATACCCTGAAGTTATCTCCACCTTCCTGATACCTATCACCTATTTGCTTTTGGTAGGGAGCACTAGTTGTGGAGAAGGAACTAGAGCTCTTTCACTTCTTCTTTGCCCATTTCTCACTATCTTTATCTCTTTGTTGACCAACTTGTTTGGAGAACTTGAACTTCTTTCTATGCCTTTCCTCTATCTTATCGTATTTCTTCTTTTTTGTCCTCCAGTTGTTGCATATGAACAACCAATATAAAAATATCCATATCCTTAATCAGCAATGAAGTCTTTGATTCAATGATGAAATCCCGAGACTATCCTAAGGCAAAATTTCTCATATTATCTCTCATGTAAGATACAAATTCCAGAGAATACCTGGGAAACTAGTGAAATTTCAAGGTATACTCATCGACCGATATCTTTCCTTATTTTAGATTAACAAATTCCTCTGCCTTTTCTTCCCTCAACTTTCATGGAAATTAACAGTTTAGAAAAGAATTGGAGAAAGTCTCCCACATTCATGAATCATCAACATCATCACCCCTCGCTTGATCCCATTTCTCTTACTATTGGAATGCCATATCCTTTTGCTGATAAGAAGAAAAATTCACCCATTCCATATTCTTTGCCTGTATGACCATAACGATCTTTTCCATCTCATCCAAAAAACCCTATGGATACTCCTCCACCTTAACACCAGTATAAGTTGGAGGATTCAACCTTATAAATTGCCCAATCCTTGGGGCTTTTTAAGATGAAATTCAAGATACACCATGCTTAGCTTAAGAAGCTACCAACTGAGCAATCATATGAATCAACTGAAGGAACTCTACATTTGTCACACTAGCCTTTCGAGGACTAGAAGGAACCGATGGGAATCCAGAAGTATTAGTAACTAGACCCCTAGAATGAGTATGGATCCCTTGAGTGGACCGTGTCCCATCAACCTCATTACCAGTTTTGACAAAATGCATTTCGTGAGCTTCAGATCATCAAGGCACGACCTAAAAGATAAGTAAATAGAAATTAGAAGAATACAAGGCCTTAGACTCTAAGCTTGAAATGACAATACAAAGAAAGAGAAATAGTTCCTAAATACTTTGTATCTTCTCCCTTATGAGTGTGGCATACAACATACCCCTAAAGAGACTCTACTTGATACGGCTCTATGGACTACCCAATTGACCATGAGTTAAAGGCTCTGATACAAGCTTGACATGACTTAACTCAAGGGCTTATCGTAATGGGCATCACAAGTCCAACCAGGTTCAAATACCATCCCGTTACTTAACCCAACCTCCAGCTGCATATACTGAGTCAGCTAAATTTTGAGCATATAACAAAATAATGTAATTGTCTAATTCTAGACTCTGGGATAGGTCTATGATTGTGACTAACCAAAATGTGTCCAACCCTCTGAACCAAAATAAACCATTTAATATGTAAAAACAAAAACAAAAACCAACTTTCTATCCATAACATAACATAAAAGGATGGAACAATCATAAATCTAGTCCGACAACAAGGCTGACATCACTACCAATACCGCCCTACACACATATTGTACTTCCATAAAGACTCCATCCAAAAGAAAACAATATCCGATTGGGATATTACCCCAACCATAGACAAAACCAATATCTATGAAATAACCAAAGTATGTAAAAACATCCATGATATATAATGGAGCCTTACAGAGTATGGAAGCGCACCACTTCAATAAAATATTCGATCCCAAATTCAAACACTAAGAAGGAAGAGTAGAATGGCCAGTTCTTACATTACGTGGGGATACAGCCTCCCGAAGACAGGTTAGTGGATGAATACTATTAAGAAACTCAGGATAAGGATAAAGTTGTGCAAACCATTAAACCCAAGTAAACAAACCACATGCATCACAACCATAAATATATATATATATATAACTATACCGGGAAACGAAACCAGGTTTGGAATCTACTAAAAATCATTAACCCGAGTTCGTGTAGCTTAACTGTCCTAGAACTACCCACGGGCTATATGTGTCTAGTGTAAGCCCTAAATGGTCTTTGATACATGTAGCCACATAAATTGGAGATACCACAGGAGTAGGGTATTCCAAAGTACCCTTCGTTCTCAATGATACATATATACCAGTGTACGTAGAGGATTCATGTGTACCTCATGATAACGCTCAATCTATAGCTCTTGTAAGAGTGTAAAGCGGTCGTTGTCAAATATATAACCCAACTGGGTTGGGTATCGATCCCACAGGGAATAGCCGGTCAATAAGTAAGCAAAGATTATTAGACTTTTGGTGAAAGTCTCATAAAAAGGCGGGATTGTAACGTGTAACCAAAATAATAGAGTAAAAACATAAATTAGCAAAGTAAGAAGAAAGAATGTTTGGTACGATGTTAATCAATGAGAATTGAGAGTTGGGGTTATGTCCACCTTATGAGTTATACGTCTCTATTGGCTATGAGTTATGCGGAATTCAGACATGCATGTACTTATAGAGAATTGTATTCTATGGTAAATCCAAGCGTCTTTCGTCCTAACAAGGACTATTTTGCTTTAACTCTTTTGAGCTTAAAGCGTATCTAATGGTAGAAATTCTCCAAGAGGTTAATTCAGTTATGGCACTAACTTTTTAACAGGGATTCGTGCCCTATTACCTTGGCATTAATGCTATACTGGCGTATTCTATGCGTTTGCAACCACAAGAATTTGCATTAAGATGAAGAGAATAATGATATAAGCAGCATATGTGTTGCGAATTCACAAACTCATAGCAATAGATAGTATCTCATACGGCTTCCATAACACCAACAGAGAAGTTTAGCTACTCATGAGTGCGATGGAACTCACAATAGACATTATTATTATTATACCACAATAAAGATATCACGTGTAGTATGGTCTTGTATGGCTTTAGGTGTGAACTCCCTTTCAAAGTAGCTTTTCTCTTGTTGTGGAATTTAAGAATTGAATAGATGAATAGAAGAAGAATAAAAAAGTAGAATTAATGGAAGAATTAGAAGTAGTAGTGAATGATTAAAATAATGTTATGTGTCTAAAAACTTCAGCAAAATAAGGTATTTATAATACCCATATCCTATTCCTTTATGGCTACTGCGTACTTATCCTAATCCTAATAAATTACTGCATCATTATCCTAATCCTTATAGGTTACTGCTGATCCCCAAAGTCTTGGAAAATGATGTTTTTGCCCGGTACAGGTTTCCCATGCGTCACTTTTGGTTCTAGGCATCCAAGCTCTCCTTCTCTTCTTTCGTGAAGCTTCCTTTGGCATCAAGTTATCCATAAAATGCTGAAATCTGCATCATTTATACCTGAAAACTTGGTAATCACGTTTGTTAGCTCACTTACAGGAAAAAGGACTAAAAGTGCATGAGTTATATATTTTGTCCTCAAAACGTACATAAAATATGGGTAAATTAAAGCACTTTAGGCGTGTAAATACGCCTATCATCAATACCCCACACTTAAAGCTTTGATCGTCCTCGAACAAAGTATCATGTCCTTCTCAACATCCACTTAGGGTTTCACAGTAACAACCCAAAATATTCATCAAGACAGGCACGACACTTATTACAAAGAGTAGTTTTCTAATCACTTCTAGAAACAATTCAACCTCCAATATAGACTCGTGATGATGACTAATTCATATTCAAAAGTTAAGGCACAAAAAATCATACAAACTACCCAAAACTCATCAACCATGTGCGTCTCACATAAGATATTACCCATAATCACTCACAAGTATTGCATTTTTCAAAACATGGGTATAATATTTTCCTTGCTCTCACTCTCACAAAGAATTCATATGTTGCAACTGATGACCATAGGCTTGCCCTTAGTGTAATGCTCCACTAAATATCAGAATGCTAAGCTTAGGATCAAATAGGTCTTTACAGGTTGTAATGTAGGCTAAGGGACGGGTAGGACTATTTTGGCCAGAAATAGTGACTACGTTCCTAAGCGCTTTAATACATCACATTATGCCATTTATGCTTTCTTTCAGACAACCTTTCTACTTTCTTTTAATCTACCACCCTTTCTCACCTCTTTTGTTTTTTCAATTTTGAACAGAATTAACTTTTTATTTTTCTTTTCCTTTTTCTTTTCATAACGCACCTCTTATGATAGCAATTATTTTTCATAACAAATTCAAGCACCAATACACTCTAAGGCACTATTCTCACCCAATTTCCTTTTATTTTGTCACATTACTTTACAATATAAAGCACTTAGGAATTTGGATCAAATTATGGTCTTGAAAAAAAAATGGATTAGGCTTACATATGAGGTTGTCAAAGAAAATAGGCTAACAGCTCAAAGGGGGTTATCTAGGATGATGTCCATGGGTAGATAAAATAAAGGTAAACAATTATAGGTTGCCAAAGAAATGCCTAAATCATCTCTTAAACTCTCACTCTTCATTTTGCTTCACACACACATACCAGGCAAGTTCTAGCATCAGTCATAAACACCGAATATACTATATCCTTGCACACACAAGGCACAGGGTCGACTTTATTAGGAGTAGTATAGACTCTTGACCCAACAGATGAAGGAACTAAACCACACAATTATCACATAGTGAGTCAAAATTAGAGCCTAAACATCTCAATAGTAATGATTTTAGCACAAACTCTTGTTATAATACCATGCTGCCCCTCAGAATGATTTCATGCAAAGTTAAAAAAAATTAAACTACTAAAACAAAACAAACAAACATAAATATGCAAATGCAGATAAAAAAGTATAGCATACGAATACCATCACCCCACACTTAGACGGGACACACTGCCCTCAGTGGATAATAAATAAGAAGAACCTGGTTAGTCGGGCTCCTCCTCTAAGTCTGGGGTCATACCCCCTACATCGGAATCATCATTAGAGTCGTCATCCTCAGAAGTTCCTCATAAGTACCCCACTTGATTCCAAGAGTGCGTCGAGCTATTTGCAGCACGGAGGATTCAGTTTGCTCTTTTCTTCCTCTTTTCTTACCTTTCTGTATGGTGGGCGCTTTTTCTTTTCCTTGTCGTCCTTTTTGTGCCATTCTACCTGAGATCTCAATAAAGTCATGTTAGCTTCATCTTGGAAGATTCAATTGACAAACAGACAATAGTGGCACCACCCCACACTTAATTGGTTTGTACAAACTAATTAAGTGAGTAATGTCGATTACTCAGACTTCATCGACATACATATAGGCGATATGTTCCAACAATATGTTCAGCACAGTCATACTTGCATGTTGTCTTTAACTATTCTTTTCAACACTATGTCATGTAATCTTGACCATCCTTTATGGTTTGGATTAATGCTTTTTTGGAACAAGACGACCATGTAGAGATTGAATCAAGTTTATGGTATAGAAAATAATCACAACGTCTTATGCTTGTATTCAATCATGATCTTTATCTCGATGAATGAGTCATTCAAACATTCAAGCATTCAATTTTGAAGATTATGCAATTAACTTCGCCATGTCGACTCAGCAAAAGTATGACAGTGTATCAAAATCAAATACAAGTTGGAACCAAGTCAAGAGCACCCACATGTATTCTTTCACTCAATTAGATGTATCATAACAAACCAAGCACATTCAAATCACTACTAATATTTCAAGATTTAACAATTCATTATAGGCGTAGTAGTGTAGTACTTACGGAATATAAAAGAAGAACAAAGAAGTACTTACTTGGTTGATGGCCTCGGAAGGTGTTCTTGCAAAGTAAAAGAGCAAAAGTAAAATTTTTGAGAGAATTTGGAGAGGTAGGCGGCGCTTTAGGGTGGAATTGCAATGTGTTTTTGATTTAAGACTAAGGTTCTATTTATAGGACAAGATTGGGTCGGGTTGTGACCCATTTGGAATCGAATTTGGATACCAAAAGAGACCATAGGCGGCGCCTAATGCTTGCCTATGCTTGGCATAGGCGGCGCCTTTTGCAAAGCATTGTTGAGCATAGGCGGCACCTATGCTATGGCATTGTTAGGCATAGGCGGCGCCTATGCCATGGAATATGAGATTCAGAGACAAAATGCCTTTGCATAGGCGGTGCCTATGCTATGGCATTGTTGAGCATAGGCGGAGCCTATGCTATGGCACTCTAGAATCCCAGAACTTAGGCCATAGCATAGGCCTTGCCTTGTTCATGGCCTAGATTTACATAGTCCGTGCCTTGTTCTTTTCCTATATTTTCATAAGCAATGCCTAACCCATAGCCTTTTGCTTCTTCATTCCTAACTTACCACCTTCAACATGCAACACTTCCAAATCAAAATTTAAAACCAATCTCCTCCTTTACACCTCTTGCACCTACATTTACTCAAAAACAACAAAAATGATTAGAACGATAGGTTGACTCCCATCAAGCGCCTTAGTTTTGGTCGTGGCTCAAATAAATCCTAAGAAAACAAAAACAACAAAAACAATTAAAAACGATGGGTTGCCTCCCCTCAAGCACTTGATTTATTATCGCGGCACAACATAGCTATCTCGATTACTTAGGCTTCATCGAGATAGATGGTGGATCGTTTTCTGAATAGATTCAGACGACAATGAAGCTTACTTGTAGGCATGCAATCTTCTTCGAGATGACCCTTGTGCATACATATCCCAGGAAGGATACCAATTATATCATCAATAGTCCAACCCATAGCTCTCTTGTATCTCTTCAGAGTAGAGATGAGAGCCTCTACGTACTGTTCACTTAAATCATCCGCCAATCTCACAGGAAGTGTGTCTCCACTTCCCAAGAACACATACCTTAGATAATTGGGGAGCTCTTTCGATTCTAGTACTGGGGGCTCTTCAATGGAATTCTTCACTGTTGGTGAGGGTCGATTCTTAAGATCAGGGTCCATCTTCTTAGGGGCATGAGAATAGGACTTTATTCCTATTAGAGCACAAACAGTTTCTTTATATTCTTTAATATCCTCATGCTCACAATTCGAAAGCACCTCAGATAGTGACTCATCAGTAAGCTGCTTCTCTACAGATAATTCTTTGTCATCCTTATAATTAACGTCATCTACAGAGAACACATCCATATCTTCGGGCTACTTCATTGCTTTGCATACATCAAAACGGACCACTTCATCATTCAACCGAATAAAAGATCATTAGCTGTAATGTCAATAAGCATACTTCCAGTTGCAAGGAAAGGGCATCCCAAGATTATGGGAACTTCAGAGTCCACCTCGCAATCCAAAATAACAAAGTCTGTAGGAAAGATGAAGGTGGAAACCTTCACCAACACATCATTTAAGATACCAATAGTTCATTTTATCGACCTATCTGCCATCACGAACAGCATATTAGTTGGTGTAGGGTCGCCCAACCCCAACTTTCTGTAGACGGATAGTTGCATCAAATTGATGCTTGCTCCCAAATCGCACAATGCCTTAGCAAAATTCATAGATCCAACCGTGCAAGGAATAGTGAAAGCACCAGGGTCTGCCTTTTTTTGTACTAAGGACCTTGTGGCAATTACACTACAATGATGAATATTATCCGCCGGCTCATAGCTTACTGCCTGCTTCTTTGTTAAAAGGTCCTTCATGAATTTGCCGTACCCAGGCATCTGTTACAGCGCCTCAACCAATGGAACATTAATGGTCAGCTGTTTCAATATCGTCATGAATTTATTGAACCTTGTATCATCCGCTCTCTTCTTTAATCTTTGAGGAAAAGGAGGTGGTGGAAGGAGAATTTTTTTTCCATGACTTTCTTTTCATCATGCTTAGGTTCAGAGATCTTTTTAGGCTGTGGACGTCGAGGACTGACATCATGAACGTCGTCATCAATTTCGACGGCGTCATCTCCTACGATATCTTTGGTCACTTGCTTTCATTGGGCTGAATTTTCCAGCACCTTACCACTTCTAGTAGTAACAGCCATGCATGTTTCATCATTTCTTGGGTTTTGCACTGTGTCGCTCCGTAGGGTGCCAGCTTTTCATTGATTTAATGTGGCTGAAATTTGACTCAATTGTTGTTCTAGCTGTCTTATTGAAGTGGAATGTGAGTCAACCAATTGCTTCATTGTGGCCAAGTCATTTATTACCTCAGTTACTCCCGTGCTGGTTGCTTCCACTCCATTCAATAGCTTAGCCATCATATCTTCCATCGACATATTTCCTGATGCAGTGGCCTCTCGTCATCCAGGAGGAATATACACGCCACTCCTGTCAGTCTTGTTCTTCCAACTACCTTAATCCCGGTCCTTGTTTCCAGAATTATCATAATAGTTTCGACCTTAGTTTCCTTGGGCATTGCCTCGAAAACCCCCCTGATTGTTCACGTAGTTGTCTTCTTCCTCAGAATTGGATTCCTCTTTTCCTTTTGACGCAACTACTTTGACTTTTTTGGTCTTCCCTGATAGTAGATTCTTTGTAAGAAGATCCACTTGTGTTTTCATGTACGCCAAATCTTGATCACGCTCTTCTTCTCTTCTACTTTGTTCTTCAGTCATACCAATAGATAAAGTGGGGCTTGCTACCTCAGATTCCCTGGTATGCCAAGCTCTACTTTGCTTTGTCATCCGATCTAGCATATTGCTTGCCTGACCAAAGGTGAGGTCCATAAAAGATCCTTCAGCCGCATTATCCACCACTGGTTTAGTTACTGAATTCAAGGATCTGTATAGTATCTCCATTAGGTGAACATTGGTCATATGGTGGTTTGGGCAACGCATTAGCTTCGTCTTGAACCTCTCCTATGTTTCATGAAGAGCTTTGGTTGGAAGCTGCCGAAAGTTGATGATTTCATCTCTCAATTGTGCTCTTTTGGATGGTGGAAAGAATCTTTCTAGGAAAGCGTCTTTCAACTGCCTCCAATTAGTGATAGAATCAGGAGTCAGCCCGTTCAACCATAGAGTTGCCTCCCCAAATAGAGACAATGGAAATAGGCGCAACCGAATTGCATTCTGTCCAACGCCAGGATTGTCGAATGACTTGCATGTAGAAATAAAGTTGATAAGATGCATATTCGGATCATCGCCTACTAGTCCACCGAATAATCCCTTGAGTTGCAACAATTGAATCATGGTGCTTGTGATGTTGAACTTGGCTCCGGGTGCCAATTATGGAGGAATAATGGCTCCTGTGGCTCCGGCTCCATCAAGATCATCATCATCGCCGAAAGCTGGTTGTACAGGTCGGCGTTCATGCCTAAACCTAGCTTGACGATCTCTTCTATTAGCAGGTGTTGCTATCTCAGCATCACGCCTTGGGTTTAGTAACTCGTTATCACCTAGGTCCTCATCGTCAGGATTTGTCGCTCGCCCAGGGTTATCAATATTCTGTTGATGCACTTGAGCGGCTGCTAGAGCAGCTAGTCTCTCCTGTTCCTGTTGAGCAGCAATCCTTTCAATTTCCTGTTGTGCCTCCATTCTGCCAATACATTGTGGTTCAGGATTAATAGATAATAACGGTTGACCAGAACTTCGAGTATGGGGCATGCACTGAATAAGAACCTGCAGAAAACAAAAACTAGAAGTAAAAGTACAAGAATCTTTGACCAAAGGGTCTAGTAATTATCACAAACTTAGTTGACAACCGTATTCCTCGGCAACGGCGCCAATTTTTGATAATGCTCAATATTAGCTCTTGTAAGAGTGTAAAGCGGTCGTAGTCAAATATATAACCCAACTGGGTTGGGTATCGATCCCACAGGGAATAGCCGGTCAATAAGTAAGCAAAGATTAATAGACTTTTGGTGAAAGTCTCGTAAAAAGGGGGGATTGTAATGTGTAACCAAAATAATAGAGTAAAAACGGAAATTAGCAAAGTAAGAAGAAAGAATGTTTGGTACGATGTTAATCAGTGAGAATTGACAGTTGGGGTTATGTCCACCTTATGAGTTGTACGTCTCTATTGGCTATGAGTTATGCGGAATTCAGACATGCATGTGCTTATAGAGAATTGTATTCTATGGTAAATCCAAGCGTCTTTCGACCTAACAAGGACTATTTCGCTTTAAATCTTTCGAGGTTAAAGCATATCTAATGGTACAAATTCTCCAAGAGGTTAATCCAGTTACGACACTAACTTTTTAACAGGGGTTGGTTCCTTATTACCTTGACATTATCTCTTTTCCAGACATATAACTTTTCTTTCGAACAAGTTAATGCTATACTGGCGTATTCTATGTGTTTGTAACCACAAGAATTTGCATTAAGATGAAGAGAATAATGATATAAGCAGCATACGTGTCGCGAATTCACAAACTCATAGCAATAGATAGTATCTCATACGGCTTCCATAACCCCAACAGAGAAGTTTAGCTACTTATGAGTGCCATGGAACTCACAATAGACATTATTATTATACCACAATAAAGATATCACGTGTAGTATGGTGTGGTATGGCTTTAGGCGTGAACTCCCTTTCAAAGTAGCGTTTCTCTTGTTGTGGAATTTAAGAATTGAATAGATAAATAGAAGAAGAATAAAAAAGTAAAATTAATGGAAGAATTAGAAGTAGTAGTGAATGATTAGAATAATGTTGTGTGTCTAAAAACTGCACCAAAATAGGGTATTTATAATACCATATCCTATTCCTATAAGGCTACTGCGTACTTATCCTAATCCTAATAAATTACTGCATCATTATCCTAATCCTTATAGGTTACTGCTGATCCCCAAAGTCTTGGAAAATGCTGTTTTTGCCTGGGACAGGTTTCCTATGCGTCACTTTTGGTCCTAGGCGTCCAAGCTCTCCTTCCATTCTTTCGTGAAGCTTCCTTTGGCGTCAAGTTATCCATAAAATGATGAAATCTACATCATTTATACCTGAAAACTTGCTAATCACGTTTGTTAGCTCACTTACAGGAAGAAAGACTAAAAGTGCATGAGTTATATATTTTGTCCTCAAAACATAGCTAAAATATGGGTAAATTAAAGAACTTTAGGTGTGTAAATACGCCTATCATCACCTCATAAGTATCATATATAGTCTCCATGAACAATCCTCATGTCGACAGATATAAGTTTCAATTTTCGTCTATTGGACTCATACCTTTTATGGTTAGCTATCACACCCCACCATTATTTTCCAATTAAAACCATTGCCACAAAACCAAACCACATTTATATCTATTATTAACCTAAACTATTATTAGTAGTATTGTCAGACTGACTATAGCTTGCAAGCAATGTCCATGCCAAACTTTTTATGAAATAAAGGATTATCGTGTACCCATAGATTATGCTATTTAGTTTCTTTATGGATTGCTATGTACCCCACAAGATTGTTTATTGATATGTTTGTTGTTGGATTCCCTTGTACCCTACTAGACTTTCAATTAACCATAAACATGACCACAAAGACCTTACCAATTAACCATTCCAAAACTATCTAAATCATTTATACCATTTAATGTTCCATTACCATGTTATACCATGCAATAGTTCAATGAAAATCCAACAATTTCACAAAACTATACGCATAGGCATTTTATCAAACATGTTCGAGACATAGTGATTCCAAAGCAAAAACCAACGACCAATTAACCATTCCATGTAATCAATTGTTAAACCCACCATGGTAATATGATAACAATGAGTAAATGACATGGGCAACCATGAACAATCATTTATAACAAAAACCCTAACATATAGTTAAAAACCCAAAACTATACAACATTTATGACCTGAAAGCATTTCATAAATTAAGCTTTTTTTATTTGAACTAATAATGAGGCAGGAGTAAATTGCCTTAGATTAGAAGATGTTGGAGACAAATTACCTTAGCGATCCCCAAAATGATCCTACGGATGAAACCCTAGTCTTCTTTAACCCAAAAGCCTTGAGAGAATTTGAGAGTATTTAAATAGAGTTTCTAAGTGCTTAAGATTAGAATAATAGTGTAAATAATATCCCAAGAGAGTTATGAGCCGTGGGGTCTCAAGGGGTTATAAGGGAAAATGTCCAGATTATCTACAACTTAAATTGCATTAAATCCTCATTGGTGGATATGACCACCCCTCATGATTCGTACCCTAGGGTACGAGTGGTACCCACCACTTGTATCCAAACCAGAACCTCAACCCTTACACTGACCAATATATGTCTCCCAAGTCCCGCCCGTAACCCATAATACGATGAGTACCCTCAAAACATACCAATTCCATAAACAAAAAAACAACCATCCAGAATTGGACAAGATACGATTGGCAACATACCACTATAACCCTTAGGTAGGACTAGCATGCCCCAACCGTACCTTGGATATAAGACTGTACAACCAACCAACCAACACTGGTTAGCATACGACCAAGACCATACCAGCTATACCGCATCATATGATTAGTACCCACTAGTCGTATGATGTCCAGAAATAAGAAATCTAGGAAATTTTCTAATGTTCCAAAACCCATGTTGTTTCAGTCTCCCCCATTATGATCATTCATCCTCGAATAACGGATAAGGTAGTACAAGCACGACTTAAACTCCTTATATGCCTCTACTCTTCCTTTAACAAACTTAGAAAATAAAGATGCAAGAACATCAATCTTTTGTTAAAAAATCTTTAGAAAACAAAGATGTGATCATGAATACATACCTTCCGCATCAAAATCCAAAGCCGAGAAAAATGTGGATTCTTGAACTTTATGTCTCTACCGCTTCCCATGTAGCTTTTTCCATCTTGTGGTTCCACCACCGAACCTTAGCCAAGGGCACATTCTTGGTTTGTAACTGACAAACCTGCCGATCCAAGATCTGTACCGGGATCTCTTCATAAGACAAAGAATTGGAGATACCCAATCCTTCCAATGGAATAATCAATGAAAGATCACCTATACACTTCCTCAAAATGAAGATATGAAATATCGGATGAATGAAGCTCAAACTAAAGGGTAACTCCGATTCATACACCACATTACCAACAATCTCAAAAACCATATAAGGACTAACATATCATAGACTGAGCTTCCTTTTTTTTGCCAAATAGCATGACTATGTGGGAGATACCTATAGGATCACCTTATTCCCAACCTTAAACTCCAGTCTCTATACCTTACATCCGCATAAAACCTTCGGTCACTTTTGGAGGCCTTGCCCAAATCACCTTTACCTTTTCCATAGCCAGATAAACCAAATAAGGGCCAAACATATCTGCCTCAACAAACTCAAACTACCCAATAGGATATCTATACCTCCTACTATACAATGCCTCAAAAAGAGCCATCCCAATACTAGAATGATAGATATTGTTGTAAGAAAATTCTACAAAAGATAGATGTTGCACCCAATTTCCAACATAATCAATCACAAATGCAAGAAGCATATCATCCAATATCTGAATAGTCCTTTATACTTGCCCATCCGTATTTCGATGACAAGTATTACTCATACTAATCTTAGTCCCCAACCTTTTCTTAAAAGACCGGCAGAAATGAGATTAAAATAACGTACCACAATCAGAGATGATTGAAATAGGTACCCTCTACAGCTTCACAATCTAATGAAGATACAACCTTTCATAATTCTCTGTTGAAAAGTTAGTCCTCATTGGCAAGAACTTATCCAACTTTGTCATCCTATCCATGATGACCCAAACCAAATTACATTAGTTTTGAGACTGAGGAACACTAATACAAAAATACGTATTAATCTCCTCCTATTTCTATTCTGGCTATTCAATTTCTTAATAAAAGCATTAAAGCATCATGTTCTTAACTTTTTCTTGTTGAGGCACAATGCAGCTGGACAGATCATCAACCACATCCCTTTTCATAACATTACAATAATACATCTCCCTGAGATAATGATATATTTTTGTTGAAACAAGATTTAGAACATAATATTTTCTTTGAATTGGGATGCACAATATAGCATGATTCCTGAGCCTCAGCCAATATCATTCGCACAAGCCATCGACGTTAGGAACACATAGCCTTCTTTGGTACCTCAAGGTACCATCACCACTGATATCAATTACAATTACCTTTTAACCACCTACGTCAGCCTTGATCTTCTATACGATAGGATCTAACATTTGCTTCCCCTTGAACTCTGCACTGAGAGAAGACAGAACCACTTTCTGTACTAATACACCACCATCTCTGAAGTATAAAAAACGAACTCAAAGATTAGACATGCGGTGAATATCCTTCATAATTCCCATTTCTCATTCTCCACTTGAGCTAAACATCCCATGGATAACCTGCTAAGATCATCAACAACAATATTAGCGTAACCTGGATGATATTAAAGGCTCATATCATAGTCCTTGAGAAGATCAAGCCATCTTCTCTACCTAAGATTAAGATCTTTTAGAGCGAACACATATTGTAGAATCTTGTGATAAAAAAAGATGTCCAGGTGCACTCCATACAAATAATGCCACAAAATTTTAAATTCAAATACCATTGTTAAAAGAACCAAATAATGAGTAGGATAGTTCTTCTCATGAACCTTCATCTGCTTAGAAGCATAGGAAATAGCCTTATAATGTGATGTTGGGCATATTTATACGTCTACGAACCATAATTTACCCTTGTTTTAGCTAAGTTTTGAGGATAAAATATATAATTCTTGCACTTTTAGTCCATTTTCCTTTAAGTGAGCTGGCCTATGTGATTAGCATGTTTTCAGGTACTAATGATGAAGATTTCAGCACTTTGTGGACTTGTGGGCAGCAAAGGAAAACTTCACATAAGAGGGAAGGCAGCTTTTGAACTGAAACAGATGCATGGGAACTTTTTCCCGGGCAAACCCAATTTTTTTAATACTTAAGGATGCTGTAGAAACTTATTGGACAAGGATATTATTAAGAACCTTCAGCATAAATATTCATTATTCAGTTTTCAGATTCTGTAATAGTTTGGCACAGAGAAAACGGCTTACGGGAGGCACGGAGAGAGAAAAAGACATCATCTTCTATTTGACGCTAAAATCACTTCTATTGCCAAGATTGTTCTAGGTTTTGGTATGATGATTTTGTCTACTTTGATTTCCGTCGTATCCATGAGTATCTAAACTTCTCTGTTAGGGTTATGGAAACCTTGTAAGATACTATCTATTGCTATGAGTTTGTGAATTCTTGATGTGTATGCTACTTATATCATTACTCTCTTCATTTTAATTGAATTCTCATGGTTGCAAACATAAGGAATATGCCAGTATAGCGTTAAATTTTTTGATAGAAAAGTTTTAGGTTTGGAAAAGAGAGTATGACAAGAAAATAGGGTTTTCAACCTCTATTTACACGTTAATGCCTTATCAGGATTTAACATTCTTGGAGAATTAGTACTATTAGTTATACACTTTAGGTTCGAGAGAGCTAAGGTGAAATAATCCTTGATGGTTGAAAAACACTAGGATTTAGAATTAGAATACGATTCTCTATAAGTGCATGCATGTCTAAATTACACATTACTCATAGTTAATAGATAAGTAGAAATTACAAGGTAGACATAACCCTAACTAATCATTCTCCGTGATTAAATCTTACTACGTATATTGTCTCATTCGTTACTTTGTTAACATTAGCTCACGCCTAAACCAAACCCCGCTTTTTTGTGGAATTTTTGACCAATAGTCTACTATTAATTGCAACACTTAGTGACCAGAGTATTCCCTGTAGGATTTGACACCCAACCCAGTTGGGTTCTATATTTGACAGCGACTACTTACACTTTCTAACGAGAGCTGTAATTTGGGCGTATCAAATTTTGTCACCGTTGCCAGGGAATACGGCTGTCAACTAAGTTTGTGATAGTTAATGGACCCTTTGGTCAAAGATTCTTGAATTTTACTTTATGTTTGTTGTTTTTGATTTGTTCAGGTTTAGTGGAGTGCATGCCAAATACACGAAGCTCTGGTCAACCATTATTACCTATAAATCCTGAACCACATCTTATTGGCAGAATGGATGCGCAATGATACCTTGAACTGATGGCTACTCAATAGGAGCAGGCTAGATTAGCTGCATTGGCAGCTGATTAAGTGCATCAACAGAATATTGATAACCCAGGTCGAGCAACAAATCCTGATGATGAGGACCTAGGTGATAATGAGTTACTAAATCCAAGGTGTGCAGATGAGGTGGCAGCGCCTGTGAACAGGAGAGATCGTTAAGCTAGAATGAGACCTAAATGCCAAGTTGTGCAGGTTTCTTTTGATGATGATGATGATGATTTGGATGGAGCTGCTGCCACAGGGGCTATTATTCCTCCGCCCTTGGCACCCGGAGCCAAGTTCAATATCACTAGCACCATGATCCAGCTATAACAACTCAAAAGGTTATTTGGTGGACTTGTAGGCGATGATCCGAATATGCATCTGGTCAATTTTATCTTAATATGCAAGTCGTTTGACAATCTAGGAGTTGGACAGAATGCAATTTGGTTGCGCTTATTTCCATTGTCTCTATCTGGAGAGGCAACTCTATGGTTGAACGAGCTAATCCTGACTCTATTACTAATTGGAAGCAACTGAAAAACGGTTTCCTAGAAAGATTATTTCTGCCATCCAAGAGAGCACAATTAAGAGATAAGATCAGCAATTTTCAACAGCTTCCAACTGAAGCTCTCCACGAAACATGGGAGAGGTTCAAGAAGAAGCTTATGCAGTTCCCAAACCATCAGATGACCAATATCCACTTTATGGAAATATTATATAGGGCTTTGAACTTAGTGACAAAGCCAGTGGTTGATAATGCTGCAGGTGGGTCATTCATGGACCTTACTTTTATTGAGGCAAGTGATATGCTAGACCATATGATAAAGCAGAGTAGAGCTTGGCATACCAGTGATTCTGAGGTAACAAGCTCTACTTTATCTATTGGCATGACTGCAGAACAGAGACAAAGAGAAGAGGAACGTGACAAGGATATGGCTTACATAAAAACACAGATGGACCTTCTTACCAAGCATTTATTATCAGGGAAGACAGAAAAAGTCAAGGCTGTTGTATCACAGGGAAGAGATTACTCAGATTTTAAGGAGAAAGCGAACTACTTGAATAATTAGGGGGTTTTCGAGGCAATGCCCAAGGAAACCAAGGTCGGACCTATTATGAAAAATCTAGATACTAGGAGCGCAAGCTAGGGAGTTGGAAGAATAAGACTAACATGAGTGGTTTGTATGTTCCTCCTGGAAGTCGTGAGGCTGTGGCGTCTGGCTCTGGGAAGATGTCCATGGAAGATATGATGGCTAAGCTATTGAAAAGAGTGGAGGCAACCAACTTGGTCATAACTGAGGTAAAAAATGATTTGTCATCAATAAATCAATTGGTTGACTCACATTCCACGTCAATAAAACAGCTGGATCAACAATTGAGTCAACTATCATTGGCATTCAATCAAACAAAGGCTGGCACTTTACTTAGTGACACTGTGCAAAATCCAAGGAATGATGGATCATGTTTGGCTATTACTACCAGGAGTGGTAAGGTGTTGGAAAATCCATCCAAAGGAAAGCCGGTGGTTGATAATATAGAAGAGAATATTATTGAAGCAGATTGTGATGATTCTGTAGAAGCTGAAAATCAGACTGAGAACGTTCATGATGTTACCTCTAGATGTCTGCAGCCTGAAAAGATCGATAATGGGAAGCAAAATAAAAAGAAAGTGGTGGAGAAAACTCTTCCAAATCCACCACCACCCTTTTCCTCATAGACTAAAGAAGAAGGCTGATGACACCAGGTTCAGTAGATTTATAACTATGTTGAAGTTGCTGACTATTAATGTGACTTTGGTGGAGGCGCTGGAATAGATGCCTGGGTACGCCAAATTTATGAAGCACCTTTTGACAAAGAAGCGGGCCACAAGCTATGAGCTGGTAGATAATGTTCATCATTGCAATGCAATTGCGATGAGGTCTTTAGTACAGAAGAAGGCAGATCCTTGTGCTTTCACTATTTCTTTCATGGTTGGATCTTTGGATTTTGCTAAGGCGTTGTGCAATTTGGGTGCTAGCATCAATTTGATGCTGCTATCTATTTACAGAAGTTGGGGTTGGGCGATCCTACACCAACCAATATGCGGCTCGTGATGACAGATAGGTCGGTAAAATGACCTGTTGGTATCTTATATGATGTACTGGTGAAGGTTTCTACCATCATTTTTCCTGCAGACTTTGTTATTTTGGACTGCGAGGTGGATTTTGAAGTTCCCATAATCTTGGGTCATCCTTTCCTCTCAACAGGAAGTATGCTTATTGATTTACGAGCCAATGAGCTTTTATTTCGGATGAATGACGAAGTGGTCCATTTTGATGTATGTAAAGCAATGAAGCAGCCCAAAGATATGAATGTGTTCTCTGTAGCTGATGTTTATTATAAGGATGAGAAAGAAGTATCTGTAGAGAAGCAGCTTACTATTGAGCCATTGTCTGTCGTACTTTTGAACTTTGAGCATGAGGATGTTGAAGAATATGAAGAAACCATCTGTACTCTAACAGGAATGGGGTCATATTATCATGCTCCTAAGAAGCTGGAACTTGACCTTAAGAATCGACCTTCACCACCAGCGAAACTATCCATTAAAGAGCCACCAGTGCTAGAATTGAAAGAGCTACCCAGTCACCTAAAGTATGCGTTCTTGGGAAGCGTAAATACACTTCCGGTTATTGTTACGGCTGATTTAGGTGAACAACAAGTAGCGACTCTCATCTTTGTTCTGAAGAGGTACAAGAGAGCCATCGGTTGAACTATTGTTGATATCATTGGTATCCCTCTTGGGATATGTATGCACAAGATTCAGCTCGAGGAATATTGTGTGCCCACTATTGAGCATCAACGTCGTTTGAATCCACCTATGCAAGAGGTGGTGAAGAAATAAATTATTACGTGGTTAGATGCAGGGGTGGTGTACCCAATCTCAGACAGTAAATGGGTGAGTCCAGTGCAATGTGTGCCCAAGAAAGGGGGCATGACGGTAATTGCAAACGAAAAGAATGAGCTGATTCTACTCAGACCTAACATAGGGTAGAGAGTGTGTATGGACTACCGGAAGCAGAATTCGTGGATGCTAAAGGATCACTTTCCAATGCCATTCATGGATCAAATGCTTGATAGATTGGCAGGGAAGGGATGGTTTTGTTTCTTAGATGGTTATTCCGGATACAATCAGATTTGCATTGCTCCTGAGGATCAAGAGAATACCACTTTTATATGCACGTATGGCACT
The DNA here is from genome assembly GCA_030864225.1 of Capsicum baccatum var. pendulum. Classification (NCBI taxonomy): domain Eukaryota; kingdom Viridiplantae; phylum Streptophyta; class Magnoliopsida; order Solanales; family Solanaceae; genus Capsicum; species Capsicum baccatum. Next base: position 222,364,030 of record CM061552.1, on the reverse strand, counting down.
TTTGCATTCAAACGAATGCCATTTGGGCTATGTAACGTACCTGCCACTTTTTAGCGGTGTATGATGTCCATTTTTTCTGATATGGTTGAAGACACCTTGGAGGTGTTTATGGACGACTTTTTGGTTATAGGAGAGTCATTTGAATCGTTCTTGGCAAATCTGAGTATGGTTTTGCAGAGATGTGTTGAATTCAACCTAGTGTTAAATTTGGAGAAATGCCATTTTATGGTTAAGGAAGGCATTGTTCTTGGGCATAAAGTCTCTGAAAAGGGAATTGAGGTTGATCGAGCAAAGATTGAAGTTATCGAGAAACTACCACCTCTAATTTTTGTAAAGGGTGTTCATAGTTTTCTCGGTCATGCAGGCTTTTATCAAAGGTTTATTAAAGACTTCTCCAAGATTGCTAGCCCATTATGCAAACTTTTGGAGAAGGATGCAAAATTTGATTTTGGTGAATATTGCTTGAAGGCATTTGAATGCCTCAAAGGAAAGCTAGTTGAAGCTCCTATTATTGTAGCACCTAATTGGTCTCTACCTTTTGAAGTTATCTGTGATGCAAGTGGGGTAGCCTTGGGTGATGTACTTGGTCAGAAAAGAGAAAGGCTAATTCATCCAATCTACTATGCGAGCAAGGCCTTGAATAGAGCACAGAAGAACTATACCGTCACTGAACAAGATCTTCTAGCAGTTGTTTATGCTTTCAAAAAGTTCCGTGCTTACTTGTTGGAAACCAAAGTAGTGGTTCATGCAGATCATGCAGCTCTGAGATATCTAATGGCGAAGAAGGATGCTAAGCCAAGGCTAATTAGGTGGGTGTTACTGCTTCAAGAATTTGATTTCGAGGTAAAGGATAGAAAAGGTTGCGAAAACCAAGTAGCTGATCATCTATCCAGGCTTGAGAGTAATCACATAGTGCAACCCGACCTTGATATTGATGATGCATTTCCTGACGAAGAAATCCTAGCCACTATGGTGGAATACTTATCGTGGTATGTAGACTTTGCGAACTACGTGGTAAGTAAAGTGATTCTTGAGCATCTCTCCTTTCATCAAAAGAGAAAGTTCATGCATGATGTGAAACACTACTTCTGGGATGAACCGTACCTTTTTTGACGATGTGCTGATGGTCTTATTAGGCGATGCATCTCAGATATGGAGGTGCCTAGAATACTGGAAGCAAGTCATGCTTCCCAAGTTGGGGGTCACCATGCAGGTGATCGGACGGCCAGGAAGGTACTGCAAAGTGGCTATTATTGGCCTTCATTATTCAAAGATGCCTACAATTTTGTAAGAAGATGTGATCAGTGTTAGAGGCAAGGGGCAATCTCAAAGCACCATGAGATGCCCATGTCTAAAATGCTTGAGGTAGAGTTATTTGATGTATGGGGTATTGATTTCATGGGCCTATTTGTGAGTTCGCTTGGGATGAAATATATCCGAGTTGCTGTGGACTATGTATCCAAATAGGTCGAAGCAATCGCGCTAGCTGATAATGAAGGTAAGCGTGTTGTAGCATTCTTAAGGAGTAATATCTTCTCCCGTTTTGGGGTACAACAAACCATCATAAGCGATGGAGGATCACATTTTTGCAACAAGCTGAGTCTAAATGGTCTGTTCCATTCAGAATTAGCCAAGTCTACTCGTCTGGAGGAATGATGGAGCAAAGGCTATCGGCTAGGCATTGCCTATGCCAATGTAGGCAATAGACAAGGCATTGCCTATGATCACTGTATCACATAGGCAACGGACAAGGCATTGTCTATGCCAATGTAGGCAATAGACAAGGCATTGCCTATGCTATTGCCTATGCTCAGTTCCTCACATAGGCAACGGACAAGGCATTGCCTATGCCAATCTAGGAAATGCTATAGGCGCCGCCTATGCCAGTCTAGGAAATACCATAGGCACCGCCTATGCCATTGACTATGCTCACTACCTCACATACGCAATAAGTAAGGCGCCGCCTATGCCAATCTATGCAATAGGCAAGGCGCCGCCTATGCCAAACTAGGCATTCCTATAGGCGCCGCCTATGCTAGCATAGGCAAAGAAATAAGCGCCGCCTACTTATGCTTTTTTGCCTCCTAACCCGATTGTACATGGATCAAACCTGACCCATGGCTTAGCCTTTAAATAAATCCTCAACCTTAAAACATAATTCCATTGTTTGCTCAAGATAGGCGCCGCCCACGCTCCCCTATTCTCTCAAAGTTTTTCTTTTTGCTCATCTAATTTTGTAAGCTCATCTTCCGGATCCATCACCACGTAAGTTACTCTTTTATATTCCGCAGTTGTTGCTATACTATGCTTATAATGGTTTATTAGATTTTGAAGTGGTGTTTGGTGATAAGAATATGGTTGGTGTGTTATGATACATCTAGTTGAGTGAAAGAATACATGTGGGTGTTCTTGACTTTATTCCGACTTGTATTTGATTGTTATACATTGTCATATTTTTATGGAGTCGAAATTGTAAAGTTAATGCATAATCTTGAAAGTTGAAAGCTTGAATGTTTGAATGACTCGTTCATCGAGATACCGATCATGATTGACCACAAGCATAAGATGGTGTGATTATTTCTATGCAATAACCTGATACGATCTCTATGTGGCAGTCTTGTTCAAAAAGTGCATTAATCCAAACATAAAAGTATATTCAAGATTACATGAAATAGAATTGGAAAGGATAGTCAAGATTACATGAAAGTATGATTGTGCTAAACATGTTGTTGGAACATATATCCTAAATGTATGTCGATGAAGTCTGAGTAATCAACATCACTCGCTTAATTAGTATGTGCCAATAAATTAAGTGTGGGGTGGTGCCATTACTGTTTGTTTTTTGATTCAATCTTCCGAGATGAAGCTAACATGACTCTATTGTGATCTCAGGTAGAATGGCCCCAAAAGGACGACAAGGAAAACAAAAAGTGTCCACCTCACAGAAAGGTCATAAAAGATTAAGAAAAGAGCAAGCTAAGTCCTCCTCTATGCAAATACCTCGACACACTTTTAGAATCAAATGGGTTCTAGAGGAGGAAGGGAAGGAGTGGTATAGGAACAACAAAGTAAAAAAATATGTTCATGTGGAATTGATGCAGAAGGAGAGTCTAGCAAAGAGAGATCCTCGCATTTTTGCTAAAATCATGGCGCTAAATCTTGACTTCATTTTCTGAGATATGGGGGAATGCAATCTTGATCTAACGCAAGAGTTTTATTCTAATTGGTCCCGAAAGACTACCGGAAGTGAAGTGAAGATTCGGGGCCAAATCCTGCAATTGAACGCGGAGTTCTTCAACTCTTTTCTGGGCACTCCATCTGTGGATCCAGCACCACTCAAGGAGCTTTATCACAGACCTCCCTACAGGGCAATCAGACATACACTGTGCGGAACAAGGTCCATGACCCGGTGGATTCGTCACAAGGATAACGGTTGGCACAATACCTACCCGTATGCTTCCTTGAACAGAGAAGCTTGTATATGCTTGAGGATAGTCAACTCTTGCTTGATTCCTAGGACACAGTACACAGAGATCACACGTGATTGAGTATGCTTGGTGTACGCTCTGATGACAAATATTCCAATCAACATTGGTGTGGTTATACGATCGTCAATGCGTAAAGCAAGCCTGCACAAAAGGTCCCATTTCAGTTTCGACAATTTGTTGACTGCGATCTTGAGGAAAGAGCACATTAAAGAGGAACCCGCAGACCATAAGCTTCCACACAACCCGAAGAAGGTTGATCTAACAAAAGTTAAAGAGACTGAAACTAGTCAAGACATCAACCTTACCACGACTGAGAGACATGCTCGATACGAAAGTTTCTTTCGCCATCTATATGGAATGACTAGGTTTACCACGATGAGTGGGGGTCGTGTTCCAACTAATTCAGAGCTTCAACAGTTGGATTATGGCTACCCGCTTAATGAGCATGTGCGGGCCATGTGTGGAGTGGGGGTATATTTTGAGGAACCTCTCGATGATGACGTGCCGACTGACGATGATCACCGACTGCCAGACTCATATGTAGAGGACAACTCTAATAATGACGACTCTGATAATGATTCCGATGCAGGGGGTATGACCTCAGACATAGAAGAGGAGTTCGACTAATCAGGTTTTCCTTTTTTTTTCCACTGAGGGCAGTGTGTCCCATCTAAGTGTGGGGTGCGGGTATTTGTATGCTATAGTGTACTTCTTTTCCAACATTTATTCTTGTTCTTGTTTTTTTGAATTAGTCGTAGTTAATTAGTCGTAAATAGTTAGTTAAATTTTAGATTTTTTTAGATTTTGCATGAAATTGTTCTGATAGACGGCATGGTATTATAACAAGAGTTTGTACTGAATCATTAATATTGAGACATTTAGGCTCTAAGTGTGACTCACTGTGTGATAATTGTGTGGTTTAATTCATTCATCTGTTCGGTCAAGAATCTATAATGCTCCCAATTAAGTTGACCATGTGCCTTGTGTGGGTGAGGTTATTGTATATTCTTTGTTGTGACTGATGCTAGAACTTGCCTGCTGTGTGTGTAAAGAGAAATAAAGAGTGTGAGTTTAGGAGATGATTTACGCATTTCTTTGGCAGCCCTGAATTTGTCTATCTTCTTTTTACCTACCTTTGTACATTGTCCTAGTAAACCCCCTTTGAGCCTTTAGCTATCTTCTTTGGCAGCCTCATATGCAGCCTAATCCATTTTTTTCAAGACCATAATTTGATCCAAATTCCTAAGCACTTTAAATTGTAGAGTCATGTGGCAAAATAAGAGGAAAATGGTGAAAGTGATGCCTCAGAGTATATTGGTACTTGAAAATGTTGTGAAAAAGAGTGGCTATCATAGGGGTGCTTTATTAAAAAAAAAAAGAGAGAAATAGAAAAATAAAAAGATAGTTGTGTTTATGATTGAATAATAAAATAGGTGAAAAGGGGTTGGTAGATGAAAGAAAGGTAGAGGGGTTGTTAAAAGATAGTGTAAATGGCATACTGTAGTGTATTAAAGCGCTTAGGGAACATAGTCACTATTTCTTGCCAAAATAGTCGTACCTGTCCCTTAGCCTACATTACATCCTGTAAAGACCTATTTGGTCCTAAGTTTAGCATTCCGATATTAGTGGAGCATTACACTAAGGGCAAGCCTGTGGTCATCTGTTGCAATATAATAATTCTTTGTGAGAGTGAGAGCAAGGAGAGTCTTATACCCATGTTTCAAAAAATGCAAAACTGTGAGTGATTATGGATGATATCTTGTACGAGACACACATGGTTGATGATTGTTGCGTAGTTTTATATGATTCTTTGTGGCTTAACTTGTGGATACGAATTAACCATCCTAATGAGTCTATGTTGGAGATTGAGTTGTTTCTAGAAGTGATCAAGAAACCTACTATTTGTTAATAATTGTCGTGCATGTCTTGTTGAACATTTTGTGTTGCTATTGTGAAATTCTAGTTAGGTGTTTGCATGGATGTAATATTTTGTTTGAGGACAAGCAAAGCTTTAAGTGTGGGGTGGTGATGTTCGGCGTATTTATACATCTACGAACCATAATTTACCTATGTTTTAGCTAAGTTTGGAGGATAAAATATATAATTCTTGCACTTTTAGTCCATTTTCCTTTAAGTGAGCTGACCTATGTGATTAGCATGTTTTCAGGTACTAATGATGAAGATTTCAGCACTTTTTGGACTTGTGGGAAGCAAAGGAAAACTTCACATAAGAGGGAAGGAAACTTTTGGACTGAAAGTGATGCATGAGAACTTCTTCCCGGGCAAACCCAGTATTTTTAAATACTTAAGGATGCAGTAGCAACCTATTGGACATGGATATTATTTAAAACCTTATTGCTGAATTTTTCAGTATAATTATTCATTATTCAGTTTTCAGATTCTGTAATAGTTTGGCACAAAGAAAACGGCTTACGGGAGGCACGGAGAGAGAAAAAGACGTCATCTTCTATTTGATGCTAAAATCATTTCCATCGCCAATATTGTTCTAGGTTTTGGTATGATGATTATGTCTACTTTGATTTCCGTTGTATCCATGAGTAGCTAAACTTCTCTGTTAGTGTTATGGAAACCTTGTAAGATACTATCTATTGCTATGAGTTTGTAAATTCTTGATGTGTATGCTACTTATATCATTACTCTCTTCGTTTTGATTGAATTCTCATGGTTACAAACATAGGGAATATGCCAGTATAGCATTAACTTGTTCGATAGAAAAGTTACATGTTTGGAAAAGAGAGTATGACAAGTAAATAGGGTTTTCAACCTCTATTTACACGTTAATGCCTTAGCAGGATTAACATTCTTGGAGAATTCGTACTATTAGTTATACACTTTAGGTTTGAGAGAGCTAAGGTGAAATAATCCTTGATGGTTGAAAAACACCAGTATTTAGAATTAGAATACGATTCTCTATAAGTGCATGCATGTCTAAATTACGCATTACTCGTAGTTAATCAATAAGTAGAAATTACAAGGTGGACATAACCCTAACTAATTATTCTCTGTGATTAAATATTACTACGTATATTGTCTCATTCGTTACTTTGTTAACATTTGCTCACGCCTAAACCAAACCCCCCTTTTCCATGGAATTTTTGACCAACAGTCTACTAATAAGTGTAACACTTAGTGACCAGAGTATTCCATGTGGGATTCGACACCCAACCCAGTTGGGTTCTATATTTGACAGCGACCACTTACACTTTCTAACGAGAGCTGTAATTTGGGCGTATCATCATGATGTGTCAAAACACAACCAAGTTCCTCCTGTGATGCATCACAATAAAACTCAAACCCCTCATTGCCTTTATGAAATGTAAAAACCGGAGCTGAGTTATCTTATCTTTCAACTAATTAAAACTGCCCTCACAAGCATCCAACAAAGAGAATTTACCTTGGTATGAGTCAATTGGATCAATGGGGCAGCTATTGTCTAAAATGTTTCCACAAACCTCCAATAATATCTGGCCAAACCCTAGAAGCTCTGAAAATTAGTTTGATTCATGAGTCTAGGCAAAACCTAAATCACCTTAACATTTTTTGGATCCTCCATGATCCCTCACTAGAAATAATATGACCCTAAATAGTGATAACGTTGAGAATTCACATTTAGAGAATTTAGCGAAACACTTGTGATCTTTGTAAGTCTGCAACACCATCTTGAGGTGATTGGAATTATCCACCTCTCTCTTAGAATATACCAAAATGTCATTAATGAACACAAATTTAAAAAGTTCTAGAAACTAACAAAATACTCTATTTATAAAATTCATGAATGTTGTTGGGGCATTGGTCAACCCAAATTTCATCACCATGAACTTAAAGTACCTATACCGAGTTATCTTAGAGATATCCACCTCCCTAATATTAAGCTGTTGATAACCCGACCGAAGATCTATCTTAGAAAAGAATTTGACATCTTGGAACTGATCCAAGAAGTCATCAATCATCGAAAGATGATACTTATCCTTAACCGTTACCATATTTAACTGCCTGTTGTGTATGCACATCCAAAAGGAACTATCCTTCTTATGGACAAATAACATCGGTGCACCACATGGGGATACATTAGAAAGGAAGAAACCCTTATCCAAAAGTCCCAAATATTGCTCCTTGAGTTCCTCATATAAATAAGAACCATTCTATAAGGAGTAATAGATATTAGAAGAGTGTCCATAACCAAATCAATCCCAAACTCAATCTCCCTATTCAAAGGAACACCAGGAAGATCATGCAGAATGACCTCAAGAAACTCATTTACCACTAGAATTGAATGCAAATTAGGACCTTTTGAGTTAGAATCTTCAACTCAGAACATATGATAGAGACACCCTTTGTAGATTAATCTTCGGGCTCTATGATATGAAACAAACCACCCTTTAAGAGCTAGGGAACCACCATTCCATTCAATAACCAATTCACATGGGAACCTAAAGACAACCCTACGGTTAAAAAATATGAGGATACATAGCATGAGTTTAACAAGTCCATCCTGGGAATAACATTAAAATCCACCATATCTAATTTATTAAAATCCACTAGGGTCTCCTTACTACCACACAACCCCAACAGACACTTTTAGCAACCATAGAGTCATCTACCGGGGTATAAAAAAGATTTGAAATAACTTTGGAGTAAAAACAAAAATGCTCAACCACAATCAGGGTCACATAAGAGAGAGACCCCAGACTAAGAAAATAATAAAAATCCCAAAATAATAGTTTCAACATACCCCTAATATTATCCAAAGATGCCTCAGACTCCCGACAAATAGTAGGACTATATAATTGATTCTTGCTTGTACCAGCACTAGAAGTAGAAATAGATGTAGAAGCAATACCCTTTGGTGTATGAGCATATGAAGAGGCAACCGGGGCCTTATTCTATCTCGAAGAGACCTTACCATTGGATACTTTTTGAGCATATTGCCTGGTTTCTTATATTTGGAACACCTTTCCCTTCTCTCATCATAAAATCCCCAATGCAACTGACCATAGAACTTATAAAGATGATATGATAAAGCCGATTGGTCCCTACTATCCCAAGACTAGGTACCCTATGCCCTAAAGTTGTTGCCACTTTACTGATGCCTATCACCCGACTGCTTTGGGTAAGGAGCACTAGCTATGGAGAACGAACCAGAACCCCTCCCCCACCACTTTGTCGTTGTCCACTTACCACCATCATTTCTATTTTGTTGACCACCCTGTTAGGAGACCCTCAACTTTTTTCCCTGCCTTTCTCCTATCACACCCTGTTTCTTTTTTTTCTGCTCCATTTGTTGAATATGAACAGCCAACATTGAAATATGCATATCCTTGATCAGGAATACAGTCTTACTTTCATGGATCAAATTCCATGAAAATCCTGAAGCAAATTTTATCATACTGGTCGTCATATCAGACATCAATTCCAGAGCATACCTGGACAACTAGTGAAATTTCAAGTTATACTCTTTGACCTACATCTTCCCTTATTTTAGCTTAACAAATTCCTCTGCCTTTGTTTCCATCAACTTCTGAGGAAATAGATGGTCCGAAAAAGCTTTGGAGAAAGTCTCACACAACAATGAATTTTTAGCATAATCACCCCTCACCTGATCCCATTCCTTATACCATTGGTATGTTATATCCTTTAGTTAATAAGCAAAAAAATTGACCACTTCTATATTCTTGGCCTGTATTACCCTGAAGATCTTTTCTATCTCATCTAGAAAACCCTAAGGATCCTCCTCCACATTAACACCAGTAAAAGTTGGAGGATTTAACCTCATAAATTGGCCAACCCTTATGGCCTAAAAAGTTGAAATTCCAGATACACCACACTCAGGCTATGAAGCTACAAACTAAGAAATTATATGAATCGACTAAACTAGAAGGATCCAGTAGAACTCCAAACATATCAGGAATTGGAATCCTAGATCGAGTATGGATCCCTTGAGTAGAGCATCGCCCATCAATATCATCCTCACTTGGGAAGAAGAGTTTTTATGAGTTTTAGATGGTGGAGGCATAATATAAAAGATAAGAAAATAGAAATTAGAAGAATACAAGACCTTAAACTCTAAGCTTGAAATGGGATTACCAAGAAAGACAAACAATTCCTAAACGCTTTGCATCTGCTCTATTATAAGTACGACACACTACACACCCCTATAAGAGACTTTACTGGACATCACTTTGTGGACTTCCTAATTGAACCATGAGCCTATGTCTCTGATACCAACATAACACAACTCCACCCAGGTCCTTGTCTTAATGGGCATCCCAGCTCAAACCAAGACTAGAGACAACCCCCATTACACAAACCAACCTCCAACTGTGTACCCTGAGTGTACTTAATTTTGAGGGTATAACAAGATAGCATAATTGTCCAATTCTAAACTCTGGATAGGTCTATGATCATGAACGACCCAAATGAGTCCAATCGTCCAAACCAAACTGAACCATATGATAAATAAAAACCAAAAAAAAAAGTTCCTATTCATAGCATAACATAAAAAGATGGAACAATCATATATCAAGTACAACGACTAAGGATAACACTCTATCAACACCACCTTACAAACCCAGAGTAGTTAAACAAAACCTCCAACCATAGCAAAAACCAATATCCATGAAATAACCTACGTATGTAAAAGCATCCATGATATAAAATGGATCCTTACGGAATATTAAAGCTTACCACTTAAACCGAATAGTCGATCTTGAATCCAAACACTAAGAAAGAGGAGTAGAATGGTTGGTTCCTATATCACGTGCGGATAAAGTCTCCCGAAGATGGGTTAGTGAGTGAATGCTAGCAAGAAAATCATGATAAGGATAAAAAAGTTCCAACTATTAAAACCAAGTAAACGGACCACATGCATTCACAACTATAAATTTTTATATATATATAATCATAAAGGGAAATGTAACTATTTTTGGTATGCATTTAAAACCATTAACCTAGGTATGTGTTGCTTAACTATCCTAGAAACACCCACGGGCTATATGCGTGTTGTGTAATCCCTTGGCCTGGCCTAGATACATTTATCTAGATGAATTAGAGGTACCATAAGAGTAGGGGATTCCCAAGTACCCTTTACTCTCCATAATACATATGTACCAGTGTACTTAAAGGATTCCCGTATACCTCATAAGTATCATATATGGTCGCCATGACCAATCCTTATGTCAGTAAATAGGAGCTTCCAGTTTTATCCTTTGGACTCATACCTTCCACGATTAGCTATCACACCACACCATTATTTTCCAATTAAGACCATTAACATATAAGCAAACCACTATTGCACGTATTATTAGCCTAGGTTATTATTAGTGGTATCGTCATACCGACTATAGCTTGCAAGCAATTTCCTTAGCCATTCTTTTATAGATTAAAGGATCCCCATGTGCCAATAGATTATCTTATTTTGTTGCTAGAGGGATTCCAATAGACCCCATAAGATTGTTTATTGATATGTTTGCATGGAGGAATCCCTTGTAGCCCAGTAGACTTTTAATTAACCATAACCATGACCACCAAGACCTTGTAAATTAAACATTTCAAAACTATTTAAACCATTTATACCATTTGATGTTCCATGACAAAGTTATACCTCACAATAGTTCAATGAAAATCCAAAAATTTAATGAAAAGCATTCTCATAGGCCTTTTATCAAACATGTTGGGGACATAGTGTTTCAGAAGCCAAAACCAATTACGAAATAACCATTCCCATGCCCCCAATTGTTCAAAACACCACAATAACATGAAAACCATGAGTAAATGACATGGGAAACCATAACCAACCATTTATAACCAAAACCCCAACATATATTTGAAATCCCAAAACCATACAATATTTATTCCTTGAAAACAATTCATAAATTAAAACTTTTTTTGAAATAACAATAAGGACGGAGTAAATTGGCTAAGATTAGAAAATGAAGGAGATAAATTGCCTTAGTGAGCATGAAATTGATCCTAAGAATTAAACTCTATCCTTTCTTAACCCCAAAGTCCTTTAGAGAATTTAAAAGTGTTTCAAAAGAGTTTCTAAGTGCTTAGGATTTGAATAATTGGGAAAATAATGTCCCAAGAGAGTTATTAGTTGTTGGGTCTCAAGTGGTTAGATGGGGAAATGTCCATATTACCCCCAACTTAGACTACTTTAAATATCCATTGGTGGAAATGACCACCCCACATGATCCATACCTTAGGGTATGAGTTGTACCCACCACTTGTATCCCAAAAAGAACCTCAACCCCCATATTGACCCACATAAGATTCCCAAGTCCCTCCCATACCCAATCATATGATCGGTACTTATAAACCGCACCTCTTTTAGAAACCAAAATTCAACCATGCAGCACCGGTCTAGATATTATTGGCAACATATTACTCATACCCCAAGGTAACACTTGTAAGCCCCAATCGTACCTTGGACCAAAACAAATCCAACCCCTCAACAAAACTTGTTAGTATACGACAAAGACCATACCAACCATAATGCATCTACAACTAGTACCCCCTAGTCTTATGAAGTCCAGAAACCAAAAATCTAGGAAATTTCTATGGTTCCAAAACCCAGGTTATTTCACAACCCTAATTCTTAAGAAACATTCAAGATTGTTCTCAAAATATGATATGGACCTATGCAACAACGATCGATCTTCCTCATCTTCCCAAAACTCATCACTTACTTCATTGGTAAAACTTTCAAAACATCCAATCACCTACATCAAACTTCAACTCTCATCGCCTCACATCCGTATGAGACTTTTGCCTACTTTGGGCAATCTTAAATCTATCTCTAATTACTTTCACCTTCTTAATGACCTAATAAACTAAGTCAGGACCAAACAATATAGCCTCATTACTTTCAAACTACCTAATAGAAGACCTACATCGCCTACCATGAATATCCTTAAAAGGATCTGTTTGAATATTTGAATAATAACTATTATTATACAAAAACATAATAAGAGGTAAGTGATCAACCCAGCTACCTCCAAAATCAATCACATAAGCCCTTAGCATATCGTCAAAGACTTAATGGTCTGACCTACTTATCCATCCGTTTGAGGGTGGAAAGCGGAGCTAACATTCATCTTAGTTCCCAAAACTTTTTGAACTTAATGTCAAAAGTTAAAAGAGAATTGGGTACCTCAATTTGAAATTAAGAAAATTGATTCTTCTTGCAACCTAACTATTTCCTCAATCAATAACTAAGCATAATGCTCTCCAGAGTAGTTAGTCCACATAGGTAAGAAGTGAGCAGAGTTAGTCATCCTATTTAAAATGACCCAAATCAAATATTATTGATTATGAGATCGTGAAAGAACCATACCAAAATATATTTTGATAATCTCCAACTACTACATAGGCAACTTTATCTCTTTAAACATGTCACTAGGCCACAAGTATTTTATATTCACATGCAAAGAGACCATAAACTTAACGATGAAATTTGCTACATTCCTCTACATATTGTTCCACTAATAAATCTCCCTCAAATAATGATATATCTTAGTCGTACCCAGATGAACTTTATACCTTGACTCATGATCCTCAACCAAGATCCTCTCCTATAGAACATCAATATTTGGAACACACAACCTGCCTTGGTATCTAAAGATACCATCACCCCCAATCTCAAAGGCCATAAACTTTTCCTATCACACAACATCCTTCATTTGCATATGAATGGGATCTAAAGCTTGCTTCTCCTTCTCCTATACACCAAGAGATGAGCTAATCACTTCTTGAAAAATCATACCTCCATCCTCATAGTCCAAAAGGCAAACTCCCATGTTAGCTAATGGATAAATATCCCTCCCCAATACTCTCTTCTACTAATTAACATGATATAAGGTCCCTATAGACAACTTTCAAAGAGCATCAACAATAACATTAGCTTTACCTGGATGGTAGTGAATACTTATATCATAGTCTTCAAGCAATTTAAACCACTTTCTCTACCTTAGATTCAACTTATTATAATGGAACACATACTGCAAGATCTTGTGGTCTGATTAAATATCCACGTGCAACACATATAAATAATGACACTAGATCTTCAGAGCAAAAGCCACTGGCACTAACTCTATATCATTAGTTGGATAATTCTTTTTATGAACCTTAAGCTGCCTAGAAGCATAGGGCACAACCTTATTATGTTGTATCAATACATAACGTAGTCCTATGTGGTATGCATCATAATACACCACAAATCCATCATTAACCTTGGGTAGGGTCTGGACTGGCGCAAAAGTCAACTTATTCTTCAACTTCTAAAATTTACCCTCTTAAGCATCAGACCATAAAAACATTAACTTTTTCTATGTCGACTTAATAAATGGAGCGATAATAGACAAGAAACTATCCATATACCTCTTAAAATATCTAGCCTAGCCCAAAAAGATCCTAATATCAGTTGGATTCATGGGTCGAGGCCACCTTTTAACTGCCTCACCTTTCTATAGATACACCTTTATCCCCTCATTTGAAATAACATGCCTAAGGAAAATCACATCATTTAGCAAAAAGTCATACCTAGAAATTTTATCAGACAACTTCTGATCCTTAAGAGTCGGAAACACAATTTAGAGATAAGTGGCATGATCCTCCTCATTCTTAGAATATGCCAAAATATCATTAATAAACACAATTACAAACTTTTCCAAAAGATACCTAAACACCAGGTTCACAAGATCCATAAATGCAGCAAGAGCTTTAGTCAATCCAAATGACATAACTAGTTTTTCTTAATAATTATATCGATTTTAGAAATTAATCTTTAGAATATAACCCTCATTAATTTTCAACTGATGATATTCTAAACGAAGATTAATCTTAGAAAATAATTTAGCACCATGAAACTGCTCGAAAAGATCATCAATCCTAAAAAGCGTGTGCTTATTTTTCACTGTAACCTTATTCAACTAATAATTATTAATACACATAAGAGGAGACCTAACTTTATTATGCACAAAAAGAATAGGAGCACCCTATGCAAAAATACTAGGATGCATTAAACCATTATCTAAAAGATCCTTTAACTGTACCTTTAGATCCTTTAATTCAACCGAGGCCATTCTATAGTGATGGAATGGAAATAGGATGAGTATCCAGTAGAAGATCTACCCCAAAGTCTATTTCTCAATTGGGAGAAATTCCAGGAAGATCCTTAGGAAACACTTTAGGAAACTCATTGACAATAAGGATAGATTGCAAAGAAGGGCCATCGGAACTAGAATCGTTAACCCGAACTAGGCAATATAAGCACCCCTTAGAGATTAATATTTAGGCTCTAAGATAATAAATGAACCTCCAATTCAATAATCAGGAACTTTCCTCCCATTAAATTACTATTTCATTACAAAATTGGAAATTGACCTTTTAGGTCCTATAATCCAATGAAGCATAGAACAAATGAAGCCAATCCAAATCTAGGATTACATTAAAATCTACCATATCAAACTCTACCAAATCAACTAAAATCTTTGTATTAAATATATTCACCACACAGACACTATAGATCCTTCTAGAAACTATAGAATCAACCACCAAACTAGATATAAAAAGGGGTCAAAAATAGTTTATGGACCAGAACCAAAGTCCACTACCATATAAGGGGTCACATAAGAGAGGTAGACCCCTAATGAACTAAATAATACACATATAGATTAAAGAGTTGTAATGTAACAATAAAAACAATAGTATATGCCTCAATTTCCTAAAGGGTAGCCAGGGCATAAAGATAATTCTAGCCAGTGCCAATACAAGAAGTAGCACCCTTTGGTGTAAGAGCTGATAATGTGGCAACCGTAATGATATGCTCTATAAATTTATCACTATTGACGCTTAAAACTATGAAAATATGTAAGTTTTTAAGGTGGTTTTGATTTATATATGTGTTTTAGATATGGTTTTTAGAAAACTAAAGTATGGATGCTAAATTCATGAAAAGGTGGAAAAGGGTGCTTTTTGCTACTTATGTGATCAATAATGGGTGTTCGTAACACTTTTTAAATGGTTCGTGATGAAAACATGTGTGGGAATTGAAGAAGAGATGAAAAATAACTTTCAAAACTTGCGAAGTCAATATACAGACCAGCGCCTATACTGAGTCGGTTGAATTTCAAGCGTATAACATGATAGCGTAATTGTCCAATTCTAGACTCTGGGATAGGTCTATCACTGTGAAAGATCAAAATTAGTCCACCGTCCGAACCAAACTGAACCATTAAATTAGTAAAAAATAAAAATAAAAACCAAGTTCCTATCCGTAATATAACATAAAAGGATGGAACAATCATAAATCTAGTCCGACGTCTAAGGCTGACATCACTACCGACACTGCCCTACAAACCCATAGTACTTCCATAAAGCCTCTATCCAAAACAAAACAATATCCGATTGGGATATGCCCCCAACCATAGACAAAACCAATATCCATTAAATAACCAAAGTATGTAAAAACATCCATAATATAAAATGGAGACTTACAGAGCATGGAAGGTCACCACTTCAATCAAATATTCGATCCCCAATTTGAACACTAAGAAGGAGGAATAGAATGGCCGGTTCCTATTTTACGTGGGGATACAGCCGCCCGAAGATGGGTTAGCGGATGAATATTAGTAAGAAACTTAAGATAAAGATAAAACAGTGCGAACAATTAAAACCAAGTAAACAAACTACATGTATTCACAACCATAAACATATATATAACACCATACCGGGAAGCGAAACCAGGTTTGGCTTGCATTTAAAATCATTAACATGGGCATGTGTAGCTTAACTGTCCTTGAACTACCCACGGACTATATATGTCCAGTGTAACCCCTAAACAGACCTTGATACATGTAGCCACATAAATTTAAGGTACCATAGGAGTAGGGGATTCCTAAGTACCCTTCGTTATCAATGAGACAAATATACCAGTGTACGTAGAGGATTCATGTCTACCTCATAAGTATCATATATGGTCTCCATGACCAATCCTCATGCCGGCAAATATAAGCTTCCAATGTTCATCCATTGGACTCATATCTTCCCTGGTTAGATATCACACCCCGCTATATTTCCCAATTAAAACCATTACCATCAAACCAAACAACCTTCATATCTATTATTAACCTAGATTATTATTAGTAGTATTGTCATACTGACTATAGCTTGCAAGCAATGTCCATAGCCAACCTTCTATGGAATAAAGGACTCCCATGTACCCATGGATTATCCTATTTAGTTTCTTGGGGGATTACCATGTACCGCACAAGATTGTTTATTGATATGTTTGCTTTGGGATTCCCTTGAATAACGGACAAGGTAGTACAAGCACGACTTACACCCCTTAGATGCCTCTACTCTTCCTTTAACAAACTTAGAAAATGAAGATGCAAAAATATCAATCTTTTATTTAAAAAATTTTAGAAAACAAATATTTAATCATGAACAATACCTTCCGCAACAATATCCAAAGCCAAGAAAAATATGGATACATGGACTTTATGTCCTCTATCACTTCCTATATAGCCTATTACTCCTTGTGGTTCAACTACAGATCCTTAGCCGAGGCCACATTCTTAGTTCGTAATAGACAAACCTGCAGATCCAAAATCTCTTCATAAGACAAAGAATCTGAGATACCCAATCCTTCAAAAGAAATTACCGATGAAGGATCACCTATACACTTCCTCAAAATGGTGATATCAAATATCGGATGAATGGATCTCAAAATAGAAGACAACTTCGATTCATATGCCGCATTACCAACTATCTCAAAAACCATATAAGGACAACATATCATAGACTAAGCTTTCCTTTTCTACCAAACAGCATGACTCCATGGGAGATACCTTTAGGAGCACCTTATTCCCAACCTTAAACTCCAAGTCTCTATGCCTTAATCCGCATAAAATATTTGGTCACTTTTGGAGGCCTTAAACCTATCCCGAATTAGCTTTACCTTTTCCATAGCCTGATAAACCATATCTTGTCCAAACATATCTGGCTCACCAAACTCAAACCACCTAATGGGATATCTATACCTCCTACTATACAATGACTCAAAAGGTCCCATCCCAATACTAGAGTGATAGATATTGTTGGAAGCAAACTCTACAAAAGATAAATGCTCTACCCAATTTCCACCATAATCAATCACAGATGCAATAAGTATATCATCAAATATCTGAATAGTCCTTTCTACTTGACCATTAATATTCGGGTGAAAAACAGTTCTCAAACTAACCTTAGTCTCCAACCTTTTCTAAAAAGACCGCTAGAAGTAAGATGAAAACAATGTACCACAATCAGAGATGATTGAAATAAATACCCTATACATCTTCACAATCTAATGAAGATACAACCTCACATAATTCTCAATTGAAAAGTTAGTCCTCACTGGCAAGAAGTTAGCCAACTTTGTCATCCTATCCGTGATGACCCAAACCGATTCACATTGGTTCTGAGATCGAGGAATACTAAAATAAAAATACATATTAATTGCCTCCTATTTCCATTTTGGCAATTAAATTTCTTTATAAAACCATTCAGGCATCATGTCCTTAACTTTTTCTTGTTGACACACCATGCACCTGGACAAAACATCAACCACATCCTTTTTTATACCATTCTAATAATATATCTCCTTGTGATCAGATACATTTTTATTGACACAGGATTCACAGCGTAGCATTTTCGTTGAATTAGGATGCACAACATAGCACTATTCTTAATCCTTAGCCAATATCATTTCGTACAAGCCATCGTAGTTAGGAACACATAGCCTTCCTTGGTACCTCAAGGTACCATCACTGCTGATATCAAACACCATTACCTTTTTACCACCTATATCACCCTTGATCTTCATCAAGATAGGTTCCAACATTGGCTTCACCTTGATCTCTGCACTGAGAGACGATCGAACCACTTTCTCTACCAATACACCACCATCTTTTGTGTCTAAAGGACAAGCTCCAAGATT
Source organism: Capsicum baccatum var. pendulum (assembly GCA_030864225.1). Lineage (NCBI taxonomy): Eukaryota > Viridiplantae > Streptophyta > Magnoliopsida > Solanales > Solanaceae > Capsicum > Capsicum baccatum. The sequence goes on along the minus strand of CM061552.1, from coordinate 222,345,541 downwards.
AGCCAAGTGGTCAATATCCTTAACAATTCCCACTTCTCATCATCCACTTGACCTAAACTCCCCATGAATAACCTACTAAGATCATCAATAACAATATTAGCCTAGTCTGGATGATATTAAAGGCTCATGTCATAGTCCTTGAGAAGCTCAAGCCATCTCCGCTACCTGATATTAAGCTCTTTCTAAGTGAACACATAATGTAGACTCTTATGATCAGAAAAATATCCAAGTGCACTCCATAAAAAATAATGCCACAAAATATTCAATGCAAATACCATAGTTAAAAGCTCCTAATCATGAGTAGGATAGGTCCTCTCATGCACCTACAACTGCTTAGAAGCATAGGAAATAATATTCTCATGTTGTATCAAAATACAACCAAGTCCCATCTGTGATGCATCACAATAAACCTCAAACCCCTCATTGCCTTCAAGAAAAGTCAAAACTAAAGCCGAAGTTAACTTATCCTTCAACTTATTAAAACTACCCTCACAAGCATCCAACAAAGAAAATTTACCTTTTTCTGAGTCAGTTGGTTCAATGGGGCAGCTATCATAAAAAATGTTTCCACAAACATCCTATAATATCTGGCGAATACTAAGAAGCTCTAAAAATTAGTTGGAATCATGGGTCTAGCCCTAATCTTCACTACCACAACCTTTTATGGATCCACCATGATCCCCTCACTAGAAATAATATGACCCTAAAAAGTGACAATGTTGAACAAGAATTCCCATTTAGAGAATTTGGCATAAAACTGCTGCTCTTTCTCAGTCTGTAACACCATTTAGAGGTGATAGGAATGATCCAGCTCTTGTAGAATATACCAGAATGTCATTAATGAACACAACGTTTAAAAGTTCCAAAAACTAACAAAATACTCTATTCATAAAATTCATGAATGCCGATGGGGCATTGGTCAACCCAAATGACATCATCAAGAACTGAAAGTGCCTATATCGGGTTGTCTAAGGTATATCCACTTCCCTAGTATTAAGTTGTTGATAACCTGACCGAAAATCTATCTTAGAAAAGAATTTGGCAAATTGGAATTGATGAAAGAAGTCATCAATCCTTGGAAGATGACACTTGTTCTTAACTGTTACCATATTTAACAGCCTATAGTGTATACACATTTGAAAGGGACTATCCTTCTTATATATAAATAACATTTGTGGATGCTACGGAGATACACTGGGATGGATGAAACCCGTATCCAAAAGATCCAAAAGTTGCTCCTTGAGTTACTCATATCAACAAGAACCATTCTATATGGATGAATAGATATTAGAAGAGAGTCCATAACAAAACCAATCCCAAACTCAATCTCCCTATTCGAAGGAACACCAGGTAGATCATCTAGTTTGACCTCAAGACACTCATTTACCACTAGAATGGAATGCACAGGAGGACCTTTCGAGTTAGAATCTTTAACTCAGACCATATGACAGAGACACCATTTGGAGATTCATCTTCGAGCTCTAAGATATGAAACAAACCACCCCTTAGGAGTTAGGGAACCACCCTACCATTCAATAACTGATTCATATGGAAACCTAGAGGCAACCCTACAGGTCCAAAAATCTAAGGATACATAGCATGAGTGTAACTAGTCCATCCTCAGAAAAATATTAAAATCCATTATATCCAATTTATACAAATCCACTAGGGTCTCCTTACTACCAACAGATACCACACATCCCTAATCGACTCTTTTAGAAACAATAGAGTCACCTACCGAGGTAGAAAAAATAAGTTGAAATAACTTTGGGATCAAAACAAAAATGCACAACCACAATTAGGGTCACATAAGAGAGAGAAGACCCCAGACTAAGAAAATAATAAATATCCCAAGATAATAGTTTAAACATACCCCTAACATTATCTAGAGATGCCTCAGACTCCTGTCGAGTAGTAAGAGCATATAATCGATTCCTGCTTATACCAGCACCAGATGCAGAAATAGTTGTAGATGCAACACCCTTTGGTGTATTAACATATGAAGAGGCAATCGGGGCCTTATTCTCTCTCGAAGTGACTTTACCATTGCATAATTTTTGAGTATATATCCTGGCTTCCTATATTTAAAACACCTTTCCCTTTTCGTCATCAAAAAATCCCCAATGCAACCGACCATAGAACCTATAAAAAGGATAAGATAAAGCCGATTGGGCCCCATTATCCTATGATTGGGCACCCTGTGCCCTGAAGTTTTTGCCACCTTGCTAATGCCTATCACCTGACTGCTTTAGGTAGAGAGCACTAGCTATAGAGAAGGAACCAGAACCCCCCCTCCCCTACTTTGTCTATCCACTTGCCACCATTATTACCACTTTTGATGACCACCCTATTGGGAGAACCTAAACTTCTTTCCCTGTTTTTGTTCTATCTCAACCTATTTTTTCTTTTTATCCTCAACTTGTTGCATATGAATGAAAAATATTAAAATATCCATATCCTTGATCAGCAATGCAGTCTTGCTTGCATGGATTGGATTTTGAGACAAGTTTGTAGAAAATTTTATCATACTGGCCCTCATATCAGATACCAATTCCAGAGCATACCTGGACAACTAGTGAAATTTCAAGGCACACTCCTTAACCTATATCTTCCCATATTTAAGATTCACAAATTCCTCTGCCGTTGCTTTCATCAACTTCTAAGGAAATGAATGGTAGAAAAAAGTTTTGGAGAAAGTCTCCCACAATGATGAATTTTTAACATCCTCACCCCTCGCCTGATCCCATTCCTTATACTATTGGTATGCTATATCCTTTAGCTACTAAGTAGAAAAATTCACCATTTCCACATTCTTGGCCTGTAAGACCCTGAAGATCATTGCTATCTCATCTATAAAACCCTAAGGATCATCCTCTACATTAATACCAGTAAAAGTATGAGGATTTAACCTCAAAAATTGGCCAACACCTATGGCCTAAAAAATTGAAATGCCAGAAACACCAAACTCAACCTGTGAAGCAACAAACTAAGAAATCATATTAATTAACTAAAAAAACATTAAATTCATTGTATTAGCATGAGTAGGACAAGAAGGAACCGGTAGAACTCCAAAAGTATCAGGAATTGGACTCTTAGACTGAGTATGGATCCCTTGAGTAAAGTGTGTCCCATTAACATCATCCCCATATAGGACAGAAGAGTTTTCATGAGCTTTAGATCGTGGAGCCATGATCTAAAAGATAGGAAAATAGAAATCAGAAGAATACAAGACCTTAAACACTAAGATTGAAATGGGAATACCAAAAAAGAGAAACAATTCCTAAATGCTTTGTATCTTCTCCATTATGAGTATAGCGCACAACACAACCCTAAAAAGACATTAATAGACATCTCTTTATAGACTCCCAAATTGACCATGAGCCTACTCTGATACCAACATAACACAACTCTACCTAGGGCCTTGTCTTAATGGGTATCCCAACTCAAACCAAGACTAGAGGCCACCCCTATTACGCAACCCAACCTCCAACTGTCTACCCTGAGTATACTGAATTTTGAGCATATAACAAGATAGTATAACTGTCCAATTCTAGACTATAGATAGGTCTATGATTGTGACAGACCCAAATGAGTCCAACCGACTAAACCAAACTGAACCATTTAATAAATAAAAATAGAAAAGAAAACGAAGTTCCTATTCATAGCATAAAATAAAAGGATGGAAAAATCACATATATAGCACAACGACTAAGGCTGACACTACTACCGATACTGCCTTACAAACCCGTAATAGTTACACAAATACCCCAACCATAGCAAATACTAATATCGATGAAATAACCCAAGTATGTAAAAGCATCCATGATATAAAATAGAGCCTTAAGGAGTATGAAAGCTTTAGACTTCAACCGAATTATCAATTTTGAATCCAAACACAAAAAAAGGAGTAGAATGGATAGTTTCTGTATCACGTGGGGGATATAGTCTCCCAAAGATAGGTTAGCGAGTGAATACGTACAAGAAACTCAGGATAAGGATAAAATAGTGCCAACTATTAAAACCAAGTAAACAAACAACATGCATTCACAACTATATATATATATATATAATTATACTAGGAAATAGAACTAGGTTTTGGTATGCATTTAAAACCATTAATCTGGGTATATGTAGCTTAACCGTCCTAGAAACACCCATGGGTTATATGCTTCTAATGTAATCCCTTGGACTGGCCTAGATGCCTTTATCCAAATCAATTAGAGGTACCATAAGAGTAAGGTATTCCCAAGTACCCTTCACTCTCCATGGTACATATGTGCCAGTGTACTTAGAGGATTCTCGTGTACCTCATAAGTATCATATATGATCTCGATGACCAATCCACATGTCAGTAAATATGAGCTGCCAGTGTTCATCCATTGGACACATACCTTCCACGATTAGCTATCACACCCCGCCATTATTTCCCAATTAAAACCATTATCATACAAGCAAACCACCATTCTATGTATTATTAACCTAGGCTATTATTAGTGGTATCGTCATACCGACTATAGCCTGCAAGAAATTTCCTTAGCCAACCTTTTTTGGAATAAAGGATTCCCATGTGCCCATAGATTATCTTATTTCATTGCTTGGGAGATTCCAATATACCCCAAAAGATTATTTATTGATATATTTGCCTGAGGGATTCCCTTATAGCTCACTAGCCTTTCAATTAACGATAACCATGACCACCAAGACCTTACAAATAAACCATTTCAAAACTATATAAACTGTTTGAAATATTTGATGTTGTATGATAAAGTTATACCACACAATAGTTCAATGAATATCCAACAATTTAACCAAAAGCATTCTCATAGGTATTTTATTAAACATATTGGGGACGTAGTATTTCCAAAGCCAAAGCCAATTATGAATTAACCATCCCCAAGCCAAAAATTGTTCAAACCACCATAATAACATTAAAACCATCCGTAAATGACATGGGAACCCATAACTAACCATTTATAACGACAACCCCAACATATATTTGAAAACCCAAAACCATACAATATTTATGCCATGAAAACAATTCATAAATTAAATCTTTTATTGGATATAACAATGAGGAAGGAGTAAATTGGCTTAGATTAGAAAATGATTGAGAGAAATCGCCATAGCTAGCTCAAAATTAATCCTACAGATTAAACCCTATCCTTTCTTAACCCTAAAAGCCTTTAAAAATTTTGAGAGTGTTTTAAGAGAGTTTCTAAGTGCTTAAGATTTGAATAATAGGGTAAATAATATCCCAAGACAATTATTATTTGAGGGGTCCCAACGGGTTATAAGGGGAAATTTCCAAATTACCCCCGACTTAATGGAAATGACCTCCCCACATTATCACTACCTTAGGGTGTGAGTTGTACCCACCACTTGTATCCTAAAAAGAACCTCAAACCCCATATTGACCCACATATGACTCCCAAGTCCCTCCTATAACCAATCATATGATCGGTACCAATAATTGTACCTCTTTTAGAAACAAAAAATCAACCATAAAACTCTGGACAAGATATGATTAGCAATTTATTACTGATACCCCAAGGTACCACTTGTATGCCCGAACCTTACATTGGACAAAAACCAATCCAACCTATCAACCAACACTGGTTAGTATAAAGGAAAGACCATACAAACCGTAATGCATCATACGACTAGTACCCCCTAGTCTTATGAAGTCCAGAAACCAAAAATGCAGGAAATTTTCTATGGTTCTGAAACCCATGGTGTTTCACAACTCTAATTCATAAGCAATATTACAAACTCATCTAAGAATTTGATATGGACCAATGTAACAGTGACTGATCTTCCCCCTCTTCCCAAACCTCATCACTTCCTTCATAGGAGAAACTTCCAAAACACCCATTCACCTATATCAAACTTCATCTCCCTTCGCATGACATCTGCTTAAGACTTTTGGCTACTCTGGGCATTTTTGAAACTATCTCTAATTACCTTCACCTTCTCAATGGCCTAATGAACTAAGTCAGGACGAAACAACCTAGCCTCACTAATATCAAACTACTTAATAGGAGACCTAAATCACCTACCATAAAGATCCTTAAAAAAAGCCATTTGAATACTCGAATGATAACTATTATTATACAGAAACATAATAAGAGTTAAGTGATTAACCCAGCGACCTCCAATATCAATCATACAAGCCCTTAGCATATCGTTCAAAGTTTAAATAGTCCAATCTACTTGTCCATCCATTTGAGTGTGGAAAGGAGAGCTAAGGTTCACCCTAGTTCCTAAAACCTTTTGGACTATATGGCAAAAGATAAAAGAGAATTGAGACCTCGATCTAAAATTATGGAAATCGACTCTTTATGCAACCTAACTATCTCCGCAATCAATAACTAAGCACAATTCTCTCCAGAGTAGTTAGTCCTCATAGGTAAGAAGTAAACAGACTTAGTCATCCTATTTACAATGACTCAAATCAAATCTTACTGATTATAAGATCGTGAAAAACCCATAACAAAATCTGTATTAATAATCTCCAACTTCCACATAGGCATCTTATCTCTTCAAACATGCCACCAGGCCTCAAGTATTCTACATTCACTTGCTAAGAGACCATACACTTAGACATGAAATTTGCTAAATTCTTTTACATATTGTTCCACCAATAAATCTTCCTCAAATCATGTTATATCATAGTCATTCCTAGATGAACTTTATACCTTGACTCATGATCCTCAGCCAAGATCCTCTCCTATAGACCATCAATATTAGGAACACACAACCTTGCTTGCTACCTCAAGATACCATCACCACCAACCACAAAGGCCATTAACTTTTTCTATCCCATAACATCCTTAATCTGTATATGAATGGGATCCAAACATTGCATCTCATTCACCTCTGCACTAAGAGATGAGTTAACCACTTCTTGAACAATTATACCTCCATCCTCAATGTCTGAAAGGCAAACTCCCAGATTATCCAACAGGTGAATATCCTTCACCAATACCTTCTTTCGCTCATAAACATGATATAAGGTCCCTACGGACAACTTTAAAAAAGCATCAACAATAATATTAGATTTACCTGGATGGTAGTGAATACGTATACCATAGTCTTCAAGTAATTTGAGCCACCTTCTCTGACTGAGATTCAACTTATTAGGAGTGAACACATACTGCAAGCTCTTATAGTCTGAATAAATGTCCATATACAACCCACACAAATAATGACGCTAGATCTTTAGAGAAAAAAATACTGCTACTAACTCTATATCATGAATCAGACAATTCTTTTCATGAACCTTAAGCTGCCTAGAGCATAGGACACAACCTTATTATGTTGTATCAAGACATAACGTAGTCCTATGTAGGATACATCATAATACACCATAAATCCATCAGTACCCTCAAATAAGATCAGAACTAGCACAAAAGTCAACTTATTCTTACACTTCACAAAGTTACCCTCATAAGCATCAGACCATAGGAACTTTAACTTTTTCTGAGTCAACTTCATCAATGGAGTGATAATAGACAAAAAACTATCCATAAACCACTTATAATATCTATAAAAGGGTCGAGGCCACCTTTTAACTAGCTCACCTTTCTATACAAACACCTTGATCCCTTCACTTAAAATAACATGCCTAAGGAAAGTCACACTATTTAGCCAAAACTCATACTTAGAAAATTTATTATACAACTTCTGATCCTTAAGAGTTTGCAACACAATTTAGAGATAATTGGCATGATCCTCCTTATTCTTAGAATACTCCAAAATATCATAAATAAGCACAATTACAAATTTTTCCAAAAAATACCTAAACAACAGGTTCACAAGATCCATAAATGCAGTTAGAGCATTAGTCAATCCAAATGACATAACCAAGATTTCATAATAATTATATCGAATTCAAAATTAATCTTTGGAATATCTCCCTCATTAATTTTCAACTGATGATAACCTAAACAAAGATCATTCTTAGAAATTAATTTAGCACCAAGAAACTGCTCAAAAAGATCATTAATCCTAGAAAGACAGTGCTTATTCATTACTGTAACCTTATTCAACTAATGATAATCAATACACATAAGAAGACACCTAACTTTATTATGCATAAAAAGAATAGGAGCACCCGATGTAAAAAGACTAGAATGTATTAAAACATTATCTTACAGATCATTTAACTGCACCGTTAGCTCCTTAAATTTATCCGAGGCCATTCAATAAAGATGGAATAGAAATAGGATGAGTATCCAGTAGAAGATCTACCCCAAAGTCTATTTCTCTATTGGGAGAAATTCCAGGGAGATCCTTAGGAAAAACTTTAGGAAACTCAGTGACAATAAGGATAGATTGCAAAGAAGGGCCATCATATCTAAAATCCTTAACCCAAACTATGCAATATAAGCAACCCTTAGAGATCAATAGTTAGGCTCTAAGATAATAAATGAACCTCCCATTAGGTACTAAGGTACTTTCCTCCAATTAATTACTGGTTCATTAGGAAATTGGAAATTGAACTTTTAGGTCCTATAATCCAACGAAGCATAGAACAAATGAAGCCAATCCATCCCTAAGATTACATTAAAATATACCATATCAAACTCTACCAAATCCACTAAAATCTCCCTATAAAATATATACGCCACACAGAACCTATAGATCCATCTAGAAACTATAGAATCAACCACCAAAGTAAACATAAAAAAGCGGTCGAAAATAGTTTAAGGACTAGAATCAAAGTTCACAGCCATATAAGGGGTCACATAAGAGAGGTAGATCCCAAATAAAGTAAAAAATACACATATAGATAGAAGTGTTATAATGTACCAATAAAAACATTAGAATATACCTCAGATTCCTAAGGGGTAGTAAGGGCATAACGATAATTCTAGTCAGTGCCGATATAAGAAGTAGCACCCTTTGGTTCAAAAGCTAATGATGTGGCAACCGTAATGATGTGCTATATAAAGTTAGCACTTTTGATGCTTAAAACTATGAAAATATATAAGTTTCTAAGGTGTTTTTGTTTATATGATGTATTTTGGAGATGTTTTGAAGAAAACTAGAGTATGGATGCTAAATTTATGAAAAAGAGGAAAAGTGTGTTTTTTGCTACTTATGTGATCAATAATGGGTATTAGTAACACTTTTGAAATAGTTCGTGATGAAAACATGTGTGGGAATTGAAGAATAGATGAAAAACAACTTTTTATACATGCGAAGTCAATATACAGACCGCATGTAGCACATATAGACAACATGTGGGCAAAGCATATATTAGAAGTCAAAAATCCCAAGAGTAGACCAGCAAGAATTTTTTTGTTTGGTCGCATGCGGTCACCACATCCGCCCAGCCTCAGGCCTCATGTACCATATGCGCCCAAGGCCTAGATAAATCTGGAGACCAATGTAGCCACCGACCCCTTTTTCTCTTATTTTGTTTGGACATTAGTTTTAGGGATTCTTCATGTACAATAAATACCTATTATGTTTTTTTTAGTATAAGGTAAATACTGTTGATACTCACAAACATATTTTGATATGAAGATTTTATTTTTGTCTTGGAATTCTATTGTATTGATTTTTGTTGATTAATTCAGCTATGATTTTGGGTTTTTACTTGTGATTATTGTTATTTCATATTATGATTTAAATCATTAATGTTTTTACTCATATCACAAGCATGAGCAGCTAAAATCCCTTCGCTAGGTTGTGGAAATCTAATAGATTGATAAAGAAGGAGAAGTGCTATTGTTATTCTTAACTGATACCTATGCATTCATTGTATTATCTTCACTTTGATAGTAATCTTAGTTGTTTCAAATAGTAGGATCCTACCTAGATCATTGGTACTTACTCTAAAAAAGAGGTAGTGACTAGGACAAGATAATAGTTTAACTATCAATCTACACTACTAGGTTTTATCAATGTAAGTTGGTTAGATTTTATCTAATAATTAGAGACTCAAAAGGTAATACTTAACTAGGATAAAGATTAAGGTTTGCAAGGCAACATACTAAGACTTAAAAGGGAAAGGGTAAAATCCTTCTGCTCATCCAAAAGACTACAGAAGGTACATAACTTATCATTTTTGCATGCAAGCTATCGGGTTCGTTGAAAAAAGATTGATAATCCTACAAAATTGAGTAGACAGGAGAAACAGAATCCTAGTTTTCACCTACCACTAATTACAATCGAAGTTGATATTTACCACTTATTTTTTATTGGTATTCAAAACCCCAATTTAGTTTACTAGTTCTTCCCATTGATTACAATAGTTAGAGACATGATTCTATGTATTACCTTGGGACTCGACCCTACTCTTTGCTGAGTTACTATACTTGGCAGCGATGGTATCATCTTCAAAGTGGAGATGTATCTTGGGCAATACTAAATTTAAGCGTCATTGCTGTGGATATGGTGTTGAGTTATGAATTATGGTTTTTGTTGTTTTTGGATTTTTTATATTGGTTTTACTATTAGTTGGGTGAGGTTGGGTGTATTTATGCACTCTATTGTTGCTATTCTATCTTGTTTAGTCTTGTTTTTAGGATAATTCATGTTCTTTAAGTATTGATGATGATATAAATAAGAATTTAAGTGGTCAAGTAGGTTTTTAAAATTTTTAAATGGGTTTTTAAAATAATTTGGACTTAAATCAATCAATTAGAGTTTAAGCGAGAAAACTAGTTTTACCAGCTTGAGCTAGGTGTCGTTTTAGTCGCTCATTTTGGATTCTAATGTGTCAAATGAGTTCCTAAAGGTTTTATTGTGTAATTATTTGTGTAAACCTTTTTTATAATGTGCAAAGTGTAATTGAGTCAAGAGCCAAAATAATACGTCAAAGATTAAGCGAGTAAGCCATGTCTTATCTCGTGTTTTTTACTCGTCGCTGTGAATGTCATGTTATTTTGAGATCTAACCTATGATTTTTGATGATTTAAGATTCTTTTGGGTTTGATAATTATGATTTAGATGTTGAACATTCTAGAAATTAAAGGGAAAAAACACCAAAAGTTTGGAAGGGAAGGAAAAGTAACATCACGAGTAATGAGACAAAGAAATGGACGTTGAACACATAGAAAATATTTTTAAGGAAACTTTAAGTAGATGCATGCAATTATCATATGATGCAAGCTCCATAGTGTTCTGTTTTACTTTGGGGAAATTTGTGAGATGCAACTTCCTGTGAGAGCATGCAATATGCTCGTGCAACATCCTCTATTTTGGTAAAAAAAGGCTCGTGATGCATGCTCTATAGCGGTGATCCAATTTTCGCGTAGCATGACTCATTTTGGTGTTGTTGATCCATCTTCGACTGATTCTTTTATCTTTTTAAAATCACTTGAAATCTCCTTTCCTTGAAGGCTTATGATTGGTTTACTATATATATACACACGAGAAACACTTTATTGGGACATCTTGGACTAATTGGGAGCTATTATACTTCTTCTATTAGGTTTTATTTTCTCTTAATTTATTTATCTATTAGATTATACCATTAATTTATCTTGGATCATTATTATGAATATTAGTTGCTAAAAGCTCCCTTTCCAGGGTTAAATTCAAGAACATGACAACTATCATTTTGGATTAATTTTGTTGGATTCGTTTCTCATATTTTATTGCTTGTTTATTCTTGTTTTACATATTTTAAGGATTGATCACCCTTAGAATACATATATTGCCGAACTTGCGATCTTGGGAGAGGGAATAAAGAGATAGAATGTGGGGATAAACAAAGTAGGGTTTTTATTCTTTTATGAAAAAAAGAATTTTAATTAGCGTCTAGGACAGGAATGTACCTAGAAGCCTTACTTGATTCACACATACGATGATAACTTTAAGAACTTAATTGGACGATTATATCCCCGATCAACGATGTAGTTTTATGTACAAATTAGGTAAAGCACTTAACCCTACGAATCAACAACAAAGATAAACAACTTAACGAATGAGGTTCAATAATGTCGTATGATTGTTCAAAGTTCATTAACCCTGGGATATCTCGTATTTATTGTATGAAGAACTTTATTTTATGCAATTTTTACTTTACCTTAGCTTAAAATATTCAAAACTCTATTTTGGTTATGCTTGAATCAATTAATCTAAATTGTGAACTAGAATTGAGCAGTTATTAAAATAAGTTCCTCTAGGATTGGTATTCAGCTTTTTTGAAGGAAACTATATTATTTGGTAGACCCCGTACACTTATGTGTGCACTTGGGTGTTGTTATGTTTTTGGCGCCGTTGCCAGGGAATAGTTATTTGGAAACTATTTTATTTTGCTTTTTGATTACTTTTGTGTTTTATGCTTGGTCTTGGTTTTGTATTTGTATAAAACATGTTCTCAGTGTAGTAAGATGGCAATGGATAAGGAATTGGTTGAACCAATCCTTGAACCTAAGCAATTCTCTATTAATGATGGAGAGAAGCAATCCCAAACCCAAGTATTCTACAAATTAAATAAGATTAAGCTAATCCTGCTGTTATAGATAGTGAACAAGAAGCTTGAAGGACAGTTAGAGAAATTATAATCCCAATTCTAAAAAATATGAACTCTCCTTTTTAGAAACCAGCTGCTAGAGGGAGGCTCGAGCTAAAGAATAATATGCTGCAGCTATTGATTAGCAGTGGATAGTTTATATTTTTTGCACATGAAGATCCATCGGTGAATTTACAGAATTTCATTGAGCTCATTGACACATTTATTCTAACAGATATGAATGCTGATTAAGTGAGGTTGACACTCTTCCCCTACTTACTTATTCGAGAAGATAAAGGGTGGTTGAAATTTGAGACAACAAATTCAATGACATCATGGTATGGCTTAGCCTGAAAGTTCCTCATCAGATTCTTTTTGTCTGGAAAGACTGCAAAACTTCAGAGTGAGATTGTGAGCTTCAAGTAGAGGCCAAATGAGAACCTCTATCATGCTTGGGAGTTGTTCAAGGAACTTCTTCGAGATCCTCCACATCTTCAATAGTCCAATGAGGTACTTGCTCATACTTTTGTAGAAGCATTTGATAGCACCATAAAATTTTTGCTAGATTCAGCTGCAGGTGGTCAAGTATTAGAGTTGACTTATGATGAGCTTTACACCTTATTGAACCTCATTGGACAAGGAAATAAGAATGGTAAGGTTACTCTAGGAGTGCCAAAAAGAAAGTTGTAGGTATATAGGAGATAGACTAATACATTACTTTATTAACTCAGGTTGCTGCATTGCAAAAATTGATCAACTCTCAGTTACCATCCTTAAATTGGGATCTACAAAGCCTGTAATAATAGTTAATGTAATCTAGTAGATCAGTGATTGGTGTGAGGTTTGTGGAAACAATGGTCATTCTGTGGCAATGTGCTGGAAATCCGGAGTTAGTGACATTTGTGAGCAATGTTCATAGGACAAATTAGGGTAATGCCTAAAATTAAAAGTGGCAAATTCAGCCACTAAATACCTCATGGAATAACCAGCAGTAGCTTTAGCAACCATAGGCACAAGGTAATTAGGGCACAAGTAATATGGAAGAGATGCTGAAAACACTTATAGCCGGTCAAGCAAAGTTGGTGGTAGATATGTTAAGTCACAAAGCATAGATAAAATTAAAAATCCAACAAACAGCCACAAACGTCTTGGAGTTGCATATATGTCAGCTTAAGAAGGGACAAAATACGTGTGATTCCAAGTGATACTGAACCTCCAAAACAACTAATGGCAATCACTTTGAGGAGTGGTAAATAGGTTAATGAATAACCTCCCATGGAAACTAAGGAGGTAGATGTAGAGAAAGCTTCTAAATAGGTAAATGACCAAGTTGCTAAGAAATTACGGAAGTCGGAGTATTCAAAATAAAATGTTGCTGAAAAAGTGAAGAAGATCCCACAACTACATTTCCCACAGAAGCATATAAAGGCAAAGGAGGATACATGCTTCAAGAAGTTCTTTGACATATTCATAGAGATACATATTAACTTACCTCTTTTAGATATTTTGTAGGGAATTCATAAGTATGCTATGTACCTGAGAGATGTGGTTGCTAACAAAGTTAAGTTGCAGGATGTGGAGGTGGTAGTACTTGCTGAAGAGTGTCGCCTTATGGTGATTCAAAAAATTTCCAAACAACTTAAAGACCCTGGGAATTTCACTCTCCCTATTTTAATAGGCAAGAGTGAGGTAGTAATAGCACTTAGTGATTTAGGGGAAAGTATCAAATTGATGCCCTTATTTTTTTTCAACACATTGGGCTTTAGAAAGCCTAGACCAATCTCTATGCTATTGCAGCTAGCAACTACAACCATAGCCCATCCTTAAGGATTTTTAGAGGATGTTCTCATAAAGGTTGGTTAATTATTATTCATGCTGACTTTATTTTTCTAGATTTTCATGTAGATAAACATATACCAATCATTTTGAGATTTCCAATTGTAGCAATAGAAGGATCTTTAATTATTGTGAGAGAGGGCACGCTTAAAAGGAGGCTAGAAGATAAAGAGGTAGTTTTTAAATTTTTCAAACTGCTTAACACACTATCCCACTATAAAAACTTATACATGATTACTATGGTTGAAGGGCATAAGTGTGGGGTGGTGAAGTTTATTCTACAAAAGTCCTCTTCAGACACCCTCATTAATCACCCTAAGCCATAATCACCTAAACCTGACATGATGCAGATTGATGAGCCTTAAAAGGATATAGTTAAAAAAGATGTTGACCTTGAGAGTTCACATTAGTATGTCAGAAATGAATAAGAATATAGACTCCAAGTGTGAGGAAAATGATCACAGTACTTGGTTAAGTTGAGTTGGGTTGTGCCACGACAGTAAATCATGCGCTGCTTCGGGGGTAACCCAAGTTAAGATATGGTTTATTTTCATTATTTTTAGTTTTTACTTCACATAGTTATTTTTTTTGTTGAGTTGCAGGTTGATGGGAAGTCTAAGTACAATAAATCTAAGTTAAGGGTCTTGGTGAAGACTATGTGTGTGGTCTCAGAAACCTCTTAATGTGTAAAAATGCAACTAGCTAGGCCTAGAGGCCTCATGGAGTATTTATATCTCTTATTTTAAAGTATACATAAGGGACAAAGAAGATTTTTAAGTATGCGATGAGGGAATTCTCAATTTTAGAGTAATTTAAAAATTTTTGTTTTAGGAATAAGTAGGATATTCTTGTTGGTACTATATTTAATTGAATGAATCAAGTGTTTTGAGGTGAAAAAGAGCATGTTGATAGTGTGAATGATTACTTTTAAGTTGCCTAGGATTATGATTATGACTGTGGTAGTGTTGGATTAAAGTTGAATTCATGATATTGTTTTGTTGAGTGTCTATGATGATCCTTCTTGAAGTTGAGCATATGCCATATGCATGTGAGGTATTGTGTATTCCTTGTTTCATGTGATTTATAGAGCTTACCTAGTGTGCGTGCAAAGAAAAATAAAGAGTTTGCGTTTAGGATATAATATAGGCATTTCTTTAATAGCCTTATTTTATACCTTTTTTTTAACTACCTTTGTGCATAATCCTAGTAAGCTCGGTTAGGCCTTTAGCTTTTTCGTTGGCAGCCTCATATGTAGCTTAATAACTTCTTTCATGAATCTTAGTTTGATCCGATGCTCCTAAAGCACTTTAGTGTAAATTTATTGAGTTAAGGAGTGTGAAATTGAAGAAGAAAAAGTTTAATTTGAACCCCAAAAGTGATAGTTATTGGTGTTCAAAAGAATTGTTATGTGTTATGGTGGGGAGTAGAGTAATTAAAAGAATAAAAAATTATTCAAAATGAATAAGTTATGCATAAAATACCCCACTATAGTGTTGAGAATAAGCTTAATAATATATGGTGAAAAAATGAATGGGTAGACAAAAGTGGTGTATCGGTTTGTTAGAGTTGAATTGAATGTATAAAGTGATATGTTAAATAGCTTAGTGAAGATCGTCATTATTCAGCCAAAATAGTTTCTACCTATCTCTTAGCCTACATTACAACCCTTTAAAACCTATTTTATCCTATGCTTAGTATTCTGATATTAGTGGAGCACTACACTAAAGGCAAGCCTATGGTTCATTATGTGTAACTTGTGAATTCCTTGTGAGAGTGAGCGTAACTTTATTCTAGTGCCCATTCTATTATAAATTACATTTATATGATTGATTATAAATAACTCTTTTATTCTGAGAGTGCATTTTTTATAATAATGGGTGATTTGTATGATGTCTTTTATTGATCAGTGAGCATGAGTTTGCCAATTAGGTTTGTCAATTCTCGAGGCTAGGTTTCAAGGTAAGGTTCTTGAATATTCATTTTTGTATGTAACATTCTTAGTGTAGAAACTTAAACTCTATGTAGTCAATGTAGTAATATCTTCAGTGTCTTTCATGTAGTATAAGGGTAGAGTTTCCTCCTCTTATGATGCTTAAAGTTAAGAGTTGTTCAAGGAAGAGCAAGGCTTTACGTGTGGGGTGATAATGTTTGGTGTATTTGTGCACTCTAGTGTTGCTATTCTAGCTTGTTTAGACTTGTTTTGTAGATAATTCATATGATTTGGGTATTGATGATGATATAAATAAGCATTTAAGTGGTCAAGTAGCTGTTTGTGATGATTAAAAGTATTTTCAAACAAGTTTGGACATAAGTCAATCAATTTGATTCTAGTATGTCAAATGAGTTCCTGGTTGTTTCATTGTGTAATTATGTGAGAAACAACTTGTTTGTAATTTTCAAAGTGTAATTGAGTAAAGACAAGAGCCAAAATAATAGGTCAAAGATTAAGCAAGCAAACCTAGTCTTAGCCCTTGTTTCTTACTCGTCAAAGTTAATGTTATGTTGTTTTGAGATCTAACCCATGGTTTTTTATGATCTAGGATACTTGTGAAGTTAATAATGATGATGTATGGATGTTGAATAAGATGGAAATTAAAGGGAAAACAACACAAAAAGTTTGGAAGAGAAGGCAAAGTAACGTCATGAGTCATGAGAAAAAGTTATGGACATTGAAAACTTACAAAATATTTTTAGGGAAAATTCCAGTAGCTGTAGGCGATTAGCATATGATGCATGCTCGATAGCATGCTTCTATGCCTTGGTTAAATTTGTTATAAGCAACTTCCAATGAAGGCGTGGGATATGCCCGCGCAACACCCTCTATTTCGGTGAAAAAAGGCCCGCACCACATACTCTATAGCCTTTCTCCAATGCCTACATAGCTTGCCTCATTTTGGTGGTGTAGAGACATCTTCACCTGCTTCATTTTTGTGATCAAAATAATGTAACATATCCTACTCCTAGAAGGCTTATGATTTGTTTACTATATGTATACACATGAGAAACACTTTATGGCGGACATCTTGTTATGTCTTGGACTGATTGGGAGCTGTTGCACTTCATTTATTAGGTTTTATTTTCTCTGTATTTAGTTATCTATTATATTTTATCATGTTTTCATCTTGGATCACGATTACAAATATCAGTGGCTAAAAACTCCCATTTTTGGTTTAAAGCTAAGAACATGACTACTATTATTTTGGAGTAATTTTGTTGTATTTTCTTATCATATTTGGTTACTTATTTGTTCTTATTTTCATTATTTTAAGAATTTGTCACCCTTAGAATACATATATTCTCGATCTTGCAATCTCGGAAGAGGTAATAGGGCGATAGAACGTAGGGATAAACAAAGTAGGGTTCTTATTCTTTTATTAAATAGTGAATTTAAATAAGCATCTAGGACAGGGATGTACCTATAAGACTTACTTGCTTCAAACGTACGATGATAACTTTACGACCCTAATTGGATTATTAAATCCCCGCTCAAAGATGTAGTTTAATGTCAAAATTATGAAAATGATTAGAGGTAGGGAGACCATGATCATGAAATTCACCCTACGAATCAACAACAAAGAAAAAAGACTTAATGAATGAGGTTTAATAATGTAGTATGATTGTTCAAAGTGCTTTAACATTGGGCTTTGTCCTATTGATTGTCTCAAGACCTTTATTTTATGAGTTTTTACTTTACCTTAGTTTACAATATTCAAAAAACTATTTTTGTTATGCTTGCGTTTATTAATCTAAATTATAAATTAGAATTGAATAGTCTACAAAACAAGTCCATATGGGATTGGTATTTGGCTTTCTTGAAGGACACTATATTACTTGGTAGACCATGTACACTTACGTGTTCACATGGGCACTATCCATTGGGTATATGCTAGTGTTTGACTAAATTATTGAGTAGAGGCAATCCCTTACTCCCACTGAGTCCGAATCTAGATAAGATCCTAAAAACACCTAGTAGGATGATGGAATATAAAAGAAATGATATTCCTGAAGGGGTTTTTGATGATGTGCCTCCCCCTCTTCCCGAAGGAGTTGAAATGCCTCAGGATTTATCCCTTGAAATTTCCTCAAGACTTGAGCTCACTGTCTTGTTATGACTGATCATACGAGTAGTACAATATGGTTACGGGTCAAGGGACCCAAGTCATAATCAAATTTGTGTGTTACTGGCCAAGTTCTTACTTAGTTATGAGGGACTCCTCGCGAGTTGTATGATCAGGTGTCGACGAGTTAGGGTCCAGTCATATATTGTCCAGCATCAAAGCCCTTGGTGATCTGTGATGGTCACAACTAGACCATACAAGTTGTATTATCTAGTAACGAGTGAGATTAGGATGTCGTAAGTTGGAGAGTGTGTTGTATCCAATTCTCAATCTTGGTGATGACTCAATGTTAAGAGTCGTATGTTGTGGTAACGAGTCAATGTCTTGACCATAGACAGGATTTTACAACTTTATGTTGGGGGTACTTTGGACATTTCTCACCTAATTCCCTTAATACCCCACATCTTATAACACTTTTTGGTCATCTATTATAGACTTTACAAGATCAAAACACTCCAAACTCTAAAAAACCTCTAAACAAATTGGGCAAGGGTTTCTTCAAGTGATCATCCAAGGGCTTAAATATCAAAATTCTCTCAATGAATCTTTGTAACTTAGGAATGGAAATCTTCCCCTATTGATAGTTTACTAAAATCATATGTTTTAAGCACTATTCATGAGTCATTAATGGTGGTTTTGAATACCTTGATCAAGGGTTTAAATGTATAATGTTGAGTATTATTTTCTTATTTACATATGTTTTCATAATTGTATTGCACATGTGGATACATGGGAAATATTGTTTAATAAATACGTCATGTTTAACCCTAAATTTGTTGGTTTTTTGCTTTGATAATGGTATGCTCTCAACCTGTTTGTGAAATTGTAAATGAGAATGGTATTTTCAAATCATTGAATTATCTTTTGAACAAAGTCATTGGCCTAAGAATGTTGATAATGGTTAAATGCTTTTTTAAAGACCTTGTTATCCGTAAATTGATTTGAAACACTAAAATGGGTTCGAGTCTAAAAAATACTTAATTAAATTAATGTCTTTGTGTAGACTGAGGGTTCGAGTCCTAAGTAGGTTAATAATGGTTAAGGCATGTTGTATGCTTGTAAGTGGGGCTGGTATGACAATACCAACAGAATGCCTTTGGTAAGTAATTAGATGAATGGTTGTGAATGTGAAATAAATATTTTAATTAGATTTTAAAGTGGGTTATGTAGCCAGGCCGTGAAAGGGAAGTCGAAAGGTTTAAAACTGGAAACTTTGCTAGCTGGTGCGAGTGTCTATATGAATGGGAGGTTCGAGTCACCATATTATATACATTGGTGCTAAAGTCACCTTGACTATGCTGGGAGGTTTGATTCCCCCATAAAGGCTTATACAGAAATAGATACTCTTTGGTTTATGTGGCTACACGCACTGGAACCCTTCTAGCTAGGGGAGACCTAGATCGAAAAAGCCCATGGGTACCTTATTTTATGACAGTTATGCTACCTAAGCCAGGTTGAGGGTTTAAAAGTTCATGATAAGTCTTATTCCTTACCCTAGCCTATGGTATTATATATTTATCTGTATTTTATAAGATATTATGCATTGAATGATGTATTAGTTTTGGAACTATTATCATGGAATTATTTTATTCCTCTATCCCTAGGTTACATGCTAGCGCTGCAACTACTAACCATCTTTGGATGCTGTATGCCCATGTGATGTAGTTACCAGAACCTCTTTTACTTTTCCCATGCAATGATCAGGTGCTCGAGTTAGCTTGTGAGTAACATTATAGTGGTGATCTTTCATACTTCTGAAGTCTTTATCTCATGGTTCTTATTTTATATGTCTTAGGCATAGTTTAGACATTATTTTTGTTACTGTTTGGGGCATGTCCTAACATTTAATTAATTTTAGCTTTGTAGAGGATTTGTTGGATTACTGTGGACTTAGGTGGTTTTATTGACTATTTTGGTGATAAACATATGGTTGATTATCGATGGTTAGTAGAAACATATCATGAACTATCTTTAGTTTTGTTATGTTCTATCTTGTTATATGTTCAAAATTCATCTGAGAATTGAGGGTGTTATGTTTGTATAGTTAGGTAAAAAGGGTGGTATCTAGTCCACATGGGACTTGAGATACCCATCATATCCAGGACCTAGTTGGAGTCATGACAAAGGTGGTATCGGAGCCTAGGTTTATGGTCAATTAGGTTTCCATATAGACATGTAAAGTGGTGCCTTTTTATGGGTGTGTAGCATGCTACACTTATAAGAGAAAGGATATGAGACATTAAGAAATATTTCTCTTTTTAGAAATGTTTCCCTTCTCATTTTTATTTTCAAGTTGTAGAGTCTAAGGTCTTGGATTTCTATTATTCTCATTTTCTATTAATATTTCATTGAGGAGATGGAGAGGATCCTCTAGATTATGTATGATTCTGATATTGATGGTGTAGAGTTTGCTGCCTATCAATTGAAGGATATGGAAAATTTATAGTATGAGGAGTGGGAATAGTGTAGGGGAGATAGTATTATCTCTGCACTATGGGATATTTTCTCTAGTACCTTTTAGGATTGGTTCTTTTCTCAGAAGCTGAGGGAGGCAAAAATGAAAGAGTTTGTTAATATTAAGCAAGGTAGGATGACAATTAAGTAGTATGCATTTAAATCCCATCATTTATCTAGGTATGCTCCTAAGTTAGTGTCTAGAATGAGAGCTAGAATGTGCAAGTTTTATTTTGGGTTGTCCCATTAATTAATTATGGAGAGTAAGGATGCCTTGTTGAATAAGTATAAAGATATTTCTCGACTTGTCGTGCATATGTAGCAGGTTATGAAAGAAAAAAAGAAGTAAGCTCAGATTGGTGAGAGGCAGAGTATGAAATTTTAATTTTCTAAGTAGGGTGACGGCCAGCAGCCAAGTGGTAGAGATGGGGGAAAGTAGCCTAAGAAGAAGTAGATGAGTTCTAGATCTTTGTCTATTGCTAGTACTCCATACCCAAAGCTATTGGGCGATCATATTTCACAACGTGATGGAGGGTTCAGCATACAGGGTGCCTATCTCATACTAGTGGGGCTCAGTCCACACCATCATATCCTCGTTTCAAATTTTATGGTCAACCGCACCATGGCCAATGTGAGAAAGGGAGAAAATTATGGTCATATTGTGCATATGTAGGGTCATTGTCTTTCTAGGGTTGCTTTAGGGTCCAATAAGGTTCTTATTTCCTCTTCATCTGCTCCTACATAAAAGGGTGCTGCATTTGTTTCTTTTACAAATACTAGAAAAAATTGATTATATTCTCTTCCTTCTCATTAGGGCTCTGAGGCGTCTCCCAATGTCATTACTGATATGTTGAAATTCTTTTACCGTGATATGTACTGTTTACTTGATCCAGGATTCACTTTCTGTTTTGTGACCACATTTGTGGCGATGCATTTTTGTTTTGCACTGAGTGTATTTCTAATCTTTTTTTGGTGTCTACCCAAGTTGGTGACTCTATGGTTTCTAGAAGAGTCTATAGGGGTTACGGGGTACCAATTGGCAATTAAGAGACTCTAGTTGATTTGATAGAGTTAGACATAGTTGATTTTGATATTTTCTTTCATAGTGGACTGGTTGCACTCGTGCTATTCTTCTTTAGACTATCAGAACCCTAAGTTAATTTTTAAATTCCCTATTGAGCCAAGCTCTAAATGGGAGAAAAGTTCTCTAGTGACTAAGAAAAGGTTCATATTATATTTTAGATCTTTGAGATTAATATTAAAGGGGTGTCTCTACATTTAGTCTGAGTTAAAGATTCTAACTTGGAGGGTCTTTTTTTCAATTTCCTTCCTATGGTAAATGAGTTTGTTGAAGTCTTACCTGATGATTTTCTTGGTGTCCCTCCCCTTAGGTTGACTAATTTTGGGATTAATCTTGTTATGGACATTCTCCCAATTTTTATTCCCCCATATAGGATGGCTCCAGCTGAGTTATATGAGCTTAACAAGTAATTAAAAGATCTTTTAGACAAGGTTTTCATCATTACTAGTGTTTCCCTATGGGGTGCACCTGTCTTATTCGTGCATTAGAAGGATGGTTCCCTTTGTATATGTATTGACTATTGACAACCGAACAAGGTGATGGTATAGTATAAGTTCCCACTTTTGAGAATCGATGATCTCTTTGATCATCTTCAAGGTGCCAAATTCTCCTTTAAGATAAATCTTCGATTCGGGTATTATCAGTTAAAGATTAGGGAGGAGGATATCCCTAAAATAACTTTTTGTACCTTGTAGGGGCATTTTAAGTTCTTGTTGATGTTGTTTGGCTTGACTAATACCCCTGCAACATTAATAGACTTGATGAATAGGGTCTTCAATCTATTTCTAGATTTGTTATGATTATCTTCATTGATGATATCGTAGTGTACTCTAATAGTAAGAAGGATCAAGTCAATCATCTCTGCTTGGCGTTGCGAACCTTGAAAGATCAGCAATTGTATGCTAAGTTCTTTAAGTATGAATTCTAGTTGAACATTTTTACATATCTTGGTCATGTTATGCCTAGTGAAGGGATCATGGTGGATCCTCAGATTTGGTAAGTGGTGGCCTAGTCTGACGATTCAAACTGATATTCAGTGATTCTTGCATTTAGCTGGTTGTTATAGGTGGTTCTTGGAAAGTTTTTCTTCTATTGCTAGTCCATTGACTAATTTGACTTATAACAAGGGGAAGTTATTATGGTTTGATGCTTGCGAGGGTAGTTTTGAGAAACTAAAGTATAAGTTGACTTCAACTCCGATCTTAACTCTACCTGAAGGCATTGAGGATTTTTTCATCTATTATGATGCATGTCATGTTTGTTTGGGTTGTTTTTTAATGCAGCAAGGTAAGGTGGTTGCTTATGCCTCTAAACAATTGAAGGTTCATAAGAAGAACTATCCATCTCATGATTTGGATTTGTTAGTTATAGTGTTCGCATTGAAAATTTGGCATCACTATTTATATGGAGTCCATGTTGGTATCTTTTCTAATCATAATAGCCTGCAGTATATGTTCACTTAAAAAGTGATTAATCTCTGGAAAATAAGGCAGCTTGAGTTACTGAAGGATTATGATATGAATCATTACTGCCACCCAGGTAAGGGTAATATGGTTGTTGATGCTATTAGTATGTTCTTAATGGGTAGCTTGTCATATGTGGATAAAGATAAGAGGGAATTGGTGAAGGATATTAATCGTTTAGCTAACCTTTGAGTTTGTCTCTTGGACTCTGATGATGGCAGTGTGATTGTGTAATAGGTGGCGCAATTGTCTCTTGCTTTTGAAATAAAGAAGAAATAAGTACTAGACCTAGTTTTGAAGAAAATCAAGGATAATGTGGTAATTAAAAGGTGACGGCCTAGAAGATCGATGGAGATGGTATCTTGAGATACCAAGAGAGGTTACGTATTCCAGATGTTGATGGGTTGCGATACAAGATTTTGGATGAGGCCCATAAATTGTGGTATATAGTTCATCTCAATCAAACAATGATGTATCATGATCTCAAGGGAAAATATTGGTAGACTAACATAAAACGGGCCATAGGAAACTTTGTGGCTAAGTGTATGGTGTGTTAGCAAGTGAGTGTGGAGAACATGAGGCCCTATTAGCTATTTGAAGAGATTGAACTATTGGTGTAGAAATGGGTGATAATTAATTTGAATTTTGTTACTGCTCTTCCGCGATCGTGGAATCAGTATGACTCTATTTGGGTCATCGGTGATACGATGACTGACTCTTCTCACATTTTACCATTGAGAACTAATTATTCTATCGACGATAATGCATAATTGTTCCTTCAGAAGGTCATAAAATTTAATAGTGCACCTATTTTCATCATTTTGAATCGTGGTACTTAGTTTCCATTTCTAAAGCTCTTTCCAGCATGGTTTGGGGACCAAAGTGAGTCTTTGTACCGCCTTTCAAACGTAGTAGGATGGACAAGCAGAAAGAAATATTTAGACTCTTTAGGATATGCTTTGAGACTGTATAATTGACTTTGGTTGTGAGACCACTTACCTCACATTTAATTTTCCTATAACAATAGTTACCAATCTAGTATTAGGATGGATCTATTTGAGGAATTATAGTATAGGAGGTGTAGTTTTTCTATTGGATGGGTTGAGGTTGGTTAGGCTGAGATATTTGGCCCGGATATGGTCCACTAAGTTATGCAAAAGGTTAAGGTTATTTGGGATAGGCTTAAGACTTATAAAAGTCGACAAAAGTCCTATGCAAATGTTAGGCAAAAGGACTTGGAATTTGAGGTTGGAGATTGGGTGTTCTTAAAGGTATCTCCCATAAATGGAGTAATACGGTTTGGGAAGAAGGGAAAGCTCAATCCCCGGTATGTAGGCCTATATGTGGATTTGAGAAGAGTTGGTAGAGCTATATATGAATTGGAATTGCCTTCTAGCATTAGTTCAATTCATATGGTATTCCATGTATCCATTTTGTGAAAATTCATGGGTGATCCTTTATTTGTTGTTTCTTTAGAGCACATTGATATTTCAGATTCTTTGTCTATTGAGGAGGTCCCGGTGAGGATCTTGGATAAACAAGTTCACCGGTTATGAACAAACGACGTGGCTTTAATAAAGGTTCTATGGCGGAACCAAAAGCTTGAGGAAGCTACTTGGGAATCCGAGGAGGACATGAATTCTAAGTAACCATTCCTATTAATGATTTTGGAAATTCGTGCCTTATATATGAGTTTTTGTTAACATCTTTGTAAAAGGTAGATTGACAAATTTCCTTGGTATTTTGTTTTTTCTGTCTTAAAGTTAAGAGTAGAGATGCTTGGGGTTTCATCATGCTTTTATTGATTTGATCCATCATTCGAGGATGAATGGTCCTAAAGGGGGAGACTAAAACTCCTCGTTCTTTGTACCTTGAAATATACTCGAGACTTGAGCTTTCCATCTTTTTGTTGATTCACCATACAAGTCATATGTTGTGATTACGGGTCTAGGGACCCAAGTCGTAACCATATTAGTGTGTTATTATCCAAAGCCTATCCTGGTTATGAGTGACTCCTCTCGAGTCGTATGATCGTATAATGAGTGGTTAGCATCCAGTCGTAAGTTGTCCAATGTCTAAGCCCTTAGTATTCTCTAATGATCATGACTAGACCATACGGGTCATATGGTCTAGCAACGAGTGGGACTAGCTAGTCATAAGAGTGACGGTGTATGGTGTCCATTTCTCTCTCTTGGTGATGATTCATTGGTAAGAGTCATATATTATGGTGAGCAGTCGATGGCTTAACTCGTTAACATAGATGGGATTTTATAGCTTTAAACTGGGGAGGGGGTTACTTTGGATATTTCCCACCATAAGACCTTAATAGTCCAAGTCTTATAACACCTTTTGGTCATCCATTATACACTTAACAAGATCAAAGATCTATCTAAACTCTCTCTCAAACCACTCGAGAAAGATTGGGCTAGGGATTCTTCAAGTGGTCATCTAAGGGCTTAAGGATAAATATTCTCTCTGTGAATCTTCGTAACTCAGGCATGTGACTTTTCCCTCATTGTTTATTCACTAAAATAATATGTTTAGTGAATTCTTCATAAGTCAATAATGGTGGTTTCGAAAACCATGGTTGAGGGTTTGAATGTATAATACTGAGTATTTTTTTCTCATGGTTTAAATTATGATGATGCACGGTTTGATAATGGTTTTGCATATATGTATACATGGGAATTATGGTTTAAAAAATAGGTCATGTTTAACCCTAAATTTATTTGTTTTTGGCTTTGATAATGGTATTTTCTCAACCTGTTTGTAAAATTGTCAATGAGAATGATCATGTCACATGATTGAATTGTGTTTTGAAATAAGGCATTAGCCAAGAATGTTGATGATGGGTAAATTATTTAATAAAGGCCTTGTTGGCCATAAATTTATTTGAAACGCTAAAAGGGGTTCAAGTCCCTAAAATATTGAATTGAATTAATGTCTTTATTTAGACACTATGTTCACGTCTCAAGTTGGTTAATAATGGTTATGGCATGTTGTACGCTTCCATGTGGGATTGGTTTGACGCTACTAATGGGATGCCTTTGGTATGTACCTAGATTAATGGTTTTGCATGTGAAAGGATTGTTTTAATTAGGCTTTAAAGAGAGAAGTATAGCTAGGGCATAAAAGTGTAGTCCAAAGGACTAACACTAAAAATCACATTAGCCTATCTGGGTGTCTATATGATTGGGAGGTTCGAGTCCCCCGAATGAATATATGAATAGGGGTTTCGAGTCCCTTATATTTTATAAATTTGTACTTAAGTCAACTTGGCATATACAAATATGGATACTCTCTGGTTCCTACAACTACACACACTAGGGTCCTTCTATCTTGGGGAGAGTTGAGCCCATAGAGCCCATGTGTGCCTTATTTTATAACGGTTATGCTACACAACCCATGTTATGGTTTTTTAGGTTCATGCTAAGCCTTGTTCCCTACCCCAGCATGTTGTATTGTATTACTATATGTATTCCAGTTTATATTGAGCATTTAATGTATTATTGGTTTAGGAACTATTATCATGGCATTATTTTGTTCCTCTATCCCAGGGTTACATGCAGTCCTACCGCTAACCGTCTTTGAACGTTGTATCCCCATGCAATTCAGGTACAAAAACCTCTTCTACTTTTCCTACACAGTGATTAAGTACTCGAGTTATCTCATAAGTTTACATTGAAGATGTGATCTTCTTTAATTTATAATTCATGATTCCATGGTCCTTATTTCATATGTTGTAGACCTTGTTTAGACTTTTATTTTATTCTGACGGGGGTATGTCTCGATATTTGATTTATTTCATCTTTGTAGAGGCTTTGTTAGATTACTATGGACTTGGGTAGTTTGGTTGACTTTTTTTCTGATGGATGGATATTCGGTTATCGGTGGTTGGTACAAACATATCAAGAACTATCATTAATTTTGTTACTTGCTATCTTGTTATTTGTTAGGAATCCATCTAACAATGGAGCGTGTTGGTTTGGTTAGGTAAAGGGGCTGGTCTCTGATCCACGCGAGACTTGAGACACCGTTACGGCCCGACCCAGGTTTGGGTCATTATAGGAGTATAGGTTATTGTTGATTGACAGAATGGTGATCTTTTAGCTCAAGCTAAAAATAAGAGAAGGACAATAAAAGAAGCTCAACAAGTAGTTAGGGAGGGAGAGCTAACTGATCAAAGACAAGAAATAGACCACCAAGCAGCACTGGGTGGAAATTAGAATAGAGCTAGATGTGCCCCTGTTCATATGATCCCAACATATCAGTATGTCTAGCCATATGTAGATAATGAAGATGATCTGGGATGCCTTAAGTCGACAGAGATTGGAGCTATTATTCCTTCAATTTGTCCCCCAGATGTAAAGTTAAATATCTCTAGTGCTATGATCCAACTCTTATACTTGAAGGATGTATTTGTAGGGTTGCTTACTGAAGATGCAAACATATATTTGGCAAATTTTATGGGGATCTGCATTTCATATACCATAACTAGGGCAAATCAAGAGGCACCTAGATTGAGGTTGTTTCCCTTCCCTCTTACCGGAGAAGCATCTTTATGGTTGGGGAACTTCCAAAAGGAGATCAATCACTACATAGACTGAGTTATGTAGACAATTCTTGAATAGGTTCTTCCCCCATCTAAAATGTTGCAGCTGAAGGATGAGATTTCTAATTTTAGCCAGCTGAAACAAAATCTATGTACGAGGCACAGTTCAGGTTCAAGATGAAGTTTATCATAGTTCCCAACCACAAGATATCAAGGACAAGATTCTTGGAGATATCTCTATAGAGCCCTAACTATCAGTTCTATAGATATGTCGACACTATTTCCAGAGGATCCTTTATGAGATTATGATGGGAGATAGCTTTGAGCATTATGGATCAGATCTCATTAACGAATCGAGGGTGGAAAACTCTGGAGGTTGAGAGAGGTTTTGATAGTTATGCCATTAGAGCTTCCAGTGAGCAGATAGTAACTGAGGATGCTGTAGATTAGGATATTTAACTTTTAAGAACTGACATTGGTGAGTTGGCAAAATAATTAGCACCAATAATATTTTCTAAGGTCAATGCAGTAGGGGCACATAGTACAACCTCTAGAGTTCACAAATTTGATATAGCAGAGGAGGCAAAGTATTTGAATCATGAGTTGGTGGGTTTCCAAGCCCAAGGTCAAGTAAATCAAGGCTAAAACTATTATGACGATATAGAAAAATGCATTCCACCTGGTAGACGAGATGCGAATCAAGAATACAAGAACTATTGACTAAAGGTCAAGAGAGATAATAGACTTGACTTAAAAAACTCAAGGATTGAACAAGAGATTGAGCTACATGCAACTGCTATCAAGCAGTTGGAGCATCAATATGGGCAAATCTCTACCCCTTTGGCTCAACAATAGTTAGTGCCCTTCCTAGTGACATTGTGCAGAATCCTTTAAAAATTGTTGATTAAGTGGATATTAAAACTAGGAGTGTCATCCCACGTGAAGAACAATTTTTCTACTACTAATAAGCCGAAGAAGGATAATATTGTTGTGGACAAGCCACTTGTATCAGAGTTTTAAAAGTTAGCCTATAGTGATGATAATTTTGAGAGTAATTAATGTGATGATTGGGTTGCAAAGGAAATTAAAGATACAGTGTAACATTTTAGCGTGAATTCTCATGCACCATCAATAGAAAAGAAGGGAACCCAGGTGCAGTCACCATCCCATGTTTTGTTGGGTCTTTCAATATTAATCAGGCTTTATATGATTCGGCAGAGTGGATAAATGTAATGCTATTAGTTATTTATAACGTATTAGGGTCTGGATCACTAACAAATAAATCTTCAAGGCTATTGATGGTTGATTCATCTATATAAAAGACATTGTGTATTTTGTGTTATGTAGAAGTAAGGGTGGCATCATTTACCTATCTGACAAATTTTATGATTTTTGGACAGTGAATTTGATGGCCAAGCTCCAATTATATTGGGTAGACCCTTCTTGTCCATTTATTGGGTGTTGATTTATGATGATAAGCGAATTTACGCGCCTATAGCACTAGATTTTTCCCATATTTTAGCCATGTTTTGAGAACAAATTATATATTTCATGCACTTTTAGTCCTTTTTCCTGCAAGTGAGCTAACGAACATGATTAGCAAGTTTTCAGGTATAAATGATGCAGAATTCAGCATTTTATGGATAACTTGATGCCAAAGAAAGCTTCACGAAAGGAGGAAAACAAAGTTTGGACGCCAAGGACCTAAAGTAATGCATGAAAAACCTGTCCCGGGCAAAAATAGCAATTCTGAAGACTTTGGGGACTAGCAGTAATTTATTAGGATTAGGATAATGATACATTAACCTAGTAGGATTGGGTTAAGTAATTCATTAGCTTAGTAGGAATAGGATATGGGTATTATAAATACCCTATTTTGCTAGAGATTTTAGATCATCTTTCAATTCTTCTATTATTCAATCTTCTACTTCTAAGACATTCTTCTATAATTCTACAACTCCTATAATTCTTCCATTAATTCTACTTTTTATTCTTCTTCTGTTCATCTATACAATTCTTAATTTCTGCAACAAGAGAAACGTTACTTGCAAAGAAAGTCACACCTAAACGCCTACCTCATTTTGGTACACGAAATCTTTATTGTGGTATAATAATAATGTCTATTGTGATTTCCTTCGCACTCATGGGTAACTAAACTTCTCTGTTGGTGTTATGGAACCCTTACGAGATACTATCTAAGGCTATGATTTTGTGAATTCGTGACACGTTTTTTGCTTATATCATTATTCTCTTCATCTTAATGCAAATTCTTGTGGTTGCAAACCCATAGCATAACGCCAGTATAGCATTAACTTGTTCGAAAGAAAAGTTATATGTCTGGAAAAGAGATAATGTCAAGGTAATAGGGTCCCATCCCCTATTAAAAAGTTAGTGCCGTAACTGGATGAACCTCTTGGAGAATTTGTACCGTTAGATACGCTTTAAGCTCGAAAGAGTTAAAGTGAAATAGTCCTTGTTGAGGTCGAAAGACGCTTGGATTTACCATCGAATACAATTCTCTATAAGCACATGCATGTCCGAATTCCGCATAACTCATAGCGAATAGAGACATACAATTCATAAGGTGGACATAACCCCAACTTCTCAATTCTCATTGTTCGACAACCTATCAAGTAAACCGTTTTTACTCTTCTATTTTCTGCTTTTACTTTATTATTTTGTTTACATTATTTGCACGACAAAACTCCCCCCTTTCTACGAGACTTGCGGTAATATTTGCTTTTTGTTGACCAAGCTATTCCCTATGGGATCGATACCCAACCCAGTTGGGTTATATATTTGACATTGACCGCTTTACACTCTTACGAGAGCTGTAGATTGAGCTTTATCAAAAATTGGCGCCGTTGCCGGGGAATACGAGTGTCAATTAAGTTTGTGATAATTACTAGACCCTTTGGTCAAAGATTCTCATACTTTTACTTTTAGTTTTTGTTTTTGTTCTCTGCAGGTTTTTATTCAGTGCATACCCCATACTCGAAGTTCTGGTCAGCCGTTATTACCTATCAATCCTGAACCATTAAGTATTGTTAGAATGGAGGCACAACACGAAATTGAAAGGATGGCTGCTCAACAGGAACAAGCGAGACTAGCTGCTCTAGCCGCCGCTCAAGTACATCAACAGAATATTGATAACCCTGGGCGAGCAATAAATCCTTACGACGAGGACCTAGGTGATGACGAGTTACTAAACCCTAGGCATGCTGATGAGATCGCAACACCTGCCAACAGAAGAGATCGTCAATCTAGGTTTAGACCTTAACGCCGAGCTATGCAACCAGCTTTCGACGATGATGATGATGATCTTGATGGAGCCGGAGCCACAGGATCCATTATTCCTCCACCATTGGCACCCGGAGCCAAGTTCAACATCACAAGCACCATGATTCAGTTATTTCAATTCAAGGGATTATTTGGTGGACTAGTAGGAGATGATTCGAATATGCATCTCATCAACTTTATTTCTATATGCAAGTCGTTTGACAATCCTGGCGTTGGTCAGAATGCAATCCGATTACGCCTATTTCCATTGTCTCTGTCTAGGGTGGCAACTCTATGGTTGAATGGGCTGACTCCTGATTCTGTTACAAATTGGAGGCAATTGAGAGACGCTTTCCTAGAAAGATTCTTTCCGCCATCCAAAAGAGCACAATTGAGAGATGAAATCAGCAACTTTCGGCAGCTTCCAACTGAAGCCCTTCATGAAACATGGGAGAGGTTCAAGACAAAGCTAACGAGGTGCCCAAGCCATCACATGACTAATGTTCACCTAATGGAGATACCATACAGAGTCTTGAATTCAATTACTAAACCAGTGGTGGATAATGCGGCTGGAGGATCTTTTATGGACCTCACCTTTGGTAAAGCAAGCAATATGCTAGATCGTATGATGAAGCAAAGTAGAGCTTGGCATACTAGGGATTCTAAAGTAGCAAGCCCCACTTTATCTATTGGCATGACTGCAAACCAAAGGAAAAGAGAAGAAGAACGTGATCAAGATATGGCGCACATGAAAACACAAGTGGATCTTCTTACAAAGCATTTATTATCAGTGAAGACCAAAAAAGTCAAAGCTATTGCGTTAAAAGGAAGAGACGAATCTGATCTGGAAGAAGAGGCCAACTACTTAAACAATCAGGGGGGTTTCTGAGGGAATACCCAAGGCAACCAAGGTCGGAACTATTATGATAAATATGGAAACAAGTACCAAGGTAGTTGGAAGAACAAGAATGAAAAGAGTGGTTTGTATGTTCCCCCAGGAAAACGTGACACCACCACATCTAGTTCTAGAAATATGGAAAAGATGATGCCTAAACTATTGAAAGGAGTGGAAGCAACGAGCGCTGGGGTAACGGAGGTAATAAATGCTTTGTCCTCTATGAAGCAATTAGTTGATTCTCATTCCACTCCAATCAAGCAAATAGAGCAGCAATTGAGCCAACTTTCAGCAACACTCTATCAAAGAAAGACTGGCATTTTACCTAGCGACACTGTGCAAAACCCAAGGAATGATGGGTCATGCATGGCTGTTACTACCCGAAGTGGTAAGGTTCTGGAAACTTCATCAAAAGGCAAGAAAGTGGTTGACGAAGTAGCGGACATTGATAATAACGCAAAAGGAGAGGAATCCGCGGAAGCCACCCACAACGTCCATGACGTCACACCGAGCATGTTGTAGCCTGAAAAGGCTGAAAAATGGAAGCAAGAGGAGAAGAAAGCTGTCGAGAGAACAATTCCCTATCCACCACCACCTTTTCCTCAAAGATTAAAGAAGGTGGCGGATGATACAAAGTTCAGCAAATTCATGACTATGTTAAAGCAACTGACCATTAATGTTCCATTGGTAGAGGCACTTGAACAAATGCCTGGGTATGCAAAATTTATGAAGGATCTTTTAACAAAGAAGCGGGCAGCCAGCTATGAGTTGAAAGATGACGTTCATCACTGCAGCGCAATCGCTACCCGATCACTAGTTCAGAAGAAGGCTGACCCCGGTGCTTTCACTATTCCTTGCACCATTGGATCTTTGAATTTTGCCAAGGCATTATGTGATTTAGGAGCCAGCATTAATTTGATGCCATTATCTATCTATAAAAATTTGGGGTTGGGAGATCCTACTCCAACCAATATGAGGCTCGTAATGGCGGATAGGTCAGTAAAACGACCTGTTGGTATTCTATGTGATGAATTGGTAAAGGTTTCTTCATTCATCTTTCTGATAGACTTTGTTATTTTGGATTTTGAGGCAGACTCAGAAGTCTCCATAATCTTGGGGCACCCTTTCCTTTCTACGGGAAGTGTGCTTATTGATTTGAAAGCTAATGAGCTTTCATTCCGAATAAATGACGAAGTAGTTCGCTTTGATGTGTGCAAAGCAATGAAGCAACCCAAAGGGCTGAACGTATTCTCAGAGGCTGATGTTTACTTTGATGATGAGGAAGAATCACTTGAATAAGAAAAAATTATTGAAGACCCATTGGCGATTGTGCTCATGAATAGAGAGAGTAAGGATGCTGAAAATTGCGAAGAAGCTATTTGCGCTCTATCAGGATTAGGGACATATCGCCATGCTCCCAAAAAGCTGGACCTTGATCTCAAAAATTGACCCACACCACCAGCTAAGCCATCTATTAAAGAGCCACCCATGTTAGAATTAAAGGAGTTGCCTAGTCATTTAAAGTATGCATTCTTAGGAAATGGAAACACACTTCCAGTTATTGTGGCAGCAGATTTGGGTGAGCAACAAGTTGCAGCTCTCATTGCTTTTCTACGGAAGTATATAAGAGCCATTGGTTGGACCATTGCTGATATTTTTGGTATTCCACCTGGGATTTGTACACACAAGATTCAGCTAGAAGAAAATTGCACACCCACCATTGAACACCAAAGACGTCTTAATCCACCTATGCAAGAAGTAGTCAAGAAAGAAATAATTAAGTTGTTAGACACAGGAGTTGTGTATCCAATCTCTGACAGTACATGGGTAAGCCCGGTACAATGTGTTCCCAAGAAAGGAGGAATGATGGTGGTCGCGAATGAAAAGAATGAGCCTATTCCACTCAGACCCATCACCGGATGGAGAGTATGCATGGACTACCGAAAGCTGAATTCATGGACGCTCAAAGATCACTTTCCAATGCCATTCATGGACCAAATGCTAGATCGACTAGCGGGGAAAGGATGGTTTGGTTTCTTAGATGGTTATTCAGGCAATAATCAGATTTGCATTGCCCCCGAAGACCAAGAGAAGACAACATTCACATGTCCATATGGCACGTTTGCCTTCAAACATATGCCATTTGGGCTATGTAACGCACCAGCCATCTTTCAGCGTTGTATGATGTCCATTTTTTCTGATATGGTTGAAGATACTTTGGAGGTATTCATGGATGACTTTTCAGTTGTTGGCGAATCGTTTGTAGCGTGCTTGGCAAACATAAGTATGGCATTGCAAAGATGTGTAGAATTCAACCTAGTGCTGAATTGGGAAAAGTGCCACTTCATGGAAAAAGAAGGAATCGCTCTTGGGCATAAAATCTCCAAAAGTGGAATTGAGGTTGATCGAGAAAAAATTAAAGTCATCGAGAAGATACCGCCCCCAATTTCAGTGAAGGGAGTTCGTAATTTCCTCGGTCATGAAGGTTTCTATCGGCGGTTCATCAAAGACTTCTCCAAAATTGCGAGTCCATTATGCAAACTCTTAGAGAAAGATTCCAAGTATGACTTCAATGAAGATTGTTTGAAGGTATTCAAATGCCTCAAAAGAAAACTCATTAAAGCCCCTATCATGATAGCACCAGATTGGTCTCTACCGTTCGAAGTCATGTGTGATGCTAGTGGGGTTGCTGTTGGCGCTGTACTTGGCCAGAGGAAGGAGAAATTATTTCATCCTATCTACTATGCTAGCAAGGTCCTAACCGAAGCCCAAAAGAACTATACTGTCACAGAACAAGAGCTACTGGAAGTTGTGTATGCTTTTGAGAAGTTCCGGGCATATCTGTTGGGAACCAAAGTGATCGTTCATACAGACCGTGCAGCTCTGAGGTATCTAATGACAAAGAAGGATGCAAAACCGAGACTAATTCGATGTGTTTTGCTGCTGCAAGAATTTGATTTCGAGGTTAAAGATAGAAAAGAGTGTGAGAACCAAGTGGCTGATCATCTATCTAGAATCGAGAACGAGCATGTGGCGCAGCCTGAAATCAAGATTCATGATACATTCCCTGACAAGAGATCTTGGCGACAATAATGGAAGGACTACCATGGTATGCCGACTTTGCAAATTTTGTGGTGAGTAATGTGATACCTGCAAACTTATCTTACTATCAAAAGAGGAAGTTTATGCATGATGTAAAACACTACTTGTGGGATGAGCCATATTTGTTTCGACGATACGCGGATGGTGTTATCCGACGATGTATATCCCATGTACAAGTGCCTGATATATTGGAAGCATGCCACACTTCCCAAGTTGGGGGACATCACGCAGGTAATCGGACAGCGAGGAAGGTATTGCAAAGTGGATATTATTGGCCTTCGATATTCAGAGATGCCTATGACTTTGTGAGAAGATGCGACCAGTGTCAGCGACAAGGTTCTATTTCAATACACCATGAGATGCCCATGTCGAAAATCCTTGAAGTAGAACTCTTTGACGTATGGGGTATTGATTTCATGGGTCCATTGGTAAATTCGTTTGGAATGAAATACATTCTAGTTTCTGTAGATTATGTCTCGAAATGGGTTGAAGCTGTAGCGTTGGACGACAATGAGGGAAAGCGTGTTGTAGCATTCTTAAGGAGAAATATCTTCTCTCGCTTTGGAGTACCACATACTATCATAAGCGATGGAGGATCTCACTTCTGCAACAAGCTATTCAAATCAGTGTTGGAGATATATGGTGTCAAGCTACATAAGGTAGCCACGCCTTATCACCCACAAACCAGCGGACAGGTAGAGGTTTCCAACAGAGAAATCAAGCAAATCCTTGCTAAAATGGTAAATGCTAATAGGAAAGATTTGTCTCAGAAGCTGGACGATGCACTATGGGCATATAGGACTGCATTCAAAATGCCAATTGGCATGTCCCCGTACCAACTAGTTTATGGGAAGGCTTGTCACTTGCCCATTGAGCTTGATCATAAGGCATTGTGGGCTTTGAAACGATTAAATTTGAACTGGGATGATGCAATGAATCTGAGATTAGAGCAACTGAATGAGATGGATGAATTCCGTCTACATGATTATGAAAGATCGGATCTCTACAAGGAGAGGATAAAAAAGTATCATGATCAGCGGATTGTTCGATGAAACTTTTAAAAGGACGATATGGTACTTCTCTTCAATTCCAGACTGAAGTTATTCCCAGGTAACTTAAAGTCCAAGTGGTCTGGTCCATACAAAGTTAACCAAGTCTACTCGTCTGGAGTAGTTGAGTTGGAAGACACTAATGGTGCTGTCTTCAAGGTGAATGGCCAACGAGTAAAACCAAATATCGGTCCTCTTGATTCGATAAATTATATGGCCATCACTTATCTCGACGAAGTCTAAGTACTCGAGATAGCCATGTCGTGCCGCGACAATAAATCAAGCGCTAGATGGTAGGCAACCCATCGTTTTTCATTTTTTGTCTTATTACGTGTTTTCTTTTGATAAATAAAAATCCAAAAAGAAGAGTCGTGTCAAGAACAAAACTAAGGTGCTTGATGGGAGGCAACCCATCGTTCTAATCGTCTTTGTTGTTTTGGAGTAAATGTAGGTGCAAAGAGGTGTAAAACGAGGAGGTCGGTTTCAAATTTTGATTTGGACGTATTGCATGTTAAAGGTGGTAAGTTAGGAATAAAGAAGCAAAAGGCTATGGATTGAGAATTGCTCATGAAAATATAGGCATCGAACAAGGCTAGGCCTAGGAAAAACTAGGCCACTAATAAGGCAAGGCCTATACTATGGCCTAAGGTCTCGGAATCTAGTGTGCCATAGCATAGGCTCCGCCCATGCCCAAGTATGCCATAGCATAGGCGCCGCCTATGCTAATCCCTTTTGTCTCTGAATCTCATATTCCATGCTTAAGGCGCCTCCTATGCCTAAGAATTCCATGGCATAGGCGCCGCCTATGCTCAACAATGCTATGCAAAAGGCGCCGCCTATGCCAAGCATAGGCAAAGCAAAAGGCACCGCCTATGGTTACTTCTTGTCTCCAAATCCAATTTTAAATGGGTCAAAACCCGACCCAACCTTTTCCTATAAATAGGAGACTTATTCTTGATCCATAAACACATTGGAAACCTAGCTTATGCGCCGCCTATAGCCTCCAAATCCTCTCAAAAATTTTTCTTTTACTCTTTTTCTTCACAAGAACATCATCCAAAGGCATCAATCAAGTAAGTACTACTTTGTTCTTCATTTATATTCCGTAAGAACTACACTACTACGCCCATTATGAATTGTTGAATATTGAAAGTAGTATTGATAATTTGAATGTGATTGAATTATTGTGATACAACCAAGTGGGTGAATGAATACGTAAGGATGATCTTAACTTATTTCCAACATGAATTTGATTTTGATGCACTATCATATTTCTGTGGAATTGATATGGTCACAAAAATTGCATAATCTTGTCACTTGAATACTTACATGTTGGAATGACTTGTTCATCGGAATAAGGATTATAGTTGCCTACCGACATAGGAGGTTGTGATTATTGTTAGATGTTATACCTTGATTCAATCCCTATGTAGTATTCTTGATATATCAAACATGAAAGTATTGCAAAGATTACAAGAAGTATGACTGCTCTGATTTTATTGTTGGAAATATAGCACCTAAAATGTATGTCGATGAAGTCTGAATAATCGACCACTTTCACTTCACTAGTCTGTACCAACAAACTAAGTATGAGGTGGTGCCCCTATTGCTTTTTTATAGATTGTATCCATCGAGATGATGCTACATGAACATTGTTTTAGTCACAGGTACAATGGCACCCAAAGTACGACAAGGCAAAGATAAGGCTACCACTTCCCAAAAAGGCAAGAAAAGAGGCCGAAAAGAGCAAAGAGAATCATCTTTGATGTAATTACCACACCGCATGTTTGGAATAAAATGGGTTCTTGAGGAGGAAGCGAAGGAATGGTATAGGAACAACAAGGAAAGAAAATATGTTCATGTGGACTTGATAAACAAGGAAAGCGTAGCGAAGAAGGAGCCACGCATGTTGGCCAAGATCATGGCATTACATATTGATTTCATCTTCCGAGACATGGGAGAATGTAATCTCGATTTGACAATAGAATTTTATGCCAACTGGTCATCGAAAACCATGGGCAGCGAGGTTAAGATTCGGGGACAAGTTTTACAACTTAATGCGGATTTCTTCAACTCCTTTCTTGGCTTGCCTTCAGTCGATCCATTACCATTTGAAGAGCTGTACAGTAGACCTCCATATAGAGCAATTCGACACACACTTTGTGGAACTAGATCCATGGCAAGGTGGAGTAGACGTAAAGACACCGGACGACACAACACCTTCCCATATGCTCCTTTGAATAGGGAAGCAAGGATATGGTTGCGTATAGTCAACTCTTGCCTTATTCCAGGGACGCAATACAGAAAAATAACAAGAGATAGAGTGTGCTTGGTATATTCATTGATGACGAATGTCCCTATCAACATTGGGGCAATCATTCGATCTACAATGTGGAAGGCTAGGCTATACAAGCGGTCCCACTTCAGCTTCGGCAATCTGTTGACTGCAATCTTGAGGAAGGAGGACATAGAAGAGGAGCCGACTGATCATAAAATCCCACACAATTCGAAGAAGGTTGACCTCACAAAGGTCAAAGACGCTGAATCAACACATGGCGTCAACCTTACTACGGCAAAGACACATGATCGGGATGAGAGTTTCTTTCGCCAACTTTATGGCATGACTCGGTTTACAATGATGAGTGGAGGTTGTGTTCCAACTGCTATAGAGCTCCAACAGCTGGATCATGACTATCCAATGAATGTGCATGCAAGGGAGATGTGTTGAGTAGGTACATACTTTGAGGAACCTCTTGATGGCGATGGGCCGACCGATGATGATCAACGAATGACAGACTCCGACGTGGAGGAGAATTCTAATGACGACGAGTCCTTTGATGATTCCGACAAAGGGGGTATGACCCCCGACATAGAGGAGGAGTCCGACTAACCAGGTTCTTCATATTTATTTTCCACTGAGGGAAGTGTGTCCCATCTAAGTGTGGAGTGGTGGTATTTGCATGCTATACTTCTCTATCCTCATTTGCATTTATGTTTGCTTTAGTTTTTTTCGTTTTAGTTTTTTTTCGTTTTTTATTTTTAGTAGTTAAATTTTTTTACTTAGCTTTGCATGAAATTTTTCTAATAGGCAACATGAGATTATAACAAGAGTTTGTGCTAAAATCATGACTATTGAGATGTTTAGGCTCTAATTGTGACCCACTATGTGATATTGTGTGGTTCAATACCTTCATCTGTTGGGTCGAGAGTCTATACTACTCCCAATAAAGTCGACCATGTGCCTTGTGTGTGTGAGATAATAGTATATTCTGTGCTTGTGACTGATGCTAGAACTTGCCTGGTATGTATGTAAAGCGAAAATAAAGAGTGTAAGTTTAAGAGATGATTTAGGCATTTCTCTGACAACCTATACTTGTGTACCTTCATTTTACCTACCCGTGGACATTATCCTAGTTAACCCCCTTTGAGCCTTTAGCCTATTTTCTTTGACAACCTCATATGTAAGCCTAATCCATTTTTTCAAGACCATAAATTAATCCAAATTCCTAAGTTCTTTAAAAGTGTAAAGTCATGTGACAAAATAAGAGGAAATTGGGTGAGTATGATGCTT
Source organism: Capsicum baccatum var. pendulum (assembly GCA_030864225.1). Classification (NCBI taxonomy): domain Eukaryota; kingdom Viridiplantae; phylum Streptophyta; class Magnoliopsida; order Solanales; family Solanaceae; genus Capsicum; species Capsicum baccatum. The sequence goes on along the minus strand of CM061552.1, from coordinate 222,305,672 downwards.
TAGAATGTAATGGTTCTTGAATTTGTTATGAAAAAGAATTGCTATCATAAGAGGTGTTATGAAAAGAAAAAGGGAAAGGAAAACTGAAAAGTTGGAAAACTAAAAAGTTAGTTATGTTTAAAATTGAAAAGCAAAGGTGAAAAAAAAGGGGGTGGTAGAATAAAAGAAAGTAGAAAGGTTGTTTGAAAGAAAAGTATTAATCTCATAATGTGATGTATTAAAGCGCTTAGGAGCATAGTCACTATTTCTGGCCAAAATAGTCCTACCCGTCCCTTAGCCAACATTACAACCTGTAAAAGACCTATGTGATCCTAAGGTTAGCATTCTGACATTTAGTGGAGAATTACACTAAGGGCAAGCCTATGGTCATCGATTGCAGCGTATGAATTCTTTGTGAGAGCGAGAGCAAGGATACCCTTCTACCCATGTTTCGACAAATATACTATGCTTGTGAGTGATTATGGGTAATATATTGTGAGACACACATGGTTGATGAGTTTTGGTTAGCTGTGTATGATTCTTTATACCTTAACTTTTGAATATCAGTTGGCCACCATCACGAGTCTATGCTAGAGGTTGAATTGTTTCTACTAATGATCGGAAAACTACTCTTTGTTGATAATTGTTGTGCTTGTTTTGATGAATATTTTGTGTTGTTACTGTAAAAACCTAAGTTGATGTTTAGATGGACATGATAGTTTGTTCGAGGATCAACAAATCTTTAAGTGTGGGGTGTTAATGATAGGCTAATTTACACGCCTATAGCACTAGATTTTGCCCATATTTTAACCAAGTTTTGAGAACAAATTATATATTTCATGCACTTTTAGTCCTTTTTCCTGCAAGTGAGCTAACGAACATGATTAGCAAGTTTTCAGATATAAATGATGTAGAATTCAGCATTTTATGGATAACATGATGCCAAAGAAAGCTTCACGAAAAGAGGAAAACAAAGCTTGGATGCCAAGGACCTAAAGTAACGCATGAAAAACCTGTCCCGGGCAAAAACAACAATTCTGAAGACTTTGGGGACTAGTAGTAGTTTATTAGGATTAGGATAGTGATACATTAACCTAGTAGGATTGGGTTAAGTAATTCATTAGCTTAGTAGGAATAGGATATGGGTATTCTAAATACCCTATTTTGCTAGAGATTTTAGATCATCTTTCAATCTTTCTATTATTCAATCTTCTACTTCTAAGACATTCTTCTATAATTCTACAACTCTTATAATTCTTCCATTAATTCTACTTTTTATTCTTCTTCTGTTTATCTATACAATTCTAAATTTTCGCAACAAGAGAAGCGTTACTTGCAAAGAATGTCACGCCTAAACGCCTACCACACTTTGCTACACGAAATCTTTATTGTGGTATAATAATAATGTCTATTGTGATTTCCTACGCACTCATGGGTAACTAAACTTGTCTGTTGGGGTTATGGAAGCCTTACGTGATACTATCTAAGGCCATGAGTTTGTTAATTCGTGACACGTGTGTTGCTTATATCATTATTCTCTTCATCTTAATGCAAATACTTGTGGTTGCAAACCCATAGAATAACGCCAGTATAGCGTTAACTTGTTCGAAAGAAAAGTTATATGTATGGAAACGAGATAATGTCAAGGTAATAGGGTCCTATCCCCTATTAAAAAGTTAGTCCCGTAACTGGATGAACCTCTTGGAGAATTTGTACCGTTAGATACGCTTTAAGCTCGAAAGAGTTAAAGTGAAATAGTCCTTGTTGAGGTTGAAAGACGCTTGGATTTACCATCGAATACAATTCTCTATAAGCACATGCATGTCTAAATTCCGCATAACTCATAGCCAATAGAGACGTACAACTCATAAGGTGGACATAACCCCAACTTCTCAATTCTCATTGTTCGACAACCTATCAAGCAAACCGTTTTTACTCTTCTATTTTCTGCTTTTACTTTATTATTTTGTTTACATTATTTGCATGACAAAACTCCCCCCTTTCTACGAGACTTGCACTAAAAGTCTAGTAATCTTTGCTTACTTGTTGACCAAGCTATTCCCTGTGGGATCGATACCCAACCCAGTTGGGTTATATATTTGACGGTGACCGCTTTACATTCTTACGAGAGCTGTAGATTCAGCATTATCAATTTATATAGACTTAGAGGAGATCACTTTCAAAAAAAATAATGAGCAAATAATATTAAATAAATTCATGATAGTACAACAGCCAAATGATATGAGACCGGTGGCAATGATGTTGTAGATGATGAAGTGTTTGTAGTGGATGCACTTAAAAAGAAAGATTAGGGGTAGAAAAATTAGCAGTAGTGATTATAAATTTTTAGATACCGGAGTAGATGAGAGGGTACATATGAGAACTACTACTTAGACAAAGAGAATGAAGGATCTTGTATGTCCGAGCCTTCCCAGTAGATCTATTGAGACTGCCGCAGTACCTCAAGCATAGACTGAGGGTCCATCAGTTTCTATAGAAATTGATGATGTACATGGAGATGATGTTGGGTTTAGTGTTAATATTGAGATAAGCGAGTAGAGAGTGGCCCCAAATATAAGTACTCATGGAGAGGGGACACCATTTACTTCGTCATCAACCCTGGCTTCTACCTCATAGACGATTGTCATATTTTTAGAAAATACTTTCCCCTCCACTACAACTCCTACAATAGGTATGATTACTATATCTTATGCATTCTTACAGAGCTTAGTCAACAACCAAATGGCCGTTGATTTTGTAATGAGGGTTTTTGGGACAAGGATGTCTACTATATACATGTAGATATGTTTATTTGTTTGGACTAGATTCTACAGGGTAGAGGATAGATAGAGGATGCACAGAGAGAATCCCTGTCTTTGTTACATGCTGACTTACAAACATATTTTGATGAGTTGGAGAAATGGGTTACAGTCTATCGATAGAAATAAAGGTTTTGGATCTAGCCAAGATTAAGGAAAATATGGACATATTGCGAGTAGAGGTACTCTCTGTCATTGAGATTCATATAGCAGCAACTCTTTTAATCATACACGAGTTGTCAAGACTTGTACATATGCATGGTTGTCTGTTTCTAATGTAATGTGATACCTTGATCCTCTTGTGTCACATTATTGTGCTTCACATTTGAACAAAGTTGGTTTTTAAAGATATAGATAGGAGAGGGTGTTTTAATTTGAGCTCAAAGTGTTGATTGACTGCCTTGAATAGCGCAGATTCTCCTAGTTAAGTGTCAAGTCTTATTTTCTTTTGTTTTGTTATGTTTTTGTGCCTGAGGACATGCAAAGATTCTAAGTTGAGGGTGTTGATGTCCTATAGAAATATGACATTTTCAATGATTAAAACTAAGAAAATACACAGTTTTGAGGTTGTTTTATTAGATATGATGTGTTTTGTGTATTTCAGGCAGGAAACTAGAGTTTTGATGCAAAGTTCTTGAAAAAGAGGAAAAATGTGTTTTGGCTACTTTTGTGATCAATAATGGGTGTTCATGACACTTTTCGGATGGTTCATGTCCAAAACATGTGAGGGAATTGAAGAAGAGTTGAAAAAAACTTTTGACACTTGTTAAGTCAACATGCAGATTGCATGGAGCACATGTGGACTGAATGTGGGCAAATCATGTGTCATAAGTCAAAAATTCTGAGTGAAAACCTGCATAAATTTTTTGTACGGGAACATGCGGTCATGACATACACCTAGCCTCAAGCCGCATGAACCAGATGTGCCCAAGGCCAGGATGCATGTGGAGACCACATGTATCTACAAACACTTTTTGGTCCTATGTGGTTCGAACATTGGTTTTAGGTTTTCTTCATATTTTATAATGACCCATTCTGTATTTTTTTAGTAGAGGGGACACACTTTTGATACTTAGAAATATATTTTGATTCCGATATTTTATATTGGTCTTTGAATTCTCTTGTAGTGATTTAGGTTGATTAATTCAGTTATGGTTTTGGGTTTTTATTTGTGATTATTGTGATTTCACCTTATGCTATCAATAATGAATGTTCCTTATAACTTTACAAGCATAAGTGGCTAAAAAACCTTAGCTAGGGTTATAGAAACCCTAACGGATTGACAAAGTTGGGGAAGTGCTATTGTTGTTCTGAATCGATACCGATGCATTCATTGTGTTATCTTCACTTTAATAGTTATCTTTGTGGTTTCAAACATTAGGATCTCGCCTAAATTATATCTACATACTACAAAAGATGAGTAGTGAGTACAAAAAGATAATGACAATTGTAATTTGGAGTTTAACTGTTGATCTATGCTACTACGTTTTACCTATGTAATATGGTTAGATTTCATCTAATTACCATAGACTTGAAAGTTAATAGTTAACTGGGATCAAGATAAAGGCTAGTAAGGAAACATCCTGAAACTCAAAAAGTGGAAGGACAAATCTTTCTTCTCGTCCAAAAGATTGTAGAAGGTACATAACTTATCGATTCTGAATACAAGGTACTGGGTTGGTTCAACAAAGAACGATAATCCTAAGGAATTGAGAATATGGGGGAAACATAATCCTAGTGTTAACCTACGAATAATTACAACCCAAGTTGATATTTGCTAGTTATTTGATATTGCAATTAAAAACCCCCAATTTACTTTTCCATTTCTGATCGTTGATTACAATAACACAGAGCAATGATTCCACGTGTTCCTTTGGGACTCGACCAAAACATTTGTTATGTTTCTCCGTTTGCAAGAGATCTTATCTTCTTTAGAGTAGAGGTGTAGCTTGGGCGTCATCATGTAACCTTATTAGCCACAGTGTCTACTTTAGCTGTATCACAGTTGCTCTGTATATGCCTAGGATAACCACAATTAAAGCACAAGTTTCTCCCCTGGTTACAATAACCATGGTGAAGTTTTCCATAAAATATACAACGAAGATAAAGTGTAGTTGACCGAGATCCACTAGCTTGAGACTGGACACCCTGTGCCTTATGACCACTATTAGCTTGAAATCGACAATCACCACATGACTTGGGGTAAGGAGAACTAGCTGTCCAATATGAATTACAACTCCCACAATTATTTTTCTTATTCCACAGCCTACCATATATCCTTTTACACAGTTGATTCCCGCCCTGCTTTGAATATCTGAACTTCTTGTTTTGCCCCTCTCCTATCTCTACTTTCTTCTTTTTCTCATCCTCAACATGTTGCATATGCAACACTAGCCTGGATATGTCCATGTCATTGTTAAACATCATCTCCTTGCACTCCAGTACCAAGTCACAAGAAAAATTGAAACAAACATTCTCATCCTAGCCCTCATACTAGACACCAATTCTGGACCATAACTATACAACTAATGGAACTTTATGGAATACTCCTTCACATTAATCCTATATTGCCTCAAGTTGACAAACTCTTCGACCTTAGCCTCCCTCAACTCTTGATTAATGCAATGCAATGCAATAGTTTAGTAAAGTAAGCAAAACTATGTAATTGTCCATATTTAAAAATCAAATATGCATGTAGCTTGAGATTAATACAAATTCCAAACCAAAAATGATAATATTGGGGAAATGTCATTACCCTATTCCCCTCCACCATACCCATGCACTATTTTAATTTAAAGACCACGAGATTAAGCTCGAATAATAATTCAAAAATAATGGTAAATCAACCATTCCGTATTAATTCAAAAGCGTCAATCTATTATTTAAAACCTAACAATTAAATTTAGATAAAAAATGATTAAACATATGCTTTTATATAAAACCAAGTATGGGAAGAGATACATGCCTGAAGATACTTGGAATTTGGAGAAGACACCTCAATCGGAAGCCTAGATGATTGACCCTTTAAAACCTTAGCTTTGTTCTTGACTTTGGGAATTTGAGAGAAACAGTAGAGTGTTTTGATTTGATAATGATGAACATAAATCCCTTTAGTTAAAAATAAATCCCCTTAATAAAAATATATTGGAAAACTATTGCAGTCATTACGGATTAGTGATGACTCATAATGACTAGCTACAAGTCTTTGCCCAGACTTGTAGTCTGGGAAAAACCATTAGGTACCTATACTGTTATTGTCATTAGTACGTCCCCATGACTCATAACCACACCTTATGAATCATAGGGTCTTAGTCGTGCCCAGGAAACAAACATTCAACAACCTTACTTGTTAGCCTTTGATATGTACTACACGACTTATAAGCTTAATCAAAAGAAAATTTTAGAGTCTAGAACCAGGGGTATTATAGTTTTGGGGGGGTTTGCTGGTAAAGATTTAAAATGGTTTTCTTTCAGTTTAGCATTATTTTTAATTTCTTTTCACATGGATTTTTAGCTGCAGACTCCTATGAGTATGTGCAACATATTTCAAAAATAAAATTAAGGTTTTACCCTATTTATTTTTTAAGAAATTTTTGGGGTTTTTATTCAATACGGGTTTCTTTTTACTCATACTGAAGTGTATATTACTATTTTTATAGCATGATAGCATTTTTCGATCATGGATCAATGGAGAACAATTTGTTGGTGATTGATGCATTGTTGTTCGGTATCGAAATTGGATTCTAACTATGCTTATTTATAAGATAGTGTAATATATATGTTGCATGTAATATAGGGATTTTAGGATGTGATTATGGGTACACCACCGTACATTATCTTAATTTATGAGATTGAGGTTAGAAGGGTGAATTGACCCATAAGGTGAAATACTTATTATACTTGTAGGTCCCTATTACCTTAGGTTTGTAGCATGTTAGGCATAGTTGAGGCTTATAATTCTTTATTATAAGGTTTAATACCTCAGGAAGTGGATGGAGATGGTTTTCCATATGGTGTTATGGATTTTGTCGATAATTTATTATTTAACCCAAAGCCATGATTATGATATTAGTCTGATTCTGGGAAATGGTTTACCATTATAAAGAATGTGGTAGTTGTTTATAAACATTTTGATACGTATAGTCGTATTTTTTATACTAGTTATGGCATGCATAGATTCAATGCAATTCGTGCTCACTAAATAGTAAATGATACGATTCCAACTAAAAACATGGTTTTGCTACTATTTTCCAAAAAAGGAATTTATTCTCACTTTTTACCTTCAAAACAGATTCTTTCAGGATGAGAATCGTACCATCTTAATCAATTATTTAAGATCAATTAAATCTAAAATTGATGTTTTAAAGATTTGAATGGGATATATTCAGATCTACAATTTTACTGATATGATTTTAGTAGAAGAAATAGGGCAAACTCTGAATCTGAGAGCTCACCCTATTTTCGAAATCCAATTGAGCTTGATCATCACGTCAATAATGACTACATGTACTCGGATCTATACTAAAAAGGTACAGATGTAGAGTATGAGTGCGAAAACTATAGGTACTCAATAGGCATCATTGGTTGACTGAGCTAAATAATGCTATAAATACCATAAAATGTGAAATAAATATGCTAAGTCATCATAAAAGGGCAGTCTTGGAAATAACCTCCAATACTGCTATGCATAAATAAATGAATAAATCCAGAATAGTAACGCAAATATCACATAATTATAACTACTAAATTTTCCTCCATAAGCCAATAATTGAAGCAAACGTAAATAACCCAACACATGAGCTTATAAGCCTAGAGGTTATATTAAAGGGCATAAATAATGAAATAACCATAAATTACACATTCATCATATCATAACCAAGAATCCATCCATGCCGTATCATATAATAAATAACTTTACTTGTTGGGCTTGAACCGGAACTTAATAACATCATCATCATCATTATCATCATTTGTCGGACTTGAACAGAAATTTATATTATTAATATTATCATCAAATCTCAGACTTGAACCAGAACTCATATTAGTACCAGCATTAATCGGTGGACTTCAATCGAACTAAACATCAAGAAAACTACATCAACAAAACATACCAATAAACCATTTTAATAACCCATACCAAAAACTTTATCAATAACCATATCCATGGACTATGCCAATAACCATCCCTAAGAACCATACAAATAACCATATCTATAAACTATAATAATAAGCAATATATGCAAACCACAGGGTTTAATGAATAAATAACATCAACTACCAAGTACCAAATTAGCATAATCATTAAGCATTCAATCTCCTCAAAGTCCCAAAATACTCATAATAAGGGTATAACATGCATATAAAGTCTACAAAATCTAACATAAGTTTTCACTTTCTTGGAGTGTTCGTACCATTAGTTATACACTTTACGCTCGACAGAGCTAAAGTGAAATAAAACCTTGATGGTTGGGAAACACTTGGATTTAGAATTAGAATACGAATCTTTATAAGTGCATGCATGTCTAAATTCTGCATTACTCATAGCTAATAGAGAAGTAAAACTTACAAGGTGGACCTAACCCTAACTTATTATTCTCTGTGATTAAATCTTACTAAATACATCGTTCATTCATTATTTTGATACTATTAGTTCATGCATAAATCAAACCCCCCTTTTTGTGGAATTGTCGACCAACAGTCTACTAATAATTGCAACACTTAGTGACCAAGTATTCCCTGTGGAATTCGACACCCAACCCAGTTGGGTTCTATATTTGACAGCGACCGCTTACACTTTCTAACGAGAGCTATAATTTGGGCGTATCAAATTTTGGCGGCATTGCCAGGGAATACGGTTGTCAACTAAGTTTGTGATAGTGAATAGACCCTTTGGTCAAAGATTCTTGAATTTTACTTTTTGTTTGTTATTTTTGTTTTGTTTAGGTTCAGTTGAGTGCATGCCAAATACTCGAAGCTCTGGTCAACCGTTATTACCTCTAAATCCTGAACCACATCTTATTGGCAGAATGGATGCACAACGAGATATTGAATGAAGGGTTGCTCAACAGGAGCAGGCTAGATTAGCTGCATTGGCAGCTGCTCAAGTGCATCAATAGAACATTGATAACCCAGGTCGAGCAACAATTCCTGATGATGAGGACCTGGATGATGATGAGTTACTAAATCCAAGGTGTCCAGATGAGGTGGCAGCGCCTGTGAATAGGAGAGATCGTTAAGCTAGAATGAGACCTGACCGTCGAGCTGTGCAGGTTCCTTTTGATGATGATGATGATGATTTGGAAGGAGCTGGGGCCACAAGGGCTATTATTCCTCCACCTTTGGCACCCGGATCCAAGTTCAATATCACTAGCACCATGATTCAGTTATTGCACCTTAAGGGGTTATTTGGTGGACTTGCAGGCGATGATCCGAATATGCATCTGATTAATTTTATCTCAACATTCAAGTCATTTGACAACCCAGGAGTTGGACAGAATGCAATTCGACTGCGCTTATTTCCATTATCTCTATCTGGAGAGGCAACTCTATGGTTGAACGAGTTAACTCCTGACTCTATTACTAATTAGAGGCAACTGAAAGACGCTTTCCTAGAAAGATTCTTTTCGTCATCCAAGAGAGCACAATCAAGAGATGAGATGAGCAATTTTCGATAGCTTCCAACTAAAGCTCTCCACGAAACATGGGAGAGGTTCAATAAAAAGCTTATGCGGTGCCCAAACCATCAGATGACCAATATCCACTTGATGGAAATATTATACAGGGCTTTGAACTTGGTGACAAAGCCAGTGGTTGATAATGTTGCAAGTGGGTCATTCATGGATCTTACGTTTATTGAGGCAAGTGATATGCTAGATCGTATGACAAAATAGAGCAGAGCTTGGCATACCAGGGATTCTGAGGTAGCAAGCTCTACTATTTCTATTGGCATGACTGCAGAACAGAGACGAAGACAAGAGGAACATGACCAGGATATGGGTCACATGAAAACACAGATGGACCTTCTTACCAAGCATTTATTATCAGAGAAGACCAAAAAGGTTAAGACCGTTGTATCATAGGGAAGAGATGAATCCGACTCTGAGGAAGAAGCAAACTACTTGAATAATCAGCGGGGTTTCCGAGGCAATGCCTAAGGAAACCAAGGTCGAAACTATTATGATAAATCAGGATACAAGGACTGTGATCAAGGTAGTTGGAAGAATACAACTGACAGGAGTGGTTTGTATGTTCCTCCTGGAAATTGTGAGGCTGTGGCGTCTGGCTTTGGGAAGATGTCCATGGAAGATATGATGGCTAAGTTGTTGAAAGGAGTGGAAGCAACCAACATGGGTGTAACTGAGGTAAAGAATGATTTGTCCTTAATAAATAAATTGGTTGACTCACATTCTACTGCAATAAAACAGCTGGAGCAACAATTGAGTCAACTATCAGTGGAATTTAACTAAAGAAAGGCTGGCACCTTACCTAGTGACACTGTGCAAAACCCAAGGAACGACGGATTATGTATGGCTATTACTACAAGGAGTGGTAAGGTGTTGGAAAATCCATCGAAAGGCAAGCAGGGGGTTGATGATATAGCAGAGAATGTTATTGAAGCAGATTATGATGATGCTATAGAAGCTGAAGAGAACGTTCATGATGTTACCCCTAGATGTCTGCAGCCTGAAAAGATCGATAATCGGAAGCAAGATAAAAAAGAAGTGGTGGAGAAAACTCTTCCTCTTCCACCACCACCTTTTCCTCAGTGACTGAAGAAGAAAGCTGATGACACCAGGTTCAGTAAATTCATGACCATGTTGAAGCAGCTGACTATTAATGTTCCTTTGGTGGAGGCGTTGGAACAGATGCCTGGGTACGCTAAATTCATGAAGGACCTTTTGACAAAGAAGTGGGAAGCAAGCTATGAGTTGGCAGATAATGTTTATCATTGCAGTGCAATTGCCATGGGGTCTTTAGTACAGAAGAAGGTAGATCCTGGTGCTTTCACTATTCCTTGGACAGTTGGATCTTTGGATTTTTCTAAGGCATTGTGCAATTTGGGAGCTAGCATCAATTTTATGCCGCTATCTATTTACAGAAAATTGGGGTTGGGAGATCCTACACCAACCAATATGCTGCTCGTGATGGCAGATAGGTCGGTAAAATGACCTATTGGTATCTTATATGATGTATTGGTGAAGGTTTCTACCTTCATTTTTTCTGCAGACTTTGTTATTTTGGATTACGAGGTGGATTCTGAAGTTCATATAATCTTGGGAAGCCCTTTCCTCGCAACAGGAAGTGTGCTTATTGATTTAAGAGCTAATGAGCTTTTATTTCGAATAAATGATGAAGTGGTCCATTTTGATGTATGTAAATCAATGAAGCAGCCTAAAGATATGAATGTGTTCTCTATAGCGGCCATTTATTATGAAGATGAGAAAGAATTATCTGTAGAGAAGCAGCTTATTATTGAGCCATTGGCTGCTATGCTTATGAATTTTGAGTGTGAGGATGTTGAAGATTATGAAGAAACTATTTGTGTTCTAACAGGAATAGGGTCATATTCTCATGCTCTTAAGAAGTTGGACCTTGATCTTAAGAATCGACCTTCACCACCAGCGAAACCATCCGTTAAAGAGCCACCAATGATAGAATTGAAGGAGCTGCCCAGTCATCTAAAGTATGTGTTCTTGGGAAGTGGAAATACACTTTCGGTTATTGTTGCGGATGATTTGGGTGAGCAGTAAGTAGCGGCTCTCATCTCTGTTCTGAAGAGGTACAAGAGAGCCATCGGTTGGACTATTGCTGATATAATTGGTATCCCTCCTGGGATATGTATGCACAAGATTTACCTTGAATAAAATTGCATGCCCACCATTGAGCATCAACGACGTTTGAATCCACCTATGCAAGAGGTGGTGAAGAAGTAAATTATTATGTGGTTAGATGCAGGGGTGGTGCATCCAATCTGTAACAGTAAATGGGTGATTCTGGTACAATGTGTGCCCAAGAAAAAGGGAATGACGGTTGTCGCAAACGAAAAGAATGAGCTAATTCCACTCAGACCTGTGATAGGGTGGAGAGTGTGCATGGACTACCGGAAGCTGAATTCGTGGACGCTAAAGGATCACTTCCCAATGCCATTCATGGACCAAATTCTTGATCGATTAGCAGGGAAGTGATTGTTTTGTTTCTTAGATGGTTATTCCAGCTATAATCAGATTTGCATTGCTCCTGAAGATCAAGAGAAGACCACTTTTACATGCTCGTATGGTACGTTTGCCTTCAAATGTATGCCATTTGGGCTATATAACGCACTTTCTACTTTTCAGCGTTGTATGATATGCATTTTTTCTTATATGTTTGAAGACACCTTGGAGGTGTTCATGGATGATTTTTCAGTTGTAGGAGAGTCGTTTGAATCATGCTTGGCAAATCTGAGCAACATAAGGTAGCTACACGTTACCACCCACAAACTAGTGGGCAGGTAGAGGTTTCTAATCGGGAGATCAAGCTAATCCTTGCTAAGACTGTAAATGCTAGTAGGAAGGATTGGTCCCGAAAGTTGGATGATGCCTTATGGTCTTATAGGACTGTGTTTAAGACACCAATTGGCATGTCACCTTAGCAACTAGTTTATGGGAAGGCTTATCACTTGCCAATTGAGCTAGAACATAAAGCACTGTGGGCACTGAAGTGGCTTAAGTTAAATTGGGGTGATGCTATTAATCTGTGATTAGAATAGCTGAATGAGATGGATGAATTCCGTCTACATGCATATGAAAGAGCAGACCTCTACAAGGAAAGGATGAAAAAGTACCATGATCGGAGAAATATCCAATGAAACTTTCAGAAGGGTGATTTGGTACTTCTTTTCAACTCCAGACTAAAGCTATTTCCAGGTAAGTTGAAGTCTAAATGGTCTGGTCCATTCAGGATTAGTCAATTCTGCTCATCTGGAGTAGTGGAGTTAGAAAACAATGATGGTGGTGTGTTTAAAGTGAATGGTCAATGAGTGAAGCCATATATATTGGTCCACTTGGCTCGATAAACTGTATAGCCACCATCTATCTCCATGAAGTCTAAGTAATTGAGATAATTATGTCGTGCCGCGACAATAAATCAGGTGCTACACGGGAGTCAACCCATCGTTTTTAATTGTTTTGTTTTACTAGGAGTTTGTTTTTGTTAAATAAAAATCCAAAAAGAAGAGTCGAGCCACGACCAAAACTAAGGCGCTTGATGGGAGACAACCCATCTTTCTAATCATTTTTGTTGTTTTTGATTAAGTGTAGGTGCAAGACGTATAAAGGAGGGGAATTAGTCCCAAATTTTGAGTTGAAAGTGAGCCATGCTAAAGGTTGTAAGCTAGGAATGATGGAGCAAAGGCTATAGGCTAGGCATTGCCTATGCCAATCTAGGCGACGAACAAGGCAATGCCTATGCAAATCTAGGCAACGAACAAGGCAATGCCTATGCAAATCTAGGCAATGGACAAGGCAAGGCCTATACCATTGCCTATGCTCACTGCCTCACATAGGCAACAGACAATGCATTGCCTATGTAAATCTAGGCAATGCTATACGCGCCGCCTATTCCAATCTAGGCAATACCATAGGAACCGCCTATGCCATTGCCTATGCTCACTATCTCAAGAAGGCGATAGGCAAGGCACCGCCTATGCCAATCTAGATGATAGGCAAGGCGCCGCCTATGCTAAGTATAAGCAAAGCATTAGGCGCCGCCTACTTATGCCTTTTTGTCTTCTAACCTAATCTTACAAGGATCAAACCCGAGCCATGGCTTAGTCTATAAATAGATCCCCGATCTTAGATCATAATCTCATTGTTTTCTCAAGATAGGGGCCGCCCAACCTTCCAATTTCTCTCAAAATTTTTCTTTTTTCTCATCTAATCTTGCAAGCTCATCTTCCCAAACCATCACCAAGTAGGTTATTCTTTTATATTCCATAGTTATTGATATGCTACGTTTATGATGATTCATTAGATTTTGAAGTGGTGTTTAGTGATAAGAATATGGTTGGTTTGTTATGATACATCTAGTTGAGTAAAAGAATACGTGCGGGTGTTATTGACTTTGTTCCGACTTGTACTTGATTGTTATACACAGTCATATTTTTATGGAGTCAAAATTCTGAAGTTTATGCATAATCTTGAAAGTGAAAGCTTGAATGTTTGAATGACTCGTTCATCAGGATCCCGATAATGATTAACCACAAGTATAAGATGATGTGATGATTTCTATGCAATAACATGATACGATCTTTATGTGGTGGTCTTGTTCAAAAAGTGCATTCATCAAAACATGAAAGTATAGTCAAGATTACATGAAAAAGAGTTGGAAAGGATAGTCAAGACTACATGAAAGTATGATTGTGCTAAACATGTTGTTGGAACATATCGCCTAAATATATGTCGATGAAGTCTGAGTAATCGACATCACTCACTTAATTTGTCTTTGCAAACAAATTAAGTGTGGGGTGGTGCCATTACTAATTGTTTTTGATTGACTCTTCCGAGATGAAGATAACATAACACTATTGTGATCTCAGGTAGAATGGCACCAAAAGGACGACAAGGAAAAGAAAAAGTGTCCACCTCATAGAAAGATCAAAAAAGGGGAAGAAAAGATAAAGCTGAGTCCTCCTCTCTACAAATACCTCGACGCACTTTTGGGATAAAGTGGGTCCTAGAGAAGGAAGTAAAGGAGTGATACAAGAACAACAAAGTAAAAAAATATGTTCACGTGGATTTGATGCAGAAGGAGAGTCTAGCAAAGAGAGAGCCTCGCATTTTGGCTAAAATCATGGCACTAAATCTTGATTTCATTTTTTGAGATATGGGGGAATGCAATCTTGATCTAACGCGAGAGTTTTATGCCAATTAGTCCACAAATAAAACCGGAGGTAAAGTAAAGATTCGGAGCCAAGTTTTGCAACTGAATGCGGAGTTCTTCAACTCTTTTCTGGGCCTTCCATCTGTGGATCCATCACCGCTCAAGGAGATTTATCACAAACCTCCCTGCAAGGCAATCAGACACACACTGTGTAGAACAAGGTCAATGGCATGGTGGATTCGTCACAAGGATAAAGGTCGGCACAATACCTTCCCGTATGCTTCCTTGAACAGAGAAGCTCGTATATGGTTGAGGATAGTCAACTCTTGCTTGATTCCTAGGACATAGTACAAAAAGATCACACGTGATTGAGTATGCTTGGTGTACGCTCTAATGACTAATATTCTCATCAACATTGGTGTCGTTATATGATCGTCAATGTGTAAGGCTAGGCTGCACAAAAGGTCCTATTTCAGTTTTGGCAATTTGTTGACTGCAATCTTAAGGAAGGAGCACATTGAAGAGGAACCTGCAGATCATAAACTTCCACAAAACCCGAATAAGGTTGATTTACGAAGTTAAAGAGCCTCAAACTGGTCATGGTATCAACCTTACAACTGCAGAGCGGCATGCTCGAGATGAAAGTTTCTTTTGCCATCTATATGGCATGAAGAGGTTTACAATGATGAGTGGGGGTTGTATTTCGACTGATGCAGAGCTCCAGCAGTTGGATTATGACTACCCGATGAATGATCATGTGCGGGCCATGTGTGGAGTGGGGGTATATTTTGAGGAACCTCTCGATGATGATGTGCCGACTGACGATGATTGCCGACTGCCAGACTCAGATATGGAGGACAACTCTGAGGATGACGACTCTGATGATGATTCCGACGCAGGGGGTATGACCCCAGTCATAGAAAAGGAGTCCGACTAATCACGTTTTCCTTATTTATTTTCCCCTGAGGGCAGTGTGTCCCATCTAAGTGTGGGGTGCTGGTATTTGTATGTTACATTGTACTATTTTGCCTACATTTATTCTTGTTTGTTAATTATTCGTAATTAGTTAGTTAAATTTTAGATTTTTTAGATTTTGCATGAAATTGTTCTGATAGGCGGCATGGTATTATGACAAAAGTTTGTGCTAAATCATTACTATTGAGACATTTAGGCTCTAAGTGTGACTCATTGTGTGATAATTGTGTGGTTTAATTCATTCTTCTGTTGGGTCAAGAGTCTATAATGCTCCTAATTAAGTTGACCATGTGCCTTGTGTATGTGAGGTTATAGTATGTTCTGTGTTGTGACTGATGCTAGAACTTGTCTGGTGTGTGTGTAAGGAGAAATAAAGAGTGTGAGTTTAGGAGATGATTTAGGCATTTCTTTGGCAGCTCTGAATTTTTTTACCTTCTTTTTACCTACCCTTGTACATTATCATAGTTAACCCCCTTTGAGCCTTTAGCTATTTTCTTTGACAGCCTCATATGTAGCCTAATCCATTTTTTTTTCAAGACCATAATTTGATCCAAATTCCTAAGCGCTTTAAATTGTAGAGTCATGTGACAAAATAAGAGGAAAATGGTGGGAGTGATGCCTTAGAGTGTATTGGTACTTAAAATTGTTGTGAAAAAGAGTGGCTATCATAGAGGAGTTTTATAAAAAAAATATATAAATAAATAAATAAATAAATAGAATAAAAAAAATGAAAAAAAAAAATGAAAAATAAAAAGATAGTGGTGTTTATGATTGAATAACAAAATAGGTGAAAAGGGGTTGGTAGATGAAAGAAAGGTAGAGGGGTTGTTAAAAGATATTGTAAATGGCATAATGTGGTGTATTAAAGCGCTTAGGGAACATAACCACTATTTCTGGCCAAAATAGTCCTACCTGTCCCTTAGCCTACATTACAACCTATTAAGACCTAGTTGATCTTAAGCTTAACATTCTGATATTAGTGGAGCATTACACTAAGGGCAAGCCTATGGTCATCAGTTGCAACATAAGAATTCTTTTTGAGAGTGAGAGCAAGGAGAGTCTTATACCCATGTTTTGTAAAATACAAAACTGTGAGTGATTATGGGTGATATCTTGTATGAGACACACATGGTTGATGATTGTTGGGTAGTTTTGTATGATTCTTTGTGCCTTAACTTGTGGATACAAATTAACCATCCACACGAGTCTATGTTGGAGGTTGAATTGTTTCTAGTAGTGATCAAGAAAATTACTATTTGTTAATAATTGTCGTGCATGTCTTGTTGAACATTTTGTGTTGCTACTGTCATATTCTAGTTAGATGTTTGCATGGATGTAATATTTTGTTCGAGGACGAACAAAGCTTTAAGTATGGGGTGGTGATGTTGGTCGTATTTATACCCTTAAGAACCATAATTTGCCCATATTTTAGCTAAGTTTTGAGGACAAAACATATAATTCCTGCCCTTGTAGTCCATTTTCCTTTAAATGAGCTGACCTACGTGATTAGCATGTTTTCAGGTATTGATGATGAAGATTTCAGCACTTTATGGACCTATGAGTAGCAAAGGAAAACTTCACATTAGAGGGAAGGCAGCTTTTGGATTGAAAGTGATGCATGGAAACTTTTACAAGGGCAAACCCAGTATTTTTAAATACTTGAGGAGGCAGTAGCAACTTAGTGGGCAAGGATACTATAAAAATCTTATTGCTGAATTTTTCAGCAGAATTTGGATTATTGACCATTCGACAGTTTAGTCATTATTCAGTTGACAGATTCTGTAATTTCGGATAACAGAGGAAACTACTTACAACACCAACGGAGGGAGAGATACACGTTATTCTCTTTTGTTGTCGCTAATCACTTCCATCACCAAAATTATTCTAGTTGTGGTATGATGATTATGTCTATTGTGATTTCCGTTGTAATCATAAGTAGCTAAACTTCTCTGTTAGGGTTATGGAAACCTTGTAAGATACTATCTATTGCTATGAGTTTGTTAATTCTTGATGTGTATGCTACTTATATCATTACTCTCTTCGTTTTAATTAAATTCTTGGTTGCAAACATTCGGAATATGCCAGTATAACATTAACTTGTTCGAGAGAAAACTTACATGTTTAGAAAAGAGAGTGTGAAAAGGAAATAGGGCTTCCAACCCCTGTTTACACGTTAATACATTAACCGGATTAACTTTCTTGGAGAGTTCGTACCATTAGTTATACACTTTAGGCTCAAGATATCTAAAGTGAAATAAATCCTTAATGGTTGGGAAACACTTGGATTTAGAATTAGAATACGAATCTCTATAAGTGCATGCATGTCTAAATTCCGCATTACTCATAGCTAATAGAGAAGTAAAACTTACAAGGTGGACATAACCCTAACCTATTATTCTCTGTGATTAAATCTTACTAAATATATCGTTCATTCGTTATTTTGATACTATTAGTTCACGCATAAATCAAACCCCCCTTTTCCGTGGAATTTTCGACCAACAGTATACTAATAATTGCAACACTTAGTGACCAAGTATTCCCTATGGGATTCGACACCCAACCCAGTTGGGTTCTATATTTGACAGCAACCGCTTACACTTTCTAACGAGAGCTATAATTTGGGCATATCAGAAAGGACAGCGTTCTTCAAACTACATTGAACATAACAGAATGCCTTCAATTGCTTCTACATTTGCTATGAATTCTGCTTAGCATAATAGGGAACTAAGCATAGAAATTTCTTTTCTGAAATTTAGACCACACCTTATGACAAAAGGGGAAAATAGCATGGATCACCTAACAGTCTATGTTCAATGAAAACTATGTAAGTGGTTACCATCTTAAGGGACCTAGTATCACTTTATCAGAACTTTGCGACTACACAGGTACTGCTTAAGATATCCCTTTGCCTATCATGTACTCGCAGGGATATCCTGCACTTATGAAGTTTGATGGATGCTTTAGTGGGCCTGTACTTAAGAGACCTAAATGGCTGCTTAAGAAGTGCACTAGTTAAGTGCACTAGATAAAGCTCAATAATAAGTTCGGACTTCCACCGACCCCTCAAGATTCATCCAAAATACCTTATACAAAAGTGAACTATTCTACCCTATAAAATTTGATGTTATAGACTCAATGGGGTAGTAAAATTTCCTTTTGGGACTTCTTTGATGAAAAGTGGTTACAGAACACACTTGTTATCTTTCTTAAATTCTAGACAATAGTCCAAGATGAGTTAAAAAGACTCAGGACTCAAACTAAGGGTCCACCTAATCTTACATCAATATTTCAGAGCTGTTGGAACAGTCAAAATTTGCATACTTGCACATTTGGCTTAAGTTTTCTCTTGGTAACCAATTTGAACCAGCAAAGATTTCAAAATAGGGAATTGACTCTAAAAACTAGACAAACTGCCTAGAAAATCAACTATCAGTTCCTGCAAGTTATAAATGACTTAGGGAAAGCTATAAGAAAGCTCTAAATAGTGAAAATAAGAAGAAATATAGAAAATTACCTGGAGGGTTATTACTATATCTACTACTAAAAGAAATTTCATCCAAAAAAGTAAAGGATTAGGATGTACCAGAATCCTTAAATAGATGAGTGTACTGGTTCCGTATTTCACTCTCAATCTCACAAGTAGAATCCTCTATTGGGCGGTGCCTCTTTTGAATCTTAACTACTAGAATTGCTCTAGTGCACAACAACTTATATCACTAGCTAATATAAGAACCGAGTTCTCCGCAAATGTTAGTTGTTCATCCAACTGAAGTGATTCCCATCTTAGTATATGAGATGGATTAGGAATATATTTCTGGAACATAGAAACATGGAAAATTAGGTGGACAATAGAAAAATCTAGAGGTAAGCCTAACTCTTAAGCCACCTCACCAACTATGCAAAGAATATCAAAGGATCTAATATACCTAAAATAAACTTACCTTTCCTCCCAAACCTCATCACACCCTTCATAGTCGGTAATACATGATGAAATACTCAATCACCAAATAAAAATCTCAAGGCACTTAGTCTATGATTTTCATAAGCCTTTTATCTACTATGAGTTGCCCTCAACCTATCCTGAATTACCTTAACCCTATTGTAATTCCCTAAAAATGGGTCCTGAGATGTCACAGAGTGCTCAAGACTACGAGTAGCCTTAAACTAACACTGTAAGACTTCTACTAAATCTGAAACTCAATATAGAAAAATATTGACATATAATCAAAGTTAAAAGGCTGAATTTTGTCTCAGCTAAACTGAAATCATCTGAATATAATTTCTCAGAAAAATAAACTCAAGAGTCTGATCTATCAACACTGGAAATCTAAATCATATCTAGTATCCTAATAATCTTCTACTACTAATAACTAGAGAGTCACCGGTACAAACCCCTAACTGACTCGAACTATCGGTGAATACTGAATCATCTATACTAGTAAGCAGAAAAACAGAATAACTAGGTCCTCAAACTATGAGGACTCACCAACTATAGGGATACAGATAGAGACTCTTGAAATCACTCACACCGTTGAAACTTATCACCTAAACCTACATTAAGAGACAACATAGCACATAGATGTATATGTGCATCAGTACTTCTTAATTATACTGAGTATAGGGGGTGAATACATAAGTAAATAAATATCTCAATATTGTTATAAATTTGTAAAAGAAGTCATGCTAAATGTAGATGACTCATATAAGTTGGAATATGTGCAAACTAAAAATCATACTCAAGAATAACAAAACATATTGCATAGATATAGTGAGTCATAACATTTAGTTTCTAAAATTTGTACTTGTGTTCTATCTTCAAATCATGTTGTCTAAGTGTAGAACTATCTCACTTTTATATCTGAAATATAACAGCTAACATCTGTAACTACTACCTCATATAAAGCAATATCTGAATAAAATTTTTGAGCCTTTACACTTAGTTTCTTTAAGCTTTTCTGTTATTCTCTACCCTTTTCTGTAATCTATAGGGAGGTTTTTCGAATTGACATACACTATGTGAGCTATCATAGTGCTTAACTTCTAGTTTCCTTATGAGAGAACCTCACGTTGGTGAGAAGTGTCATAATCTTTCCAAGGAGTATAACCTAATATAAGTGATCTCATCTATATCTATCATCCATATAAAAATGGGAATAATATAATAATATATACCTATGTTGACTGATAGTTCTGTGGCATATAAACATACCCAACACGGTGATAAATACTACTCCCTTTAATAAGTATGCTCATTCTGTATGAAATCCACTTTTAAAAACTAATATAAGGGTTTACAAAGAAAACCTCTTATAAATTTGTATATTGTAAACTTCAGCTAAATTTGTAAAGTAGATTCCATATCTAAGATGAGATCAAAAGATCAAATCATTATTCAAAATGTTAATACAACAAGTCATGGTAGGCGTAAAAGCATAATCTTCTTAAATAACAACATTCAAACTGGGGTTGGTAACCCTTGCCTCTATTTCATGTCAAATCATCATAAAACTCTTGCTAAGTAATGAAAATATTGATAATTTAAGTCTAAATCTAGAAATTTTTGCAATACGTATGAAAATACGAAAGTAGACATACAATTCAATTAAAATATCATCTTACAAATAGCAGTGTTGGGCATAACGTTAATTCAAAAATAGTATAAATTCATATAAAATTTATTTCAAAAACTAATTTTGGGCACAAGGATGAAAGAATTGTCTTTGTTAAAAAACCCCACACACCTTAAATATTGACTAGATGAAGAAACTTGAATTTTAAATCTCTATTTGTGCTCTTGAAGATAGATTCTTGAAGTTCTTGAATTGGGAATCCTTAATTTTGAGCTATCTTGGAAGAAAAATGGTGGAATTTATATTTCTTGGGGATGAAGGTTTGAATTCTAGGGTTTCCTTGGAGAGTAATTTTGATGAAAATATGGATATAATATTTAGAATAGGTTTAATTCTGTGTTTTACATGCTTTTGGGGCTTGGAAAAAGGCTCAATTACCCTTTTAAAATTTTACTTGGAACTGGAAATTCGGACTTTGCCACCCACCGCGATGTGCCTCTTTAACGGTGGATTTCTAGAAAATAGATGACTGCCATTTTGTGCTTTGGAGAGATACGACAAAATTGTGTTGCACCACTGGACAAGGACGAGTCCCATTTTGCTGTCCACCATGATGTCGTATTAGTCCATTTGATGATTTTAGCACGACACAAGCTAATCGTGGTGAGCTACTTGAAAAGGGATGAATGGGAACTTGAACTTTACAGTGATGCGGGCCAATCACAGCGCTTCACTTGAATTGGACAATTGTGATTTTGTCCTTGACCGCGACATGGTGCATGTCAAAATGCCCTACTATTTTCACTATAATTGCCATAACTTCTCAACCGAGTATTAGATTAAGGCAAAATTGATATCATTAGAAAGATGGTTCAATTATTTAGACATTGGTGAGTCTAGAGCTAGAAAATTATACATGTATCAAGAGTTATTTATTTTTAAAGTTGAACCTTTACATTCTAGGAGTAAAATTTGAGCAAGGAAAAGTACGGGGAATTATATTATCTCCCTCTTAGTGATATTCTTCCTAAAATGAGCGTAATTAAAGTGAAGATACTAATGAACTAAGGGTATATGTTGGTATGCACAACTAAAAAAATATTATGACTGAATCTAAAACATACTGAGCTATTGAACTAATCTCTGAGAGCATGAATTTACTAGAAGATAGCTATATGAATGAATCTGAGACTGGAAAAGAACTTAATTATGGAGGACTTTTACCTTTGGTTGAATTTGAGTTTATTGAGAAAAGGTGAGATTACCTGGTACGCATGTCTGCTTCTGTTTCCAAAGTAGCACCCTCAACAAAATGATTTTGCCACATTACTTTGACCAATAGAACTTCATTGTTCCTTAGTCTATGGATTTGATAATCAAGAATCTCTAAAGGAACTTCTTCGTAGCAAAGGCTATTCTGAATATCTGTGCTTTCTAAAGGGACTACAACAACTAAATCATCCATGCACTTCTTCAATAAAGATACATAGAACACTAGAAGAACTGATGAAAAGTCTGCAAGTAGCTCAAGCTCATATGCAACCTTCCCTACATGACCTACTATCCTGAAGGGGCCTACATAACAGGGACTACGCTTCCCCTTTTTCCCAAATCTCCTCAACCCCTTCAGAGGTGAAACCTTCAAATAGACAAGATCATCTACTTCAAAATCAAGATCTCTCTTCCTTACGTCGGAATAAGATTTATGATGACTCTAAGGTACTTTCAATCTCTCTCGAATTAACATAACTTTCTCCATGGCTTCAAAACTATATCTGGCCCAATCAAACTGGCCTTACCCATTTCAAACCAACCAACTGGTGATCTATACCTCCGCCTATAAAGTTGTTCAAATGGGGCTATCTGAATACTAGAATTGTAACTGTTATTGTAGGAAAACTCGATCCAAGACAAGTGGTCATCCCAACTACCTTTAAATTAAAGAACACATGCCATCAACATATCCTCTAAAGTCTTAATGGTCTTCTCTACCTGACCATCTGTCTGCGGATAAAAAGATGAACTGAGATGAACATAGGTACCAAGAGCCTTCTTAAAGGCTTTTTAAAATTGATAAGTAAATTGAGTAGCCCGATCTTAGAAGATGGACAACGAAACTCCTTAAAATCTAACCAACTCTCTGATGTACAATTTAGAATAATATTCATCTTTGTAGGACGTGTGAACTATCAAGAAATAAGCTGATTTGGTCAATCAGTCTGCAATAACCTATATCAAATCATGTGGTCAGCGCGAATGGGGTAGTCTAGTCACAAGTCCATATTCACCTCTTCCCACTTCCATAAGCCGTTAGCTCAAATGATTAACACATAGCGCGCACAGTATCACCTGGTATATTAACACACCATCTATGCCTTGGGAGAAAACCTCTACCTTTTGTTCTTTAATAGAACCCTTCGGCTTGACCAAACTAGAATCCATATCCTACTTCCCTTTCACTTTAGAATCTAGGAAGGATTCTGAATTATTCTGAACCCAAACATTACCTTAAGCTGAGTCAACTAACCTTACACCCAAGTAAACTAATAGATGAACTTGTCAAACTAACTCATTCCTATCATTCTCCACATGAGCAACAATGCCCATTGACAATCTACTAAGGGTGTCTACCACTACCTTGTCCTTTCTAGAATAATATAAAACACTCATATCATAATCCATCAATAATTCTAACCACCTTCTTTGACAAAGATAGTAAACATATACTGCAAACTTTTGTAATCCGTAAACACATCAAAATGCACCCCATAAAGATAGTACCACCAAATTTTCAATAAAACACAACAACAGCTAACTCAAGATCATAGGTAGGGTAGAGTTTTAGTAAGGCTTAAGTTGTCTTGAGGCATAAGATATAACCTT
Source organism: Capsicum baccatum var. pendulum (assembly GCA_030864225.1). Lineage (NCBI taxonomy): Eukaryota > Viridiplantae > Streptophyta > Magnoliopsida > Solanales > Solanaceae > Capsicum > Capsicum baccatum. Next base: position 222,281,587 of record CM061552.1, on the reverse strand, counting down.
ATGCCTCTACATCAAAACACAACACAAACCGATTCTAGAGGTATCATAATACACAAAGAACATAGTTGGGGCATTAGTAAGACCAAATGACATGAATAGAAACTCAAAATAACCGTAACATATTTTGAAAGCAATCTATGAAATATCATATTCCCTTACTTTAAGCTAATGATAGTCAGATCTAAGGTATATTTTAGAAAAGTAACTTGCACCTTAGAGCTAGTTGAACAAGTCATTAATCCTAGTAAGAGGAAAATTGTTTTTGACTGTTACTTTATTGAGATGATGATAGTCAATGCACATTCAAAAAGAACCATCTTTCTTTTGAACGAATAGGATGAGAAAGCCCTATGGAGAAACATTGGGCCTTATAAAACCGTTAACTAATAGATCTTTAAGCAAAACTAGAGCTTTATGATATGGATGAATGGAAATGTGCTGAGTATCTAGTAGAAGGTTAATACCAAATTATATTTCCCTATCAAGAGGAACCCCTGGAAAATCAACAGGAAAACACCCGGAAAATAATTAACTACATAAGTTGACTGAACTGTTAGAGTCTCAAACGTAGCGTCGTTTCCTTGAACTAGATGATAGATACACCCCTTTGAGATCAACTTTCTAGCTTTAATGTATAATATGAAATGACTCTTGGGTGACACCAAATTACAATCCCACTAAAAGACTGGCTCATCTAGAAACTGAAACTTCACCACTCGAGTGCTGCAATCTATTAATGCATAATAGGAATGGAGCCAATCAATACTAAGAATAAGGTCAAAGTTGATCATGTCTAACTCTATTAAATCTGCTATAGGACACTTTCTATTGATCTGTTTTGCAATAACTGACTCACCAATTGGCATAGAAACTAAAAAAGTCTTAAGGATTCTTGCCGGACCTATTTCAAAATATACTGCTACTAGTTGGTTCACATAAGATAAACTCGACCCAGGGTATAACAATGCATAAAATTCAAGATGGAAGAGACAAATCATACCAGTAATAATATCTGGTGAATCCTCCTTCTTCTAATGGGATAGTAAAGCATAAAACCTATTCTGGCGCTAACAGCCACTGGTACTAGATGATGTGCCCTAATGAGGGACTGGGCAACCAAGAAGGGATAGTGCGATAGTAGCCTCAGTTAGGGGACGAGCATCCCTGTTTCCCTATTAGCATGCATACACTCTTTGATTTTATGTCCTAACTTACCAAAACCATACAACCTTTCTATTCCAAAAAACACTCATAAGGATGATTCTTACCACACTTAGCAGATAGAGGATAACTAGGTTTTCCACTCATACTATTCTGAGATCTGGAAATAGAAGTCTTACCTCACTGCTCTTGCCTAGCTTTAGAAGAGGGAGCAATAGGTAAAGATGGTGTTGGCATAGATGATCGATTCTGAAACTATGAATGATTTCCCCTTCCAAACTTTGTCTGACCATACTCAAGCTGCCCAGTTCTAGCTTTCTTATTTCCCTTCTCTCTTCCTTTCAACTTTTATATCCTAATATTTTGGGCATGAATCATCAACCTAGAAAGATTCATTCCCCCAATAAGTATGGTAATCCTACACTCCCTTACTACCATACGAGATACTCCAGTAACAAACTTACTCATACTCACCCTAGGGTTATCCTTTGTATTCGTGGCATACCTAGACAACTTGTCAAACTTAAAGAAGTACTCTTTCACTATCATTGAGCTCTTCCTCAAGTTCACAAACTCCTCTAACTTAGCTTCTCTCTTTTCACTCCAAAATAACTTGTCTACAAACACATCCTGAAACACCTTCCAAATCATAGAAACTATATTCTCACCTTTACCATACTTCCACATAACCACCCAATCATACTCTACATCTTTAACTCTATAGGATGCCAACTCCAGGATCTCCTTTTTAGTAATATGAATAATCTGTTCGATTTTTTCACTTTATTTAAATATATATATGGGTCCTCACCTTCTTTTTACCAAAAGAACTCTGGTGGATTCATTCTCATGAAGTCACTGATTCTGGATGCTGCTAAATCCTTATTCTGCTAAAATAGGACTACCACCTGATGGTTTCCTTGAACATTTTCAGTCAAAACTTAGGCTAATTCCTAAAAAAAAAAAACCAAAATTCAATGTGAGACACATTCTCATTGAGAGGGTCAGCATGGTGGGGTAGCTAGTTATCATTTTTGTGCGTGTTATCTCGATAATGAGGCATATTCAACTGTCACGTAAGATCACTAGTTAAAAGTAAATAGAGATACTGTAAGCATGATAGATCAAAAAGGAAAGAGGCAATTTCCTAAAAACATCCTGTAGCCTTTTGCTCATAAATGAGACGCGCTTCACATCCATGATGAAGACTCTACGTAATATGGCTTTTATGACTCCCTATGTCTCTTATAACCTTAGGATCTTATTATAAGTTGGTAATGCCACACAAATAGGTTACGAGATGTCACACGGTGTTCAAGACTATAAGTACCCTTAAGCTAATCCTGTAAGCCTTCTACTAAACCTGAAGCTCATAATAAAGAAATAAAAACATATAATCAAAAATAAAATATGGAATTTTGTCTGAGCTAAATTAAAATTATCTGAATATAAGGTCAAAAAATACTAATTTCAAAAGTTTGATCAGTCAATACTAGAAATCTGAATCTCATCTAGTAATCCGACAAGTCTAAAATACTATTAACTAGAGAATCATTGGGACAAAGCCCCAGCTGAATAAAAATGTCTATTAATACTGAATCATTCAAACTAGCAAGTTGAAAAGCTAAATAACTAGGTGCCCGAACTATGAGGACTCACCAACTATTGGGATGCAGATAGAGATGCTCGAAATCACTCACATTGCTGAAACTGAGTACCTGAACCTACATTATGTGACAATGTAGCACACAAACGTACATATGGATTAGTACTTCTGGATTCTATTGAGTATACATGGGTAAATGCACAAGTAAATCAACATCTTAATATTATTATAAATTTTTAAAAGAATGTATTCTAAATGTAGATAGTTCACATTAGCTGGAATATGTGAAAACTAAAAATCATAATCACGAATAACAAAACATGTTACATAGATCTGGTGAGTGATAACATTTAGTTTCTAAAAGATGTACTTATATTCTATCTTCAAATCATGTTGTCTAAGTGTTAAAAGGACTCCCTTTAATATCTAAAATCTGAAAGCTGACATCTGTAACTAATGCCTCAAATAAAGTAACATCTAAATAAAATTTTTCTGCCTTTACACTTGCTTTATGAAAGCTTTACTGTTAATCTTTGCTTTTTTCTGTAAGCTATATGGAGGTTCTTCTAACCGACATACACTATTTAACCATCATAGTGTCAACATCTAGTTCCCTTATGGGAAAACCTTATATTGGGGAGAGGTGTCATCTCTTGCAAAGGAGTATAACCTAATCTAAGTGATCACATAAGTATCTGGCATCCATATGGAAATAGAAATAATATTATAATCTATACCTGCATTGGCTCATAGTTCTGGGGAATGTAAACATATCCAACTCGTTGCTAAATAATACTACCTTTAATCTATATACTTATTCTGTAGGAAATTCATTTTTAAAAAATAATTTAAGGTTTTACAATGAAAGCTTCTTGTAAATCTGTTAATTGTAAACTGTAGGTAAATATGTAAAGTGGATTTCATATCTAAACTGAGATCAAAAGATCAAATCTTTGTTAAAAAATTGAATATTACAAGTCTTGGGATGCTTAAAAGCATAATCTTCTTGAAATACCAACGTTCAAACTAGGGCTAGCAATCCATGCATCTATTTCATGTCAAATCATCATAAAACTCATGCTAAGTAATGAAAATATTGATAAATTAAGACTAAATCTTGAAATTTCTGCAATACGCATGAAAATACAAAAGTAGACATGCAATTCAACATTTAATTCACTATAAATCTCATAATCTTTCAAATAGCAGTATTGGGCATAACGCTAATTCGAAACTCATATAAATTCATATAAAATTTACTTCAAAAACTAAGTTTGTTCACAAGGATGAAAGGACTATCCTTATTGAAAAACCCACATACCTTAATAGATGACTAGCTGAAGAAACTTGAATTTTGAATCCCTATTTGTGCTCTTGAAGATAGATTCTTGAAGTTCTTGGATTGGGAATCCTTAATTTTGAGCTATATTTGAAGAAGAAAGGTGGAATTATGATTTCTTGGGGATGAAGTTTTGAATTCTAGGGTTTCCTTAGAGACTAATTTTGATGAAAATATGCATATAATGGTTAGAATAGGATTAATTTTGTGTTTTACATGATTTGGGGGCTTGGGAAAAGACTAAATTTCCCTTTTAAAAATTTAAACGGAACTAGAAATCCCAACTTTGCCACCAACTGAAACGTTCCACTATCCCGGTGGCTTTCTGGAAAATGGACAACTGCCATTTTGGCCTTTGGTACGATGCGGTGAAATTCCTTGCGCCACTGGAAAAGGACCAATGCCATTTTGTACTCCACTAAAACTGTTAGTCCATTTGAAGATTTTTGTATGACACAGTCGAATCCCGGTGAGCTACTGGAAAAGGGACGAACGGGAACTGGAATATCACCATTATACGGTCTTATCACTGTGCTATACTGGAATTGGACAATTTCAAATCTGTCCTTCACCGTGATGCGGTTCCTATCAAAATGCCCCACTATATTCACTAAAATCACCATAAATTCTCAACGTAGTAACGGGATTAAGGTGAAATTAGTATAGTTGGAAAGAAGGTTGAATTATCTACACATTAGTTAGTCTAGAGCTAGAAAATTTTACATGTATCAAGAGTTATTCATTTTTGAAATTTCCCCTCGACATTCTAGAAGTAAAGTTTGATCTAGGAAAAGTACGGGGTATTACACCAATACAATGACCTTTCAAGCAAGTACCATAGGTCTAATCTCAAAGCTCTCAAACCAACTGGTTGGCGAAAGATATTGCCTACCATATAAAGCCTCAAAATACGCCATCTCAGTATTAAAATGTTAGCTATTATTATATGCAAACAATGCTAAAGCTAATTTCTACTCCTACTGACCTTCTAAATGCATAATACACGCTCATAGCATATCCTCGTAAACTTGAATAGTCCGCTCCGACTACCCGTCAATCTAAGGATAGAAGGCTATATCCACTTCCTCCTAAAAAGATCTCTAAAAATTAGAAGTGAACACTGAACTAGGATCTTAAATGATAGATATTTGCACACCATGAAAACCTCTCAGTATTGAAGGATATCAAAATAGGAATGGAATGTGCCGACCTGTTCAATAATCCATAATGACAGAAATACCATTAAAACCATATGAAGTATGTGGAAAAACACCAAAAAAGTCCATGGTAATCCAGTCCAACTTCTACTTGGGAATGAGCAACCCCTAAACTATGCCACCGAGTCTTTAGTGCTCGGCCTTCAACTACTGACAACATATGTAACAAGATACAAAGTCCGCCATATCTCTCTTCATAGTACTCCATAAAAAATTCTTTCTTAAATCTCAATGCTTTTGAGTTATACCTTGGTGAATATAATATCTGGAGTTGTGAGACTCACGAAGAATTGACCAAATCAAGTCAGCAACCCTGGAAACACAAATGCAACTATCAAATCTCAAAATACACTCATAATCTATGGTAGCTCTCTTGGACTCACCACTCATATCCTAACCACAGATGATGCCAAGTAACTTATCCATAAACCAATGACCATGAATCTACTCAAATAGGAAATACCTTACCTTTACACTAGCAAGAATACTCGTATGGTCTAAAATGTCAAGTTGCATCATCAAGTTTGCTAAGGACTGAGCGTCCCGTTCCATTAGCCTCTAAAAAGCTGAAATGAAAGCCAAGATACCCTTACTCACAACCTTTTGGCTCAAGTTATCCGCTACCACGTTTGCCTTGCTCAGATGATATAAGATAGATATGTCATAATTCTTAAGAAACTCCATCCATCTATAGATCTCACAATGAACACCAAATAGATAATGTCTCCAAATTTTAAGCGCAAAATGTACTTCATCCAACTCTAAATCATGAGTAGGGTAGTTACGCTCATGCATCATTATCTACCTCGATACATTAACTATAACTCAGCCTGGCTTGATCAATACACAACCCAAAATAATACAAAAGCATCAGAATGCACGGTGAATCCATTATTCTTAATAGGAAAAGACAAAATAAGAGATGATATAAGAAATCCCTTGAGCTTTACAAAGTTAAAATCACACTCCTCAGACCATCAAAAATGAACCTTTATTTGAGTTAATCTAATCCTCAGTTCCACAGTTGCAACAAAACTCTAAACAAAATATCTACGTAATTAGCCAAACCATTAAAGCTACAAACCCTAGTATGAGAAGTAGGACTGGCCCCCTCAATAATAACCTCGATGCTTTCTTTGTCTACCATAATCCCATCCCTATACATTACATACACAAGGAATTTAATTAACTTAAGCCAAAACTTACACCTAGAGTATTTTTCGAAAAACCTAAGATCTCTAAATATCTAGGGTACGATACTCAAGTGATTCATATGTTGCTTCTTACTACTCAAATAAAAAATGATGTTATCGATGAAAACAATAACAAAAGAATCCAAATAAGTTCTGAACACATGGTTCATTTAATCCATAAATATAACTGGGGCATTGACCAACCCAAAAAATATCACTAAAAACTCATAATGACTGAAAGGGTACTAAAGACTGTCTTTAGGATATCCTTTGCCCAAATCCTCAACTGATGGTAATCAAACCTAAAATCAATATTAAAGAACATTGCTATTCCCTAAAGTCGTTCAAACAAATTATTAATGTGGGGAATTAGATATTGGTTCTTCATTGTCACCTTTTTATGTTGCCTATAATCAATACACATATGTATGGAGCCATCCTTTGTCTACACGAACAATATAAGATCTCCCATGAAGACACAATTGGTCTACTAAAAGCCTTACTAAGAAGAAACTGAAGTTCAGAATTAAGGTCCTTAAGCTAAAAAGAGGCATATAGTAAGGTGCAATAAGAATTGGTCAGGTGCTCAACTCAAGATCAATAATAAAATCAATATCACATTCAGGAGAGAGACCAGATAAAGTAGTACGGAAAACATTAAAAAATTCATGAACTATAGGAATAGAGTAAACCGATGGACTCTCTACATAAACATCATAAATATAAGTGAGGTAAGACTCGTAACCTTTTTAAATAAGTCTCGTGGCCTGAATGTACGAAATAATTCCCACTGTCTCATGGATAATTTCTCTCTGCTACATGACTGGGGGTTCGTCGGGCATGGCTAAGGTAAAGGTCTTGACAAAATAATCCAGGACCACATGATAGTAGGATAATAAATCTATGCCTATAATCACATAAAAATCAACCATATTTACTAGGTATTAAACTCTCAAATAGTCACAACACATGATCTATAAACTGTATCCATGACTAAAGAATCCCCTATAGGAGTACATTCAGATAATGGAATAGATAATGAATCCTAAGACAACTTTAAAAGTTTGTCATAATAAGCAAACATATAAGAATAAGTGGATCCCATGTCAAATAAAGCAAAATTAGATTGATGGAACACCAAGATCGTACCTATAATAGCAACATCTAAAGACACAGCCTTGGGTCAAGTAGGTAGGGCATACAACTAACTATGACCTCTAATAGGCTAGGCTCCTGATATCCTATTTGCCTGAGGACCTCTACGAGCACCCTATAAACTACCGCTATGACCATACATACTGCCTGTTACAACTTTATTTGGAGGAACACTTTTAGATAAAGGAATAATTTCTCCATGATTACGGAACTCTCTCAAGAAATGACCAAATGCTCTAGAACTATAATATACCCAAGAACTATACCAGAACCAGAATATTTAGCATACCCAAAATAAGTACCTTGAATACAATAATAAGAGGATGAAACCCTCGAGTACTTGCCCCTACAATAGCTAGGATAGTTATTAAAATTATTGCCTTCATATATAATATGAAGTGCAGCCTGAATGGGCTACCTAGACTGACCCAGATGCTGATATGACTGACGTAGAGGCTACCTACACTGAGAACCACTACCTGTGAATTTAAAATTACTATTGCCCCCACTTAAACTACCCTGATAATGCAATCTCTTATTGCTAACCCCTGTGGGCTTGTAATGCTTCTTCTTCATAACCCGAGCATGATCAAAAACCTCAGTAAAAGAACTACCCACAACAACTGATATTTGTGTAGATATGCAAAAAAAAAGTCTCAATCCTTGAACAAAGTAACAAATCCTCTTATACTCATAGTCAAGATAGAAGTAGCATACCTAGATAGCTTATAAAATTGATCCTCATACTCTTCAATAGTTATAGATCCCTATTTCAATCTCGATAACTAACCCTTATGGCTATGAGATTTATACTTCTCCAATAAGACCTCAGAGAATTGAGTCCATAATAATAAGGGAGACCAAGCTGACCTGGAATAAAGATTACTTCTCCACCAATGTCAAGCTGGCAAATGCAACTGAAAAATAGTGTATTCCACATTATGAGTCTCAACTAGTCTTAAATTATGAAGCCTATCCTCAGAAGCAATCTAGAACTCATATGCATCCTCACCTAGTACACTAGAATACCTAGGTGGAGCCAATCTCAAGAAGCTAGCCAACATCTACTGCTCAACAATTCATATGGTAGGATCGATAACTACTAGATAAGCAACTACCAACATAGAAGGGATATCAACTTTGGGAGCTACTATTATGCACTACACCCTCACCTCATAACTATTATTATTTATAGATTATGCACCACCAGTCAACAAAAAAATTTAAACAAATGCATCCTTAAGAACTAAAGAAAAAATATAACATTGTGGATCCTATGCTGGTCCCTAGCTTATCGCTAGCTGAGGTAGAGGAATATTTGGCTCTAGAGCAGGAATAACATCTAAAGAAAGCCCCCTATTTGGGATCCCTAGATAGGGACACATCTCTAGATTGAACACAACCTATAGTTTTTCCATAAACATTAATAGGATCCCTAGGCTCAGTGTAGGGATACTCATCTCATATAGCAGTAGCACACATTCTAGCAATCTTCAAAAGAGTGAAACCAAAGGAATTCTGTAGAAACCAACTCATACTCCTAGTATGAAATAATAAAACAGGTGAATAGATCCTAAAAATATTCTATATCCTTCCAAAGATAAGAAATAAACATCATAATTCCAATCTATATGACTCTACTAGACACTTGCTCTAGTATCAAAAATATTGGTGAACCTAGATCTGATACCAATCTATTATATCCAATTTATGAGTCATGAGGTCACTTACTTTATATCTCTAATAGGTATGACAAACCATAGCCTAGAGCTACACGCAATAGACAAATGGCCTAAAAGTTAGAAATCAACATTTTAATACTTAAAATAAAAATAAAGTAATCATAATAGTCTAATAGATAAATAAATAATGAAAATCATCCCACAACCTAGTAGTGTCGATACAAGAGCTACTATAAATGAAAGATAAATACTAGAATAGTCAAAAAAAATCTATCTCAAATAACAAAAGACTAAACATATATACAAGAAGGAAAAACGGGGAATTCCAACACTAAGAGCTCACCCTATCTCTAAAATCTAATCAAGCATGATCATCATGTCAGCAGTGGCTAGTAGTTCATAAATCTACACCAAGAAGGTATAAAAGTATAGTATAAGTAACAACACCATGGGAACTAAGTAGGCATCATAGGCCGACTAAGTTAAATCATGATATAAATATTATAAAATGTAAGATAAATAAGCTAAGTCAAGGTAAAAGGGCAAACCTTGAATAAGCTCTAACATCGTTGTGCATAAATAAGTGAATAAATTTATAATAGTAATGTAAAGATCAGACAGCTATAACTACTAAACTTTCCCCCATAAGCCAATAAGAGCGGGAAATTAAATAACCCAACGCAGGCCCTCATAAGCCTGAAGGGTATATCAAAGGAAATCAAAATAATAAAATAGCCATAAATTAGCGATTTTTCAAGACATAACTAAGAATCTATTAGTACCATATAATATTATAAATGACAATCAACGTAAGACTTGAATTAAAACTCAATAGCATCATCATCATTATCATCATTTTCTAAGCATGAATCAAAACTCATGTCATCAATATCATCATCAAATGTCATACTTAAACCAAAACTAATATTATTATCAACATCAATTGTCGAACATGAACCAAAACTCAAAATTAATAAAATTACATCAAACATACCACTAAACCATTTCTATAACCTATACCAATAACCATATCCATGAACCTTCACAAAAACCATATTTAAGAACTATACCAATAACCATATCTATAAACTATAATAATAATCCATATTTGTAACCTAAAATTTACACCAACTACCAATTACAAAACTAGCATACTCATTAAGCATTTTATTTCCTCAAACCCCAAAAATACATATTAATAAGGGTATAACATGCGTATAAAGTCTACAAAATCTAGCATATGTCTTCATCAAGGATGGGCCAGAAGGGCCCACTTCTAATAATCAAAATCCATTTGTAAGGTAGATTATACCCTGGAATAGTCTAAGGTATTTAAATCCTCTTATAGATGCTAAATAATCCATAAATAGCCTTAGGATAGAAATTCTACCTAAAAAATGAGCAACTAAGTCAAATGTTCCTAAATTGTTATTTTAAGATAGCTTAAACAATACAACTAACCCAAATATTATCAATCTTACCTTCAATACCTAAATCCGATGATGTATCCGTCATAATATCATTACCATACTACAAAATAGCTCAATCAATTAAGAGAGTAAACCTAGTCTATCTAGTTGCTAAAGAAAAGCCCAAACAATCCCTTAAACCTCCAATCCCCTTTTTGAGAAGCTTCCACAAGGTGTCACACTATGAAAATAAAAATGAAGACAATGATACCTATATTGCACTCTTATGATATAGGTGCAAAATTACATAAAAATACCATTTAGGGATCATTTATAAAATTACACTTTTGAAACTAACATAACATCCCTCTATGCTCAAGGAATATTTACCCTAAAAATAGGTAAATTCTGAGCTCTAAAGGTGCTACAATTAAGTCATCAATCTTTTAGGGATTTTGGAAAAATATCGAGAATTGAACAAGGAAATTGATGGAAGCTTACGACAAATTTGAAGAAAAAACATCTAAATTAACTTTAACAAAGCTCTAAAAAACCCCCAAAAGATTCTCCAATGTTTTCATACTATTTAAGGTTTAATATTCTTAGGAATGGAGAATAAATGGAAAAAATCAAGCTAAGTAGGGTTTTTATCCCAACTATGTATTCAAAGACTGCTTAAGTAAACACTAGACAGCCTAAGCGGACACCGCTTAAAGCGACCTAGTATAATTTTAGCGATACTTCACAACTGCTTCGGTACTGCTTAAGCAGCTATCAATTTTGCAGTAAGGGTGACACTTAAGCGATATCTTGATGGAATACACTGGCCTCTTCATTATTTAGTAGGGTGCTTTTATGGGCCTTTGCTTAAGTGACATAAATGACTGCTTATGTATTACACCAACTGAGTACACCATCTGAGCTTAATAATTAATCCGTTCTTTTATCAACCCCTCAAGATTCATTCAGAATCCCCTATATGCAAATGAACTATTATACCCAATCAAATTTGAGGTCCTCAATGACACAATTGCAATTTCCATCTGAGTTTATTTCAACAAAAAGTTGGTCCCGCACCCACTTGCCATTTTTCTTAACTTCCAGCCAATAGCTTAAAATGTGTTCAGAAGATTTGATACAAAAACCAAGGGTCAACATATCCTAAAATCCTTGTTTTAGAGCTATTAAAATGGTCAAAATTTGAATATGAGATCATTTGATTGATGTTTTTATACGGTAGTCAGTTTGAAGTAATGAAGACTTTAAAGAAAGGGAATTAGCTCTAAAAAGAAAATGAATTACTCGATAACTGAACTATCAGTTAAAATAATTTATAAATGACTTTGAGCAGATATAGGAACTCTCTAAATGGTGAAAATAAGTAGAAATATAAAAAATGACCTGGATGGTCATTACAACTAATCTATCGGTTTTATTATGAGATGGTTTGTAACAGTACACTCATTTAGTACTTCATTTTGTAACATTATTACATTAGAATCTTTGGTACTGAATTCACTAGGTTTTGGGACCATCTTATGTATTTTAGCCTTTTTTTGTATTTAGTTTGTATTATTTCTTCATTTCTCTTGGTAGTCCATTAAAAGTAGCTCTGGACTACGAGTTGGCTTACCTACTTATGGGTTATAGTAGTTAACATCGTGACCTAAGAAATTGGGTCATACACTTGCTTATTCGTTATGTCAAATAAGCAGGTCTACATCAATTTAGAGATAAATAATATCTAAACTATAAACTAAATATTTGACAAGAATTCATATATTATTAGTCTTTCTTCAACCTAATAACAATTCTACCAAGGAAATAAACCCAAAGGTATTACAAACAATATATAAGTTTTTTCATCAACAAACATATTGCCATATAACACATGCCATGAAGTGCATGTATAAAGAATCTACTGTAACAACATACATCATATAATTCCACAAGTGAAGTCTACAAGACTCTCAGACCATAGGAGGCTATTTCAAGTAGACCCTCTATATTAATCCATACATAAATTTTGACATTTTACCAATATTTATATTTTTGTATTTGTAAGTTACAAAAGTTGGTAGTGCAGGTTCCTAAAGTGTTTGCTGCGTTTTGTGTGAGTTTTTGATTATAAAGTTATTAAGTTGATATGACTTTGGTAAAATTTTGATTAATATGACCTCATTCAGATGTTTAAATGATTCCATTATGTATGGTATGTGTTTTACAAGGGGTTTGCCCTATTGGTTTGTGTTTCAAAGGTCTCAAATGAGGTTTGGATACTTGTTCTGAGTTTGAAGTTTTATGTCATTGATTTTTAATAGTATCACCTAAATTTAATAATTTATTTTAGGTTTTTAGATTGTAATTATTTATGTATCAAAAGTTTGGAACCAACACAAAAAGAATTGATAATTTTGAGTTAGTATGACGAAGCGATGCCCTTTCTAGTTAAATTTGTTGGTGTTGGTGTATCTTCAAAGCGATAAATCGATACAGTAGGTCTTGTTATGCATAAACCGATCACATTTTGTGATAAGGTCTCTTAGGCAGGTTGGGTCTCTTAAAACATGCCACTTAAGCGAGGAAACATTCGCGAAAGAGGAAATCGATAAGTTCATGTCCTAATCTTATCTATTTTGTATTTTTTAGATCGGGATCTAAAGTGCTCAAATTGAGGTTATTTGTAAGGTGTTTTTATCATATTGATCATGAGTACATGTTTCTAACCTTGTACCCATTTCACAAGAATTGCTATTTAATTTTCATGATTTCTATCTACAAATTTGAGACTTAAAAAAACAAAGTTGCGAAATTAGAATTTTTTGATTAGAGGAATGATTTTTTTAATATTTGGAATTTAAGGTGCATGTACTATGTTAAAACCGATTTTGACAGATTTACCAAAATTTCTCATTTTAAAACGTGTCTGATAATGAAGATTTGGGACTTTCCCTGTAAATCTAAAATATTGTTCTTTGATGATTTCATACTGGATTTCAACACCTTTATTCAATGAAATTTCAGATTTAAACTCCCTAACAATGGGCAACCCAAATTTGGTAAAATTCTACTTTTTCACAAATAGGCCCGGGGTTAATTTTCAAATTGATTTTTTGAATTCGAATTTGAAATATGGAAATATTGGTATCGTTGGGTTACTTTTCTCATGTAGATTTCATATTTTATTAGATTTGTATTGCTCAAAGGTGATTCAGAATATTTCTAATTCTTTGCATTGTGGTTAATCGTTGCGGGTCTTCTTGAATGCAAGATGAGATTTTTCTAACTTTTCTTAAAAGTGTTTATGTAACACCCTAAAAATCCATGCTAAGATTTAGATCATGCTTCAAGTATATGTATAGTCAAAATTCAGGTTTTGTTAGTATGAGAAGTGATTTGAAATTGTATTAAGGCCATTGGTAACTCCGAGCTCATAGCCAAGTTTAAAACTTCCTTACAAACTTATTTTTATGAAAAATCTTTCTAGACTACACTTTAAAAGAGTATAAATCTTATATTATGAGGATTTTTTGCGGTCAAGAATCACTATATTGATGATCAATCTGCTTACCAACACGTCTGATTTCTTGTAAATCGAGTACCTGAGTAAAAAGTTGTTCTTATTTTACCGAAGGGTATCCATATGCTAGAGAGTGACAACCAAAGTAATGAGCCATCACTTGGGTGAAAACTCATCTGGATTGGTCATCAAACTATAGTAGTAAGCTTGGAAAATGTCTCAAAATTGACAAAATAAGTTTATGAGACGTCATGGAGGTGATGATACATCACCAAGTCATCAGATAGGTCTATTCTGCAATATTAAAACATTTTTGAATAGATTGTTTTGTTTTTTACCACTCTTTTAACACTAAAAATTTGTCATTTAAGCCATCTTAAGGTTAAAAATAAGCCTAAAATTCTCCAAGTCCACATTACTCAAAAAATTAGTTGAAACTTAGCCAAATGCAAAGAGAGAGACAGAGAGGGATTATTATTCTCCAAAAGAAGGAATTAGGGTTCCTCAACTCCAAGATCCAAACATGAAGATTTCACCAATATTTTCACTCTCAGGTATGTGGAATTTCATCATTGAGTTTTGATTCTCCCATTGAGTAATAAAGCTAATTTAATTTATTAATTTAATCATCTTCCCAGTATAGGGTTTCCATGAAAAGTATGAATTCCTTTATGTTTAATTTCTTTCTTTGATTAAGTCATGAAAACATTGTTTTTCCATGAATTCTAGTATCTATACATATCATAACTATGAACTCTACGTATGTTTGTAAGCTATTGATTTGGGGCTTGAGTTATGAACTTTCTCTCTTTGTTTAGATTATAGAATTTCCATATTAGTTGCATTATTCAAATATGGATGGTTATGACCACCTGAAGACTTAGGATATTATGCGTTTATATTTGAATATGCAGTCCCTCAGTTTTCATGATTTTGAATGATTTAAGACAAAGCATGCATTATTTAATTTTAGAACATTAGTATTATCAATCATTTTAGGATATCAATTTAAATTCAGTTGAGAGTAGTACTTAGCACTAATTAGCACAATGATTAGCACCTAGGGGACGTAGGGATAAGGCTCACCTGTTACATAAGTTGAGACCTTTAGTAAAAGTCACTAGGTCCCAGAATTGTGGTACCATGATAGGTTAAAAAAGGTCACCTATACAACTAGGTTTGACACCTTACTACTTTTTGTTTGACAATTTAGTGGATCTACATCAGGAAGTGTTCGTACCCTTAGCAATGTACAAAGCACCTTTATAGTTGGGGTTATAGGTTGGACCGTAGTTAGCTTCAAGTAAGGTATGTCGGTTAATAGTAGCTGCATATTTCAGAATTAGATCAAGCGTAACCTTGTATATAACTTTTTAAACATATTATACAATTACATATTTATTACTTATTCTTTGAATTAGATTATATATTTTAGCTCCATGTTTAGCTCATCATGGCATCTTTAACATATTTAGTTCATATGGTGTACTGCATATACCACATGCTTAGTAAATTCAACGTATTGACCATATACATTTTTGCATTATTTATTTTATAATATAGGTTCAAACATTCAACATTTATCTTCCGGTTACTACGAACCCATACATATATTAATAATAGAGTTTGGTGAGTCCTCATCATCCAAGGAATAACTTTCAGTACTTTTATTGTGTTATTATCTTATTTTTAGATAGTTAGAGTTATATGTGGGTTTATCACAACAACTCATCTTAGTAGAGGACTTTAGATAGATAGATATTATACTTTCATCTTATGATTTAATACAAAATAATAAGAGAAGAGTTTTGGGGCTATGCTTTACTAGGGGAAATTAGTCTATGGGTGCGTGAGAGAACAATTTCATTGCTAGTTAATAAATATATGGGTAGGCTAGGTTAGAGTTTATGGTGTTCGTATTTCAAAAAATACCCAAAATTTCACCCATAGATTCTTTTGAATACCTCATGGGTGTGCAAAAATAATCAAGCCAAAACTACAATTTGGAATCCCTATGTCTAGGATAATGCCCATGACATAGCAAACCCACAAACCATGCTTATTTATAAGACAATGTTAAGCAGTAAGCTTCAATCTACTCTATTATTCACTAATACTCATCACCCGTACCCCCCCTTTTCAAAGATTGTGTGGGGTATAAGGAAATAACATATCCCTCTTTCAAGGATGAGATTAGATTTAAGGAAATTAAGGCTTTTACCTATAAATTAAAATTTAACAATTAAGTATTTGTGAAACCCAAGATTATTAACTATGAATCAAGATTATAAATCAATACCCATACACATTAGGAGCCAATTTCAAGATGAACAAAGAATATGATTTAGCTAATCATTAAAATTGAGAAAAAATTAAACCCAACTTTGCATTCAATGACTCTATAGTTGTAAAGCATGAATAATATCAACTGTAATTCCATATTATAACTAAAATCTCTTGGAATGTCAACAATAATTGTTCTTTCCCTATTTAGAAGGGTTTCACAGTATACAAAACAAGAATTTTAGTTGAAAGATACCTCAAAAGTTTAAGGGTTTTTTTCCTTTTTGAGAGTTAGAACTAGTTGTGTAGTTTAGAAATTTGTCCCCGAAAGAATTCCGCAGTACCGTGATCGCCAGTAGCTGATTGCGATGACAAATTCTAGCATAGTGAGCATAAAACGATCGCCATGACTTGATCGGTCTTTGTATTGTCATGAGCCGGCCCACAAACTGTAACTGTGGCACTCAGATTGTGATCACGGTAATTGAGGTCGATCCTTGCTACCAATTTTCATTCTTTTTCACTAACTCTGCCCTTTTGTTCTCTTTTTAGTCGACTTCACATATTTTTTTCCAATTACCTGTAAACCTACAAAAAATTGAAATTGGTGCATTTAAATGACAATCTCTTTATTTACACAATTTTACCAATGTAGTGAGTGTGCACGAATTTGGATTTCAATGAGTGATAAATTTACCACTCATCAACACCCCAACATAAAGCTTTTCTAGTTCTCAAACAACACTACTTCTTGTTCGATGAGACTATGCAATTATAAGACCATTCATATGACCAAATGATCACTATGATTTCAGACTTGGTTAGTATCAACAAGTAGCTCTCAAGTATGTGAAAAACTAATCTTACAACTCCTCTTAAACTAAACAACAAGAGTGCAAAAGACTTTAAAGAACAAATAAGGAGCAATCACTAACTCTCTAAAAGTGACACACCATCGATAGCGACTCTATGATACTCCTTTGCTTCATTTTTTGGAAGATAACAACATCACCCGCCTTAATTAGTCTACATGCCTCCTCATGAAAGGAAATCCCTCATACCAAAAGTATCTATCTTGTAACAAATAATTAGAATGAATGAACCCACCTTCACATTGATTATCTCAATACAAACAACCATCATGCCATGCTTGCCCTTATTTTCAATCGTCGCTACTTTGAATAAACTTGATTAGATATCTCAAATAGATTTTTCAAGCAAGTAATGTAGGCTCAGGAAAGGGTATGATAGCATATAGCAACAAAGTGGCTATGCCCTCCTTGAACATCTACATCACACTATTCAATCAAACATTGGAACTTGGACTACTTCATTTGTGATCAATTCGCATATGCCTACTTTCACTACGTTAATTCAACCTTTTCTTCTGATTTATTTCTTATGTGAAATCTATACTTTTCCTTATTTTCATGATTACTTTCTTTTTCAATTTTTCACTTACTCTCTTCACTTAGCTTTTAGGAATCCAATTACAAAACCATGGCCCAAGGTCACCTCTTCTAAGACTTACCACTCCCAACTTAGTCTTTTGGCCTCAAGACGCATTTTCAAGTTTAATGAGGGTAGTGTTCAAAAAATGGGTAAACTTCATATAGTTAAAGACTTGTAATGTGGTTGCCAAAGAAAGGTTCAAAGGCTCAAAATGGGTGACTAGGGATACCATTCTATGTATAGGTAGGGTCTTTAGGCTAAAGTGGGTTTCAAAGTTCACAAGGAAGGTTAAATATAATTTCTCCAACCAAGCATAATCATAATTATCCTTGATGGGCTAACGAGGCAAGTTCTAGATAATAAAAGTAAGAATGAGAGTTAAGCAACTACGCTCAACACACATGACATGGAAATATTTCAAGGAGGATCTATTGAACTTCCTACTAGATACAAATGAAGGTATTTACCATATAATACCAACTACGGACTTTGGTGTCACAAAAATAAGGAAAACATTGTTACAAAATTGTTCACGTCTAATCCCTTGGTTTTCAAAAAAAAAAAATTGGATGGAGCTGGTGTTTAATTCACATTTATACTGCACAAAATTTTCTATTGATGATACCAAAGCAAGTTGTCGTCTAATATTTTATCTATCATGTGGGAAAACAATATGGATACTCTGACTTAACCATATGTATTAGGGCGATACAGAAACTCCAATGCTATGTGTACTTAGACTTTCTCTACATCTATGGCTCGAAAGACAAACACGATGATGTTTCCTTAAGAATGTCGTCACTCAATCTACACAGGGAAAGGCTCATCCGTTATCATTATGAACAAAAGAAGAATAAAAAAAAAATTTAAGAATAAAAATAGACAACAAATCAATTAAATTTAGGCACGATCAATGTTCCCGAATATTACAACCAAAAATAAAAATATTATTATCCAAATCATCCAAAAGTAAAATAAAAGCATCCAAGAAGATATTCAAATAATACAGACAAATCAAAAAACTATGGCTACTAAGGAGAATGGCACCCCCCAACTAGTAGCCTACAGTAACCTAATGGCATAATCATCAAAGCATAGAGAGAGTAAACAGTTCTCCCTAATCACGACATCATCTAATCTTGAACATGAAGCTGGACTTCATCATCATTATTAACTCAAGGATAAGGAAGTCTGTTGTTTGGTTTCAGGACCTTTCATAGGCCCTACACCCCTTTGCACATCTTCATGATGAACTTTTACCTTTTTTCACTATCTTTTGCATCTTATTATATGACGCCTATAGTGACTGATAGGATTATACCAAAGAGGAGTAGGACCTCTTAAACCTAGAAATAGTTCCACCGTACTTTTTTTGCTCCACTAGGTATCTCTCATAGTAAGACTGAGCAACATAGGTGTGACAGGTGGTGAAAGTCTCTCCCGGCCCCTGAGGTAGCTTAGACACAAGATCCCTAATCATCCTCATCTCAATTGAGATCTCATAAAATGGCCCTTTTGTAGATGGCCTGCATGAATGTATAAAATCCTTCTATGACCTCTCCAAGTCAACTTTTCTCTACCTTCTCTTTCTAAGAACTCCCTCTTCTTGATTCCTTATAGGGTAAGTGGGAGTCTTGGGGTAGATCGAATAATCCTTCGGTTAATCATCAACAGGGTATCACCAACATACCTCCGTGATTAAGTACGGGAATAAAAGCATGGGCCCCCCTTTGTTTCTGTAGTTTCCATTATCAATTAGCACAAAGCAACCAACATTCAAAAGAATGTTGTTCAAGAGCCAAGCCACCATCTGAGCATGCATACTTGGGACATTTTTAAGGTTAGTGGTGGGAAAGACCCTGCTGCATAATAGTCAACCAGATCCTGCTTCAATAATGAAGTCACTGATCAGTATCCTAGTTTTAGTTATATCCCAAGAGACCTCCCTACCCGAGCATAAATGCTCCACCAACCAGCTCACAGGAGCATAATCCTTGGCCTTATATTATCTCATGTCCACATTGTGTATCCCATCAACTCCATTAATCCACTCAGCCTAAAAAAGAACCTTATTTTCCCCCTGAATTTTACTACTATCTTAGAGAGATCTACTACATTGAGATTTATATTTTCTAGGGAAATTCCCCTCTCTAGAAGCAACTTCTTTCTTATAAGGTCTTTATAATATTCAGTCTCACATTTTTGGGCCATAGAGTGGTTATTGTCATAGCCTGCCACTTATCAACTGTAATCCACACACAAAGCATTAGTTCATAAGGTCAATGTGAACAAAATATTCTATTTAACTTGATTGAGCTGAAGAAAAGACTCATGGGAGGTGGAAAAGCTTAAGAATAGAAGGTCTGAGATTTGGACTAGTCCATCAGACTAGTCTTAGTTATCGTAATCCCGGTCTTCTTGGATCGTGATCAAGATTCTTGAGACCAGTCGGAGTCATGCTCTCAGTTGTCACTACCACAATAATAGGTTTGCAATCTTGATAATGCGATCGCGACCCTCAGATAGTGATCATGGTTACTGAAGTATATCTGATCAAATTTCACAGAATCCCAAACATCAAATTTCAATGTCAGATTGTGTTCCAAATCAAAAGTTTACATTACGAGCAAGAAACATAGTCCTTAGATATTCAATCATGCCCTTTGAATATGGGAAAACTAGTAAGAAATTCATTCGAGCATAAAATCGAACACTTGGTGTGCACATTCTATTTCTATCAATTTTGAATGATTTTGGGCTCTCAAACTTCCCCAAGTTTGTGCAGACGAATAAAAACAACCAACCACACCAAGAAAAAAAAATTGAACATGGATTTAGCTCGAAAATCAAACTTTTAGGCTATTCCTAATCATGAGTTGTAAGGCCTACACATACATATAAAAATAAGGAATTTAAAGCAGATACCAGATTGGGGAATGCAAGAGAGGATGCAATGCACAATTGGATGTTATTAAAAGGGAATAATTTGGAGTAATTTGAAATAATTGGAGAGAAAATATGATGAGGGGTTTTGGCGAATGTTCCAGTTTAAAACATCCATGATCGCAATTACAAATAAGGGATCACGGTTGTAAATTCCATGTTATCGCTATCAAAAGCCCCATGCCATCATGATCGTACACATGAATGCTGTTGTAGATCCTCTGTTTTAAACAACTCAACCCACTACTCAAGTTCACCACAGTTTGCCTTACTCTACATCATTTGAACGCAACCTTTTGGGTACCTAATTTGCATGGATCAATTTTAATAAACATAAGCTACTCTAAAAAGTAAAAATCAAAGAATACGGGCCACTTTCATGGTATGATGGGTTGCCTCCCATCCAATGCGTACTTGAATATTGAGTCACGATGTTCTTAAACATTGAAGTTGGATCCTTGAGGGACCAAGTATCCACCTCCATGTCCACTATATTATTGACAGACACCACTTGTAGTTTCATTGGTTATTTCTCTGTTTTATTAACTAGAAAGGAAATCTCATTATTTTGAATCAAAAATTTCATTTCTCCTTGCTCTATATAAATAATTTATATAATGGTTGACCAAAACGTTCTCCCAAGATTAATGGGTATTTCTTGGTCTATTCCTCAATCAAGGACAACAAAATCTGCTGAGAAAATAAAATTATCGACATTTACCAATACATCATACAATATTCAAATTGGATTATTAATAGAGTGATCCACCATCAAAAGCCTCATTCTGTGGGACTAATAGTGCCCAACCCAAGTTTTCAATAGATTTCATTTGTCATTAGGTTGAGAAACCTCTTGTGCACAAATTTTTTACTTCTTCATGTGACAATTTCTAAGACTTTACAATTGTTTTTTGGATTTGCCACTATATCAGTAGGGATTCCACCTTTAGGCCTACCATTAAGTGTAGTTGAGATTTGGCCAATTTGGGTCTCTAATTGGTTGATTGAAGCAAAGTGTGATACAACCATTTGATTAATTTGAGAGAAGTCTACTTTTAATTCTCAGACCATCTTGTCCATCCCTTCATTACTCATAAAGATTCTAGGAAGCACATATTCGACTTTGATCTTGTCAGGATTGATGGAATTTAATTCTTCGATATTCATTTAGTCATGGGGGCACACAACTATCATACTCTATTTTCTTATCCCTCCAATAACGATGCCTATCTCTATCAAGCTCCCTTTTTCGATCACAATAGTTCTAACCATGGTTCCCACCTTTCCTTTGATAGGCCGAGCGAGAACCCCCTTACCACCACCCCAAATAGTTTGCCAAGTATCTAATTTCTCCGTCAAAGGCTTTTGCCTCATCTTCATTATATACTTTGGATTCCATGACATTTACCAATTTTGCAGGTGTACTATCACATGCTTTGTAAAGAAGTCTAATTTTGTCATTATTTTTTCCATATTTTCCTCCCTCTCTTTTTTTTCATTCTTTGCTCTTTATTCACAATTGAGGCAGTGAGACAACTCGTGGCTACCATAGTATTTTTGGTCTGCCACAAGGGATCCACCACAATATTGTCCACCATAATCTTATTAAGTTGGTCCAATGCCCTATAGAATATTCAAAGGAGAATCTTATTCGGTACTTCATGGTTAGGACTCTGCACAATATTTTCATTGAATCTCTCAAAAACATCAAATAGTGTCTCTCCATGGAGATGAAGAAAATTAATGATTTCATCCCGCAATTACAACATCTTTAATGGTGTGAATTAATGATCTAAGAAAGGATTGGTAAGCTTGACCCATGATGTGATGGACCCAATAGAAAGATATCTCAACCACAATACCACCTCGCCCATTTGGTAGAATGGGAAGAGACATAACCGTATGGACTCTTGTGAGATATAAGCAATCTCGAGCAGGGCACACACTTTCACAATATTTTTCAAGATCAAGTTTAGGTATTCAAACTTGTGTCATAGAACACATCATTCCCTTCATTCAGTGGGTTGTAGATGGTGATAACACGCCCCACATCATGGAGATCGTTTTCATCATCAAGCGAACCATCAAAGGTCCCAACATTTCTTCCATGATCACTTATTATGTCATGGACACTATATATCCCCTAAAAAGAAAAAAAACCAATAAAAAAAGTATACAACAAACACTATTGGTGAACCCAACGTTACTATCCATACCAATCAAGCGAAAACTAAGTTTCACTCCCTGACAACGGTGCTATTTTGATCACGCTCAACACTTAGTAAGACATAAATTAAATTGAAGGGTATGAATATAAATGTGTTTGAACCAAATTATCTCGTGAAACCTAAATGACAGAAACAACTTTTAATTATAATCCAATGAGAGAAGAGTCTCAGGGCTATGCTTTCCTAGGGTCAGTTAGTGTATGGGTGCATGCCAATGCAATTCTAAATCTAGTTAATGATTATATGGGTAGGCTAGTTTAGAGTGTATGGTATTAGTCTTTCAACAAAACACCCAAAATTTCGCCCATATATTCTTTTGAATACCTCATAGGTGTGTAAAAATAATCTGCCTAAAACTTTAATTTGGTATCCCTATTTCTAGGATGATGCGCAAGGCATAGAAAACCCAGAACCCATACTTATATCCATGACAATGTTAAGAATTAAGATACAATCTACTTTGTTGTTCATTAATACTCATCACCCACACCCCTCTTTCAAGGATGGTATGGGATCTAAGGAAATACCTATATCCCTTTTTCAAGGATGTTGTGGGTTTTATGGATACTGGGGCTTTCACCTATAAATTCCAATTTAATAATTAAGTATTAGTGAAACCCAATATAGTTAACTAATAATCAAAGCTAGAAATCAGTACGCATACACATTAGCACCCTATTTCAACAAAACCCAAAAAATAATACATAAATACTCATGAAAATTAAGAAAAGTATTATACTTAAATTGGCATTCAATGCCTCCATTCATACGAAGAAAGAATAATATCAAATCCAACTCCAAATTGTAACTAAAATCTCTTGGAATAGGAATAATAATTTTTCTTTGCAAATTTAAAGGGGTTTCACACCATACAAAACTTGAATTCTAGAGGAGATATGACTAAAAAATGTAAGGGTTTTCCAATTTTTAGTGTTGGAACCAGCTGTGTGAATTTGAAAATATATTCCTAAAAGAATCTGCACTATCGCTATAACCTATCACTTGTATGTGATCACAATCATGACTCTCACAATTGAATAGAGCCAATCGTGACCACCAAGCCTTATCCAGTATTTGACTGGTCGCGATTGCTACCCTTAGACTGCGATCATCGTAACTGAGTTCAATCCCTGCCCCTAATTTTCTAGCTTTTGCACTAACTCTGCCCATCTTGTTTTCTTTTAAGCTCATTTCACTTGTTTTCTTCCAATTACCTATAAACCTGCAAACGAGATAAACTTTTGCATTAAAATGGAAACTTTTCCTCATTTACACAATTTAACCATAGTAGTGTACATGAATTTGGATGTCAATGAGTGGTAAATTACCACTCATCACCTACCTAGAAGCCAAATAGCAAATCCATATATGATCCACAAACACTAAACTTTATTTAACTATCCCTAAATGCCATCACATTATCAAAATTATAATCTATTCATAAATACGAGAATAATGTTACCCATATTTCACCAAAGTTCTTCGATTCCAATCGCAACACCAAAACCTAAAGTGGGTCCCACTTAAAAAAATCACATTTCTTAGGTCAAACCAATGTTCATACATAAGTGGGACCCACTTTTAAAAAATCATAAATTACCACTCATTAGCTACCTCAAAGACAAATTAGCAAATCCATATATTGTTCACAAAACACTCGACTTTATTTCACTGTCCCTAAATGCCATCGCATTATCAAAATCATAATCTATTCTTAAATACGAGAATAATGTTACCCATATATCACGAATGTGCTTCGATTCCAATCTCGTCACCAAAAACCCAAAGTAGGTTCCACTTACAAAAATCACGTTTTTGAGGTCAAACAAATGTTCATACATAAGTGGGACCCAATTTGGTGTTCATACATAGGTGGAACCCACTTTGAAACCAATGTTCATGAAATCGAGCCCTCAAGCTATTTGGGGTTTACGGTCAAAAACCATGAAATTCATCAAGAAAGAGAGGAAATGTTACCTTAAATCAAAAGATATTTCTGATAATATATGTTAATATGCTCCTAAGTAACCCCTAAGAAGAAATTTAACGTTAGCACACTATTTTAGGGTGTTTGGCTCTCAAGAATAAGTGAGAAATGGACAAAACACGGCCTAAGAAGTGTTTTTATACCCATGGCATGTGTTCAGTTATGGGAACCATACAAACAAGTCTGAAATTGCACTACCCTGTTGTGTGAAATAGCACTACCCTGTTGAGCTATAGGTGCAGTCAAAATTTGCATTCGATATCGTCTTACTAAAGTTTTTGCTCGCTTGCCATTTGGAACAACGAAGACTTCTAAATAGTGAAGTGGCTATAAAAACCAAGCAAACTGCTCTGTAACCAAAAATCTAGTTCCAGCAAGTCATAAATGACATGGGGCAACTATGAAAAATCTCTAATGATGAAAATAAACGAATATATGAAAAATGACCTAGAGGGTCATTACAATATAACTACTAAAAGGACACTCGTCCTTGAAAGTCAATGGATAGAATGATTTCAAAAGCTCGAAAGGATGAGGTACTGGGCCCACATGCTCTTACCATGAGTTCCTAGATAACCTTCATAAAGGGAGAAGACTTCCATGGGATATTTCCACAGGTATACCTTTTTTAACAAACTTTCTCACTTAACTTCGAACAGTCAAAACTTAACCGCCAACTGGCCTCCAACTGATCCAAAAAGTGTTGATATGGAAATCTGAACCACAGGATGCTGATACCATCTCGATACCCGCACAAAACAATCCAAGGTTTATCCAAGCAAAGATCCCATCAAGGCATCAATCATTCAACAGACTCCAAACGAAAATATAACATTCTTTTACCAATCTATACTTTCTATCTACTCCAAACAAAGAGAAAAATCACCTGAGCCCTGTCCGTACATTCTTATAATAAGGACTTAAAGAACTAAAGCTGGCTCGCTAAAAGTCTAAAGGATAAATATGAGAACAAGATCCTAAGATGCTATCTAGTCACATAAAAAGAGATAATCAAGGAATACAATCTATCCCCATGATAATACTAGTTCGGATGACAACCAATACTAAAATACAGAAGATCAAGTCATAACTACATATCACTGAACTATTTGCTCTAGGATATCCAATCAACCGAGGAAAAACCAAGTTGAATCCAACACAAGCATACTACTTCTATTGAGTATTGCATCAAAAATTATCAACGTAGATGGAAGACTCGAGGTTAATGTTTGAAGGACCATTACCAGGTTTATAGACTATAATCTAAACACTAATCAATAATAACCCAACCAAAGTCGAGAAGACCAAATAAGTAAATATGGAGTAGGCTCAACCAGTCGATAAATGCAAGTCGAAATTGAGATAATTCTAAAACAACAGCTAAACACAAGAATTACAATTCAAGTCTAGTATCTTAATATCAAGGAAAACTGCTCGATCTCTACTACCTAATTCAAACCTTAAGATGGATAGGAATTAGTACTCCAAATCTTTCATAACTTCCAAATCTCCATCCTAAGGTGTCAAATTTATAATGAGCCAATGATTCCAAACAAAGTTTAAGTACTCACATTGACCATACTATCTGAATTGGATATATCTATACTAGATCATGTCGAGCCAAATCGAAACATGGCTAAAGAACAAAATAACATAAGGTATGAATCACTGGCTGCAAATACAAGAATCCATGACATATCCACTTGCTGGATGAGCTATCAAAGCATACTCAATAACTCACAAAGTCCACATACCATTCTAGTGATGGCAAAAACTCTAGCAACTCAAAGAAATGCAACCCAAGAAAGAAAATGACCAACCGAACCCTTCATCTTAACAAAGAATAGCCATTGGCATATATCATCGAGGAAAAGCTCTCTACTAAACCTAATTAGGCCGAACAACTGTGAAATGGGGATTTCTTGAATCAACCAAAGTAGGATAATATTCACTCAAGCCATCCATAAATTATATCACTAAAGAACAAAAATACCAATCTCAAATAAAGTCAATGTCAAGACCACTACCAGAAAATCAAACAACTCAAGATAAAGAATTTCTAATTTACTAACTCAAGAATTGATCACTAGGAAAGATACTTTTCTCTATCTCCCTAATTCAAAAGAAGGCAAAAATCACATCATGATAAAAATGGAGCATCCAACTAAACACTTATCATAAAGAAAACATATAACAAGGAGATGAACTAAAGAAGATTAACAAATGAACCCAAGACATCTCAAAATCAATATCATGCCT
Source organism: Capsicum baccatum var. pendulum (assembly GCA_030864225.1). Classification (NCBI taxonomy): domain Eukaryota; kingdom Viridiplantae; phylum Streptophyta; class Magnoliopsida; order Solanales; family Solanaceae; genus Capsicum; species Capsicum baccatum. The sequence goes on along the minus strand of CM061552.1, from coordinate 222,254,153 downwards.
CTATTAGGCAATGAAATATCCACAAATAAAGAATAGATAAAAAAAGGTCAAGCTCACAAATATGCTATGCAGAAAAGGAAAGCCAAAGCTAAAACCTTCACACACAAGAGCCAAGTCTAAGAGTTTCAAACTCAAGAATGAGCAATTTGGTGAAATTGCCAACTCTAGAACCATACAGAATCACAAAAGGTCACCTATATTTGATATCAAAATACATTTCTAAATCAATCTAGCACAACATATAAATAGTAAAAAAAATCAACCTCAACTCACTATAGGAAAAAGAAATCATCAAATTAGGGTATATCTATTTAAGCTTCCGAAATTTATATCTATTTAAGCCACCGAATGAGAATAACAAAGAAATCGAATTCTAGATAACACTAGTATATACAGCTACCCAACGAGGATTAAAAACATTAAGTAATGATATCAATACAACATGAGTGACAGTAATAGCAATAACAATATCAACATTAATATAATTAATAGGATGTACCAAATTTAACATTAATAACAAGTACAACTCAAAGAGACATAATAAAGCCAATGTGCTAGGATAAATATGACTGAAATCGAAATGTTACACCTATAGGGAAAAAAATATTAACCTATATAAATATACATCTACCCTATCTACTACTAAAATAAATAAACCATAGGGGTAGTTATCAAATCATAAATTTAATAACAAGGAACACAGTAATCAAGTTGAACTCATAAAGGCATATAATCATCAATGGGTACGAACACCGCAATACTCATAATGAATAAACAAAATGCGAGGAAATTAAAGCACACCAATCATGATTAAATTCGTATTCGCATGCCTGATTGATCTAAGGGAGAATAAATATAAATGGGTGAAAATTCAGACCTACTGACTAACTCATTAACTGAGGCACAAAACATACTATCTTTAACCGAAGATGCCACAACATCATAAGAATAAATGACTAGAAATCCCTTACCAATAGTTCTCTCTAATACAGTAACCAATCTTGCCACAGTCATAGCAAACTCTTTAAGTCCCAACATAGTAAGAACATAAACTAAGGCCAAATGTTTGGTCAATTGACAATGAGAGCACTTTCTACTACTAATGTCCATCCATCCCACAATCATATCCTATCTCAGAAACTCTGGGTGGGCGAGGAATACATGATAACTCTATCTGATCAACTAACTCATATCTAGGCTACTCTCGGAACTACTATCCCATTATGACACATCTAAAATAAAATACTAAAATACTTTGAGATACTGCCCCTCATAATCCAGAATGGTCTCCATGTCTTATAAACTCCTACCAAAACTCTTCAAGGTAAGGTGGGGACTCTGTATGCAATGATCACCATAACTAACCTAAGAACCACACAATCTAAAATACTACCTAGATAGAGTTGATATGTTGCAAACTTAGTTAAACTCTATTAGAAAGATCCTCGCTGGATGAAATACCAATAACATAATACCAAGGTCATGGCTTATTAATGACACGTTCATAAGTCTCAATACGTTCTCTCTCTAATGCCCTCACATAATCGACAACGTGGGAGAAGAAAGATCCAACTTCTATCAAATTCTCTAAAGCCAAATGAAGTGATAATGCTAGTCGTCTAATAACATCATGAACCATGGCCTGCTCAAAAGGTTATACCATAAGACAATTCCTAGCCCACTTAAGAAATCGAATATCGTTCTTAGAAACTAGAAATGAACACAAATAGACCCAACTCCAATCTATGAACTGCTTAATAAATCAAATATCATCCATGACTATGAGGGATATACAACATCACTTGGATCCCTAATATCAAACCTCAAAGGGTTAAAGTGGTCATAAGATCAACTGGAGCCTTAATCCTTTGTCTAACACTAATGATCTTTAATATCCATCTCTGACTGTCTAGTATGATGCTATGCTAAAACTTTAAAAACACATATTGAAGTCTCATCTATATCTATCAACCATCTTACATATGGATAGAATAATGTCGAAGAATATATTTGAGACTCCTAGTAATGTGGACACACATAAAGAATTCAAGAAATAAGTTTCATAAGAATGTCCCTATATCCTATTAAGGATAGGTTACTAACGTTTATACACCGATTTGCAGGACTCTACTAAGAACTTTACTTTTATACTATTTCACCAGTGAACCTAGGCTCTGATATCAATTTTTATGACCCAATTTCTAAGGTCATAATGGCACTTACTATAACCTAAAAGTAGAAATTCGTAGTCCAGAATACCTAGTAATGAACAACATAAATAGATAAAGGAAAGAATGCAAAAAAAATATAACAAAAGACCAATCACATAATATATATACCCAAAATCCAATGGTATCAGTACAAGATCTTGTATTGTAACATGGATAGAAAAGAGGTGCTAAATGACTATACATATATAACTATTTCTGAATACACTATAGAGGCTAGTCTAGTACATAAAATGGAGGTAAGTAATACTCTGAATGTCAGGATCTCACTCTATGCCTCCATACCATGGCTACTTTGCATAATGCACACTTAAAAATTGATAAACCCATACTATGACCTATAGGCGGTAGAAGTTAGTATGAGTACTAGACACATGGTACTTAGTAGGCAACTGTCGACTGAACTATAAACATAAAGGAGATATACATAACATATAAAAAGAATGGAAAACTACACCTGAATATCATGCAACCACAATAAACAACCAATGAGATAATAATGATAAATCATCCTAATAATGTCTTACAGATAAACTTAATTTGTCTAAGGAAGCAATATTAATGCACTATCTTATACATCCATACTTAGGGATACCAATACTATACCATATATCACAGGATAATATATAAAGTAAGAGAAAAGGAAAGATATATGTAAATATACAAGGCTAAGAAATGCATAAACAATCTGAATAGATAGAAAAATGGATATATACAGTACTACCATGGCTATATGTAGCTAAGTATGCATATATATATATATGTATATCACAAGGTCTACTTGAAGTGCAACTTAAATCATCAAACAAGCTATTTAAGACATCTTAACCATAGCAGGAGATAGTTCTATAATACTTAGGGTTCTAGTATATATATCAAATCATCAGATAATCATGCATAGTAATATAATCATAAGATAGAAGAGGCCAGAATCATACCTGTAATCCCGATACCGAATGAAAGATCAATCTATCATAAATTATCCAAAAAAATAATCATAACAATGATAATAATAATGTCAATAAAAACACTAGGAACCAGATTGTCTAACAAACCAACTACCTACCTGAGCCTATCACGTACCTCTAATTCACCAGACTCATAAGGTTTAACCAATATATAAGACACCATAAGTCATTCTCATCACCTATATCTATGAAAAACCATATATGGACTGATAAATATGAGCATATACTTGTGATAGCCGATGCACATGCAAGGATAAATGCAACAGAATCCACAATACCATAATATTCATTATCATAACCATGAATATCATAATCATCCTTGTTATAACCATCATTATCATAATAATTCTGTAGCATTGTTAGTTATATACTTATAATTTAAATGCCATATATAAGGCCAGCAAAACTCAAATCAGCAAATGTACACATAGGCACATCAATGTAATCATCCTTCAGCCTTGCCGGGTATATCATCATTATCATCCTCTGACTTTACCGAGTATAATTATTATTATTACATTATCCTCTAGCCTTGTTAGGTATCAATATATTATATCAATGTCCTTCGACTTTGTCGGGTGTTAATATATCATCAGAATGCACTAAAACCTTATTGGTTATAAAAGTAGTATTATCATAATTATTAACACACATATATATAACATCAATATAAAGTATTTCATTGGGTTTTAGCCAAAAGTTTTATCATAAATAAAACTTCTCCCTCTATCCCATACTAGATTAATTTTTATTTAGATATAATAGGTACATGGACTCAAGCCATGGCTAATAAGAGGGTAATTTGTAACTACAGTTCTCAGAGTGAACGTTGTGACAAAATCATTATAAAAGTGTAGAAAAGGTCTAAATATCTCATGACTACAGTAATTAGTACTATTAATTCATAGACCAGAGTTAGTCTTAGTCATATCTTTTAAAACTCCATATTAATCTTTTTTACTTTTATGTTATTCATTAAGGCAAGTATTTATTAGTATGAAGGAAACCATTTTCAAGGTAGAAATTGGGTTTTAACCCTTATTTAGTAACAACAATAATAAGTTTATAATCCAGTAAAAGTCATATCAATTATCAATGCAGAGATCACGAATGTACTAAATCAATACATTCCATCACTAGAATTTAAACAATGAAAACTAAGCATTAATATATTAATAAACTATAATAACATCCTTTACAAGGATAAACACTTCTCGGATGGTCAACTCATATGATAACATAACCTTGGGCCAAATACTGTGTTCAGAATAACTAGGCAGTGTAGTAAGACTAGGTACAACTCCAGGGTACTAGTCGTACCCTTGGATATTATTTAGTGAACCCTCACTCATATACTAGGCAGTGTGGTAGGGTTTTCACAAAATAATTGATATGGATTATATCCTCACTAGTCATACCTTTAGGTACTAGTCGTACACTACTAAGATGTATGGAGTTTTGAGCTTGACCTAGTCAAAGCTATATTAGGTATGGTTTTGGATAGAGTTTAGGGCATAATTCATACCCTAAGATATGAGTCATGTATGTGTTTTGGTACCTTTGACACTGTAAGGGTCCTTGGAAAGTCCTAGGGTACGTGTTAGGGTACCACTTTTACCCTATCGTACATTTTATTGAAGTTAGTCGTACCCTAATGGGAAGTCACTTTTCAGGTGTTAAGCCAAAGGTTTTATAGATATTTCCCACCCAAAAACCTTTAATTCCCCTCACTATATAATGTATTATGGCCTCCTAAATACTTATTTTAAGACCAAAACATTCCACATACTCTCTAAAAAGTCAATAAAAAATATTTGGATGGTAGGGTTTCAAGAGTGAATATCTAGAGACTTGAAAACCAACAATACTTTCGTGAATCATCTTGTATAAAACAGGTGACTCTTCCCCTATCTTTATTTCTCAAATAAAATTTTATTTAAATATTGTTTATGAATTTTTAATGGTGGATTTTGAAACTAATGATGAGGGTTTCAATGTAAAGTGAAGAGTAATATTAACTATTGTCTAAACTTATGATTTTAAATGTTTTGGGAATAGTTTGAATATGTGGGTGCTTGTTGTTTGTGCATTAAATAATAGGTATTAAGTAAGCCTAATTGTAACGCTCCAAAATCTCATCCCAAATGGTCACACAGTGCTTAAGGCTACAAGTAACCATAAGCTAACCCTTTGAGGCTGCTACTACTTGTAACAGTTACTTTAAGATATTCTAGTCAAGAATAATTGTTGTATCATATCAAAACTTAATGAATAATCAATAGATACTATCTGAACAACAAATACTAATAGTTTTTAAACAAACTTGTAGTCCGACAAGCCTCTATTACTAACAAAGAACTAGAGAACCTTTGGGATAGACCACAAACTGACTCGAACTAAACTAAAAAATGATAGTCCAAATACTAAAAGAAAACTAAAAGTGTTAAGAAGTAGGCCCTCGAATCATGAGGACTCACCACTATGGGAACGTAGATAAAGATGCTCGAACTACTCATGCTGCAGATACTGAGCACCTGAACCTACATTATATGACAACGCAGCACACAGAAATATATGTGGATAAGTACTATAAGATTGTACTTAGTATATGAGGGTGTATGCATTAAGTAAACAATATCATTACTCTTTATAAAACCATGTATGCAAATATGAATGACTCATATAGCTTGAATAAGCCTGAAGTACAAATCTCATAAATAATGAATATTGAACATGTGGCATAAATCTCGTAAGTCATTACACTTAATTCTAAAATATGTATCCTCTTCTGTTTCTCAAAGCTTGTAAGCAAAAACAAATCTTAAAATAATAACTTTCAAATTCATAATTTTATCATAAGGAGAGTGGAGAACTTCTTTGAAACTTAGGGTCTTAAAGACTTTAGATTTTGGAATTTTGGGACTCTTTTAGATTTGGGAGTTTGTTCTAACCAACATAAACCATGTGAGATGACATGTTGTCTAACGTCTTGCCCACGTTGGGGAGAGCTGCTCTATCCTTTCCATCCGAATAGAACCTTAACTTCAGTGATCACTATCTTATCCCACTCGGGGTGAATTATAGTACTATGATGGCTTATAGTTTGGGGGCATTAAATCTTGGAATAAATCCCAACTCGATGCTAAATACTACACCCATACTTAGGCTCAGAACTTTAGGAAATCCACTTAAAATAATACTAGAATGTGTAATGGAATCTATGTATGCTTCGCTTTACCTTAAATAAAAGATTATATGTATTCCTATCTTTACTTAGTTCAAAAGATCAACTTTCTTTATCGAAATATGAAAATAAGCAATCATGGGACACTTAAATCACAGCTTTCTTGATATGTCAAGACTAAATCTTAGAGCTTTAAACCCATTCTTCAAACTCATATCAAACACCATAAAGTTTATGCTTTATAACACAATTGTTCTTAATTCAACTTAAAATCTAGAAAATAAAATCACGTACAAATTATTCGAAAGTAGACATGTAATTCAATATGCATTTCACTCAAAATCTCAAAATAATGCAATTAGCAACATGTATCATAAACCCTAACTTAACTTTCATGAAAATCATATTAAAATTCAGAAATTCTTAACAAAAGGTTAAGTTTTTGGGCACAAGAACGAAAGAAGTGTTCTTGTTCAAACCCCACATACCTTAGATTGTTATATTAATGAATAGACTTGCTTGTGAGATGCTACTTGTACTCTTGAATGAGGGTTCTTGGTGTTCTTGATTTAGGAGCTTGGAATCTTGACATAACTTAGAGAATTGATGGAGAAATCTTAAATGTCATGGAGGAGAATTATGATGAACTATGGTTTTGTTTGAAGACAATGATGATTGGGGCATCAAATTGAGATAGACTTTGTGTTATTGGATGGATTGGGGGTAGGATAATTGCCAAAATACCCCCTATTTTAAATCTTAATGAAGACGACAAAAATTAAACTTGGAGCCTGTCTTTTTGGGTCACCGCAATGTGCCAATATCGCAGTGGCTCACAGGAAATTGATGAATGGGAATTTGAAGGTCCTATAATGCGGAGCCATTATGTTGTCCCACTGGTTGGGACTAGGAACTTCAGCGTGATGCACCATAATTGCGCTAGGCTACTGGAAATTGACTATTAGGAAATTGGGATCCTCCACGATGCGATATACAATAGAATGACGTTGTTTTACTACTAGAACTTAAATTAGCCATAACATCTTGTCTTATTATCGAATATAGGTGAATCTTAATCTTCTAGAGATGAAATATGGCCTGAGAAAAGTTTGGGGTATTACAATATCTCCCCTTAGAAACATTCATACTCGAATGTGGATAATGAAACTAGGATGCTAAAAATTGAGGCTTTAACTAGCGAGTGCTACTAAGAGTAATACTACACTGATTTGCAAATGCATGAGCTATTCCATGATTGTCTGTACAATGTTTGAAACATTGAATGAAAAGAGATGGGCAAAGGTAACTTGTTACCTTAAAATGAATCTAAAAATACAGAAAAACGATGATGGTACTTAGTCTGCCTATCAACTTCCGCTTCCCAAATAGCCCCCTTAACGGATTGGTTTCGCTAAAGGACCTTGACTAATGGGACTTATTTGTTCCTTAGTCTACGAGTCTAATAGTCATGGATCTCCATATGAATTTCTTTATGGGAGAGGCTATCTTGAACTTCTGAGCTTTCTTAAGGAACTATAATGGTGGAGTCACCAACCAACTTCTTAAGCATAGAGACGTGGAATACAGGATGAATGACTGACAAGTCTGTGGGCAACTCAATCGCATAAGCCACTTTCCAAACACGACTCAAAACTCTATAAGGGCCATCATAACGGGGACTAAGCTTCCCCTTTGTCCCAAATCTTTTCACCCCTTTCATGGGTGAAATCTTTAAGTACACCAAATCACCAAACTTAAACACAAGGTCTTTTCTCCTAACATCAGTATATGACTTTTTATGACTCTAAAATTTCTTCAACCTTTCTCTAATAAACTTAACCTTCTCTACAGTCTCAAACATAACATCAAGTCCAATCAAAAAAGCTTCACCCACTTCAAACCAACCTATGGGTGATCTATATCTTCTTCCATAAAGAGTCTCAAATAGGGACATTTGGATATTAGAGTGATAACAATTGTTATACACAAATTCAATTAGTGGAAAATGCTCATCCCAACTACCTTTGAAATCAAAAGCACATGCCATCAACATATCTTCAAGAGTCTGGATGGTACTCTAAGCCTGACCATCTATCTGCTGATGGAAGGAAGAGCCAAGATGCACTTGGGTACCATGACCCTTCTAAAAATCTCTCCAAAATAGGGAAGTAAACTGAGTACCCCTATCTGAGATGATACCTAAGGGAACTCCATGAAACCTGTTTAACTCTTGAATATACAATCAAACATAATCCTCAGTTATATAAGATGTAGGAAATAGAAGGAAATGCGCTAACTTAGTCAACCTGTCGACAAAAACCTAAATAAAATAATGATGATTATGCAAAAGAGGTAAACCAATCACAAAATCTATGTTCACCACTTCCCACTTCCAAGTGGGAATACCCAACTCTTGCATCACACCACTAGGACTTTGGTGCTCTACTTTAACATGTTGATAGGTTATACACTTTTCTACAAACTTTACTATATCTTTCTTCATGCCACTCTAACAATAGATTTCCCGTAGGTCGCGATACATCTTGGTAGCATTGGGATGAATAGAATAACGCATGCCATGTGTTTCATCCATAATTCTCTGCCTCAAATCACCAACATAAGAAACACACAATCTATCCTGACATCTAACCAAACCATCGCCCCCTTGGGAGAAAACCTCTACCTTTTGGTCTTTAACTGACTCCTTTGGTCTGACCAAACGAGCATCCATGTCTTACTTCTCCTTCACTTCTAAAACTAATGAGGATTCAGAACTACTTTGAATCCAAAAATTCGCCTTAGAGAAATAAAGTAACCTAACACCCAATATAGCAAAACGATGAATTTCTTGAGCCAATTCTTTCTTATCCTTCTCCACATGAACCACACTGGCCATAGACAACCTACTAAGGGTATCTACCACTATATTGGCTTTGCTTGAATGATATAACATGCTTATAGCATAATCCTTTAGCAACTCTAACAATTTTCTCTGTCTAAGATTCAAATCCCTCTGAGTAAGCACATACTGTAAGCTTTTGTGATCTGTGAAGACATCAACATGAACACCCTAAAGATAGTGTCTCCAGATTATCAAAGCAAAAACCACAATAGCTAATTCAAGATCACGGGTCGGGTAATTCTCCCTATGAGGTTTTAACAGTCTAGAGATGTAGGCTAAAACCTTACCTCTCTGTATCAATACACAACCCAAACCAACTCTTGAGGCATCATAATACACCACAAAACCATTCGTACCATCAGGCAAAGTTAACACTGGGGATAAAGTGAGTTGAGTCTTTAACTCCTAAAACCTCTTCTCATAGGAATCTAACCAAAGGAAATTAACCTTAATTTGGGTCAATCGGGTTATGGGAGATGTGATAAATGTGAAACCTTTAACAAAATAGCGGTAGTAGCCAGCTACACCCAAGAAACTTCTAATGTCTGATGGAGTGATAGGCCTAGCCCAATTTCTTACAGCTTCTATCTTTTGCGGATTAACTCTAATGCCTTCGTCTTAAATAATATAACCAAGAAAGGCTACCTACCTTAGCCAAAACTGACACTTGCTGAATTTGGCAAATAATGGATGATCTCCAAGAGTTTTTAAGACAATTCTAAGATGATCGGCATGGCCCTTCTCAGTATGGGAGCACACAAGGATATCATCTATGAATACTATGGCAAACATATTAAAATATTTGTTGAACACATAATTTATGAGGTCCATGAAAGCTTTTGGAGCATTGGTTAGCTCGAAATACATAACTAGAAACTCAAAATGACCATAACGGGTTTGGAAGACTATCTTCAAAATATCACTTTCCCGAACATTATGTTGATGATTGCCGGATCTAAGGTCTATCTTTGATAAATTACTTGCACCTTGCAATTGATCAAACAAATCATCAATTCTAGGAAGAGTATATTGATTCTTGACTCTGACCTTATTAATTTTATGATAGTCAATGCACATGCATAAAGAACAATCTTTTTTTCACACTAACAGGATGGGTGTGCCCCATGGATAAATTATAGGTCTTATTAACCCTTAATCTAGAGGATCTTTAAGTTTCTCTTTCAACTCCATAAGTTCTATGGGTTCCATAAGGTATAGAGGAATAGAAATAGGTTATGTATCAGGGAGAAGGTCAATCTAGAATTATATCTCTGTATCGGGAGGTACCACTAGAGATCTTCTAGAAAAACATTAGGAAACTCATTAACTATGATGACTAACTAAATAGTTGGAGTCTTATACTTAGTATCTTTAACTCAAACTAAATAATAGATGCAACCTTTGGATATTAGCTTTTTGGCTTTAAGATCGGATATGAAATAACTCTTGGGAGATCTAGAAATTCTGAACCACTCAAAAATTGTATCATCTAGGAATTATAATTTCACTATACGAGTGCAACAATCTATGGATGCATAATAGGAATGAAGTCAATCCATACCTAGAATTGGATCAAAATTGACCATATTTAACTATATCAAGTCAGAGAATATGACCGTATGAAAAAACATAATAGAACAGCTCTTATACACTTACCTAGCAACAACTGACTCTCTTACTAGAGTAGAAAATATAATTGGCTCAGGGAACTTTTCAGAGTTTATCTCAAAGTTCACAGCAACTAATGGTGAATCTTCCTACTTCTGGAGGGATGGCAAAGCATACAATCAATTCTTGCGCTGACCGCCAGTAGTAACTAATGAAACTCTTTGAGGAGGGGCTGCACAGGCTAAAGGAGTTAGCACACTAGTAGCCTGAGTCTATGGAAAAATATCTTGACTCCCCTATCTAAGATGCAAATACTCTATAATTCTATGCTTAATCTTGCCACAACCAAAAAAATCTCTCTATTTGGCTAAGCACTTAGTGAGATGGGTCTAACCATACTTAGCACATGCAGAATAATTAGAACTGTTACTCATATTGTGCTGGGATCTAGACATAGAAAACTTATTCCCTTGCTCCTACCTATTTCTAGGTGTGGGAGCACTGGCTGATGAAAGCACTGGCATCGACAAATGATTCTAAGACTATGGCAGGTTCCCTCTATGTGATCTTGTCTGACCAAACTCAAATAGCTCTGATCTAGCCCTCTTACTTTCTCTCACTCTATCTCTCTCCATTATATTTTTTACCTCAATCTACTGAGCATACATAATCATTATAGAGAGATCCATAACTCTTTTAAGCATAGAATTCCTGTACTCCTTTACCTCCAAGCTAGACACCCTGTTCATAAACTTAATCCTACTAGATCTGGGGTCAACTATCAATTCATAACCTATGACAATACTTCTTTACATTCATGGAGCCTTACCTCAGGCTTATGAACTTCTCTATCTTTGTTTCCCTCATCTCAAGTGGGAAGAATTTATCAATAAATGCATCCTGGAACACCTGCCAAGTCATAGGAGTTAAATTCTCCACTCTATTCTTGCTCCATATTACAACCCCATGTCATCAAAAATATATTACAAATAATACAAGGCCAGTTCAATACTCTCCTCTTTAGTTACATGCATGACTTGGGGGATCTTCTTCACCTCATCTAGATAAAATTATGGGTCCTCACCTACCTTTAACCAAATATATTTGGGCGGGTTTATCCTTATAAAATTATGAAGCCCGGCTATGGCTGTATCATCTCCATGCTGATGTGGAGAAATAACCTGATTATTCGCTTACACAGTAGCAGTTACCACTTGGGATAACATCTAAAATGCAACCCAGAATTTAGCATGAGATACATTCTCATTCAGGAGATCGACAGGTTGAGGTAGCTGATTGTTATTACTATGGGCATTAGCTCTTCAACAAGGCATTTTTTGTCAGAAAGAGCATGAGTCGATAGTAGATAAAGACAATAGTAGGAACGATAGATTCTAAAAGAAAGAGATAACTTTTCCTAAAATGTCCCATAGGCTCTTGCTCATAAATGTGGCGTGCTTCACATAGATGATCAAAACTCTATGTAACACGACTTGTCTGACTCCCTAGCACTCCTTAAAAATTTGTCTCTAATACCAAATTTGTAATGCCCCAAAATCTCATCCCGACACATCACACGGTGCTTAAGCCTACAAGTAACCCTAATCTAACCCTTTGAGATTTCTACTACTTCTAACACTTACTTTAAGATAATCTAGTCAAGAATAATTGTTGTATCCTATCAAAAATAAATGAATAAATGAGAGATCCTATCTAAAAAATGAATACTAATAGTTTTTAAACAAATTAGTAGTCCGACAAGCCTCTACTACTAACAAAAAACTAGAGATCCATTGGGACAGATCCCTAACTGACTTGAACTAAATTGAAAAATAATAGTCTAAATTATACGAGAAAACTAAAAGTCTAAAGAAGTAGGCCCTCAAATCATAAGGACTCACCATTGTGGGAACGTCGACAAAAATGATCAAACTACTCACATTGTGGATACTGAGCACCTACACATAAATTATAAGATAATGCAGCACAGAGAAGTATAAGTGGATCTGTACTTTGAGGAAGTTTTGGTATATGGAGGAGTATGCATTAAGTAAATAATATCATTACTCTTTATAAAACCATTTATGCAAATATGAATGACACATATAGCTTGAATAAGTCTGAAGAAAAAATCTTGCAAATCATGAATATTGAACATATAGTGTAAATCTCATAACTCATTACACTTAATTCAAAAATTTGTATCCTCCTCTATTTCTCAAAGCTTGTAAGTAAAAAGAATTCTTAAAACAATAAGTTTCAAACTCATACTTTTATCGTAAAGAGAATAAAGAACTTGTTTTAAAAATTAGGGACTTAAAGACTTGAGATTTTAGAATTTTGGGACTTAGGAGTTTCTTCTTGCCCATGTGAGCTGACAAGGAGACAAACTTCTTGCCCACGTTGGGAAGAGCTGCTCTATCCTTGCCATCAAAATAGAACCTTAACTTTAGTGATCACTATCTCATCCCACTGGGGTGAATCATAGTAATACAGTGGCTCGTATTTCAGGGGCATGAAACCTTGGAATCAAGACCAACTCAATTCTAAATACTATTCCCTTACTTAGGCTCATAACTTTAAGAATTCTACTTTAAATAATGCTAGAATGTGTATGGAAGATATCTATGCTTCACTTTTCCTTAAATCATAGATAATGTGGATTCCTATCTTTATTTGGTTCAAAAGATCATCTTTCTTTATCAAAGTATGAAAATAGCAATTCATGGGACACTTAAATCATAATCATTCTTCAAATACAAAGAATAAATTTTAGAGCTTTAAACCCATGCTTCAAAATCATATCTTACACCATAAAGTTCATGCTTTTTAACACAATTGTTCTTAATTCAACTTAAAATATGGAAAATATAATTATGTACTTAAATATTTAAAAGTAGATGTGTAATTCACTATACAATTTGCACAAAATCTCAAAATCATGCCATTAGTAACATGAGGTATATGCCCTAACTTAACTTTCATGAAAATCATGTTAAACTTTAGAAATTCATAACTAAAGATAATTTTTGGGCACAAAAATTGAAGAAGTATTTTTGTTCAAACCCCACATACCTTTGATTATTAACTTAATGAATACACTTGCTTGCGAGATGCTACTTGTACTCTTGAATGAGTGTTGTTGGAGTTATTAAACTAGGATCTTTGAATCTTTATTTAAGTTGGAGAATTGATGGAGAAATCTTAAGTTTCTTGAAGGAGAAGTATGATTAACTAGGCTTTTTGTTTGAAGTGAATGATGATTGGGCATAAAATGCTTTGCTATATGATAGATTTTATGTTATTTGACATATTAGGGGTAGGGTAATTGACAAAAATACCCCCTTTTAACTATCAAAGAAGCTAGAAAAAATTAAAATGGAAGCCTAATTTATGTGCCACCACAATGCGCCACTATCACGGTTGATCACTAGAAATTAACGAATGGGAATCTAGGGGTCACCGTGATGTGGAGCCATCACGTTGTCCCACTAGTTAGGACCTGGAACTTCAGCGCGACAAGACATAATCATGCTAGCCTAATAGAAATTGACTATGGAGAAATTGGGATCCTTCGTAATGCGCTAAACACCAGAATGACAGTGTTTTATGACTAAAACATAAATTATCCATTACTTCTTGCTTGGTTATCGGATTTAGGTAAATATTATATCATTGAAAATCTAATTCAATTTCCCACATGATAAATTTTATATGATTTAAACATTATTTACTTTGAAAGTCATCCATTAATATTCTAAAGATGAAATTAGAACTAAAGAAAGTTTGGGGTATTAGAATAATATTAAAGGTTTTCACTTGAATTTTGGTCATGGTTAAGATATTCCTTGAAGGTGTTTGTGAAAATATCTAAAGAAAAATGCCTAGTTATATGTTAACAGTGTTTTGAACTTAGGCCATGGTTAGTCGATTAAGAAAGTTTGGCAAATCATCTTGTAAAGGCTATGTTGTCCTTGTAATGACTTAAATCAAGACTTGTTGGTTTTATTGGTAAAATAAAATGGGTTTAGATCCCCTAGTATGAGATTAAATTATGTTTAAACTAAAGCTTGGTGCAAAAGTGCTCTTGAGTGATTTGACAAAGGTCTTGATGACGATAATTTTGCTTGAATGATCCTTGAAACTAATGCATTGGCATGTTAAAGTGATTGATTGGTATATGGTTCATGAAGATCTTGTGGTCATGTATGATATTAAATTGTCTCCTTTATTGCTTGAAATGGTTAAGTGTGTTAAAGTCCCCAAATATGGACATTGTGATGTGAATGCATAGACAAAGGGTTAGAGTTCCAATGGTGACAACTATTGGATGTGATGTCTTGTGGTTAGAGTCCACATGTATAATGAAATGACTTGTGGTTAGATTCCACTTGCTTAATGAAAGGGCCCCTGGTTGGTGTCCATATACACAATGAAACAACTTGTGGTTAAAGTCCACATATGCAATAAAATGTATTGTGGTTAGAGTCTACTTTACTAATACAATGGGCCTGTGGTTATAGTCTACTTTTATTAATAAGATGACATGATGTTCGAGTCCTCTTTCTTGTTATAACCTAAGTGCTAGAATGTTATAGTTCTCCACTTCATGGTCTATCTTTGAGTACTTTCAAATGCATACCAAGGACTTTTTATATTTTGAAACTTGATTTATCCATGTGTATTTACACACCTATGTGTAAAAATATTGGGGCTTGTGATGTCTTGACTTTCTAATAACTAATGATATTATTTTATCCTTTTCCTTGAGTTAAATGATAGAACTCTAACCGCTAAATATCTCTGGATGCTATATCACAATATGACATAGGGATCTAAAATTCTTGTTTTCTCCCTATGTAGTGTCATTTGTTTGGGTGGTTCGTATGGTGATGTTGAAGTTGTGAGCTTCCATCCTTTGGAAGGCATCCATTTCATAGTCTCTTCATTTATGTTATAAACTTGTTTTACACTTGGTATTTTCTATTGTTAGGGGCCTATCCCGACATGTTATAAACATCAAATTTGTAGAGGTTTTATGGATATCTATGGACTTAGGTAGATTATATATTGGATGTTTATATTAATAAATTGTTAGACTTTCTTATGTTATGCATGTTAGTTTTGTGTTACCTATTTTATTATATGTTAGAAGTTTATCTGATTCTTCTTGATTGATATGGTGGTTAGGTAGGGTTAACGGGGAAATCTCTGGTCCTTGTTGGGATATAGATATCCATTCGACCAGGCCTAATTTTTGGTTGCATCAAGTTGGTATTATAGCCTAGGTTCATGGTCAGTAGGGTATCCTGAATGGTTTGTTGAGTGTAGTCTCTTTTTTAGGTATGTAACATTCCACAATTATAAGAGAGAGGATGCAAGGAATTTAGGAGTGTTTCACTTTCTTTTTGTCTTATTTAGAGTTGTAGATTTAAAGGTCTTAGATCCTTCTGATTTTTCTTTAATCGTCTTTCAAATCATGCTTCCATGAAGATTTATGGTTCCTACAGACCCTTTCATCCCAACTATGAATAATATTGATGGGAATCGCTCTACTGATGGAGTCCATATTAGGTCTAGGGCTCTGGTAACTAATGGTCCAGGAGTTCCACCATTTTACTCTAGTACTCCTTCGATTTCACAAGTTGATGTGTCAAATGTTGAGCTTTGTTAGTTGATTCATATGATTGAATAGTTGGTATCTTTTCAGGCTGATTGAGGTGCATCTTCTACTCTATATTTTGAGGACATAGCTGTAAGGTAGTTTATAAGGTCAAGTCCTCTAACATTTATTGGTGTTAAGGTGGAGAAAGATCCTTAGGGTTTTCAGGATAAGATGGAAATAATTTTTAGATTCATGCATGCCAATGATGTGGAAGGGGATGAGTTTGCATCCTATTAGTTAAAGGACGTGGCATACCGATGGTTTGAGGAGTGGGAGCAGACTAGGGGTGATGTTTATGAGTCATTATTTTAGGAGGACTTTATTAATTTTTTTTGGACTGCTTTTTTCATTTGGAGTTTAGAAACAAAAGTAGAGGAGTTTGCTAATCTAAATAAAGGAAAAATGTCTTTCAATGAGTATTCCATATGGTGATCATCATTCCCACTTTTGTGGAGTATTCTGGGATTAGGGACTCCAATCTTAGTCTAGCGGGGCAAAGTCAATTCTATCCTACCCTTCTTGTAGATTCTGTGGTCAACATCACCATGGCTAAGGTGAGAAGAGAAGGAAAAAGTAGATGTGGTCAGATTAGGCACATGCAGTAAGAGTGTCTCTCTCTTGTGACTCCTTGGGCTAATTAGGTGGCTCTTTCTTCTTCTAGTTTCGAAATTAGCAAAAAAATTTTGTATTCACTTACTACTCTCCACGATTCTGAGGAATCTCTAAATGTTGTTACAGATATATTGAGACTTTTCTCCCGTGATGTGTATGTTTGATTAATTCGGGGTCCATTCTTTCTTCCATGACCCAATTTATGGCTATGCATTTTGACTTTTGTCCAAAGTGTATGTCAGTTTCTTTTTCTTTTTATACCTCAGTAGGAGACTTGGTGATTATTGAAAAAGTTTAAAGGGTATGTGTGGTATCTATTGTAGTAAAGAAACCATTATAGAATTAATAGAATTAGACATGGCTGATTTTGAGGTTATTCTGGGGATTGTTGAATAGAATTAGACATGGTTGAATTCCCTAATAAGTCGGTCGTTGCATGGGAAGGGGTTCTTTAGTGACTAAGGAAAGGTTTATCTCTTATTTTAAAGCCAAAAACTTGATTTCTAAGGGGTGTTTTTATCATATGGTCCGAGTTAAAGATTCTAATATGGAAGTTCTTTCTCTAGACTTATTTCTTATGGTTAAAAAGTTTCCCAAAGTCTTTCCCAATGACCTTCTCGGTATTTCTCTCGCTAGGAATATTGTTTTTGGGATTGACCTTATTTCTGATAATCGTCCTATCTCTATCCCTCCTTATATAATAGACCCGACCAAGTTGGAGGATCCTAAAAATCAATTTATATAAAGGTTTTATCCATCTTAGTGAGTCTTTGTGGGGTGCTTCCGTGTTATTTTTGCATAAGAAGGATGGTTCCCTTTGAATGTGCGTTAATTATCCTTAGTTGAATAAGGTGACCATAAAGAATAAGTATCCTCTTCCTAGGATCGATAATTTGTTTGATTAACTTTAAGGTATAAATTTTTTCTCTATGATTGATCATAGGTTGGGTTATCATCATGTCAAGATTAGGGAGTGGATATCCCTAAGAATACTTCAGGACCTAGTATGGTCATTATGAGGTCATAGTTATGTCCTTTGGCTTAACTAATTCCCCAATGGAATTCATGTATTTGATGAATAAGGTCTTCTATCTATTTTTGGATTTATTTGTTATTGTTTTCACTCATCACATTTGGGCCTATCCTAAGAGTGAGGTGGATCCTATCGATCACCTCTGTGTTATGTTACAAACCATAAAGGATGATTATTTGTATGTCAAGTTCTCAAAGTATGAGATTTGGTTGAAGGTTTTAACTTTTCTTGGTCATGTTATCGCTAGTAAAGGTATCATAGTGGATTCCCAAAAGGTTTTCATGGCTAAGAAATGGCCTAGACCTATGACACCAATCCATATTTGGAGCTTCTTTAGTTTTTCCGGTTACTATAGGAGATTTATGGAGAGTTTTTTTATGATAGTTGCTCCATTAACAAAGTTGACCCAGAAGAAGGTCAACTTCTTATGGTCGGATGTGTGTGAGGATAGTTTTATGAAATTTCTCATGTCTAGTTTTGTCCTTGTGGGAGGGTAATGATAGGTTTGTAGTGTATTGTGATGCTTCTCGTATTGGTCTTGGTTGTGTGTTGATGCAATATGGTAGGGTGGTGGCCTGTGCTTCTAGACTACTGAATGTTCATTAGTACAACTATCCTACTCATGATTTAGAGTTATTGTGCGTGATTTTTTCTTTTAAGATTCAGCGTCACAATCTCTACAGGGTTCATGTTGACATAATTTTCAATCGTAAGAGCATTCAGTATGTGTTTACCCAAAAGTAGTTAAAACTTAGGAAAAGAAGGTGGCTTGAATTACTAAAGGAATACATATGAGTCTCCATTACCATCAAGGTAAATATGGCTTGTACCCTAAGATACGAGTCATGTATGTGTGTTCATACCTTGGGCTGTGTAGGGGTCCTTGGTAAGGCCTAGGGTATGAGTTAAGGCACCACTCATACCCTAGGGCACGATTTAGTCAAGTTGGTCGTAACCTCCTGGGAAGTCACTTTTCAGCTTTTGATCCAAGGGTTTAATAGACATTTACAACCCGAAGAATCTAAAATCCCCTTACTATATAATGTATTATTGCTTCCTAAATACTCACTTGCATGACCAAAACATTCCAAATACTCTATCAAACCTCATTCAACAAGATTTATAGGATAGGGTCTCAAGAGTGATCATCTAGAGACTTGAACACCAAAAACCATTCCATGAATCATCTTGTATAAGGCATGTGACTCTTTGCCTATAATTATTTATCAAATACCATTCATTTAAATATTTTCTAGGAATATATAATGGTGGGATTTTGAAAAAAGTGATGAGGGTTTAAATGTAAAGTTATAGGTAATGTTTTCTTTTTTCTAAACATGTGATTTCACATGCTTTGGTGATTGTTTGCAAATTTGGGTGCTTGTTGATTATGGTTTATTAAATGGGTCTTGAGTAACCCTAATATTGAGGGTTTTCACTTGAATTTTTGTCATGGTTAAGAAATACCTTCAAGGTATTTATGAAAAGGCCTAAAATAAATGAATAGTTACATATTATAGTGTTTTGACCTAAGCCAATAGATTAATGGGCGAGAATGTTTGGTAACTGATTTTGTAAAGGCCTTGTTGGTCATGTAGTGAGTTAAATGATTCCCTTAGTGGTTTTATTAGTTAATGAAGGTGGGGGCGGGGGTAGAGTCCCTAGTAAAAAATTGACATGTGTTTGAACTAAATCTTGGTGCAAGAGTGCTAATGGGTAATTTGATAAAGGTCTTGATGATAACAATTTGGCTTGAATGATATATGAAACTAATGCATTGTCTTAGTAAAGTTATTGGTAGGTATATGGTTAATGAACATCTTATGGTCACGCATGATATTGAATTATGGCCTTGATGGCTTTAAATGGTTAAGTGGGTTAAAGTCCTAAAATATGAATAGTGTGATGTGAATACATAGACAATGGGTTAGACTCCCATTTTCAACTAGTAATAGACGTGATGGCTTATGGATGGAGTCCACATGCCTAATGAAATGCCTTGTGCGTAAATTCCACTTGCTTAAAGAAAGGGCCCTGGTTGATGTCCACAAACGGAATAAAATGGCTTGTGGTTATTGTCCATATGACTAATACAATAGGTTGTGGTTATAGTAAACTTTCTTAGTAATATGATTTAAGGTTAGAGTCCTGTTGCTCGATATAACCTAAGTTGTGGAAGGTTAGAGTACTTTACTTCATGGCCCATGTTAATGTGTTTGGAAATGCATGCTAAGGCCTTGTTGTCTTCTGAAACATTATAAACAAATGTTTATTTACATGTCTATGCGTATAAATGTAGTGTCTTGTGATGACTTTACTTGGTATTGAATAACAACATTATTATATCCTTACACTGGAGTTACACGCTAGCGCTCCAACCGTTAACAAACTCTTGATGCTATGTCCCCATGCGACATAGGGGCTGGAGTTTTTTCTTCTCTTCTTATGTAGTGACAGGTGTTTGGGTAGTTCATGTGGTGATGTTGAAGTGGTGGCAATCCATCCTCCAAAAGGTATCTATTTTATAGTCTCTTTATTTATGTTATAGACTTATTTTAGACTTGGTATTTGGATATTATCGGGGAATTATCCTAACATGTTATAGAATTAGATTCGTAGAGGTTTTGTGGATGACTGTGGCCTTTGGTAGATTGGATGTTGAATGTTGATATCAATTAATGGTTAGACTTTATTAAGTTAGTAATGTTAGTTTTATTTCTGCTATCTTATTATATGTTCGGAGTTTATCTGACACTTCTACATTAATATGGTGGTTAGGTAGGTTTAACGGGAGGATCTTCGATACTTGTTAGGTTCGAGATACCAATACAAAAAGGCCCAGTTTTGGGTCATGTCAGGATCCCATTTATGGAAATCATGTTTTTTAGGTCAACCCAACATTCTTGAATGATCTTGTAATATGGTAATGCTAAGGAAGTCTCACTCTATTTAGATAGAGTTTTGAGTATTGGAGGCTGAGTGTGTGTGCTGAGAATGATTGGATGGATGAGATTAATAATGGATAAGGCTTATTGTTCTAGGTATTCTATTTATTTGAATGTGACTAAGATGTATTGTGAATTAAGATAGCACTAGTAGTAGGGTTGCATGAGGAAAGATATAGAAGATTTTGTAGCTTGTTGCCTATGTCGCGAGCAGGTAAAGGTCAAGTATCTAAGGATTATTGGTATTCTTCATCACTTACCCATTCTTGCCAGGAAATAAGAATGAATCACTCTATACTTCGTGATTGTATTGCCTCATACTTCTTGTGGTTCTGATACTATTTTGGTCATCATAGATCGATTGACCAAAACTACTTATTTTATTCTAGTTCAAGTATTTTTTATTGCTGAGCGGTTGGCTCGTATCTATATTCATGAGGTAGTTTATCTTCATCAAGTACCCATGTCCATTATCTTATAGAGAGGTGACAAGTTCATATCTATCTTTTGGAAGACCTTTAAAAAGGAGTTGTGTGCCTTAGTTGATCTTAGCATAATATTTCAACCATATACCAATGACCTATTTGAGTAGACTATTTAGGTTTTTGAAGCTATGCTTTATGCTTGTGTTATGGAATTTGAAGGTCAGTGGAAGCAACATCTAGATTGGTCAAAGTTTGTATTTAATAATACCTACAATTCCTATTTTAGGATGGATTATTTTGAGTATTTGTAAGGCAGGTATTATCACTCTCTAATTGGTTGGTTTGAGGTTTTAGAGATTAAAGCTTGAGGTACGGAGTTGCTTCATGAGTCGTTAGATAGAGTTTGGGTCATTTAAGATAGTCTTCGAGCTGCTCAGAGTAGGAAAAAGTGTTATGGGAATTATAGAGTTTCTTCCTTAAAATTTAGTGTTGGTAATTGAGTCTTTCTTTTTGCGCTGCCCATGAATAACATCATAATGTTTGGGAGGAGGGGCAAGATTAGCCAAGGTATGTTGAATATTTTAGAGATTTTTCAGACTATTGGGGATGTGGCTTATGAGTTAATACTATCCCCAGATTTATAATTGTTAATCTAGTTTGTAAAGTTTCCATGTTTTAGCATTACACTCTGGATGAGTCTCGTGTCATTCAATGGGATTTAACGTAGTAAGATGAGAGACTACTCTTTGTCGACGAGCTCTTCTCCATTCTAGAAAGGGATGCTACGCAGTTACATTCTCAAGACATTCTAATAGTTAAGGTCTAGTGAATACATCAATCAATACATAAGGCTAATTAGGAGGTTAAGTTTGATATGCATGGTAGTTATCCTTAACTTTCAGTTATTCAAGTATTTCCCTTATGTTTTGTTGGAGGATGAACTAGATTCTTAGCGGTGGATGATGTAGTTACTTGATTTTTGGTGATTTTTGTGAATTACTCATTTTTATGTTATTTGACCATTTTACCCCACCCCATGGTTGCTTCGTGGTATTTTTGAAGTGTTGGGATAATTGACAATCCAGGTCATGTCATGCATTTCAAAACATTTTTTCCATTTAGAGATATCTAATAGTTGCTCAAGTCATTTGTGACTTGCTAGAGCTGACAGTTTGGTTACTGAGAAGTTTAATTGGTTTTTAGAGCCAATTCCTTATTTTCAAATCTTCGTTGTTAAGGATTGTCTATCGAGAATAAACTTCTAGTTAACGAACTCGTATGCCAATTCTAATGGTTTCTTCAGCTTTAGAACGTCTATTTTAAGGTATGAGGACCTTTGATTTAGGTCCTAAGGCTTTCAGACTCTTCTTGGGTAACTGGATGGATTTTCGTAAAAGTGGCCTTAGGGTTGGAGGATCATATTTCATCAAAACAACACTAGATAAAAATTTTAATGGCGCCGTTAAATATGGATTGTAACATTGATAGGTAGTATAATTTGTTTTCATTCATGGGATTCAAAATGAATCTTGAGGGGTCACTGGAAACTTTGGGAAAAAATAAGTTTCAACTGAAGAAACCGCTTAACTGGACCTTTTTTCACTTTAATTGTGGTGGATTAAGTAGCCAAGGCACCGGTTTAATAGCCATGTTAGCCCCACTCTATTGCTTTATCATAGGATTGACCATTTTATATGATGATGCGTAAGCGACATGTTGTCTAATTTAGCGGAGGTTGGCTAGGTGCAATGTTTGTTAAGTAACTATGTGCTACTTTAGCGGCGATCATGTAAACGATCATGTGACTGCCTAAGCAGAAATTGTAGGGGCACTAAATACACCTTTTTCACCTAATTTTCTATAAATCCAATAGCCATAAAACCCCAGAGAGCATAGAAAACTGAAAGATCGATCCTTAGATGGTTGTGGTATTTTGGTGGGATCATAATAGTAATTTTCTCATCATAATTCTTGTAAATTTTTGTCTAATTCTTAATTTGATTCTTGATTTAATCATAAATCCCTAGATTCTTGATAAGTTGATTTTGGTGTCATTTAAGCTCGAAATATACTCATTCTTGAAGGTAAATGAACCTTGTCCACAGAGGGCTGTGTTGATGGTATGAAAGTTGTGATTTTGCAAGTGGGCCCCATGGGATTTTGACTTAAGTTTGGACACGGAGCATTAAAATTCAATATGGGTATCATTATTGTTTTATTAATTTATAAATCACTGTTTTGATAGCGCCGACTCTTCTTAAAAGGGAAAAACTCTAATTCAATTGGGCATTCCCAGGCATCCAGGTAGTCTAGGCTTACTCTATTAATAGATTGAGCGTCATCATTTTATTGGTATGATATTCTGGTAATTTTTGGTTGGGATTATACAAAATGAGTGCATAGTTTGCAAAATTTAGATAGTTTAGCCTGTTAGTAAGCTGAATTTAGGCAAATTGGACCTAACTAGCCATTCCTTGGGGGGAATTACTACCTTTGGATTTAATAGGACCTTAGAGATTAGAAGTGTCCTTTCCAGCACTTCTTTAGGTCAATATTATAAGTAGCTACTTATACACATAAGGGGACTTATTTCATTATTCTATTTATATTCTTTAGACCAAAGAGGATTTTTATCATTTTTTGAATTTACTAGACTCGGACCAAGGGTTTATTTTTAAACTAGTTTGAGTTCGACAATAAATATATTAAGATATGCTCAAGTTCGGCAATTATGATATTAAGACTAGTTTGAGTTCCGCGATTATAATACTAAGATCGATTCGAGTCCAACCTCTATGGTGATATTATTTCTTGTTCAAATCGAACATTACGGTTTTACTTATCATTATTAAGGAACCAATTCTAGTCTGGTGTAATGGTATGGAATGATCCATGCTTACAGTTTTGACGTACAAATATTTATGGGTATTATTGTTGGTATTTCCTTCTTTATTGTATCAATCCGGCTTATGAGGGCTCGGTTGGATAATATACTTTGATTGAGTCTTCTAGGCTTATGGGGAACAATTAGGCTATAGTTAGTGATATTCATTTGGATATTATTTTGTACCTCATTTACATTTAGTATTTGGAGGAATGTGCCAGGTTTTCCCTTTTTCTTGACTTTAGTTTACTATCTCGCATAAATTTTACTTTTATTATGATTTAACTCTTTTGAATGATGATGCCTATTGAGTACCCGTTGTTTTGATACCACACTTTTGTATCATCTTTTGATTTAGATCAAAGTAATAGTTACCTCCATTGATGCTAGTACTTATGCTGGCTAGAATTCAGAGATAAAATAATCTTCATGATTTAGACCTAACTTTCTATCCTTACTTTATTTTAGATAGTCTTTCTATTCAATATTTTTATAAATTTTATATTTATAGTACTCTTATTCTTTTGTTAGAGACTTTTGTACCGATCTTACTACGTCATAGGATATTTCTACTCTTTCTTTATTTATCTTCAGTTATGCTATTGTCCTTTTTTTGTAGCTTGTAAACTAATTACTTGCATAATGTTAGTGATTACTCTACTTTTCACAAACTATACTATTACTTATCTTTCTAGGCTATTGTTTGGCTTATCTTCTTGTTGGGTAAAGTAGGTTCTATTAAGACTCATGAAATTAGGTCATGACAAATTGGTATCAGAGCTTATGTTCACTATTATTGTTGGTACAAGAGCCGTTGTTTAGTAGTCCCACAAATTAGAATAATGGCATCTATTACTTATCCTTGGGAGGTTATCGGTCATTCCTAGGAGATCTTTACTTTTTTCACTCATTTTGTGATACAAGTTTGTGTTGGTTTCTAATATTCTCTTGGTTTCTCTCTTTTGTAGATGGCTAGGATGCAAGCTACTACTACTAGAGAAGAGACCCCAAGACAGTAACTAGGAACCCTATCAAAGGTCATGACAAATCTAGAGGTCAGAGGCAAGTGAGATCTGCAACCCCAGCTAGATATCTATATAAGAAAGCTCATCAAACCCTATACAGGTTCTCAAACAAAAAATCCTCCACTCCAGCTAATTCCTTCATCGTTGCTAAGAGATGCTTTAGTTCAGTTGCAGGGTTTGGTTGGTGGTGCACCATATGCTGATGCTTAGTCTACGAATTAGAGATAAAGAGAGAGTGGCCCCAGAGTTGAGATCCCTCTATCTCTACAATTTCTTTATCGATAGTCACCAAACCCGCTATGTATATTGAGGAGCGAAAGATGTTGGGAAAATTTTTGTGCTTGACTTTGCCTAGGTTTTTGGGAGACAAGGCCAGGATGACTTTGATTTCTTGACTTCTTGTGAGGATAGGTTATCTAATTTGGGTGTGGTTGGTACTCATGGGGTTTACTACTCTACTTTTCAATTTGACTTGATAGCTAGACATTGGTGGAGTGGATATCTTCATTGTAGGTTAGCTGGATCTTTTCAATTTCATTAACTAAGTTCTCAAAGGTTTCTTGGAAAAATATATGACTTGTAGATATGGAGAGCGTCTAAGAGATCTGTTCTTGATATTTGAGTAGGGTTCAATGACTCTCTTGGACCATAAGGCTTAGCTACATGAGTTAGCCAGAGATGTGAAACTTATTTTACTGATCGAGTGTGAGTAAAATTAGTGTTTTGTTTGGGGACTAAAACTTTTTTTTGCGTAGCTACATTAAGATTGGTAGTCTCTAGTTTGTCTTTTGTTGAGGTATATAAATATGCTAAGACTATGGAGAAGATGCATAATAAGTCCTAAGAAGGATGCAATAATAAACCACATTACTTCGGATATTTTAGTGGGAGCTGGAATGGCTCATAGTTTAGAGGTAGAGGTTCTTAGGGAAGGTAGCCTCCACACTAGTCTTATCAACATCAAGGTTTTTTAGTAGGCCTATTCATGATTCTTTCAGATTACAAGTGGGGTTAAGCCCAACTATAGTGATTATCCTAACAAGAGCAACAATTAGTTGAGATGCACACCTTTTGGGTATTTAAGATAAGGTTGCTATTCTAGAGTCAATTAGATCTTTAGGGTAGAGTGTAGTGCTTGGGGTATCTTAATAGTGTAGGGCCTTCATTGATTTTTCTTGAGAGTATCCCAGTGTGGGATAGTTATACCTGTACAATACATTATTCCACTGATTTAGGCAATGCTATATCTAGAGAGAGGTGTTATGTTCAGTTTTTAAGGTTGTCCTTAGTGTTCTTAAGAAGGTCCTTAATAAGGTACAATAGGTGATTGGTTAGGAACCCAAGAAGGTGGAAGGAGTGGTCATTTGTATACTATACCTGGTAGACCATAAGTTGAGTCTTTAGATAATATAATTATAGGTACAATCTCGGTATGCCATCTACTGGCTTTTTCTTTGTTTTATA
The DNA here is from genome assembly GCA_030864225.1 of Capsicum baccatum var. pendulum. Classification (NCBI taxonomy): domain Eukaryota; kingdom Viridiplantae; phylum Streptophyta; class Magnoliopsida; order Solanales; family Solanaceae; genus Capsicum; species Capsicum baccatum. The sequence continues at coordinate 222,227,210 of CM061552.1, read as the reverse complement.
CGGGATCTATTTATTCATATGTTTCTTCTTATTATGCACCATGGTTAGTGTTATCTTTGGATTTTTTATCTATATCATTACATGTATCTACTCCTATGGGTGAATCATTTGTAGTGGATTGAGTTTATAGATATGTGTATTGACCATTTGAGAGTTTGATACTTAGGATAATCTTATTGTATGAGATTTGGTGGACTTTGTTGTGATTTTAGGAATGGCCTAGTTTTCTCCAATCATACAGTTTTAGATTAATTCACCTAGATCGTTACCTTAGCCATGGCAGGTATACCCTCGATTGTGTGGCAATGATCGATTAACCATGTGTCGACGAGGATTATTTGTTATGTTTTGGGTAGGAGACTTATATTGTGGGGTTGCGAGTATTATCTTTCTTGTATTTATGAATTTAATATGCAGAGTCCTTCACTTATTTTTATTCCTATATTCTGTGATATTCCTGATGTCTTTCCTACTGATCTACCTGTCCTTCTTTCAAAGTGTAATATTGAGTTTATTATTGATCTTGAGCCGAACACCTGACCTATTTGTATAAAATCATACTATATGGCTCCTACCGAGCATAAGTAGCTAAATTCTTTGCTCCAGGATCTTTAAGAAAAGGGTTTTACTAGGCAAAATATGTCACCTTGGGATGCTCTTATCTTTTTCATGAAGAATAAGGAGGTTATTTATGTATATGTATAGATTATAGGAAATTGACATAAAAAAAGGATAGTTCTTTGTGTATGTGTATTAATTTTAGGGCATTTGAATTAGGTGACGTGAAGAACAGGTATCTTATGACTCATACTGATTATTTATTTCATCAACTTTAGGTAGCGACGATATTGTCTTATTTTGACTTGAGATCTAGATATCTGTTAAGGAGTTATGCTAAGGATATCCCACAGACAGCCTTCATGACTCGCTATGGCCATTATGAGTTTTTGATGATGTCTTTTAGTCTGACCAATGCCCCAGCCGCATTCATATATTTGATAAATCATGTGTTCAAACCTTATTTAAACTCCTTTTTAATTGTGTTTATCGATACATTATTCTTTATTCGGGGAGTAAGGAGGAACGTGAGTAACATTTGAGGGGTGTTCTAAGGACTTTTAGAGATCATAGACTTTTTGCCAAATTCTCAAAGTTTGAGATGTTGTTTAAGTTCGTTAAATTCCTTGGACATCAGGTGTCTAAGGATGGGATTATTGTGGATCCAACAAAAATTAAGGCTATTCAAAATATAGTCCATACAAACACCTTTGGTTGAGGTTCGAAACATTATTGGTTTGGTAGGTTAGTACACATTGTTCATTAAGGGTTTTGTTACTATTACTGTGTCAATGACAAGGTTTATCATAAAAGATGTTTCTTTATGGTGGTTTGAGAAGTATGAGTCGATCTTTCAAAAGATCAATGATTTTCTAACTTCAACTCCTATATTGACTCTTCTTATTGAGAGCAAGGGGTTCACCATATATTGTGATGTTTTCAATGATAAATTAGGTTATATTTTGATGCATCAGGGCTGAGTAATTGCTTATGCATCAAAGAAATTGAAATTTCATGAGCACAACTACCTTTCTTATGATTTGGAGTCGGCACTGATAGTTTTTAAGGTTTAGAATTAGAGGCATTATTTGTATGACATTAACTATGAGATATACACTGATCACCATAATATTCAGCACCTTATGACTCAGAGACAACTTATTTGAGACAATATAGGTGGATAGAGTTGCTGAAGGATGCTAACATCTATACAACCATCATATATCAGAATACCCTATTAGTGCCATACCTCCAGTCCTTAGACTACTTCAAGGTGCTACTTCATATTTCAGAATCCAAGAGGATCCTTGCTAGTGTTGAGTCTAGGTCGACTTTATTTGAATAGATTCAGAGTTTTTAGTTTGAGGATAGTTTAATTTATGGCATCCCTAATCTGGTTCTAAAGGGTGAGTACAAGAGGGACACCATGGATTCTAAGGGTATTCTAATATATGATGGTTGTATTTGGATTCTGAGAGTAAAGAGACTTTATTTAGTTGATATTGCGTAAGGTTCACAGCTCCAAATACTTTATTTACCTTGGACAACTAAGATGTGCAGTGATTTGAGAAAGGGTGAAGTGGTATGAAGAGAGATATAGTGGATTTTATTGCTCATTGACTATGTTGTCAGAAGGTAAAGATCGAGTATCAGAGGCTTGATATCCTGATTAATAGATTGCCTATCCCTAGTGGAAGTGAGATCGGATCACCATTGACTTTGTTAGTTTGCATCATGCCTCAAAGGATTCTGATGACATTTGGGTCATTGTAGATTGGTTGATGAAATTGGAACATTTTTTTCTTATTCTAATGTCATTCAGTGACTAGAGGTTCATCTATATTTATGTTTGCGATATAGTTTGCATGGATGGTGTATCAAGATTGTTATTTATGATAGGGGCTTAGTATTGACTTCTAGATTCTGGAGGTCTTTTTAAGAGGAGTTGGGTGCTCAGATGGACCTCAGCACCACTTTTCACCCTCAAACGAACGGGCAGTCAAATCGAACAATGCAAATTCTTGAGGATACGTTTCGACCTTGAGTTATGGACTTTAGAGGTCAGTGACAACAACACTTAGCATTAGTCAAGTTTGCCCATAATAATAGCTACCATTTGAGTATTAAATGACATTATTTTATGCACTATAGTTGTTCATCTCTAATTGCTGGTACAAAATATTGAGGTTAGGCCTCGTGGCATTAAATTAATTCAAAAATTGTTGTACAGTGTCTGAGTTATTCAGGATAAACGTGCATATGGAGATCGTAGACTTCTTGCCTTGAGGTATGGAGTTTGAAACCAAGCGTTCTACTAACTATCGCCTATAAAGGGTGTGATGAGGTTCAAGAGGAAGGTCAAGCTCAACCCAAAATATATTGGTCCTTCTTAAGATACTTCACATAGTTGGAGAGGTGCCTTATGAAGGGAAAACTATTCCCAAATATATTGGTCCTTTTAAGATACTTAAATAGTTTGGTAAGTGGCTTATAAGTTGGACCTAGCCATATATTTTTCCGCTATTCATCTAGTTTTGTATGTTTCTATACTATTATGTTAAATTACAGATGAATTGCACGTGCTTCAGTGGGACTCAGTTTAGTTGGATGAGAGATTAACCTTCGTGGAGGGTCTAGTTCTCATATTGGCCAGGGATATCAGGCGGTTGTACGCTAGAGAAATCTGATGGTTAAGGTTTAGTGGAGACACCACCGATTAGTAAAGGCTACTTGGGATATCGAGATTTAGATGTGGGACAAACATCCCTACCTATTTAAGCCTTCAAGTACATTTAACCCTTTACTTTGCAGACAAAGTTCTTTTACTAGTGGTTATTTTAATGACCCTCTAGGTTATTTTCTGCATTTACATACCTTTTTCCCAGTTACAGATTTCCTATAACTGCCTCTATTAGACTGTGACTTGCTGGAGTTGACAATTTTGTTAACAAGAATTTTATTTTGATTGTCGATCCAATTACCTAATCTGAAGTCTTCGCTGATAAGAATAGCTATCTGGCGTAAACTTAAGGTTAATGAACTTGTATGAAAATTTTGATAGTTACACCAACTCTGGAACATCTATTTTCGGGTATCGGGACTTTTGGTTTGGTTCCCAAGTCTTTTAACCTTATTTTGGAATATTGAACGAATTTGGTAAAAGTGGCCTTTAACAATAAGGACCGTATTTCATGTAAAAGATTCCATATGGACATTTCAATGGCTCCATTAAGTCTGAAATGTTGAATTTTATAGGGTATGATAGTTTTTTTTTTCATTCATGGGATTCAATTAAATCTCTCGGTTTAGATGGAAACTTGACAAATTTTCAGCAGGTGCAACAACTTAAGCAGACCTTTGGTCGTTTAAGAGGTTAAGGAGTCGCTTTAGCATCTTAGATGGGCCCTCCCTGCTTCTTTAATATTATCCTGACCGCTCTAGCAGATGTTACTTAAGCGGTCAAGTGATTGGTTAAGAGGCAACAACCGGAGCATTAAATTCCCCTATTCACCTGATTTCCTCACATTTTATCCAAGTATAAATAGCTATAAAACCCTAGAGAGTTTAGAAATGTCAAGACCTAATTTTATGAGCCATGATGGTACCTACCTTACCCTACTCATAGGTAAGCCGAAGCCCTAGCCCGAAACTATAAGTAATGGGCTATTTGGAATAAAGTTGCATAAATATGGAAATATACAAGTAAAAGACTCAGAAGAAATAATCATCAATAATATCATAAAAGAAGAGAAATAAGTGGAGTAACAACATCCCACAACCTATTAATGTTGGTACTAGGTCCGCTATTAAAAAAAATATGACTACCATATTAGTAAAATATACATTAGTCTTAAAAATGAAAAGACTAGCAAAAACAGAAGAAGGAAAAAATGTCAACTCCATCTCTGAGAGATCACTCTTTCTCAAAACTCTGACTGGCATGAATCTCAGCATCAATAGTAGCAACTAGTACTCAGATCTATGCCAAAAAGGTACAAAAGTATACTATGAGTACCAAAAACATGGGTACTCAGTACGAATCATTGATCTACTCAGCAAAATTATTATGTAAGTAATATAAATGTAACACGAAAAAGATAGGTCAAGGTAAGAGGAAAAACCTAGAATAATGTTCTAAATACTATAGATAAATAGCCAAAACAATAATAATAAGTAAAACATAGATATCACTACAAAATTGACCCTCATAATCTAGTAAGGGAGGAAAAAAATAACCTAATACATGCCCCATAATCCTTGAGGGTGAAATCAAAAGAAGTAATGACTGTAATTATACTAGGTAACCATATCTAAAAATAATAATTGTGGATCCCTTGCATAACGTAAACCTAAATTGTCAAGACCTAGACCTCTAAAAATATAGGCCATTAAGTTAGAATTCCAATGCATCAAGTCTCATCTTGATCCGATATCGTGGAAAAAGTTATGCAAGTTTTACCCTAAGTTCCAGTCAATTGTTAGAGACTATATCTCCACCCACCTATGAGTCATTGGGAGGGACTCTTAGTCATAATAGTGTGTAACAAAGAATTCATCCTAGTGGTTATGATTCTATCCTCTAACATGTATTCATACCTTATGAGTCACTATGTGAACTTATAGCCTGACTAGAGAATAACTGAAGAATAAAGCCTCCAATTATAACTATACCTAATGACTCATAGTCTAACTAAATGAGTCGTTTCGAGGTAGTTGTAGGCATAACAATGTATGACAAAAATCCAAGCCTCAGACTACTGCTCCACCTATTGACTCATGGTTAGTTATAATGAGTGTTTAGAGGAAGGTCGTAGTTAGACCATAAAGGACCCAAAAACCTCAGGGTTCTAAGTTACGACTTGAATAAGAACTCCTGATGAGTTATTACGAAGTGAGGTGAGTCATAATGACTTAAATGGGGTTTTCTTGCACAATTTATTAGGGACTTTTAAGCCTTTTTCCACATTTTTAATATCTAAGCCCACATCATTTAGGATTCCCAAAGGACTGTATAAAAGACCTAAAATTCACAATTCATGAACTTATAATATTTTCTTCCCAAAGTAGTTACAAGAGCCATTTTTATCATTTCCTAAGATATTAAGGTTCTTCAATTCAAGTCTGATTCCAAGAATTAATCCAAGCTGCTATATTCAGGTATGTGGGATATTCATGAATGGGCTCCTTTGACCCACTGAGTCCCAAAGGTTTCCAAACTTTCAAGGTTAATCTCCCTTATGCTTAGGGTTCAATGAAAAATATAAGTTTCTCAATTCTTCAATTTTATTCTTTAATTCAATTAAGAATAGTGTTTTCTCATAAGGTTATGCATCTTTTAGTACTCTATATCACAATATTTCCTAATGTTTGACAAAATTGTTAAATTCTTGAGATGAGTTATGGAATATTTCCTATCTTTACTTTATATTGATATTATCATAATTAATGTATATTTCAATACGGCCAGGTTATGAACACTAGGTACCTGGTTAGTTATGCATGTTTCACATATCAGGTTTTAAGTCAAACATATCATGATGGTATAATTATATTCAGAATATTATGATATTGAGTGTTTATCTGTATTGAATCATGTCAAACCTTTACCAGTACATGTGTCAATTTAGTTGGGAGTAGGACTTAGCTCCGAGTGTACTTAGGTATGTAGTCTCACCTACTAGTTGAAGGTTGAGAACTTTAGTAGTTGTTCCTTACCTTTCCGTAAAAGGTAAACCTTTTATGGGAAATGACACCCTTCTCACTGGGGTTTTAGGTTGAACCCTAATTTTCTCTAATTGAGGCATGTAGGTCATATGTCAGCTCCCATATTTTAAAGTTTGATATTCAGATAATGTTCAATTCGGGTTTGCTTGACCAAATTTCCATTATTTCAGTTATACAGTTATTCATATTAATTCAGTACATGTTTATACTTGGTATTGAATTTGATTTTCATTTTCATTGATTCATGATCAGTACCTTTATGTTTATCAGTTAGTTTCCACCTCACATACCAGTACATTCAAAGTACTGATCACATACTCTTTATTGTGCTATGCTTTCATATTACATAGTTTAGGATGTAAAGTTTCCAGATCATACTTAGTTCATTATTGTGCCATTCATCTGCAATATTAGTCAGTCCTTATTAGTCGAGGACTAGTTATTATATTAGTTATCCATCCTAGTATTTTCAATTCACAATAATTCAATAATTCAGAGTTAGTTGAGGACCTGTCCCAATAACTTATCATGTTTAGAGGCTTTCAGACAGTCAGTTAGACATATTTTTTGTGATGTATTTTAGTTACTATTGATAATATTTTTGATTATCAATTACTTTTACATGAATTTTGCATAGTTGGTTTTTTGCCTTTTTTTTAGTATTTTCAGCTTGAGCCACATCATGGGTTAGCTTGATGTCAGTTATGACCTTAAGCATCGTATTATAACTTGTGGAAAGCATCCATTTCTGATAAACTTAAAATCATAGAACAATGATTAAAGTGTCCTAGGGTATCCAAAAGCCGCATTTAGTAGAGTTTTGTTCCTGGGTGAAAAAGCATGCTTCACTTATGGGCAGGATGCTAAGAAACATTTTCGGAAAAGCTCCCTTCTTCCAGTATTCATGTAGTGTGATGGAGCATAACCTCTATTAAAATCCATCTTATAATTCATTTATCTACTATTTATAGAAATGCTTCCCAAAAGGGATAATGAAAGGAGAAATGAGGTCCATCTTATACCACCACCTATTCCTGAAGACTCTCTGAATAATCAAGTTTATTACACTAATTCAGTGCCTCTTTGACTACTTTACCCAATCTATGGTTGCTTAGAATAATCTATTTAGGATGTTTCTCTCTCCAACCCCATAGTTAATATGGCAGCAACCAAAATCTAAGATTTTACTTTAATGAAGCCCCAACATTCTCTAGATCTAAGTCAAAGGAGGATATATAAGTGTTTTGAATTGTGTGTAAAAGGTTGCTAATATTATGGGTGTTAACCTAAGTGAGAGTAATTCAAGGGGTTGATTTCACCTGGGTTAAGCAGTGGAAGGAGGATAGAGGAACTAATATGGCTCCCAAAGAGTGGGATGAGTTTGCTAGTTCTTTATTAGACAGGTTCTTCCTACTAAAATTGAGGGATACTAATGTGCAAAAGTTCATCAATCTGAAGTAGGGTATCATGATTGTGAAGAAGTATTAACTCAAGTTTACCTATTTGCAAGATATGCACCGACTATTATAGTTGATTCTATTGCTAGGATGTGTAAGTTTTTATCTGGCATTTTAGAAGATGTTGTCAAGGAGAGTAGGACATATATGTTGTTTAAGGATATAGACCATTCTATGTTTATGGTTAATACAAAATAGATTGAGGAGGAGAAACTCAAAGAAAGGGAAAAGAAGAATAAGAGGGCTAGAATTAGTAGTTTTAACTTCTCTCGGTAGAGGTTAGATCACTGGACTAATTCTTATTTCATCCTGAAATCTTTATCCCCGACATTATTTCTACCAGTGCTTTAGTGACTAAATTCATATAAGACAATCAGGACAGAGAACTAGGATCTATGTCCTAGGGTAGTGTCAATTGTAGCCACACTAACCTAATCTATAAGAGGCATGATAAGAACTACAAGGGTGGGTAAATAGCTGGTAACGATGCGTGTTTTGGGTGTGGTAAACCAAGTCACAAAATCTGGGATTGGCTATAAAGGTAACAATATTCGACAACCAGGTCAGGCTAATTTTTCTTTAGTTTTAGCATGTCTCCTGGCTCAGTAGTGTGCCACCTTTAGTGCAACCACCGAAAAGAGACAGAATCGACTCTGTGTCTTTTAGACTTGATAGGATCAAGAAGGTTCCCCTGATATGATTACTCGTACCTTACAAGTCTTTCACCATCATGTGTGTGCATTGTTATCCCCTAAGCCACACTTTCCTTTCTGAATCTCTATATAACAATGAATTTTGGTATCAGTCCCAATATCTTAGTAAAACAATTCTCAGTGTCTACTCCCGTTGGTAGTTCCATCATAGCCAAATAGGTGTATAAAGATTGTCCAATATTAGTATCTCAGAAAATCAACTTAGCCGATCTTATATAATTAGAGATGACTAATTTGATGTCATTTTTTGCATTGATTGAGTCCACTTTAGTTATGCCTCAATCTACTGTAGAAACTAAAGAGTCCTATTCTAATTTCCTAATGAACCAATCATAGAATGATGGGCTAGTACCTAATTGCCAATAGGTCGATTTGTCTCCTACTTTAAGGCAAGGAAGTTGATATCAAAGACTTACTTCTATCACCTTGTCTTAGTTAAGGACTCAAAATCTTAGATTCCAAGACTTGAGTCAGTTCCAATGGTTAATGAGTTTTTAGAAGTATTTCCTAAAGATTTTCTAGGAGTTCCTCCTGATAGGGAATCTACTTCAAAATAGATCTGCTTCTATATACCTATCCTATTTCAATTCCACCTTATAGAATAGCTCCAACCGAGCTTAAGTAACTTAAAGAATAGTTAAAAAACCTCATTGATTAGGGATTTATTAAACCTAGTGTCTCTCTATGGGATACCCCAATTCTGTTTGTGCGCAAGAATAATTATTTTAGCAGAATGAGCATTAATTACCGTTAGTTGCCGAAAGTCACAATTAAGAATAAGTACCCTTTTCACAAAATTTATGACCTTTTTGACCAGTTTCAATGTGTGGATTTCTTCTCTCTGATAGAATCTAGATCTGACTATCATCAGCATAGAGTCAGAGCATGTGACATTACAAAAATAGCCTTCAAAACTTGATATGATAACTTCAAATTTATAGTTATGTCTTTTGGACAAACAAATGCTTTTGCATCTTTTATGGACTTGATGAACAAGGTGGTCAAGCAATACCTTGAAATGTTCATTATTATCTTCATAGATGGTATTCTCATTTGTTCTCATAGTGAAAGTAACATGCAAAAAATTTAAGGATCATTTTTTAGACCCATAAGAGTCATCAACTATTTTCTACGTTCAATAAGTATGAATTAAAGTACAAATCAATAGCTTTGCGCAGTCACATAATTTCTAGTGATGAGATAAGAGTTGATCCTTAAAAGATTAAGGAAATAAAAAGCTATCCTAGACCCATTTGTCCATTAGATATTAGGAGTATATTAGGTTTTGCCTGTTACTACAAATAGTTTTTTGAGGGATTTTCCTCTATTACTTCTCATATGTACAGATTCACTTTGAAAAAATTCAAATTTTAGTTGTCAAATTCCTATGTGAACAATTTTTATAAGTTGAAGACTCGACTTACTTCCGCACCAGTTTTGACCCTACTTGAGGGCTCAAATGATTTGGTAATGTATCGTGATACTTCTAGAGTTAGTCTTGATTGCATGATGATTCATTGGGGAAAGGTTATAGAGTATGCCTCTAGACAACTCAAACCTTATGAGAAAAAATGCCAAACACATCATCAGGAGTTGGCAGTAGTGTTCTTTGCCTTACAGAATTGGAGTCTCTATATTTATTGGGTCTATGTCGATGTGTTTACTTACCGTAAGAGTTTATAGTGTGTCTTCACTTAGAAAGACCTAAATATTTATTAGAGAAGGAGACTTGACATCGAATTGACTATCTGAACGTCTTACAACTGCTAAACTGACAGAGGAGTTGATGGGGCAGACCCCCAACTAACTCCGACTGACTTAACAAAATGAAATACTACAATAATAGAATAACTATAACATATCATCAGTGCATAAGGAATCACCTCTATGAATGCTATCTTGCATTGACCTATCAAACTGCTTTCAAGAAATTATGCATCTAAACCTATGATATAAGACATCATAGTGCAAAGAAGAGTACGCGGTCAGTTCTTTGAATGTACTGGAACATGAGATTAGGATAGGCTAATATACATGGGTACTATGCATATGAAATAAGTACTAACTGAATAGCATAAGATAACTGGATATGAATTCAAAAAAGCTATAATATTTGGGAATGCAAGACTAACCATAAATTTGTAAACGGAATGACTGAAACCTCATAACTTAATAACTAAAAATCTGTATGCTTTGGTCTAGCAAACCTAAACTGAAACTATACTTTATACTTTAATGAGACTATGAGAGGTATAATCTAACCAACATACCCAAATCTAAGATAATTGGGTTCCAACCTGTAAACCCAGTTTGAAGGGTGTCAGTACAGTGCCACGGTTACTAAAAATTATTGTATGGATCAACTGAACTAGTTTCCCAAAGGACTAAGGAGTAATCCTCAACTGGTAGGTGCTCTAATGAGATACCTGTCACCCTTAAATGGTAGGTAAACATCTCTAACCTACATTTTCTATGTAGTTTTGGAACTTAGGGAATGCTACTAAGGGTCACACCCTCTACTGCCAGGTGAGCCCTCATCCTTAAGGTCGCTCGATGCTAAATACTACTCCCAACTAAAATGAAACTGATGCTGGGATGGATTGAACATTATTACATAATAGATAGTGTTCATCATGATTATAAACATGCAAGTATACTAATTAGAGTCATGGATTGGCTGTTTAAGTACTTGAAAAGTTGAATTCATGTAAATCACATATGTATTTGGTGTTCATACCACACTAGCACTGAATAGAATCGACAATAATGCTATATAAAATCTTTAAAACCATAGTAGGGGATCATTGTTCAAAACCCAACACTTAGGCATTTCATCAAACACATAAGTCATGAACATAAGCATGAGAATGGGTAAAACATGCGAGAATAACATGATTACAACACTAAAATCATAACTTAGGGATTTAATGTGACCATTGCAACATTTAAAACATGTAATGTCTCATCCCACTTGAAAAAACACTTATAAACATAACTAGTAATTGAATTCACTAGAGATTCATGGAGATATTTAAACTTAAATATAAACAACTCATAATTTAAAACCAAAAAGGAATTCTTGCACTCTATAGGTGAAAGGAACCCATGGATGAACATCATACATACCTCACTAGATGATTTTGTGAAGATTCTTGGGAATTTCTTGAGGTCTGAAGCTTGAATTCCTTGATTCTTTGAGAATGGGTTAGGGTTTCTTCTTTCGGAGGAAGACAGTTTTATTTAGAGATTTTATGAATAAAGGGGAAAATAATTCTCTTTGAGGACCTAAGTTCCTTTTTATGGACGAGTTTGAGTGAGGGGAATTGACCCAAGTTCACTTAACTAACAAGGAACAAGAGATGACAAAAAAAGGGAAAGGGCACCATGGGCTCTAGACCGGTGGGCTAAGCCTTGCACTATAGGTCTATACTTGTGCCCTCATTGCTTTCCTTCTCAAAAAATGTCCCTCAACCTGTATAAAATTTCCAAAAATCACCTGAGTCACACATTGAACAACCCCGATCATGAATCAACTTAAAAATTGATATTCTGAGGGCGGAAAGGTAAAAAATAAAATCATCAAAATTTAGGGGCCTTGAATATTAAAAATAACCAATAATAAAAGAAATTTCTATGTCTTGTGACCCTCTAACATGCAATCATTAGATGAATTGAGGTAGGATCTTAAAGGGTATTCCATAAAGTATGGGCATGGGTGATACCCTCTCTGATGATGAAGTCCCTGTTATGATCCTTGGCCATTAGATTCATAGGATTTGGAATAAAAAAGTTTATTTAGTGAAATTTTTTTGGAGAAGACAGTCAATTCATGGAGTTACTGGGATGCAAAAGCAGATATGCGAGCAAAGTACCCCTATCTTTTCTCTTTGAATCCAGATTCATCTTGAGGTAATAGTTTTCTTACATAATTAATTTTCTCATGTTCTATCTTTTATATCAAGACATCCTCATGTCATAGCATGCATTCATAAGTTCAATTAAGTCCATACATTATGGTTTAGATCAAAATATTTAGTCATGATTCAGCTCATAGGTGTTCAGTGCATGATCTTAATTTTCATAGTACACAAGCTCAGGTAGTTTTATTTAGGGATTAATTATCCCAAGGGTGAGATATTTTAATAACCCAAATTTTCAATCCCTATAACCCTCAAAAGATCCACCACTAAGTTAGCTTTCCAGCGTATCAAGTATCGCCTTAATCCAAAATCATGACAAAAAGTTATTAAAGTATTTCCTCAAGTTCCAGTTAGCTCCAAGTGACTATGGCTCCACCCAGCTACTCATAATTAGTGGCAACAAGTCGCTGGGAGGGACTCTTAGTCACAATGGTGTGTAACAAAGAATGCATCCCAGTTGTTATCTTTCTAGCATACAACTCGTATTTAGACCTTATGAGTAATTATGTAAACTCGTAGCCTGACCACTGAATGTCCAAAGAATCAAGCCTCAGATCCAGCTCTACCGAATTACTTATAGTAAGACTTAACAATTCATTTGGAGGGAAATTTTAGATGTAACATTTTATGTCCAATCCCCAAATAATGGCTCTTAGTTATTTATAATGAGTTGTTAGGGGAAAGTGACAGTAATACCAGAAAGGACCTAAAATCCTCAAGGTTACAGGTTACGACTCAGATCACAAAACATGACTAATCATGAGGTTAGTCATAATGATTGGTATGGGGTTTTCCTACGCAATATCTCAGGGAATTTTATTCCCTTGCCACTCTTTTAAAATCTAAACCCACGTTGTTTAGGCTTCGGAAAGGGTGTTATAAAAGACCCAAAATTCTAAAGTGATGAATTAATCCTATTCTCCACCACATTTACAACGGGAGATTTTTCTCATCTCCCAAGAAGAAATTAGGATTCTTCAATTCAAGTCCAATTCAAAAAAAATTCATCCAAGATTCTACATTTAGGTATATGTGATAATCAATGGGCTTCTTTTACCTGTTGAGTCCCAAAGTTTTACAAATTTTCAAGTTTAATACTCTGTTATCTTAGGTTTCAATGAAAAGCATATGTTTTTCAATTCTTCAATTTAATCCTTGGATTCAATTAACAAAACTTATTTTATCATAAATTTTTGAATCCTTCAGTACTCCAAATTATGATATTTCCTTATGTTTGACAAAATTGTAAAATTCATGAGTTGAATTATCGAATTTTCCCTGTCATGTCTTTAATTTGATATTATCATAATTAATGTATATTTCAATGCTGGCGAGTTATGAACATCCATACCTAGATAGTCATGAATTATTATATTTAGAATATTATCATAATTCATAAAGTTTGGACTCATGTCAAACCTTTACCAGTACCAGTGTTGGTTTAGTTGGAAGTAGAACTTCGCACCTAGTAAACCTAGTGATGAAGGCTCACCTGGTAGTTGAGGGTTGAGACTTTAATAGTAGTCCATAAGTTCTATAACTACATTTCTAGTGTAGGTTATGGAAGGTCACAAAACATTGGAGGACCGACATTCTCTCAGGGGTAACCTTCTAGTAGAGGGTTGAAACTCTAGTCCTTTGGGACATCAGTTTATTATATCCATATAGCCAGTGTTAGTACCCTTGGCTAGGTACTGAAACCATTCCAACTAGGTGACAGGTTGGACCCTAATTATCTTAGAGTGGGGCATTTTGGTTAAATATTAGCTCCAACATTTTCCGATTTAGTACTCAGATGATGCTCAGTTCATGTTTGTTTGACTAAGTGCTCATTATCTTTTCATGATGCAGTGTTCAGTATATCCACTATTCAGTTATTCAAATTATTTTAGTACATGTCTATACTTGATTTTGCATTGGATTTTTCTGTTCATGCATTCATGCTCAGTAACTTTATGTATATTAACTATCTTTCATCTCACATACTAGCCAGTTTTTATCTCACATAATAGTACATTCAAAGTATTGATCGTTTACTCTCTTTTGCGCTATGTTGTCTTATAACGTAGGTTCAGATTCAATGATTCTAGATCATAATTAGTTCATTCCTATTCCACTCAGTTGAAAAATTGGTGAGTCCTCATCAGCCAAGGACTAGTTATTATATTAGTTATCCAATTTTCACTTCATGTTATTTCTTTTAGTCAAAATTATTAAAGGATGTTACCCAATAACTTATCATTTTTAGAGGCTTGTAGATAGTCAGCAGTTGGACATATTTTTAGTGTTGTATTTTTGTTATCTTTGATACTATTTTAGAATTTCAAATACTTTTAAATGACTTCCTAATAGTGCTTTTTTTCTTTCTTTTTAGTATTTATAACTTGTGCCAGATTATCGGTTCGATTGAGGTAACTTGTGACCTTAAGCATCATGTTACACCTAGGGTATGGCCTCAGGTGGTGAGACTATCATAAATAACCTCGGTTCGATTGAGGTAACTTGTGACCTTAAGCATCATGTTACACCTAGGGTATGGCCTCAGGTGGTGACACTATCATAAATAACCTCTTGATATTTGACTTGAATCAGAACTTATATCTTCACTTATTGGACTCAAACCAAAAGCCATTTTATCAATTGTCAAACTTGAACCATAACTTATATCATCACTTGTCGGAGTTGAATCTGAACTCATATCATGAATAATGCCAAAATCAAACTAGAAATCATCTCACCACTCGAGTAATGATATAGAAAAAATTATCATATATCGATCCACATTATGCTCGATAATGTACATCTAGAAGACATAACACACCAATATAGTCTACAAGGATTTAATAGTAGTCTTATCCTAAGGTGGGTTGGAATGGCCCACTCCTAATCCTCAAGTTTTATTCTAAGGTAATTTTATCCTAAACTATTATAAGGTATTTAGTTTTCTTACTAGATCATAACTAATCCACATTTTAATCTTAAGATAGAAATTTTACCTATAGAGTGAGGACATAGTCAACTATGTCTAATTTACGGTTCCTTAATCAGCTAAAAGATCTGAATTATATTAATTATTTTTCCAAGTCCTAATTTAAAAATATTATATATTACATTATCATAAATATACTGTAATTTAGCTAATCTATGTTAAAGGAAAAGCCAAAACCCAAACTATCTGGACGTCGGAGAAAGACCCATGAAATCTGCTAAATCTTTGATTTTTCCTCCCGAGAAGCTTTTGTATGATGCAACACGATCAAAAATTTACTATACTCATCAAAATGAGAATGACTATAATCATATTTTATTTTTATACTTCAAGTAAAAAATTATGTAAAAATCCTATATAGGGCCCACTTCTAAAATAGAACTTCAAAATTTGTCAACACGTCCCTCTATGCTCAAGTAAGATTTACCCTAAAAAGGGGTAAATGTTAAGCTCATATGGTGCTAAAATCAACCAAATAATAATCTAGGGGTTTTGGAAAATAATTGAGTTTCTATCCACGAATTTGATTAAAACATACTAAAATTTTGATGAAGAAATGAGAAATCCAATCACGCAAACACTTTAAAATCACTTAATAAATGCTCCCCTAATTTTCCACACTCTAGGGCTCCATGTTCTAGAAAATATGGGAAAAATGGGAGAAAATATGGCTTATTAAGGAATTTACTGGACTCCAGGTGTCGCTTAAGTAGACACTTGACCTCTTAAGCGGTGAAGTACCACATAAACGGTATTCATCAGGAGCCACTTAAGGGGCCTCACATTAGTGGGCAGAGATCCATTTTAGTAGCCTTTAGTTGGAAAATATAGGATGCTTAAGCGGCTGGCAGACCACTTAAGCAATCGGATGGCCATTTCACAGCCCTCAACTAAAATGACAATTGGGTCATTTTAGTGGATTCATCCATTGAAGACTTGTAAATTATTAGTCTCCACCGACCCTTCAAGATTCATCCGGAATCCCATATACACTGATAAATTATACTACTCTATCAATATTAATATTTTAGACTGAAGCGCAGTAAAAATTTCCATCTGAGGTTATTTTGATAAAATGTGGGCCCTATACCCACGGACATTTTTCTCAATTTTCAGCTATAGCTCAAAATAAATCAAAAATCCTTAGGACCCAAACCAAAGGTCTCTCTATGCTAAAAGTAATGTTTTGAGTTTTTGGAAATGTCTGAGTTGGCATACGAGTTTGTAAGACTGAAGTTTTTACTAGATGGTCAATTCTTAGTCGTAAAGAGTTCAAAAAAAGGAATTGGCTTGAAAAAACAAACGAAAAACATGGCAACTGAATTGTTAGCTCCAGCAAGTCAAAATGACTTTGAGAAAATATATGATAGCTCTAAATAACAAATATGAGCAGAAATTAAGATAATGACCTGGAGGGTCACTACAAGATAATTAAGTTATTGATCCTTTAGTGATCATGGGGGGTTACTGAGCTCGAGAAAATCATTTTCTTATCAGAATCCTTGTAAGTTTCCCTGTTATTCTTGGTTTCATTTTCTAATTTAGTTATAAATATCTTGCTTTAATTTTGGCTGATTTTGGTGTCATTTGAAATCAAAATTTTCTCATTCTTAAGGGTAAATGATCCTTTAGCATAGTGGGACATTTTTAGGGTATCAAAGTTTTGATTCCACAAACAGTTACCACATGGGATTTTGACTTTGTTTTTGACATGAAGTATTAAAATGCAGTATGGGTATAATTAATTTCATATTAATGTGTGGATCACTATTTTTATAGAATGGCATATTATGGCTGTAATTTGTCATGTTCTTTTTGATACAAACTACTTAGTTGTTTAATTTCAGTATTCAGAGAATTTTGCAAGGTTTTCCCATTTCCTTGACTTCAGTTACTTGCTAATGTACTTTTAATATGATTTTGACTCAGTCCACTAATGATGCCTACCGAGTACCCATTGTTTTGGTACTTATAATATAGTCTTATATTTTTTTATGAAGCAGACTAAGTACTAGCTCTCGCCATTAAAATCATTACTTATGCAGGTCAATGTTTAGAGATAAGGTTAGCTTTCAAATATGGAGTTGTCTTTCTCTCCTTCGGTTGTTTTAGTTGGTATTCTATTAAAAGACTATTGTACTTTGGATAATTATAGTACTCTTATTCTTTTTCAAGAAGCTCTTGTAACGACCTTACTAGGTCATAGGATATTTATAGTATTTTCCTTATTTATCTTTAGTTGTTCTATCATCCATATATTTTGTAGCTTGTAATCTAATTACTTGCATAATTTTAGTGTTAGCCCTACTTCCACCAACTACCCCATTACTTGTCATTCTAGTCTACAATTTGGCTTACCTATTAGTAGGGTAAAGTAGGTTCCATCATTACTCATGAAATTATGTCATAAAAATTGTTCTCTATGAGATGGTTTTATGTATAGATTGCATGTTAGGTAGAGAATATTGGTAATGATTATGATTAACATCTAGTGAATTGACCTAGGTGTGGGATTTAGGATAGATAGGTGACCCAAACCTTAGCATAGAATACCTTTTGAGGATGTAGAATCATATTATATTTAATAATATGATCGAATAACAAAACATTGGCATAAGGCATTAGTTATTATAAGACTTAGCATATTTCTTACTATTTTGGGTAATATTTCCTAGTTAGACCCTTGTAGTAGATTTCTGGCCTTATTTACCTTAGGCTATGGGAATTGGTATTAATATTACATTGCCTGGTATATTATCGATCCGAGGCCATGAGTACATACGAGGCGAGCACCATGATATTATTCTATACCTTGTGAGGATGTGGTTGTGATTTATAGATGTTTATGGTTATATTACTTAGATACTGGTGATGGCATACATTCTATAGGTATATATCATTTACATAATGGTATGATTATAACCAAATACCTGATTTTACTACAATTTTTTTAAAAGGGATTTTTCCCACTTTTTATTTTTTTAAAACGGATTTCTTCTATAATGGGAATAATACCACCTTATCTATTGAATTATGAGCTTCGAAACTAAATATAATATTTTGGAAACTAGATACAGATTTATATCAATCCATTACAATTCATCTCTTTTACTACAACTATTTATTTTAGTTGAGAGAGATTTAAACCCTTTATATGGTATTATGTACTTTTAGTCCAGACGTTAACCTGGGGTAATGCATTTATAAATTTATAGTCTTTTAATAATGGTTTGAGTCTGTGTGCTTATTATATTGAAATATATATCTTTTATATTGGATGATGTAGATTTATTATGATCGTTATTGGAGTCTTGGTTCATGACTAGGAAGTGTATACATATATCCTAAGTCCTCTATGAGTTCATTCACCTATAAGACATATTTCTAAAAGAGGTTGGTTATCATAGGTACTTCTTTTAATAGCTGTTGAGCTGGAGAAGGTGTCTACACTAGGCATTACAATTCAAATTATATATTGGTTGCACTTAATTTATATACATTCATTTATTTATATTCATTGTCTATCACCAATATAATTATTTAGTGCTTATATCTAATGATCTTATAGGGTTTGTATAGGTATAAGCTATGATTATTATTGTTGTGTACTTCTTGAACCTTTCAATTTTATGGGGGCTCGATTAGGTTATTGTTTTTCCAAACCCGCAATTAATTTATTATTGATTATTATATTTAGTTTGTGACAGGATGATTATGGAATTGGACCTGAGATTGTTGTTAGTTTCAGTGGGAGCCATAGTGAATTATGATTTAGAGGCAGTTCTCAGGGTAGGTACCCTTCAGATCATCTTATCAACATCAAGGTTGGTCTAGCAGGCCTATTCATTCTATACTTATGATCATCAATAAAGACCAACTTAGTTATAGTAATTATCTTAGATATTGTAGTGTTCAACCTCTTAGGGGTTCATCTTCTAGGTATTTTATCCTTTGGATTTGTTTTGAGTTAGCCGAATCTTATTATATTGGTACATCCCTAGGGGACATATTATGGATGCGGGGCCTTTAGCAACTTCTCAAGAGGGTACACCAGTCATGGAGAAATGGTTCCTTCAGCTCAAAGTGTTCCACCAATTGTGACAATTTTGCCTCAAAATAGAGGTGGTATGCATAGTCATCAAGGTATTCCCTAGGGTACTCATAGAGGTCCTCAGGTAGGTAGGATAAGAGATTAGTTAGGAGTCTAGCCATGTGGCAAGTGTGGTCAGTTGTATGCCACACCTACTATACATGATTTTGAGTCTTCGAATGTTGTTATTACAGGTATGGTTTCAGTGTGCCATCAGATGCTTTTTTCTTTATTTGATATAGGATAAACATATTCTTATGTGTCCTCTTATAATACCCAACAAATTGAGTTATCTTAGGATTATATGCCTATGCCATCATGTGTATCTACTTCTGTTGATGATTCTCTAGTAGTGGATTAGGTTTATAGATCATGTGTTATGTCTATTCAAGAGTTTGATACATAGGCTTATTGATTTTGATATGATTTTAGGCACAAACTAGTTATCCTACTATAACGCGATCTTATATTGTTTTGTCAAGATCTTTACCTTAGTCTTACCCGACATACCCCTGGTTTTGTGGTAGGGGTTTATTAGTTTTGAGCCGATGGGGAGTAGTTTTTATATTTTGGCTTGGAGACTTATTTTAACAGGTTACAAGTCCTATCTCGCTTATAATCATGATGTTAGTGTGGAGATTCTATCACTAGACTTTATTCCTATAACTTATGAGTTTCATAAGGCTTTTTCAATTGATCTACCTAGTCTTCCTCCTGCGAACTATATTGAAGTTATTATTGATCTTGATTTGAGCACCTAACTTATTGTATTGCACCTTACCATATGGATCCTGCCAGGCATAAAAATCTAAAGTCTCAGCTTAAGGATCTTTTTGTTTAGGGTTTCATTAGATCGAGTATGTCTTCTTAGGTTACTCCTGTCTTGTTTATGAATAATGGGAATAGTTTCCTATGTATGTGTATTACCTACATGCTGCTTAAAAAGGTGAGAGTAAAGAATAGGTATCCTATGCCTTGTAATGATTGTTTGATTGACCATCTTTAGGGAGAAACAATGTTCTATAAGATTTACTTGAGGCCTTGTTACTATCAATTGAGGATTCGGGTTGAGGGAATCCCAAAGACAACCTTTAGGACCCATTTTGGCCAGTATGAGTTTATAGTGATATCTTTTGGGTTGACCAATGCCCAATAATATTCATGGATTTGGTAAACTTTATGTTCATTCATTATTTGTATTCCTTTATGATTTTATTTAACAATGACATATGCGTATGTTTAAAGACTAGGGAGAAATATATAAAATATTTGAGGATTGTGCTCTAGATATTTAAAGACCATGGGCTTTTTCCCAAATTCCTTAGGTGTGAGTTTTTTCTTGAGTCAGTGATATTCCTCTGACATGTGGAGTCTAAGGATGGGATTATGGTGGATCTAACAAAGATGGAGGCTATTCGTGACTGGTCCATGACCAAATCTCCATACGATGTTTGTAGCTTCATTAAGCTGGCTAGTTAATCTAAATGGTTCATTAAGCATTTTACTACTATTGGAACGCAGATGACATTATAGTATTGAGATTATGCCATTTGAGACCTTATATGGTAGAGGATGTCGTTCATTAATTAGATGGCTCGATACCTTTAACATTACACCCCATTGCACTAACGTAATTCATGTGTCAATTGAAAGTGTTAGGGTGATATATGATAGCTTGAGGGTAACTCAGAGTATGCAGAAGGATTTTCATGATCTTAGTCTTTTCTCCTTGTGATTTAGAGTTGGTGACTAGGTATTGCTCTGAGTTTTGCCCATGAAGGGTGTGATGAGGTTAAATAAGAAAGATAAGCTCAAACCCAAATATATTAGACCTTTTGTGATCCTTCAAATAGTTGAATAGGTGTCTTGTGAGCTATCCCTACCCCAAGACTTTGCTTTTGTTTATTTACTTTTCTATATTTCTATGTTGTGGTAGTACATTCCAGATGCTTCTCATGTGCTAAGATGGGAATAAGTTCAGGATAAGAGATTGATAATTTTGTTAGCTTGGGATATCAAATGGTTTCAAACTAGATAGATGCTACTATGTAAGGTACACTAGAGACACTACCCAATAGAGAACACTACTTAGCGAATCGAGAGCGATATGCAGACCAAGTATCCTCAATTGTTTGAGGTTTTAGGTATATCCTAAACCTTTACTTTTGCAGATGAAAGTTCTTTTAGTAGTGATATAGTAATGACCCTCCATGTTTTTTTTGGCTTTTCCATTTATTTTTCCTATTTAGAGTTTTCCTATTGCTTTCCTAAGTTATTTATGACTTGGTGGAGTTTACACCTCAGTTACAAAGGAGTTAGTTTATTTTTAGAGGCAATTCCTTATTTTGAAGTCATACTGGTAGAAATTGACTACCAAGCAAAACCTTTAGTGTAATGACCCCATATGTAAATTCTATAGTTCTAACAACTCTGGGATGTCAATTTTGGGCTAACTAGATTTGTATTTTGGGTCCCAAGCCTTTGCAATTCATTTCGAGCGTTGGAAAGTAAAAAATGCACTTCGGTGTGGGACACACTTTCCATTGGAACAATCGCAAATGGAAATTTAGATTGTGCCATTGATTTAAAAATATGAATTTGATAGGTAGCATAGTTCAATTTCATATACATGATTCTGAATGAATCCTAAGGGGTCGATGGAGACTTTAAAAAATTCCAAGTATTTAGCTGATGCATCCGCTAAAGTGGCCCTTTGGGTATTTTAGTTGAGGCTCCTTTAGAGGCCAACTAGGTGCTCTAGAGGCCCAACATGCCCTAGTGAGCCGCGGTAGCGGCAAGATGATTGCTGAAGTACTAGCTTGTCCGATTCAGCGACATTCAAGGTATTAGCAGGTTTCTCTTTAGTGAAACCTAATCACTTTAGTACTGACCGCTAAATTGGCCTAGTGGCCAATTTAGCGGTACCTAGGATCAATTAAATATCCCATTTTCTAAATTTCTCTCCTATTTTCACACAAATTAAAGAGTGAAAAACCCTAAAGGTGTGGAAACATTGGAGAAATAATAATAGGTGATTTTGGGGTATTTGTATTCTGAAATTACTCATTTTTTTTCGAATTCTTGGTGATTTCTCATTAATTTGATGGTTAATTCCTCTATTATTCCCAAAGTCCCTAGATGTAATGGTGGGTTGATTTTATAGCCATTTGAGGTTGGAACTTACCCATTATTGAGGGTAAATTTTCTTAAGGAAAAAGGGACGTGTTGACAGTTTAGAAATTGTGATTCTGCAAGCAGGACTCACATATGATTTTTTACTTAATTTTAGACATGAATCATGATTCTGCAAGCAGGCACCATTCTTTATGTTTTGTCGAGTAGATTCTCTTTTTGATAGCATGACATCTTACAGAGGCTCCTAGATAGGGAAATTCACCCACTTAGTGGATTTCTTTGGGATTTTTTAGGTGTTTAGGTAGGTTAGGCTTACCTCTCTTATAGATTGGGCTAATTTGTTATGCATTTATTATAATGTGCTGGATATGGTTTAGGAATTAGGTCTTGCAGGTATAATTTGTATTATTTGTAATATGTAACATATTTAAGAACCGTAAAGAAGGCTTAACACTTAATTACTCATGCTTTATGTAGAATTGTTATCTTAGGACTATAAGTGTCTTAAAAGTAGTAGAATTGGATACCTTATTATAGTCTAGGGTAGACTTTTCCATAGAGTGGATTTTAGGGATTAGAAGTAGGCGCCTCTTGCTCACTTTATGCCCAGACTATCGTTATCCCCTTGTATATTTATTAGGTATTTTTATCTTTTTAATGCATATATTATGGTTTGAAGAGGCAACAGTATAAATATGCAAGACTGGTACTTGTGACTTGATGCTAGTTCAAGTTCAAGTCCTGCGATTTATGATCTATGAGTTTCGGTTCAAGTTTGATAATTAAATACATGAGTTTCTATTCATATTCAGCGTTGAGAGGTTGTTTATAGTATAGATGGATTTGTGGTTATGTCTTTGAAATATTGTTATTAAGTATATTTCCAATTACTTCTTCTGTTGAGTTGCACCTTCTGGGCTTATGGGGACCCACATTGGGTTATTTACTTTTCCATACTTATTGTATTACAGGGGCTATTTTTCTAGTGATTGTTATGCATTTAATATGCTATAACATTTTTGATAGCTTATTTACTTACTTATAGTATTTGGAGCATCATTCCAAGTTTTCCCTTTTACTTGTCTTAACTTATTTATCTTGCATCATTACTGTTCTTATATTATGATTTAGCTAAGTCGGCTGATGCTGCCTACTGAGTACCCATGGCTTTGGTACTCATATAACACTTCTATACCTTTTTGGTTTGTACACGAGCACTAGTTATAGTCATTGATTCTGCAATCGTGCTGACAAGAGTTTGGATATTGGGTGAGCTCTTGGAGCTGGAGTTGATCTTTTTAAATTCTTCTATTTTTGCTTAGTCTTTTAGTTTCAAGACTAATGTATATTTTACTATTACACTACCCACATTCTTTTACTAGTGTCTCTTCTATTGACAGTTCTAGGTCGTGGATGTTATCTTTATCTTATTTACTTTCGTGTTATTATTAATATTCTCTATTTTATGACTTGTAAGATTTTTCTTACATATCTTTGACATTTATACCATTTCACACAAAATTAGCCCATTAATTTTAGCTCCAAGCTACGGTTTGGCATACCTACTAAACTGTAGCAACTCATATTCTTGTTGAAGCTCTATTTGTTGCTACGTCAAAAGTTCTTGTAGTTGTTCCTGATAAACCAGTAGTTGCTTCTGCGAGAAAAAGTAGATGCAATCATTACTCATAAATTGGTTCATGACATATATATTTTGGCTTAGTTTCTACTAACTATTATTTATTTACGTGATTATTCTTAGTTTCATTCCATGCCTTTGGTTTGATTGGGGTCACTTGTGCCTCTAAGCACGGTGTAAGACAAGGAGGTAGTCTTGGACCATGACACACGTGTCTCATGTTGAGTTCATATTGGTTTTCCAATTCTAGCTAAGTCAATGTCTACTCAGGATAATTAACAGGATGTTGCCTTAGTCAATACTACAAGTAGCATAGTAGTAGTTTTGTCCAGGACTTCACTTAAATGAATCCTTCTTAGTTCCATAGTTCTAAAATTGAGGAAGATATATAGGATTTTTTTGTTAATATCCATAAGGTTTCAAAGGTCATGAGTGTTACTGATGTTTCCCAAATTACACCTCTAAGTTAGTATAAAGCGGCCGCTAGTCAAATATATAACCCAATTAGGTTGGGGTTGAACCCACGAGGAATAGGCCAAAAATCAATCAGTTGTGTACTAATGTAATTTGAAATTCTTAATAAAAAGGATGTTTTTTTAACAGTAAGAGAACAATATTGATGCTGGGTAATTACGGTTGTGATCAATATGACCACTATGACTGTGTTCCCCTTGACTTCATAACTCAACAGACTGTTCATTATTGTCACACTATCTTAATGCCTTGAATGCAAAAACTAACAAGTTATATATCACCTAACCATCTCTATAACATGGTTTGAGTGAATTTCACTCACCTCCTCTCGGTCGCAAATAGTCGTATTACTAACCCTTGCTAAATGATTTTAGATAAACTATCTCCACTTGATCTCAAGTTAATTAGATGAAGGTTGATAACTTTAAATTACATTTGTGATTTTGTTTCCATAATCTATACCACTCTCTCAAGTAAGTATCAAATACTGTTGAGTTCCTAACATTTGGAACCATTAAGATATCTATCAAACCCACGGAAATCCAAACACATAGAAGAACACCAATCTAGAATAACTTTGCACTTAGTTTTGTTTGTTAATTCATCATGTTCCCAAAACCCTAGTCGTGGATTTTATCTACACATGGTCAAAAGAAAAAATATAGATTTTTTAGAGGAAATCTAGAAGATGTACTTAAAAAGAATATGAATGAAAAACTAAAATCTTAAATTAATGGTAAACCCTAAAAACCAAGAATAATAATTCCTTGATCAATAATGTATTTCAGAACTCAAAATAATGTCAAAAAGGTATTAAAGTGTATAAAATGATAATAAACCATCGACGGGGTATTTATAGATACAAAATAAAACCTATCCTAAACAGTGTAGGAAACCAGGGTCAACATCAACTCACGATTATGGGTTGAGTGATATGTATAATCCATGAATCGTTCCTTGAATCATGGAAATCAGAGCATATTTCACATTTTAAAATCTCAACTCATGATTGAAACCCACGATTTGTAGGTACTACCCACAAATCATAGGTTGGCTTATGGGTGGCTCTAAAAGCAACTCTTACTCCTTTTTTCTCATTCTTTACTCCAGACCTTGTTTTCCGGCAAAATAAACACAAACACACATCACATCAAAAAACAATATCTAAGCTCATGCACATTTTCATTGTTTTAAGAATCGAAAGTTCCATGAATCCATGGAACCTGAAAACCATAAACTTAGAATGTTTTCATGTCTTTAGGCAACTATCTTATAACAATTAAACCTGATGTTTAACTAAAAGAAACCTAAGACACCTACAAAAGTTAACTCATTTTAGCTTAAATTTTCTACCCCCCTCATATTCATAACTTTCAAAACGACTATGTATATCCATGTTGTACAATATCATAACACAAAATAAATCTAATGTTGGCATTAGATTAGCAACAATCAACCGCGTATATATGTATTTTACACTACCCAAACAAATAGTAGTTAACAATACATCCCATGTATCCTCACAGCAAAGAGGTCCAAATCTCATAGTATCATAATGCATATAGATGTAGGGACTACATCAAAACAATCACGATTATAAAGAAATTCAAACAACGTGCATAAAATACAATAAGCTTACCCTTATTTTGTATACCTTAGTTTTTCGGACAAATGGACTATGGTTAATATATGAATATTCCTCTTTTATTTTTTTCAGATTGGGTGTGATTTTCTTCAGTCATTTCATTTATAACTTTTTTTTCTATTCTTTTTCTACACAATTTCCTACCAAATCCAACCCTACTTTTTTTTCTTTCATTCAACACCTTTCTTCATACTCATTTTCAAATATGCACCCTCAATTTAGATGATTTTCCTGAGTTGAGGTACACAATGTCCAAGGTAGGAAATAAACAAGGAAATAAGTCACTTTCGGATAAAATTAGGGATCAGGGGATGCTTATTCTCATTTGGTCAATCTTTCAGGATAATAGTGGACTTATTCAAACATGACCTATGATCATGTAAAACCTAGAAAAAACTAGGTGGGTATGTTTTGGATTAAACACGTAAAGTGCACGTGGTAACTATCTCACAGACATATGGCTAGGGTTACATTATCAAACCACTACCTATTTGGTTCATGTAATTCTAAGATATTATTATTATAACAATATTCAATGATAGTAACAACAAAATATACTCATAAAATATAGTTCCACAAAATATTAGGAGGGGTATAATTTTTTGAAAATGCATAAAACACAAAAAATTAACTGCACTAAGGTTTCTCATTTGTCTCCTAGTCAAAAGAAACACACATAGAACATATCACGACCATAACACAGTAGCCTAAACATGTTGGATCTACGATAATAGTAGACTCTAGGGAAAAGAGACATGATCGCAAAAACCATGAGGAGTTAGTACACCCTTACCTTCAAAAAGAAATTAATTCACTGTTTCTGGGGCATATTAATTAGAAAATAGCATCTTACTATAGGTATATACCTGAGATGCTCTAGGCATTGGTTGCGGCTTCAGATATAGTTGGGGTATCAAACATATAACTAGGAGGTGGTTGTGGAGAACGACTGGAGAAAGCACCCAACTCATGCTGGAACGCTTATATCTATCTGGAACTAGATAATAAAACTTTGGTTGTATTCTTTACATCCCATTTAAATTATTTTAAACTACCACTCTGGTTGGTATCTTCTCATTATTTCTAGGCCCCGTTAGTTTGGGCCTCATAATCATTACCAAATAAATCAATTATTATCATAGGTTATGTAGGTAAGGGCTGAAAAAGGAAGCTATAATCAGAGGGACGACAAGAACGTGGCTCTCTAATTAAGTTCAAACCTCCTATATCTGTGTGGCCACCTCCTTGTAGGATTGAAAAGTCAGGCACGTAAGCCTCACAGAGTCACTCTCTCTTTTAGATCTTAATACTATTAGTCCTTTCATGTTTCTCTATCATACATTGCACTATAGAAGGCATCATCCTCTACTCAACTAACACCTGTGATTTCTCTAAAGTAGTCTACACCCAAGGTTGTATCTAATGAGATAACTTAGATAACTGCACATTGGTGTGTTTTTGTCTTTCTACAACTCGTGCTGACTATCCACATACTTCTATAAAAAATCTCATGAAACAATCACCATACCTGGAATCAATGGGTGAAGAGATACTGTAGATGCTAGAGCTGGAGCTAAAGTTCTTGTATCCCCCTCACTACCTGTAGTAGCTGAAGTCTCTACTCGATGGATGTTTGTCTCAACATTGACATCTGATAATGCTCAACAAACATAATTATTTTAGTACAAGCTGGTCAATGTCAATATTATATCCTAACTTTAGTTGGGGTCTAATCCACGAGGAGCATGATTTCTTTTTGAATCCTATGTATTTAAAAGTTACTAAATATTGACCCACAATGTAAACTTAAAAAAAGACATAAATTAAACTGGGTGATATGATTTTAAATGTGTTTGAACAAAATACTCTTTTGAAACTAAATGAGAGAAACAATTTTTTATTACAATCCAATATGAGAAAAGTCTCGGTGCTATGCTTTCCTAGCGGCAATAAGTGTATGGGTGCATAAGTATGCAATTCCAATTCAAGTTGATGAATATATGAGAAGGCTAGGTTAGAGGTTATGCTTTTAATATTTCAATAAAATACCAAAATTTCACCATGGCCTATTCGAATATCTCGTGGGTCTATCAAAACAATCAATCCAAAATGTCAATTTACCATCCCTATTTCTAGTATGATGTCCAATATATAGAGAATCCTTAAACCATACAATGTAAAGGAGTAAGCTATAATCGACTTTAATGTTCACTAATACTCATCAACCACACTTCTCTTTCAATGATGATGTGGGATCTAGGAATATTGGGGCATTTATGCATAATTCAAATTCAACAGGCAAGTATTAGTGAAACCCAACATCATTAACTAAGAATCTCAACTAACAATCATTACCCACACATATTTCCAACCTATTTAAAAATAACCCCAAGAATACTATTTAGATACTCATGAAATTAGGTAAAAGAGATTTACCCAAATTGACATTAATTGTTTCCATTGAAAATAAAGAAAGAGTAATCCCAAAACACCAATTTCAAGATTACAACTAAAAGTATATCTCAAAAATTTAACAACAATTGTTTCTTTAACCAAATTAAAAATTTCTCTCTAAAAACTTAAAAATTTATTGAAAAATATCCCCATTAATCAAGGGTTTGATCTTTAAAGTCTTGGGGTTCATCTATGAAGATTTATAATTTTGCCCTTGGAGGATTTCCGTTATTCATCAATCACGTCCTTTGGGTCGCAAATGCATTTCTGCAATTGTGTAGCATTTTACTGTGATTATGGTACCTGAAGGTCTTTTGATCCTTTGTTGCATGACCACGATAACAACTCAGGGGATCGCGGTCGAAGTAACTAAGGGTCTCCTATTCTCCAACTTTTGTTTCTTTTTTCCTAGTTTCCTTTCCTTTCACCTTGATTTCCATTCAATTTCATTGTAGGACCTGTAATATCACAAAAACTTGGAATTGGTGCACTCTTCTAGGGAATTAGGCTTATTTGTACAATTTTAGCCATAGTAGTGCATGAATTTGGATATTAACAAATGGTAAATTTGCCGCACATTAACACCCCTAACTTAAATCCTTGTTTGTCCTAATGCAACACTACTTCCCGAATTATCGTAAGCAATTATAAGTCCGTTCATACAACCAAATGATCACAAAGGATGCCAAAGACTTTAACGAACAACTAAGTAACAACCACTAACTCTTTAGAAGTGACTCTCCATAAATTAGTGGCAAAACTAAAATCTTTTGCCTCATTTTTGGAATATGATAATTTCACCCACCTCAATTAGTCTAAATGCCTCGATAAGAAAGAAAATCTACATACCAAAGTATTTATCATGAATCAAGGGATTTAAGCAAAATCACTTACTCTCATAAAGAATCTCTCAATGTGACCAAGTATCATACCATATGGTTGCCCTTATTTTCAATCACCACTATTTTAACTATACTTGGTTAGAGATCGCGATGGGCTTTTTCAAATTTTTGATGTAGTCTTAGAAAAAGGTTATAATATCATTTGGGAGCTATGTGACTTTACCCTTATTGGACTTCTACATCACTCTATTCGATAAAATTTAGGACCATGGGGCATGTCATTTGTTTCCAACTTCACACATGTGCCATTTTTAACTACATTGATTCACCCATTTCTTTGAAAGCGTTTTCTTCTCATTTATTTGTAATATATGATTTTCCTTTTTTGATGATTCCTTTATTTTTGATTTTTTGCACTTGCTCTCTTTTCTTAGATTTAGGCAACCACTTACAATACTATGGCCCAAGGTCACCTCTTCCAAAACTCACCAGCCCAACTTAGGCTTTTTCTCTCAAGTTGTAATGTTAAGATCAAGGAAGATAGGATTCAAAAGATAAGTAAATTTAAAATGATCCAAGGTTTGTAATGTGGTTGAAATAGAAAGGTTCAAAGGCTCAGAATTGGTGAGTAGCAACACTATTCTATATGAAAGTTGGATCTTTATGCTAATGTGGGTTTCCATGTTCACAAAAGAGGGCTAACATCATTTAAGCAACCAAGCCTAATCATGATTTATCTTTAGCTTTGAAAGACTAATGAAGAAATTTCTAGATGATGGATGTAAGCATGAAAGTTAAAACACTAAACACACCGCACACAACATGCAAATATTAATGAGGATTAATTTTATTTCCTACTAGAAACAAAGGGAGGTATTTACCATATACTACCAATTAAAAAAATTAGAGTCAAAAAAGAGGTACAGTGTTGTTACAAGATTATTCACGTCCTTGCCCTTGGTTTTAGAAATAATTTTTGGACAGAGAGAGGTTCTTGCTACGCCTTTCACAATCTATTATGGATATTTCGTTAGCACCAAATAAAGTTGTCATCTCATAGTTTGGGCTCTCACAAGGGCATAATATATGGCTACTCAGACTTTCCCATAGGAATAACGGCGATCCAAAATCTACAATCCTATGCGTACTTAGACTTCCCATGTATCTATGGATCAACACCAAAGCAAGATGAATTTTTCTTTAAGAATGCCATCACTGAATATATTAAGGGAAATGATCATTTGGCATTGGTCAAAAGAAACATCAGAACCTTTATGCTCGGGATATGACTTAGATTCTGCGACCAAAATACACACACTAATAAATATACCCCAACTTAAAGGGTTGAAGTTCCCTCACTACAGAATATAAATGCATAAGAAAGGTTAGAAAGGGATCCCTTAAGAAAAAATATGACTAATGAAATCACGATAGGATTTACCGCGATTGCAACACATGTACAATGATTGGGGTAACTGAGGAAGATTTTCCCCTTTTTTGCTTAATTTTTTTCTGCATAACTACCACCATCCCAACTCTATTTCCCCCCTACATTTTAGACTTCCAAATTTTGTCAAAATACTTACAAAAAATTTAAAAAAATATAATAAACATGTAACCATTGGGTTTCCTCCAAAAAAGCACCTGATTTTATTTCACAACACGACACTCCTTTATAAACATTGAGGATCTTTAAAACCCAATAACTCAATCATGACTCCCTTAGGGCTGCCTACATTATAGTGTTTCAACCTTTTCTCACTTACTATAAATCTCTTTTTCTCAAGGTCCTCCAATTAAATAGACCCACTAGGGTAAACACTTGAAATTACAAAGGGATCCGACCATTTGGAACGAAGTTTACCTGCAAAAAGCATCAAGCAAGAGTTGTAGAGGAGTACACTATCACTTACATAAAATTTCCATCATAGGATCTTAGAATCATGCCACTTCTTCATTTTATCCATATACAAAGCAGAAATTTTTCAGGCCTTGAATTAAAAAATTTCCAACTCATGAAGTTGAGTGACCCTTGACTTGGAAGATCTTCCTAATTCATATTTAACTTCTTCAATTTCCACAAAGTCTTAAGCTCAAGTTTGATAAGAAAGTGACATACTTTTCCAAACACTAATTGGGAAGAGGACATACTAATTAGGGTTTTGTAGGCCATCCTATATATCGAAAGTGCCTCATCAAGTTGCCTTTCCCAATTAGTTAGGCCTACCTTTACGATCTTCTCAAGGATATCTTTGATTTCCTGATTGGATACTTCGACTTGGTCATTTGATTATGAGTGATATGGGGTATAAACCTTTCTTCTTCACCCCATATTTTTTAATAATATACACAAAGACCCGATTGTAAAAATTTGAACCTCCATCACTAATAATGTCTCGTAGTGTTTTGAATCTTATATAAATATGTTTCTTTAAAAAGAAAGTGACACTTTTTCTCTCATTGTTTGGAAGGGCAAAGATTATTACCAATATATATTTGTTAACAGAGGATCTTACAAAAGGCCCCTTAATAATCTATTACCCACACATTGAAAAGTTCAACTTTAACAATAGGTCTAAGGGGTATTACATGTATTTTTGAGATGCCACCTAACATTAAATATTGATGTCATGCTTTGACCCAATTAATTACATCTCTATGAATGTTCAGTCAATAACAAACACATTATAGAAATTTTATGGCGGTTTGAATCCCCTCATAGTGACCACCAAAAGGGAAGGAATATTTTTTATTTCAACTTCAATAACTCAACACCAAATCATATCATCCGTGAATTCCTAAAATAGAAAAGTTTCATCCCAAAAATATTTCTTTACGTCAAACAAGAATCCCCTCTTTTGATAATAGCTAAGCTCCTCGAGGAGTATTCCACTCATAATATTATTATCATAATTGGAAAACAACGATACACTTTTATCTGAGACTGACATAACTAGAACATTGAGAATGTCATTATCAATATAAATCTCACAATGCTTTTCATGATAATTTTCAAGGTGTGAAAGATGGTCAGCAACTTGGTTTTCATAATTCTTTCAGTCCTTTACCTCAAAATCAAAATAATTACATAGCAACATCTATCTAATCAAGTATAGTTTGGCTTCTTCTTTTTTCATGAGGTATTTAAGGGCAGCATGATCCGAGTGCAGCACCACTTTAGTGCCCAATAGATGGAATAAAACTTTTCAAAAGCATATACGATCTCCAACAATTATTGCTTCATGGGTAGTTACATTGAGAGTTATTCAAGGTCTTGCTTTCTTAATTAATTTGATGAAACAGCTTTTCTTAATGTTGACACAACACCGCCCCTAATGCATTCTCCTTGCATAGAAAATTACCTTAAATGGAGATGACCAATATAGAGCCACAACAATGGGAGTAGATATAAGCAATTCCTTACGACAATTAAAGGCATTGAAGGATTCACCTCAAAATTGAACTTTTCCTCCTTTTCAAAGAATTTGCTCATCGAATGAATGATTTTGGAGAATTCCTTAATAAATTACTGATAGAACCCAGCATGCCCAAGGAAACATCGCACTCCTTTTTTGGAGGAGGGAGGGTGTAACTTGAAAATTACCTTTGACTTAGCTTGATCAACTTGTATACCTTTCCCCAAATCTTGTGGACCCAAAACTATACCCTCTTCACTATGAAATGGCAATTCTCTCAATTAAGAACATGGTTAGTATCCATACATCTCTCATGTACTTTTCTTAGATTCTCAAGGCATGACTCAAATAAAGTTTCTAGTACCAAGAATTCATCCATGAAGACTTCCATCATATCTACAATAATATCCACAAAATTTGATAACATGCACCATTGAAATGATTTTGGTATGTTGAACAAATCAAAAGGAATCCCCCTGAATATGAATGTGCCATAGAGGAAAGTTAGCACTGTCTTATCTTGGTCTTTTGGAGTGATACAACTTTGACTGTACCCTAAATAAATATTTAGGAAATGATAGCACCTCGCCTGGCCAACCTATCTAGCATTTGATTGATAAATGGCACGTGAAAGTGTTCCTTCTTGGTCAAAGATTTCAATTTGTGGTATTCCATGTACACCCTCCACCTCGTGATCAGTCATATGGGAACAAGGTCATTTTTTATTCACAATTTCCATACTGCCTCCTTTATTTAGAACACATTATAATGGGCTTACCAAAGTGCTATTGGAGATTAGATAGATCACTTTTATGTTAAGAAACTTTATAATTCCTTTCTTTACCACCTCTTTCATTGGTTAATTTATTCTTATTTAATGTTCCACACTTGGTACATGATCTAGTTCTAGCTTTATCTTATGGTAACAACTTCACGGAGTTATGCCTATGATATCCATAATTGTCCATCGGATGGCATGAATGAACTTTTCTACAACCGATTTAAAACACTCTAGTTGGTAGAGTCTGGGATCATATACAAAAATAATAGGCAAGTGTCACCAACACCGAAGAATACACAATGGTGTGGCCACAATGACATCAATTTTATTTGAGGTGGCTCAAGAATAGATTTCATTATGGTTGGATTCTCTTTGTTTATTAGATCAAGGTCCAACTTCACTAGGTTCTTGGTGTAGGATCCATGTCCATTTAAAGATGAAACCACTTTATTGAATGCTTCAACTTTATCACTCTCACCATTCTACAAGACTCCTACTAATGTGTCATTTACTAAACTCAAATAAATATAATTCAACACCTCATCATCGACGGCATCAACCCTCGAATCCACTAACAAGTTCATTGGTTGTTTTATGAACCTTCATATATTAAAAGAAACTTCTTCATCATTTAGGCAAAATTTTATCTCATTATAGTCCATATACACATATGCCCTCCTAGTGGATAAAAATAAGCTTTTAAGAATAAGAGGTATTTCATGATCTAATAAACAATCAAGGATGACAAAGTCGGTTAGTAAGATAAACCTATCGAATTTAACTAGCACACCATGAAGTATACCAATAGGATTCTTGATGATCCGGTACACCATTAATAATCTCATAGTTGTAGGTTGCGATTTCCCTAACCCTAGCTTATGAAATACAATGTATGTCATTAAAATGATACTCACACCCAGGTCACACAAAGTCATTCCAAACCTAAATATTCCAATGGTGCAAAGGATTATGAAGGCACTAGGTTTTTTTTATCTTTTTTGCCATCTTTTATGACATAATTGAACTATAATGATGAGTCAATTTAATTGTCTCACCCTCCAGAAGCCACTATTTGGATAATAATTCTTTCATAAGAATCATATACCCTAACATTTCTTGCAAGGTTTCTATCAAAGAAATGTTAATGGTTAGGTTACTGAATTTATCAAGAAACTTCTTAAACTTTCCATATTCCCCTCTTTTCTTGAGACATTTAGGAAAAGGGGAAAAAATTGTAATTGGTGGCATTTATACAATTTGAGATTCTTTCACCTTTTAATTTTAAAAGATAACTTTGTTTGTCTTTACCTCATCATCATTTGGTCATTTTCTCTTGACATTTTTTTAATCATCATTTTCTCTTTGGTCGGGGTCATCATCAAGATCCATTCCCTTGCAAAGAGTTTACCTACTTTTAGTGATAGTAGAATTTATTACCATACCACTCAATTTCTCCCCTTTTTATCTCTCAATAAGGTACACCAATATTTGGTTAAATGTTTTCTCTAATTTTTGGATGCCAGTTAAATGATACTCTACCATTTGGTGTAATTTGACGAAGTCACTCCTTAAATCCCTCGCCATTATATCTTTCCCCTCGACTCTTATCAAGATTCAGGCCAAAACATCTTCATTAATGTACCTTTCTCACATGATGTCTCAGTTCTCATTGTTCTGACCTTTATTCCCACCGTGCCTTTGAAAAGCAATTTTGAAATTCTCCAAAAAATATTGGCAATAATCTCATCTTGTCATCAAATATATCCTCTTCTAAATCTGTAACAACCTTAGTATCCCTTGAATCTATAGTATTGACTCTTTCAATTGAGGTTACTATTACATGTTTAGTAAGAAGTTCAAGGTATGAAATCATATTTAACATTCATGCATATCTTTACTCCTCTTTTTTTATTCATTCTTAAGATAGAAAGGACGAGGAGGGAGCCCCTACGTCCACCTTGGCTCTTTTATATGCCAACCTCTAGCTAGACTAACCACTTGATATAACATACTTGATACAACCCCACAAGGAAATTTAATAAGGGATCCACCAGATGTATTGTCCACTATGGTTTTGTTTTCTAAATCTATTTCCCAATAGAATATTTGGAGAAGCATCTTCTCCGACACCTAGTGGTTAGGTCATTTCATAAGCCTATCATCAAATATCCCCATGCTTCATATAAAGGCTCCTCATTGAATTGAAAAAATTATTATTTTGTAATACAATTGTAACATCTTTGAAGGTGGTAAGTACTGATCCAAGAAATCATCCATAAGTTTTACCCATAATGTGATGGACACGACTGGTAAAGATATCGACCAACACAACATCACCCGTTAAATAAAATAGAAAAAGCATCAGACGAATAGATTCTTGTGTGATATAAGCATTATTAAATAGTGAGCATACTTCCTTAAAGTTTCTCAAATAGAGATTGGCATCTTCATGTGGTTGACCCTCGAACAAACCCTTCAAGTAAAATAAGTGAAGCATCATACTTGTGAAATAAAATACTCTATTTTCCTTGATAAAGGGAATATGGATGGCACTAGATGCTCTTTGTAACCAAAATAATAAATAACTTTAACATGTTCATATGATGGGTCTTTGATGATTCCCTCTTGACTCATGGTTATTTGGAAGATATAATAATCACCTAATAAAATTACCAAAAACAACAAATAAAGTAAAAGAAAAATCTATGGGTAAATCCAAATTTACAATCAACAACACTTAATAAAAAACTAAGTTTAATTCCCCAACAACAATGCCATTTTTCATAACCCTCAACTTACACCATTATTTTGATACAAGAAGGTCATTGTAAATTTTATAACCCAACATAAGTTGGGGTCGAATCCCTGAGGAGAATGACTAGTTTTTGAATCCTATGTACGATGAAAGTTACTAAGATTTACCCGCAATGTAAACTTAAATCAAGACATAAATTAAATTGGGGGGTATTTTTGAAATATGTTTGAACAAAGTTATCTTGTGAAACTAAATAAGAGCAACAATGTTTTATTATAATTAGAAGTGGGTTCTCCTGATCCACCTTAGGCTATGACCTATGTTAGCTCTTGTGGACTTATTTAAGCATGTTAGACATAGTTTAGAATATTTATCCTTTAGTATAATGTTACTTCATGACTTAGTTAATGTAGATGGTTTTCTTGAATTATGATTAATGCTTTATAGTTATGATATGGAGTTCATACATAATTTATTATGTGGTCTATTGACATGCTTCATAATATAGGCATAGACATAGTCATGATATATGGCCTATAGATATCATATGCCTTATAGATGTGATACGCATCACAATTATGATATATGGCATATAGATATAAGATGGCTTCTTATGTGATATGCCTCATCATTATTTTATATGACCTAAAGATATGTTATAGGTAACATATGCCTCAATGATAGGATTTATAACCTACAAATTTGATAGGCCTCATAGATATGCTATGGTTTATAGATACAAGATGGCATATGAATATGATTATTAATATAGGTTCCGAATATGTATGTGGGCCTAAGGCCATATTTATGATGTTGTAATTATTTTGGAGAAATTATTTAGCCTATGTTGTTTTCATATATAGATATTGATTCTTATGGTTCCATTGTTTGAATACTGGTAATGTCATGCATAGATTTGGTATATTCATGATAATTAAATAAATAAATAATATGATTCCAACTAAGATATGATTGTATCACTGTTTTCCCCAAATAGAGGTTAAAGCCAACTTTTCACCTTAAAAATAGATTTCTACATAACAATAATTAAATGTCTTAATGAATAACCTATGTGTAAGGAGATTTAAAATAATATTTCAAGGATTTAATCAAGACAGATTTTGGTCTATAATTCTCATACTACTATTTACTCTAATTTTGAGAGATTTTGACCCTTTCTACACTTCTATAATAATTTAGTCCCAAAGTTTAACTCAGGAAATGAACTTATGGATTTATACTCCTTTTAGCCCCGTTTTGAGTCTGTGCACCTATTATATATCT
The DNA here is from genome assembly GCA_030864225.1 of Capsicum baccatum var. pendulum. Classification (NCBI taxonomy): domain Eukaryota; kingdom Viridiplantae; phylum Streptophyta; class Magnoliopsida; order Solanales; family Solanaceae; genus Capsicum; species Capsicum baccatum. Next base: position 222,189,334 of record CM061552.1, on the reverse strand, counting down.
ACATACACATCTCTCCAATATGTGATAAAGGATGATGATTGTTGATTATCTATATTCTGGACAAAATTTGATGAAAGATTATAGTACTGATGTTATATATATGTTGATGATTATGATGATATTCTTTTATGCTGGAAAAGTTAGAATATGATTATGATGATATGCTTATATTCCCAGAAAGTCTTGAGGATAAAAATAAAGTTGATTATATATACCAGGTCTAATTTTGAAGGATGATTATAATGAGATGATTATATAACCAACAAGGCTCGAGGGTGATTATGATGATGATAGTTATGATGGTGATGGTTACTATGATGATGAATATGATATTTATTTTACTTATCGATTTGAGTCAGAATATACTTTATGATACTAAGATTAGTTATGACATTATGGATTCTTTTTCATTCATTATTGCATGCACATTATGTCTCACCAGTATGCACCTATATCTATAAGCCTCATGGGGGTCGCATAAGAATGGGTGATAAGTACAGCTTATGGTGTTTTGTATGTTGATTGAAACTTCTGATTGTAGGGCAGTAGGGATTTATGAAAGGCTCATTTAGGTTTTATTTTTCTAGACTAGCCGATTACTCTCATTGTTGTTGCTATTGTTATTGTTATTATTAGTATATTTGTTATGGCTAGTTATTGATAGATCGATTAAGGATTTTGATCAAGGTTTAAGGTATGATTCCGAGTCTTCTATCTTACAATTATATTATTATGTATGATTATTTCATGATCAGATGTATGGATTAGGAACCCTGATGTATTCGAGCATTAGTTGCTACTATTATTATCAGTCTTAAAATGCTAGATTGATGATTTAGGTTTTACCTTTAGTTGATCTTTAATATATATATATATGGATAGATATCGATATAAAACTATAGTGTTTTTGTATATGCCTTTCTTTAATTTATTCATATTGTATATTCATTCCTTCGCCTTGTATACTCATACATATTTTTCTTTCATCCTTATTTTTATATTTTCCAGTTGTCACGCCCTAAATCCTATTAAGGCGGACTGGCACCCATTGCCGGTAAGGCTCGGGAGAACCAACCTGTAGCAATACATTACCTATGAACATTATAAGTTACTTTTATACTAAACATGCCCTCAAAAGATAAATGGGACTAGCAAGCCAAAAGATGTTGTATGACTAGGCCGTTGGAGCCACAATGTCTACGATACGATACATGACCATACTATACTTTACATAGTCTACGAAGCCTCTAGACAAGAAACATTATCTTATAAGGGTTGGGACAGGCCCCGCCTCATGATAAGATACTATACAATGCAAAAAGATATGATAAGACTCAAAGCCCCGAAGCAACCTGGAGCTCAGTGACTGCAGTTGATATCCTGTACTCTTACTGGGGAGGTTTATTAGCTTCTGGACCTGCAGCATGGAATGCAGGTCCCCCAACAGGGACGTCAGTACGAAATAATGTACTGAATATGTAAGGCAACATGTACTATATATGAGATAAAAGCTCAAATGAAACCATACACTACTGTAGGGTAAAAGACCACCTTTATGAATATTGTGGAGTCATGCATCTTATAACAATTATGTTACTTTACTCTTATCACTTGTATAATCTGTGCACATCATGTAATACAGATGACCAGCTGATCAGTGGTAAATCTATATCAGGATCGACCCATGCTAGGCTTTCCTTTCACCCCTGGGATACCCCCTGTAATACTGGGATTGACCCATGCTAGGTGATTCTTTCACCCCTGGGATACCACCCAACAGAAGCAACTGTATACATATCTTCTTATTACTTTTGAGATGAATCTTTGGTGGTCGTAACATTTGAGCTGTAAGATTATAAGCATGACAAATGACAAGTATGTGACCATGTAACATCATATCCCAATGAAAAGAGTAGGTTATGCAATTAGTGAAACATGTAGGATATAAACAACGTATGAACTTTATTTAGCTAAAAAGAAGACTCATATGTCATGGTATCCAATGTATGTATGCAGCAGTGACAATGCTCGAATCTGGACACACAAATACATGTGAAAGAGTGGAGTGGTTATATCGAAGTTTGTAAAGATCTCTATGTGCCAATAAAGACTTTGGATTCCATGCCAAATAATAAGAGATCGAATAGCCTTACATACCTCGACATATCAACTTGTTTTTACCTCAAAATGACTTATTTTCTTCCAACTATTTATCTACAATATCATGTTTTAAAGCTAGTATTAGCAGCTAATCAATGCATCTGGACAGCCCAATCTCACAAAACACAACACTTTGGCAACAAACGTATAACCATCGACTCAATGGTGTTATTCCGACTTTCTCAATTCTAACTGTCTTCAACCAGTACACATTATCATATACATGATGTACACAGCCTATATCATCTCTATAACATGCTGGCAACAGTCCATAACTACAACACAGAACCATTTTACAAAACGCTCAACTAAGAAGCACAACATCTCGTCGTCTCCCTACATTTCGTCGTTAACAATTCATACTTGTCCCAACTTTGAACCAGATGCTCCCAACATATATATACATCAAATAAACCTTAAAATAGTCACAAAATAGCTCAAAACACAGGGGGGAAACGTGAAACATCAGCCCCTTCATCAAAACAGTCCAATACCATTTTTGAAGCACATAAGATCATATAAGGATACTTGTTTCCAAAGAACTAGAAAAACAGTCCAGCAACCTTGGCAACCATATACACACTATAAAATATTAATAACCTCAACTTTATATCTTATCAAAGTCAAAAATCAGGGTAAGAATCGTTCCAAAGCCAAGAAAATCAAACAACAACTTTCAGGACACAAGCTGTCCAGAAATTCCTGCACAGTACACCAGCCAACTTATCTTGTTTTCCATGGAAAATTCATATCAAGTATATGGTTATTTTTACATACCTTAACTTCCAAGGTGTAGGTCTAATTCAAGAACTCAAAAAGTAGCATTTGGTTGCCTTCCAAGGTGAAGAAATGCCAAGAGAAACTTAGAGAGAAAAGCTGAAATTTTTGGTCTTCTACTAGTTAACCTAAGGAGCTCGGTTTTGGTCCCTTTTTAAGGAGGCCTTAGACCGACTTTCTCCTGATATTTGCAACTGATTAACTCAAGTTGGTCAATGACTAATTTTCCCCTTTCACATGGGCCTTTTGGATCTCTAAATCAATGGGCTTTAGTGGCCCATTTTCCTTAATCTTTCTTGCACTTTGTTTGGGCCCAATTTTGTTAGTAGTGAATGAATGTAGTTGGGCATATTATATAAAAATCTTGGGCTGAACATCTTGGCCCAATATAATGCTAAACCATTGGCTTTAATAGCCTCCCTAACTTGGGCTTCGTTTGTCACAAGACTTGGAAAGTTTCGGCGTTAAGCCTTGTCTTCGTTCCCCTTTCTTTTTACTAACGTCTAGACTTCAAGTGAGTTCACTTATGAATGAATTATTCTCCCTCGTGTATATATACATTTTTTTTTAAGCCAACCACACAGGTGACTCTCCTGCTAGCTTCCTAAGTTCCATAAGCACGTCAATGATTTTCTCCGTTTAAGGCCACAATCTCTAAATAGACTTCCATATAGTGCCCCAATCTAACACTTGAACACTTGAAAAAAATTTTGGTAGTAATTAAATCAAGTCGTATGTCATTTTATGTGAACATTACTAGTACATGTAAAATGTGGGGTGTTACACCAGTGATATACAGTATTGTGTTGAGCATCTTGAGTATGGATGGAATAGGATAGTTCATCCTTAATAAGTTCGTAGACTTATTATGCTAGCTTCATGGTTATTAATAGGATAGTGTACCCTTATTATCTCATTGGCATTCTTATGTGTTTGCTATTTATTAGGGTGTAGATTTCACTTTATATGTTATATGTATCTGTGTTATCTCTACAGCTTAGTCAGTAATTGTCTACTAAGTACCATATAGTTGGTCCTCATAGTACACTTCTGTAGCCTGTATATTATAGTACAAGTTTTCATCGGTGTCGTGTATGTCGTCTAAAGCAACCATAAATAGCAGATACAGTACGGGCTTCTATTGTTCAGAGTATTACTTTCCCCCTTCTCATGTACTAGACTAGTCTCTATGTTGTGTTTAGAGATGATTGTATCTGTATATTGATTAAGTACCTCATTTATATCATTCTTATGTAAGAAACTCTTGTACTAATTCCACCAGGTTTTAGGATTATCTTATATATCTTAGTGTATTATTTCATCTATTCTACATTATTTATTTCATTCTTTTTGTTATCTTTTAATAGCATTTAAGGACTACCGGATTGGTTTCCTATTTTTTAGTTATCATAGGCGCCATCATGATGTGATAAATTGGGTCATGACAAATATGCTCTACTTGTACTACATACACCATCTCTGAGTAAACTAAGTTACTAGTACGGAAGATATGTGTATGTAGTCCTGAGATACTAGAGATAAAGCACATGCATTCTTAGTGCTCTCTAATGTCTCCACATACTTCTTAGACTGGTGTGTATCTGTATCCCTATCTTTTGTACTAGACGCAGACTCGCCCCTTTCTTAAACTCCTTCTCACGAACACTAGAACACAATTTTTCTTTTACCTCATCGAATTAGAGTGGGATATAAGAGTATGGTCATGACATCTGTACAACCTTCATCTTAGGTATAATGTGAACAATAGCAGCTAGTGGGGCTTAAGGACTATACTGAGATGTTGGTTGTGGTGAAGGTTGAGAACATGGATAAATAGCAGCCCTATATATTATATCTATTTGAGTTTGGTGTTGGGTCTAGCCCAAAATTATAGGCAAACTATCAATAGATTACTCCACAGATCAACTCTGCTCAAGAGACTCATCTCTTAATATGTACTGTATGCCCTTATCAAGTTTTTATTTGGGTGTCATATTACCTATAAAGAGAATCTTCAATACTCAAATCACATTAATTGGAGAAGAAGAATATAAGGTACAATTGGTAGGACTAACCCACATGTTTAGCTCACGACTTAGGGATTGAACTCAAGATTTCTGGGGTGGACTCGTGTGTTAAGAAACCTACCTACGAATATAAACATGTCCCATAGGTTCAAGTCGTGAGTCTGGACTAGCTTCGTGTGTAGAATACCCTAATTTCTTAGTTTCAAAACCTCAGTTCTAAATGCTAAGAGTCCTATTCCTAACTGGTGGGTTCAATCTACAAGTTGTAAGTTTTTCTCATGGGTTCATACATAAGGGTCACTTAGTTTCTCTTAAAATTTCAATTCCAAATCAGCCAATATTTCCCTTTTATAGATTTATTCCAATCAATTTGATTGAAAGCAACAAAATTTAGTTCGATTTTACCTATTTCTAGTTTAATCAATTCATTATTTTTTTTGTATTAATCATTTTTATTAGTCAAAATATTGATGACTGAAGTTTTTCACCCAAAAATTCATCAACAAATTTTAGCAATGAGAGATCTTGAGCAAAAAAACTGAGAATAAGAAAGAACAAAGTTGTATTCAAGATTTAGGGGCTTTGTATCACACAAGAATATAGGTTGGGGGTAGAAGTTAGAATGTCATAAGCTGGAGGAGTTTAAATTTTATTGGGAGTAATTAATTCTAAGAAGTGGATCAGGTTTAGGTTTTTAATTTAGGGGAATAGCCAATTAGGGATGGGTTACATGGGCCCAATAAGTTATTAAATTAAAATTTAAAATTCCAATACAGTGGTGACCCATGACCCAACCCACAATAGATGAGTAAAACTCCGTATCATTGTTTTCAATTGTCAGTTAGATTCTTCAACCATATTTCTTTATGTATTTCTATGGCTCTAATAAAAAATTGTGGGTTGGACTCAACTTGTCGGTTGGAGTTGTGATTCAATGTTCTACATCTATTAATTAGGCTTACATTCGTATGACACCACCCATTACTCCTGGGTTGGAGTCATAAATATATTTTAAAGATGTCATTACCCTACTTGTCATTTCATTAATTTATGCATATTTTTTGTATTTTGAGCCTTCCCACAATGGCTACCCATTATTTATGACCTGCCAGAACCATCATTTTGGTCATTGGATAGTTCATCTAGGTTTTAGGCTCATTTTATTAGTTTGGAGCTTTTGCTACTTATCATTTTGGTCTTAGACCAACACTACTTGTAGATGACATTAGATGAGAATTCCAACAGCTCAATCTCCAGAACATTGATTTTAGGTTTGGAGCCCCTTGGTTCAGGTCTCAAAGATTACAAAATAATTTTGGGCTATTGGGCGGATTATGTTAAAAATGGAACTATTAGTTTGGGCCACATAATTAGTTAGAAAAATCTCTAATGAATGTTTTGATAGTTTCATTGAATCCAGAATGTAAAAATTTATTTGGTAGCATCATTTGTTTGCACGAATAGGGTTTTGAACCAATATTGACCACCTAGTCAGAGTTTATTCTGGTCTTAAAGATAATCTAATGCATTAGGTTGCTGATGCAACAACTTCAGTAATCATATGGCTTCTTATGAGGTATGTGCTTATGCAACATAGTGTAACTTAAGCGACCTTAACCAGTGCTAAAGGGCTACTTAGGTAACCTCTGTCCTCTATAGGGACATCACTCAAGCATTCTGGAAGTCGCTTAAGTGATACTCGACCATCTATTGTCTGATCACTTAAGAGATCGTGGAGCCTCTTAAGCAACTATAGCTTAAGGGATAGGATGACCACTTAAGAGACACCTGGTGGCCTTTTATCCCATTTTATCCACCCAATTCTCTACCATTTCTTCCACTATTTCACATTAAATTAAGTGTTTAATGTGTGAAAAAGGTGAAAAATCATCCATTAAAGATAACATATGCTAGCCTAACCCTTGTTGGTTATTTACTATTAATTTTCCCATAAATTTTTATCATAGTTCATGGTAAATCCTTAAAAATTAGGTTTTGAATTGCTAAAATTTAAGGATTTATTTAAGACACCATATTCTCTCTATTTGCACTTTATTATTTAGCATACACTGCTTAACCTTCGATAAACCTCGTGACAAATTTAATTTTGGATTTTATTTGTAGGCCCAGCGGCCTATTCTTGACCTGAATCTCAACATGACCTATAATATAGCAATATGGGTATCATTTTACTCCTAACAATATGTAGATTACTATTTTGGTAGTATGATGTCATTTTGAGATTATTGAGTGAAGGCAAATGATTTATGGGAGATTCAAAGATTGTGGTTTGACATTGAGGTAAAATTTTTGTAATTCGTAGATTTTCTGAATCGAAATGCTACACGGTGCTCATGACCCCGAAGGACCATAAGCTAACCCATGACTGATATCTGAACCTGTAAACTGCATAATATCATATAAAATATGCGGAAAAATGAACTGTAGGGCCATAAGGTTCAAGATTAATAAATATTTGAAAAATATGGTATATCAATACCAAAAAGGGACATAAATACTGAAGTCTGAACATCTAATCTGACATCTAGTCTGAAAGCCTCAAACTGAACTGAATAAGGAATTGATGGGACATGTCCCCAACTAACTCCAACTACTGAAATAAAGTGAAAACTTAAAAACAATGAAATCATCATGTCCTCGAAGGATAAGGACTCATGTCTAACTCTGACTACTGATCCTGGAATCTACTGCTGATTTGGAGCTCATGCATCTAAACCTATGGTGTAACATAAGAGAAAGAACCATAGCGCAAATGTGTCAGTACGTCTAAATATACTGAGTATACTTGTGAGGTAGGATAAATGCAAAGGATTATATGCATGGACAATACTGACTAATATGAATGTGAGAGTACATACATGCATACGTAACTGTAACTAAACTCGTGGAGATACGGAGTACTGAGTCTGAATATTGACAACATGAGTGTACTGATAATGATATTCTGAAAGACTGAGTTTACTGATATTAATATGTAAATCACTAATAAGTGATTGATTTGATACTGTATTACTGAATACTAGGAGACTGATACTATATTACTCATAAAGGAATGATTGTTTCTGACAGTTTGAATTATGAAGAACTAGTCTGATTGACTTTATCTAACAGTCCTGAAGCTAAGTACTGATAGCATGAGTTCTAATAACTTTTGTGATTGATAGAATAAGTAACTATATCTGACAGTCCATAAATAAGAAGGAAACTATCTGAGTTAAATTCTATTTCTAAGTTGACTGTATCTGACAATCCTGATATACTAAAATCTGAAGAACTATCTGAGTTTTCTACTGAGACTAGGTAGTTATAGCTGACAGTCCTAAATCTGTAACTAAAACTATGGGAATTATTTATCTAACCAACATGCCCTAAATAATCTATAATAGCTAAGCTGGTGTCCAATCTCTGCCTCGATTGGAGGGATGTCAATACCGCGCCACTGGTAAGGACAGCTGTGAGAACCCTATACTGGTAGGTACTCAATGAGAACGGTGGTAAACCTAAACTGGCTGGTTAAGCCACCTCATCAACCCTAATATGATGGGTTAAAATGTCTCAACCTACGTTGTCTACGTAGTTCTAGAACATAAGGATGACTACTAAGAATCACACCCTGAACTGGCGGGTGAGTTCCCATCCTTGGGTTCATTCGTTGCTAAATTCTACTTCCATCTGAAGGATACTGAACTGAATAACTAAACTGATTAGCTGAACTAATACTGATTAACTGGACTGATACTAGTGGTATTGTTTAGCAGAGCTAAACTAAGTTTACTGGATTCCAATAACTGATTAAATATACTGAGTTATGAGGACTAGTTGAGAGTACTGAAGTTACTGAGATTGACTATGCATACTGAGGTTGCTGAGGTTACTAAGCACTGAGGTTACTAAGATTACTATACTACTAAGATTACAGAGATTTTTGAGTTTTCCTGAGTCACATGACTGACAGAATTCAATAGATCATGGATTGACTGAGAGTATCATGAAAATATGACATGGATCTAGGCACAAAGTTATATTTTTTGGGTACAAGTACCCCCAGGACTCAATGGAAGGAAACTGACACAATTTTAATTTCTTAAGTACACGACCATCAATAAAAATCCATAATACATGAGTGGGGGATTTCATGATGTACATGGTCATCATAATATCTATCATGAATAGGAATGCTTATAATCAAGTCATAAATCTCATATTCTAATATCATGGGCATTCTGACAACATATAATCTTCATAGCACTCTCATGGAAACCATTCAAGCGTAATAGAATGGCAACATGTAACGTTTAGTTCATATTGTAATGATTTGTGGATATTACCCTTCATGTATTTATTCAACATCTAAAACATGGTAGGGAAAGCATGGATATATTTTGTGTACATATTTATATCTCCATTATCATACATGCTTTGTACCAAACAATAACAACAGATAATTTTCATGGAGATTCATATTGGAGTGTATGACTAACAAGAACTTGTTATTTAGATATCATGAAATTAAGTAAATATGAAGTTCTAACCTATTAGGAATTTTATCGAACACCTTGCATGCATTCTTTAAGGCATAGGTGGATTTCATACCTGCATTCTATCAATACATCTAAAGATTATATTTTTCAACAAACAACGTAACTTTCATGAGATATACAGTCACGATACTTTTATATAGCAAAACAAACAAGTATCAACATGGGTATGATCATATCACCACAATTAACCAAGCTTTTGTTTTTTAAAGATTGATTCTTGAACTCCATGGATGAAAGGAATCCGTGGCTGAACACTAAGCATACCTTGGAAAGGAGGTTCTTGATGATTGATGAAGGAATTTTCTTGAAATTTCATCTTTAAGCTTGATTGTGCAACCCTAGTTATTTTTTTCCTATGGTGCCCTTGGATGATGAGCTTTGAGATGTTAATAGGGTTGTAATGTGTTTAGAAGCTATATATTTTGTAGGGTTAAGTTTAGGGATGTGTAAGGAGTGTTAAAAGACTTAATTACTCTAAGAAAAACTCAAAATGGAGTGTTTTTGGCATTGGAACTGACTTAGGCGGCGCCTAACCAATAGCCTAAGTGTGGTTGGGCGGCGCCTAACCAATCGCCTATACTTACTGTCTCTCACAAAAATGGGCATAACTTTTTTCTTTAGTATTGGATTAAGGAAAAATTTGTATCATTGGAAAGATAATTCAATTATCTACAATTTTTTGGGTAGAAATATGTAGAAATACCATATTAACATCTAGTTATACTCGTTAAAAGATGACCCTTGCAAAATCGAACAATAAAACTTAATGGATTCAAAAACTCTTAGCTTGTATTACCTTAAGTGACTCTTATGAACATGCTTAATGTATCATAATCTATATTATTAATATGATACTCGTTGTAAGTCATGCACTAAAATGGTACTCACAGGATAGGAGGTTTCATACGTAGGAAAAATGGTTCATCTCATAGCTTAGAAACATACGGGGTATTACAATATCTCCCCCTTACGAACATTCGTCCTAGAATTGAAATTACCTGAAGTGGTAGAGATGATAAGATGAAGTACGTATAAGACATACACTACTGAAACATGGGTTCATGATTAGCATGACTGAAAGCTGAGTACAACATACTGAACATGCATATCTGATGCATAGGAAGCTGATTCATGAATATAAGTCTGAGGATTCTATTAAAGTAAGTCTTCTCAAAATGAGAATTCATATCTGATGCACAACTGAAAGACTGAATCCATGAATATCTGATCCATGATTATATGACTGACATAATATGTGAATGCATGACTGAAAGTACTAATGGGCTGATCAAACATATCTGATGCGTGAATTCATAACTAAACTTACTCATGAACATGCAATGGTAAAGGTATCAAGTTTGGACAGAAAAATAAGTATGGAACTGAATACCAAGTTTTCTACTGAAATATTAACATGAGAACTAGTAAGTTAAAGGAAAACTATTACATTGAACTGATAATACTGATAAGTTTGAGATTAATTACTCCATATGCATGATCGGAAACATGAGAACATAACTAAGTCTAGGATGTGGTAGATATAATGAATATCATGATCTGAACTAAATCTTGAAAACATGGCATACGACTGAAATTGGAGTTCGAGGGTTAACTTATGAGTACCCCTTCTCCAAACTGAATTCATCAAAAGAAAATAGAGCAGCATGTTTATGTTGTAAAATTTTAGGGCTATGATGTATCTCCCCCTTGGGACATTATATCCCTTAAAGAATAATGACTTGGATGAGCTACTGAGGGAAATTGAGGTGATGCAAAAGACACCTAGGAAATGAGTCATCACGGAATAGCTAGGATCTGAAACTAAGACATAATACATGAACTGAGCTGAACACGAGTGCATAAATACACTAATTTATCTAATTAACTAAATAACTGATATCTGAATATTGGATCTGCAAAGCTAAACTGTACTTAGTCTGAATAGATAGGCTGAGATTTTTGAGTTTTATGCCTAGGAGATAAGGACTAACTGAGTAGAATGAGGTATCTGAGAATGGATTCGTGAAGTCTGTATTATTTTTGAGTATTAGACCAAGCGTATGACATGGCTCTGATGTATTCTATAAATTGGGGTACTGAAACACTGATAACTGAGTACTGACAACCAGAATGCTATGGTCAAGCATGTCTGAAACTGTTCTGAGTTTAAAATCTGGTTACTGAACTGAAGATGACATTATAACTAAGCCTATAGATAGTACAAAAATACTGAATTCAAGGACAGAACACTAATCACTGAGTGCTAGATACTGAAACAATAATTGAGTTGGCAACTGAGTTTTTGATGGCTACATGCTGGGGAATGACATAAGTCAAGGATCTAAATGTACACTTACACTGTTTACTTTCCCAACTTCTAAATATGACCCCTTTCTATACGTTTACTTGCATATTTATCATGACATTCAAGCCTATCTTCACAAATACACCCTCGTGCAAAGTAAGCATGCAACAATCTTCTCTTATCTAAACAACTGCTCATCACTACACTTTTCCATAAGGAGAGCTAACTGGAGGAGTAAATCAGGTTGACTTGAAACATGAATATATAAAAACTACACTTGACACATGACTGAAAATTGAGGAATAAAATATCAATAGTTTTGATTTACCAATAAGTTCTGAACTGAGGATATACATGACATAGTCTAAATGTATCTGATATGTAGGGGTATAGAATGAGTCATGGAAGCTAAGTATACTGGAAAGCATGATATGCTTACATGATTCATGAGCTTAATGACCTGAGTCTAGAGTTTTTGTACTCGTGGGATATAATTCTTAATACTGAGAGAGCTAGAACTGAACCCCTTATAATGGGAACTGAAGGTGTACATGATCCCATGGAAAGTGCGTGAAAGTAGATTATGCTCATGGAACATGACTCGTACTGCAGAGTAAAAGGGACTCCTTATGCTGGAAATTAAATTCATACATGATTATACTTCGTGACCATAGAGTTGGTATGCATTGCCTGGGTCGGTTTCGTGATAGCTGAACTGAAAAACTCTGCACTTAGATAAGAATGGTTCTGGAATGGTTCTGGAATTGTATTCCCTTACTACTTTCTATACATACTGGCTCTACTGCTTAAATCTGAGGGCCTAGCTTAGGTATTTGATCTACCATCACATACCTACATTATGTTCAACACCTGTCTGTCTTACTAAACACATCATCTAATTATGTTTCCTCGTATACTGCTAATATCACATTCACACCTTCATGCTTAATTTTGAGTCAACAAACTTAAGTGTTTAGCTCGTACTGTTCAAGCCTACTGATCTAATCCCCTTGAATACATAATTGATCAAATAGAATTATACTATCCCAACTCTACTGTTGCAAAACTTCTGGGTTCACGAATGAGTTCTCATGATCATGAATAAAATTTGTATGACCATGAAACAATAATGAACTGATGGAATACTGTTTGAGTTTGTTGCTAATCTCATAACTGACCGTAGGGACTTTCTAAGAAAGACTTTTCTTTAGGACATTTAACTTCACTATTTCTATTACCTTGAAAATAAGGAAAAGTAAACATGAGGGGTGCATGATTTGAATCTACATGGTTTCCTTAAATAAACTTGCCATCGCACGATCTTGAGACATAAAAGAAGGGAAACTGTTCCTAAAACATCTCATAGCCTCTTGTACATAAGTCTGGTGCACAACATGCCCATGTACAATACTCTACTTGATGCAACTTTCAGACTTCCTAGGATACTGTTGAACCTTAGGCTCTGATACCAAGTTTGTAACACCCCGATTTTTTGAATCAAAATGCTACACGGTGCTTAAGACCCCGAAAGACCACAAGCTAACCCATGTCTGATATCTGTACTTGTAAGTTGCATAACATCTCATAAAATATGTGGTAACATAAACTGTAACGCCATAAGGTTCAACAAAAATAAATATTTGAAAAATATGGTATATCAATCGAAAAGGAACATAAATACTAAAGTCTGAACATCTAATCTGACATCTAGTTTGAAAGCCTCTAACTGAACTGAATAAGGAGTTCATAGGACATGTCCCCAACTAAATTCAACTACTAAAATAAAGTAAAAACTGAAATAGAAATGAAATCATCATGTCCGCGAAGGATGAGGACTCACGTCTAAATCTGATTGTAGATCCTAGATTCTACTACTAATTTGGAGCTAATGACTCATAACTTATGGTGTAACATAAGAGAAAGCACCATAGCGCAAATGCATCAGTACGTCTGAATGTACTGAGTATACATGTGAGGTAGGCTAAATACAAAGGGTTATATGCATAGACAATACTGATTGATATGAACGTGAGAGTACATATATGCATACATAACTGTTACTGAACTCATGGAAATATGGAGTACTGAGTCTGAATACTGACAACATCAGTGTACTTATAATGAGATTCTTAAAGACTGAGTTTAATGATATTGATTTGTAAATCACTAATAAGTGATGGATCTGATATTGTATTACTGAATACTGGGAGACTGATACTATATTACTGATAAAGGAATGATTGTTTCTGATAGTTTGAATTATGAAGAACTGGTTTGATTGACTGTATCTGACTGTCTTGAAGTAGAGTACTGATAGCATAATTTCTGATAACTTTTTTGATTGATAGCATAAGTGACTGTACCTGACAGTCCATAAATCTAAAGGAAACTATCTAATTTTAATTCTATTTCTTAGTTGACTATATCTGATAGTCCTGATATACTGAAATCCAAAGAACTATCAAAGTTCTTTACTGAGATTAGGTAGCTATAGCTGACAGTCCTAAATCTATAACTAAAACTGTGGGAAGTAGCTATCTAATCGATATGCCCCAAATACTCTATAATAGCTAAGTTGGGGTCCAATCTCTGCCCCAACTGGAGGGGTGTCAATATTGTGCCACTGGTAAGGATAGCAGTGAGAACCCTATACGAGAAAGTACTCAATGAGAATGTTGGAAACCCTAAACTGATGGGTTAAGCCACCTCATCAATCCTAATTTGATAGGTTAAGATGTCTCAACCTATGCTGGCTACGTAGTTCTAGAACATAAGGATGACTACTAAGAATCACATCCTGAACTGGAGGGTGAGTTCCCATCCTTGGGTTCACTCGGTGCTAACTTCTGCTCTTATCTGAAGGACACTGAATCGAATAACTAAGTTGAACTGAATAACTGAACTGAACTGATTAGCTGAACTGCTACTTATTAACTGGACTGATACTAGTGGTATTGTTTAGCACAGCTAAACTAAGTTTACTAGATTCCAATGACTGATGAAATGTACTATGTTCTGAGTATTGGTTGAGAGTACTAAAGTTACTAAGATTGACTATGAATACTGAGGTTGGTGAGGTTACTGATCACTAAGATTATTGAGATTACTGGGCTACTAAGATTACTGAGATTTCTGAGTTTTCCTTAGTCACATGACTGACTGAATTCTATAGATCATGGCTTGACTAAGAGTATCATGACTACATGACATGGATCTAGGGACATATCTATATTTTTTGGGTACAAGTACCCCCAGGACTCGATGGAAGGAAACTGACACAACTTTAATTTCTTGAGTACACGACCATCAATAAAAACCCATAATACATGAGTGGGGGATTTCATGAAGCACATGGTCATCATAATATCTATCATGAATAGGAATTCTTATAATCAAGTCATAAATCTCATTATATAATATCATGGGTATTCTGACAACCTATACGATTCATAGCAATGGCATGGAAACCATTGAAGCGTAAGGGAATGGCAACATGTAACATTTAGTTCATACTGTAATAATTTGGGGATATTATTCTTCATGTATTTATTCAATTTCTCAAACATGGTAGGGAAACAATGAATATATTTTGTGTAAATATTTATATCTCCATTATCATACATGCTTTATACCACAACAATAACAACACATAATTTGCATGGAAATTCATATTGGAGTGCATGACTAACATGAACTTGTTATTTAGATATCATGAAATCATGTAAATATGAAGTTCTGACATACTAGGCATTTTATCGAACACCTTGCATGTATTTTTTAAGGCATAGGTCGATTTCATACTTGCATTCTATGAATCTATCTAAAGATCATGTTTTTCAACTAACAACATAACTTTGATGAGATATACAGTCACAATACTATTATATAGCAAAACAAACAAGCATCAACATGGGTATGATATATCACCACAATCAACCAAGCTTTTGTATTTTAAAGGTTGATTCTTGAACTTCATTAACGAAAAGAATTCGTGGATTAACACTATGCATAACTTGGAAGGGAGGTTATTGATGATTGAGGGAGCAATTTCCTTGAAATTTTATCTTGAAGCTTGACTGTGCAACCCTTGTTGTTTTTCTCCTATGGTGCTCTTGTATGATGAGCTTTTAGATGTTAATAGGGTTGTAATGTGTTTAGAAGCTATATGTTTCGTAGGGTTAAGTTTAGGGACGTGTAAGGAGTGTTAAAAGACTTAATTACCCTCAAAATACTTCAAAACAGAACTTTTTTGGCATTGGAACTGAATTAGGTGGCGCCTAACCAGTCGCCTATCCTTACTGTCTCTCACGAAAATGTGGATAACTTTTTGTTCAGGTATTGGATTAAGGCAAAATTAGTATCATTCGAAATCTAATTGAATTATCTACAATTTTTTGGGTAGAAATATGTAGAAATACCATATTAAAATCGAGTTATACTCATTCAAAGATGATCCTTACAAAATCGAACACTAAAACTTGATGGATTCAAAAAATCTTGGTTTATTTTACCTTAAGGGACTCACATGAACATGCTTAATGTATCATAAGCTATCTTACCACTAGGATACTCATTGTAATTCATGTACTAAAACGCTACTCATAGTATATGAGGTTTCATACGTAGGAAAAATGGTTCGTCTCATAGCTTAGAAACATACGGGGTATTACACTTTTGTATACTCTTCTTTATGAGATAGTGTATTATATGTATTGGATTTTAGTTAAAGATGTTGGATGTGATTGTGGGTAAAACATCGTAACTTCCTCCAAATTATGAGTCTAGTAATTAAATGGGTGTAACAACCCTTAGGTGAAATACTTATTATTCTCCGAGAATTGCATTACCCTAGGTTTCTATCATGTATACATAGTCGAAGATAATAACCCTTTAGTATGAGGTTTACTACTTTACATGGAGGAATACTATTATTTCCCAAATTATGATATGACATTGCCGATTATGAATTGTTGGGCCTAAGGTTTTAATTATGAGATTAGTTCGATTCTAAAGTGATTTATCCTTGTAAGGTATATGACAGTAGTCTATTGATGTTTTGATTCTTATCTCTGTACTATTTTTATACTGGTGATGACACTCATAGATTAAGTACTTTCATACTCACTAAAAATAAAATTATATAATTCCTACAAAAAATATGTTTTTAGTATTATTTCTTAAAAGTGGATTTATTCATATTTTCACTTTAAAATGGATTATTTCATAATGGGAAATGTACCATTTGAATGAATGATTTATGATTGAGACTAAAATTAAGGTTTTAAAGATTTGACATAATTTTTGGACTCGATCCACAATGGTGAAAAATGTAAATTGATATTCTCATATTGATGAGTAGATAGTTTTTTTGATAGCTTCGAATCTTGAAGAGGCTTCTCGGAAGGAAAAAGCAAAGGTTTAGCAATTCGTGAGCTTTCTTTGGCATCGAGGTAGGCTAGGTTTAACCCTTGTAAGATTGATCTAATTCATAGTATATTTAAGATAATGTGTTGGACTGGGATAGGTATTAGGTTTTGGTTTGATGAATTTAAGGACATGGGGTTAGTTGGGCCGTTTGGGATATTTCAACATCGTAAGCTTGAATCCATTAGTTTGTTCCTTTATGCTTTAGGTGGATTGGAATTTATCCTCATTTTGAGTATGAGAATGACTTATGTTACACAAATTAGGCATAGTGAACCTAGTTACTCATGTTTTAGGAAAACCTTCTATCTTAGAGCTAATTAAGGCTTGTTAGACATCTAAAAGTGAAATTAGATACCTTAAGCCTAGTTTGGGTAGAATTTTCCCTAAATTTGAATTTGAGGATTAGAGTTGACTCTTAACCCGCCTTAGGCCATGACTTATGTTAGATTTTGTGAATGTTTATGCCTATTAGTTACTTGAAAATGGGTATTGAGGTAATCGTAAGAAACCATAGTACTTGATGATATTGTTTGTATATGTGAAAAATAATTGTATCATTATTTGTGCTACTGTGATGATTATGTTATTATAACAAGTTCAATTTCCTGTGTTGATGATATTATTATCGGTTCAATTTCTAGTCTTGATGATATTTATAGTTGGTTCAATTATGAGTCTTGATGATATTTATGACCGGTTAAATTCTGAGTGGTGGTGATAATATGACTAGTTCAATTTTGAGTCCTGATGATATTTATGATCTATTCAATATTGAGTCTTAATTATATTTATGACCGGTTTGATTGCGAGTACTGATTATTTTTTCCTGGTTCCACTCTAGATAATGATTATAAATATTTGATTTTGTAATATAGTATTAAATATGGTGTTAGACAATATTATGATGGATAATGATAGAGGATGCCTAGTTGGTAAAAGGATGAATAAAGCATGTATGGTGTCTACAAAATGAATAATGCGAGTGATTAGAGAAAATTAATGAATAACTAGTGGATTATGGAATATTTTGGTAAATTGCTAAGAGATAGGATAATGCCAAATGATGTTGAATTATGAAATGATGGTTGAATTATGGCGACGGTTAGTTTAAATGACTCATACAAAAATTATGGTATCCTGGTGTTTGCTCTCCAGTCGTATGGAAGGATGTTATATGTTATTTACTTTTTTCTGTACAAATTGGTGTATGGGAGCTAATTTTTTAATTATCTTTGCTCATGCTTGATCTCTTTATGTTATGTTATCATTATTATTGCAGTTTAGCTACTAATTATGTATAGTGATGATAGATGATTCAGTTTCAATCTAGACCTTGACATAACTATAATTATCTTGGGTTATATCATATTTAGATCATAACTTTGCTCAGTCATCCAATGATGCTTACTGAGTACCCGTTGTTTTGGTACTCATACTACCCTTTTGTACTTATTGGTGTAGATCTGAGTACTAGTTGTTTCCATTGACCATTGTTCGTCCAAAGTTGATCTTTTGGTGATAGGGTGAGCTATTGTTGTTTGTAGAACCCCATTTCCTCGTATCCTATTTTTATTTAGTCTTTTGTACCGAGATAGATGTATTGACTATGTTTTAAGACTTTAGGTTGTATTATTGACATTAGGTGCTTTTGTACTTTCTATACCTAGTCATGTGGTTGGTATTTTTGTGTTGACTATTTATCTATTTCAGAAATCAATCTTTATTTGTAACTTGTGTTCTTTCCATTTAGCCTATATTGTCATTCCCTACCGAATTAATCGATTGTGTTATCTCCAGGTTGTGATATTGGCTTACCTACTGGTAGGATTTATTAGGTGCCATCATTACACGTAATTCTGGTTGTGACGTCATAGTTTGTAGACATTTTGATGCTCAGCATTATAATGTTTAGTTGATGTGATGACATGGATAGTTTGTTACATTCATTCTCACTAAAAATAAATGGTATGGTTCCAACTATAAATGCGGTTTCAATGCTATTTTCCTAAAATGGGATTATTCATTTTTTCACTTCAAAATGTTTCTTTCATAACAAAAATCAGTCAACCTTAATGAAGGATTTAGGAGCCTTCAGACTAAAAATGATGTTTCAAAGATTTGACCAAGACAGATTTTGGTCAATGTTTTTACTACAACTATTTACTTCAGTCAAGAGTGTCTCTGACCCTTTCTCCATTTTATGAAGATTTAGTTCCAAAGTTTACCGATGGGTAATAGATTTATGGACTTATAATATTCTAGCCATGGATAGAGTCTGAGTATTAAAATATTTACATATAGACATCTTAGGTACTGGATGGAGTAGAAAAAGATGGTGATGGTTAGTGGAAATCCTAGATTAGGTTAAGATCAGTGTATATGGGTACTCCTAAACACCCTAAGGGCCCTTTATTCGAGAATCATCGTACCGAAGAAGAGAGGTCACCGTAGGTCATTCATGATTGAGGCGTCATGCTGGAGTAGGTGTATATATTGGGTTACATGATCGTACATGTTTTGGTTATAGTAGTATCGATTATACTCTACATTCATTCTTGCATGTTCATTGCCTACCACTAGTATGCACAAATATCTATTAGCCTTATGATAGTTGCATATGTATAGGTGATGAGTATTGCTTGTGGTGTGTTGCATGTCGATTGGACCTTCTGGGTTATGGAACTTGATTTATGTATTGTATGTCTGGGATAGCCAATTACTAGATTGTGTTATTATTATGGTTAGATCGTGACAAGCTGATTACTGGACTGGTAGTGAGATTCGAGATATGATTCGGCTTCATTTCTTTACGGTTTCTTATTTATGGATAACGAACTCATGTTTAGACATATTCATTAGTGTAACACCCCTTATTTCCCTACCATAATTTATGTCCCAATAGATGAGTATTCGCATATGAAATTTTTCAAACACTCATTTTTTTCAGTTTAGAGCCTGCCATTTCGTAGGAAATTGAATTAACATTCCAATGATATAAAATTCAAAAAAATTAGATAACCGAGAAAGAAGTTATGACAATTTTAAGTTTCAGTTGCAAAAAAGCATCATTTTAATCATTAACGCATCGCGGGGAGAGTCAAAATAGAAATTCTCAATTTCAAGTGAGCTATTGCAATTTTGGCGGGTCACGCCATAGGTTAATTTGGCTTTTTCCAGTGTTGCAGTGCGATGCCACCACATTTCAGAGAACTTCCAGGTCCCAATCAGTGAAGGACTACTATTTCCCAGCATCACACAATAGACGAGTTTCCCAGTTGTCATTCTCTAGTGACGGTGCGATAGCGCCGCATCGCGCAAGGGGCCCAAATCAGAAAATTTTCATCAAAATCTAATATTTCTTCCAGGGTTAAAACAGTCTTATCCAATTTTTTTAATCTTCCCAGATGGAATAGTTAAGCCGTAAAAATGTTTTAAAAGTTCATTCTTTATTAATTTGCCCCAAAATTCAAGAGCTTTCTCTCTAAATTACAAACCCTAGCTCTCAAGAAAGCAAGAGCAATTTTAAGAATGCACCCAAGAACTTAAAGAAATTCGTCTGTTACGGTATGTTAGATGTTCATCCACGAATTTCATTCAACCATGGAGCTCAAGTAACCCTTTTAATTATAAAGTTATGATCATTTTGAGTTATTTGATTTCAAATCTTGATTTCATCCATTAATCTCCATGAACTTTTATTTAGTACCATGTTTAAATGGAGTTATTGTTGTTATTCGATTCCTCATATTTTAGTGCTATCATTTATTTAATTAAATAATGACATAGTGTTTTCCATGATAATTTCATGTTAATTATGCTGGTCCTTAAGTAATTTTATGATTATTTTAAACCATAAACTATAAGCGTTTGATAAAATGCCTACAAAAGAAATTGATTTAATAAGAGTCTTCATGCTATGTCCTTCAATGCTTTAGTGTTATCTACTACTATTGTTTTGATTCCTAGGGGTATTGAATACCCGAAACCGTAGATGTTTACATAATGTTGTCTCAGTATCTTCCGAATAACTTAAGATTATTGCTTGAGCATTATCAGAATAGTCAGTTAAATTTAGAATAGTCGACCGTTTTAGTGTCATTTAGTTGGAACTAGGATTTACCACCAAGAGAGGGTAGGGATAGTGGCTTCCCTGTCAGTTAGGCAGATTCATTAGTAGCAGTCCTTATACTCCAAAACTACGTACCCAGCGTAAGATATGTATAGTCAACCGTCAGATTAGGCTTGACAATCTTGCATGGGTCACCCATTAGTTCAAGCTTGACACCCTTAGTCCTTCGGACATTATATCAATTTAGTGGATCCACACAACCAACGTTAGTACATATGGAACGATATTAACACCCACCCAAATAGGGTTACATGTTTGACATCGATTATCTTAAATTGGGGAATATTAGTTAGATGATACCTCTCACATTCTTAGATACAACCTCAATAATAGTTCCAGTTCAGCTCTTCAGTCTTAGTATTGATTTCCCAAAGCATACAAATTTAAGTTAGTTTCAGTATTTCAATTGCAAATTTCATCCAGTTCATGTCATATGTTTGGTCATGCATCCTCAGTGTCTATAGATTTTCTTGTACTTTTATTATTGTACGAACTTTTATGCATGTTTAGTAGCTACAAATTTCATGTTCTCTATTAAGTATTCCATGCTTTACATGTATATTTAGATAGATCATTACTCATATTGATGAAAATTTGCATGTTAGCCAACCTCATTTAGCATACTAGTACATTCAAAGTACTGATATCATACATTTCCTTTGTACTATGATGTCTTATATCATAGGTATTGACGCTCAGTTCTCGGATCGCTCTTAAACCCTCAAATTCTCAGAAATACAGTAGTAGTGGTGAGTCCTCATCACCTGAGCACAAACTATCTTATTTCATATCTTTATTTCAGCTTTTCATAAAGTTAATTAGGGGCTTGTCCCATCAACTTTATGTCAGTCAGTCCTAGAGGATTTTTAGACATTACAGTCAGTTAGTTGTTTAGTTTATCAGTACTTTATCATATTTTCGTAGTCATTTTCCTAGATCTATATGTCAGTTTTAATTCATATATTTAAAACCCTATGGCACTTCAATTATTCTTCAAAAATTCATGATTATATTATAAGTGCTCACAGCAGGTAACAGCTGAAGGGTAAGCTTATGGTCTTTTGGGACCGTAACCACTGTGTAATGACTAGGGGGTGATCAAGGGTCATTATAAACTTAGTATCAGAGGCTATGGTTGTAAGGTATCCTAGGAAGTTTGAAAGCCGCGTGGAGTAGAGTCTTGTGAATGGGTGTGTAGTGTGAAAAAAATATGGATAGTGGTTACAAGGTGTTTAGGAAAAAGTTTCCCTTCTTTTAGTATTCTCTATATAATCCACTTCTTTCTTTCATTTACTGAATATGCAGCCCATGAAATATGGAAGAAGAACAGGAACTCAGTCAGCCCCTCAGCCCATCCAGGTGGATCCTCTGGACGAGCACGTCTCTCACACAGTATTTAGTGATGCGTTCACTTCTATAGTAACTCCATAGTAGAATAGAATGAATGGCTAACTGTTGTTTCGGCAAACCCAATGGCCAATACTGCTGTAACCAGAATTTGGGATTTCACTCGGATGAATTCTCCCATTTTTGTGGGATCCACAGGAATTCTAAGATATGTTTCAGAAGGTCACAGATGCTATAGGAGTAAAGTCTAGTCAGAGTACCGAGTTGGTTGTGTATCAAGTACAGGATATAGCCCATAATTTGTTTAAGTAGTGGACAATTTATAGAGGTGTTGATGCAGGGCCTGTATAATGGGAAGAGTTCGCCACAACTTTCTTGGACAAATTCTTTCCACTGGAGTTGAGAGAGGCAAAAGTGTTAGATTTAATTTATTTGAGGCAAGAAAATATGAGTGTGAGGGAGTATTCTCTCAAGTTCACTTAGTTAGCTAGATATGTTGCTTATGCGGTGGCTGCCAGTAGGTCTAAGATGAGTAAGTTTGTGTTTCACGTGTATGATAGTATGATGAAGGAGTGTAGGACCACAATGCTTATTAATGAGTAGGACTTTTCTAGGCTGATGGCCCATGCTCAACAGATTGAGGAGCAAACAATTAAGGAGAGGGGGAGCGGAAACAAGAGAGCTAAAATGGGTAGTTTTAATTTTAATCAACCGAAGTCAGAAGGTGGTAACCGTTCTCAGTTTCATTAGAGGTCGTTAGCCCCAGTACCTTCTTCATCTAGTGTCCCAGTAACCAAATTCAAAAATGAAAATAGGGATAAGGCACAAGGATCTAGGTCCCATGTCAGTATTAACAGTGCTCATACCAATCTTTTATGTCAAAAAGGCAGCAGTTACCATCAGGGTGAGTGTAGAGTGGGTAGTGATGTATGCTTCGAGCATAAAAAGCCAGGCGATCAGATTTGAGAGTGTTGGGTAGTTTCTCAAAAGGGAAAGAACAAGTGCCAACAAGGCCAGTCCCATCAGTATATAGTTCCATCAGGCCTCCCAACTCAACATGGTGTCGCTTCTAGTGCTACAAGTAGTCCATATCCAAAGATATTATATGCTCTTCAGTCCCACCAAGATCAGGAAAATTCTTCTGACATAGTTAATGGTATGTTGCAGGTCTTTCACTTACAAGTTTATGCTTTAATAGAATTTGGAGCTTCTCTTTCTTCTATAACTCCATTAATATCTATTAATTTCAGAGTCATTCCTGAAAGTCTACCAGAGCCATTTTAAGTGTCTGCCCCAATAGGTGTTTATATTATAGCTAGGCTGGTATATAAGAACTGTCCGATCATAATATCTCAAAAAGTTACCTCAGTTGATTATGTGGAGTTAGAGATGAGAAATTTTGAGGTCATACTCGGGATGGATTGGATCCTATCATGTTATACCTCAGTTGATTAAACAAACAAAATAGTTCATTCTCAGTTTCCAAATGAACCAGTCATTGAATGCATGGGTAGTACTACAACTCTTAGGGGTCCGTTGATTTCGTACCTTAGAGTCTGAAAGATGATATCGAAGAGGTGTATTTACCATCTTCTTTGATTCAAAGACTCTAACTAAAAAACTTCTACTCTTTAGTCAATCCCTGTAGTAAAAGAATTCTTAGATGTGTTTCCAGAAGATCTTTCCTGAATTCCTCCCGAAAGAAAAATGGACTTTGAAATAGACCTTCTCCCAAATACTCATCGTATATCTATTCCTCCATACAGAATGGCTCCTTCTAAACTCAAATAATTAAATAATCTCCTAGATATAGGATTTATCAGGCCAAACATCTCTCTGTGGGGGGCAACTATTCTATTCGTGCATAAGAAATATGGTTCTCTCAGAATATGCATAGACTACTATCAGTTGAACAAGGTACAATCACAAAAAAATATCGAATTCCTAAAATCGATGATTTGTTCGGCCAATTTTAAGGTGCCAATTACTTTTCCAAGATAGACCTCACATCAGGCTATCATCAACTTAGAGTCAGAGAATGTGATATTCCAAAAATAGCTTCCCAAACATTGTAAGGTCACTTCAAATTTCTAGTCATGTTTCTGGTCTCACCAATTCCCCAGCAGCCTTCATTGACTTGATGAACTGAGTTTTTAAGAAGTAGTTCGACATGCTTATCATAGTTTTCATTGATGAGATCCTTTTTTACTCCTGTAGCAAAAATAAGCATGCAAGCCCCCTCATAATAGTGCTTTAGACTCTTAGAGCTTATTAGTTGTTCAGTAAGTTCAGTAAGTGTGAATTATTGCTATGATCAGAAGCTTTCCCTGGCCATATTATTTTTTGATATAGCATTAGAGTGGATCCTCAAAAGACCAAAGCGGTGAGAAACTGGCCTAGACCAATCTCTCCATTAGATATCAGGAGTTTCTTTGGTTTAGTAAGCAACTACCGATAGTTTGTTAAAGTTTTTTCTCCTAATTCATCCCCCATGTCCCGATTAACTTAGAAGAAAGTTAAGTTTCAGTGGTCATATTCATGCGTGAACAATTTTCAGAAGTTGAAGACTAGATGGTTCAGATGGTTTTGTCATGTACTGTGATTCATCCAGAGTAGGTTTGGGTTGTATCCTTCTACAGAGGGGTAAGGTTGTATCTTATGCCTCTAGACAACATAAGCCTTATGAGAAGAATTATCCGACTCATGATCTTGAGCTAGCAGCAGTAGTATTCACCTTAAATATTTTAAGGCATTACTTGTATGGGGTGTATGTGGATATGTTCAAAGATCACAAAAGCCTTCAGTATGTGTTCATTTATAAAGATTTGAATTTGTGTCAGAGAAGATAGTTACAACTTTTGAAGGATTATGGAATGGGCATTTTGTATCATCCGAGCGTAATACCCCAAAAATCCAAAGCAATATTAGCTCCATGTTTCAGGATCATTCATAGTATATCATGGTTCTTTTATAGTTATATGAGTAATTGAGATGTATATTAAGGCTTCAAATAACTCCTAGCTATTGGATGAATCAAAACGTTCCTTACCGATTGTATTATAAAGAAGGGTATTGCTATAGTCAACTTCAAATGAGCATATCTCTTGTTATACTATGAATTTTTTATCACATAATCAACAAACATATCGATAATTGAATTATCTTTTCAACGATTTCAATTTCGCAAAAATTCAATATTGGAGCAAAAAGGCATACCCATTTTACTCTGGCATATCGCCTAGCAAATGAGTGAAGACATGAGCTGACGACTTATCACAAGTCTAACGGCTCATCAGCCCATGTCGTTAGGCTGAGAAAAAATCCCAAAAATTCCTGCTCCCAGGTAACGACCTGGGCTGACGAGCTATCACAGATCAGACGGCTTATCAACCTTGGTCGTCAGCTGATAATTTTAGGAACTGGGAGGTGAATTTGTAAGGGTATTTTGGTCTTTTCCCCTCACTCTAAACATAATATTAAAGCCCTAAGAAGGATATTATCCCATTATTTTATAATTCACCTCAAGAAGAAGAATATTCTCTCCCAAAGGGGTTAAACCCTAGTCAAGAAAAATCAACAACAAGCCTAAGATTTTATTCAAGAACCGTCAAAAAACATTAGATCTCTTTCAAGATCAAGCTTTAAGGTATGTGTAGTGTTTTTCCATGGATCCTTTTCATCCATAGAGCTCAATAATCACGTTTTAAATAATAAATTGTTATTATCTTATTGTGGTATTATTATGTCCATATTGATTGTTGTTATTTGGATTTCAAGGTAGTATCTTAATGTATTTTCATGACATATGTGTGAATGTTAGATGAAATCCATAACTTTAGGTGACTTAGATTGTTAAATTGATAAGTACAACTATGCCCAAAGTTGTGCATGTAAGATGTTCAATAAAATGTCTAGAATGATAAAAACCATGTTTTCATGACTCAATAGTTCTTACATGACAATTCCATGCTATATCCCTTATGATTCAATATGAATTCCATGCTATTATTGTGTATTGATTGTTGTGATGTGGAATGCCTATGACCTTGAAGTTATGAAATTATTTACATGCTATATCCATTCCCTTCCTTGTATGACATGTTGAGGACCATGTGTTGTATGAAATCCCCTATTTATTATATTATGAATTATGGATTTTATTCCTATGAAGAAGTGTCATGTGTGTTAGTTTCATTCTATTGAGTCCTAGGGGTACTTGCTTATGACAATTTATTTGTGTGCCTTGAGCCATGTCATGTTTCACGATACTCTCAGTCAAGCTATGATCCATAGAACTCTGTCAACCATGTGACTTAGGAAATCTTTGTAAACTTAGTAGTTCAGTAATCTCAGTGATTTCAGTATTCCAAGTAAAATCATAGTAACTACAATACTCTCATTCAGTTCTCATACATTACTACATTCTGTCAGTTAACGAAACTCAGTAAACTCTGTTTAGCTACGCTAAACAATGCCACTTGTATCAGTTCAGCAAATCAGTTCAGTCAGCTAATCAGTTCAGTTTGGATAATCTGTTAAGCTCAATTAATTAGTTTAGTGTCTTTCAGATGGGAGTAGGATTCAGCACCTAGCAAACCTAGGTATTGGTACTAGCCTGGTATAATAAGACTGAGATCCCTAGAAATATTCCCTAAGTTCTAGAACTATGTAGCTAATGTAGGTATGAGATGTCACCTATTAGATAGGACTGACATACTTAGGGATCACCATTTAGCACATTTAAATGTATAGGACTGATCACATGGGTAACCCACTAGATTAGGACTAACTCCACAATAGTTGTCTTTACCAGTGGCACGGTACTAAAACCCTTCAAACTGAGGTTACAAGTTGGACCATAGACTATCTATAAAGGGGCATGTCGGTTATATGAATACCTCCCATAATTTCAGTTATAGATACAGGATTGTCAGATAGAATCAACTAAGCTCAGTAGTACAGATTTAGGACTATCAAATATAGTCAATCCTTATCATTATAAATAGACTTCGAGATCACCCATTAGATAGGACTGATCTCAACTATAATAAATCAGTATCAACATAATCAGATTCAGAGATTACCCGCTAGGTAAGACTAATCTCAGACTAAATCAAATTATCTTTATTTTCAATATTATCAGATTCAGTGATCACCCGCTAGATAGGAATAATTTCATATTTAGTTACTCAGATATAGTATGGAACTCAACTAGTTCTATCAGATATAGGACTGTCAGATACAGTCACTCATGTTATTAGTTATGTCAGTTATCAGAACTCATGTTATCACTATTCAGCTTCAGGACTGTCAGATATTGTGAATAAGACCAGTTCTTTATAAACAAAAATGTTAGAAACAATTATTCGTGTATCAGTAGCATTGTATCAGTCCCTTAGTATACAGTAATATAGTATCACTCTTTCTCACTTATCAGTGAATCAGATATCAATATCAGTAAACTCAGTATTTAGGACTCGATATTCAGTCCTATGACGATGTCAGTTATAGTTACGTATGCATGCATGTATTCTCACATTCATGTTAGTTAGTAAATTAGTATTATTCATGCATCTGAATCCCATTGTATTCATCCTACCTCACTTGCATACCAGTATATGAAAAGTACCAACGCATTTGTGCTATGGTGTCTTATACCATATGTTTAGAAGTACGAGATCCTGAGTGTCATTAGTATTGTTGGTTTCAATAGATAGAGTTAGCAGTGAGTCATAGTCATTTAAGGATGATATTATTTGATTATGTTACTATTTAATTTTTTAGTTTATTTTAATAGATGGAGTTAGTTGGGGACATGTCGTATGAACTCCTTATTCAGACAGTTTAGAGGCTTTCAGACTATAGCATGTTAGAAAGTTATTTTAGATTTATTTTGGTATTGTATACCATATTTTTAGTAATGCATTAGAATTGAACCTTATGGTCTTTCAATTCATGTTTCTATATTTTATAGTGTATTTTGCAGTTCACAAGTATAAATATTAGTTATGGGTTAGCTTGTGGTCCTTTGGGGTCATTAGCACCGTGTAGCATTTTGGTTTAGAAAATTGGGGCATTACAAACTTGGTATCAAAGCCTAAGGTTCAATAGTATCCTAGGAAGTCTGAAAATCTGCATCTAGTAGAGTATTGTACATGCATACGTTATGCACCACACTTATGTGCTGGAGACTATGAGATGTTTTAGGAATAGTTTCCCTTCTTTCATGTTTTAGATCGTTCTATATAAAGGTTTTCTAAGAAACTCAAGTAGATTCACATCATGCTCCACTTATGGCAACTCAACCTTACTTTCAAGGTATCAAAAGTAGTGAAGCTCAATTCTTAGTGATAGGGATTTCTCAGATAGTTATGGGATTTTCCATATACTCAGATAGTATCCCTCAGTTCCGTTATATTCCAAAGTTGCACTGATCTTAGTCATGATCATGAGAAATCATTCTCAAACCTAGATTTAGATATTCCACCAGATCCCTTCTCAGAATCCTACTATAGAATATAACTAGAGTTAGAAGCATGAACCCAGATGTTTAGCAGTAATAGAGTTGGGATAATACTATCCAGATTGATTAGATTATGTATTCATGGGGATAGTTATGCTAGAATGAATCAGTAGACTTGAATAGTATGAGTTAGAAATTTAAGTTTATTGACTTGAAATTAAGAATGAAGGTGTGAATATGATATTAGTAGTATGTGAGGAAACATAGGAAGATGATGTTTTTAGTAAGGCAAGCATGTGTTAATCAGAGTGTAAGTATGTGATGATGATTGCACTTTAGTTCAGAGATTTGTTTAGTGTTCACAGACTTATGATAATGTCTTAAAGCCAAGGGGAAGATGGTAGATTAAGTACCTAAGTTAGGCTCTTAGTTTTTAGTAGTAGTGATAGTATGTATAGAAAAGCAATTAGGGAAGAGGATTCCCGACCCATCCCTATCTCAGTGTAATGTTTCACAGTCCAGTTAGCATGATGCCTATGCATGCTTCATGTCTTAGTTCCATGATCACAAATTATATTCACACTTTCCATAAAATCATATATGATTCCATTTCCTAGCATAAGGGGTTTGGTTTTATTCCTCTCAGTAATACAAATCATGTTCCACAAATGTAGAAAGCTTCCAGCTCAGGTCATGCAACTTATGACACATGTACACGTGTCATGCTTTATAGATTTCTAAATTCCCATGATTCATGTTACACTCCTATTGATCAGTAAATCTAGGATATTTCATATATATCCTTAGTTAAGACCTTTTGGGTACATTTATTTTGTTTATATCCTATTCCTCAGACCTCATTCATGTGTTAAGTTCAGCTAGTCTCCATTCATGTTTCAGATCCTCTTAATTCAACCCCTTTAGTGAGCTCTCTTTGTGAGAACAGTGTAGTGATGAGCAGTTGCTTAGATAAGTGAGAGAGTAAATGATATATGCTAAGAGAATATTGTTGCATGCCTATTTTACAAGAGGGTGTAGTTATGGAGGTAGGCTTGAATGTCATACTAACATGCAAATAAATGACTAGCAAAAGGTTGTACTTAGAAATTATGAAATGTTCAAACTGTGAGTTTACATTCAGATTCTTTACTTATGACAACCTTTATTATGTGACTATCATAACTCAATTGCCATCTCAGTTACAGTCTTAGTTATAATATATGCTTTAGTTCAGTAATCAGCTTAGTTCATGTGTCATTCCTCAGTTTCAAATCTCATATAATCAATCACAATTCAGTTCCTAGGTGCCTTGCGTATCACCTCAACTACATTTAGTATTTAGCCAAGTCGATATTCTGTGAGGGACATAGTATCCAAAAGGGGAGATACGCTATGATTCCCAAAATTTAGTAACATAAGCATTCCATTCCCACTTTATGGAATGAATCTAGTATCGAGTAGGGGATACTCATAAGTTAACCCTTAAGCTCCAACCTAAGTTGCACGCCATGTATTACCAACTCATATTAGTTCATGTATCATAGTCCAGACTCAGTATGTTCTCGTGTTTCTACTCATGCATATTAAGTAATTAGTCTCTGAATCATCAACATTTTTAGTTCAAGGTAACATTCTTCCTTGAAGATACTCATTCTTATGTTCATATTTCAGTAACAAACTTGGCATTCAGTTCCATACTCAGTTTTTTGTTCAAACTTGGTATCTTTACCATTACATATTTAGTCGCATGTTCATGATTCAGTTTAGTTATGTATTCATGCATCAAATATGCATGATCATCTTACCAATATTTTCAGTCATGCATTCATGTATCATGTCAGTCATAAAATTAGGAATCAGATATGCATTCTTCCTATGGAAAACTCTGTTCATTAAAACACTCAGTCATGCATCCATGAATCAGTTACTCATGTATCAGATATGCATGTTCCGTATTATGTATTTATCATATCATTCATGTCAGTCCCAGAACCATATCTTAGTATTGTATGTCATGTACGTACTTTAGTTGATCTTTTCTTCCATCACAGTCATTCACATTTGAGGAGGAATGTTCCCAGGGGAAAGATATTGTAATACCACAAAAAATCAAATCCTCTATTATCCCCATGTTTCAAGATTATGCATAGTATATCATGGTTCTTTTATAGTTTTATGAGTAATTTGGATGTATATTAAAGATTCAAATAACTCCCAACTATCAGACTAATCAAAATATTCATTATCGATTGAATTTTTGGGAAAAATATTGCCATGGTAAATTTCAAATGAGCATATCTCTCATTAAACAATGAATGTTTGAGCTCATGACCCACCAATAGATAGATAATGGAATTATATTTTCAATGATACTAATTTCGCCAAAATCTGATATCGGAGTAAAATGTTATACCCATTTTACTTCGACATATCTGTCTGGTAAGTGAGTGACGACATGAGATAATGAATTATCACATGTCTGATGGGTTATCAGCTCATGTCATCAGGATTAGATAGAAACCCCAAAATTTCAGCTCTCAGGTGATGACCTGGGCTGACGAGCTATAACAGATCTTACGGCTTATCAGCCTTGATCGTCAGCTTATAATTTCAGCAACTGGGAGGTGATTTTGTCCGAGTATTTTGGTCTTTTTCTCTCACCCAAAACATGGTATTAAAAACCCTAGAAGGGTATTATCCCATTATTTTATCATTCTCCTCTAGAACAACAATATTCTCTCCCAAAGGGGTTAAACCATGGTTAAGAAAAAGAAAGAATAGTCCTAAGGATTTCTTCAAGAACCTTAAAGAAACATTAGATCTCTTTCAAGATCAAGATTTAAGGTATACGTAGTGTTCATCCATGGATCCATTTCATCAATACATCTCAATAATCAAGTTTTAAACAATAAATTGTTATTATCTTAGTGTGGTATAATTATATCCAAGTTGATAGTTGTTATTTGGGTTTCAAGGTAGTATCTTAATGTATTTTCATGAAGTATGTAAGCATGTTAGATGAAATCCATAACTTTGGGTGCCTTATATTGTTAAATTTATAATTGTACCTATACCTAAAGTTTTGTATTTAAGGTTTTCTATAAAATGTCTAGAATGATAAAAATAATGTTTACATGACCTAATAGTGCTTACATGACAAGTCCATCGTATATCCCTTATGATTCAACATGAATTCCATGCTATTCTTGTGTATTGATTGTTGTAATGTGGAATTCCATGGACCTTGAAGTTATGCAAGTATTTACATGTTATATGCATTCCATTCCATATATAATATGTTGAGGACCATGTGTAGTATAAAATCCCCTGTTTATGGTATTATGAATTGTAGATTTTACTCCTATGATCAAGAAGTTTCATCTGTGTTAGTTTCTGTCTATCGAGTCCTGGGGTCACTTGTAACCAACAATTTAGCTTTGTTCCTAGAGCTTTGTCATATTTCATGATACTCTCAGGCAAGCCATAATCCATAGAACTCAGTCAACCATGTGACTCAAGAAATATCAAAAATCTCAGTAGTTCAGTAATCTCAGTGACTTCAGTATTTTATGTAAAATCTCAGTAAGTACATTACTCTCAGTCAGTTCTCAAATATCAGTTCATTCCATCAGCCAATGAAACTCAGTAAACTTAGTTTAGCTCCGCTAAACAATACCACTAGTATCAGTTCATCTAATCAGTTTAGTTCAGTTAATCAGTTTAGCTTAATTAATTAGTTCAGTGTCTTTAAGATGGGAGTAGGATTAAGCATTGAGAGAGCCTAGGGATGGGAACTCACCCTCTAGAATAGGATCGAGATCCCTGAAATCAATCACTAAGTTCTAGAACTACATAGCCAGTGTAGGTATAACATATCAACCATTAGATAGGATTGACATACTTAGTGATCACCCGTTAGTACTTTTAAATGTATAGGACTGATCCCAGGGGTCACCCACTATATTAGGACTGACTCCACAACAGTTGTATTTATTTGTGGTATGGTACTGACACCCTTCAAATTAGGGTTACTGGTTGGACCCCAGGCTAGATAGAAAGGGGCTTATTGGTTAGATGATTATCTCCTATAATTTTAATTATAGATTAAGGACTGTCAGATACAGTCAACTCAAATTAGTATGACCGAATCATAACTGTCAGATATAGTCAATTCATCCGAGTAGTATAGATTTAAGACTGTCAGATACAGTTAATCCTTATTATTATAAATAGACTTCGAGATCACCCATTAGATAGGATTGATCACAGCTATGGTTAATCAGTATCAATATAATCAGATTAAGAGATTACCCGCACTGTAGGACTGATCTCCGACTAAGTCAAATAATCTGTATTATCAATATCATCAGATTCTGAGATCACTCGCTAGATAGGAATGATCTCAGATTTAGTTACTCAGATATATTATGGAACTCAGCTAGTTACATTAGATTTAGGAATTTTTGATACAGTGACTCATGTTATCAGTTATGTTAGTTATCTTAACTTATGTTATCACTATTTAGCTTTAGAACTATCGGATACAGTCAACTAGACCAGTTTTTTATAATCAGAACTGTTAGACATAGTGATTCATCTTTTAATAGCATAGTATCAGTCCCTCAGTATACAATAATATCGTATCAGTCCTTCTCACTCATCAGTGACTCAGATGTCAATATCAGTAAACTTAATAGTAGAACTCAGTATTCAGTCATATCACAATGTCAGTTATAGTTACGCAAGCATGCATGTATTCTCACGTTCACGTTAGTCAGTCAATTAGTATTTTTCATACATATGAACCCTATTGCATTTAACCTACCTCACTTGCATACCAGTACATTCAAAGTACTGATGCATTTGCGCTATGGTGTCTTGTACTATAGGTTTAAAAGCACGAGATCTAGAGCATCAGTAGCCTTCCAGGTTTTAGCAGATACTGTTAGCAGTGAGTCCTCATCATTTGAGGGTGATATTATTTGACTATATTAATATTTTAGTTTTCTGTTTATTTTAGTAGAGGGAGTTAGTTAGGGACATATCCCATTAACTCCTTATTCAGATAGTTTATAGTCTTTCAGACTATAGCCTGTCAGATAATTATTTTAGATTTATTTTGTTATTGTATACCATATTTTTAGTCATTTATTAGTAGTGAACCTTATGGCATTTTAGTTCATGGTTCGGCATTTTACATTATTTTATGCAGTATACAAGTACAAATATCAATCATGGCTTAACTTGTGGTCCTTCAGGGTAATGAGCATTGTGTAGAGTTTTGGATCAAAATACTGGGGCATTATATTGGGCATGGCCAATATAGTGGTTGATGCTTTCAGTAGAATGTCTATGGGTAGTATAGCTCATGTTGAGGATAGTAAAAAGAAGTTAGACTAGGAAGTCCATCAGTTTGCTCGACTTGGTGTTCGATTATTGATTCAGTAGAAGGTGGTGTATGGGTGTAGATTAGATCAGAGTCATCTCTAGTTTCTGAGGTGATGGAAAAGAAGAATAAAGATCCCAGTCGTGTTAAATTAAAAGAATTAGTCAGAGATCTGAAAGTGGAGACTTTCTCCTAATGGGGAGATGTTGTTTGCATTGTCAGTGTAGATTGTGTATGCCTGGTGTAGATGAGTTGATGCAATGAATTCTTGCAGAAGCACATAGTGCGTATTACTCTATTCATCTAGGGTTCACTAAAATATACCACAATTTTTGAGAGAGCTATTGGTGGAGTGGGATAAATAAAGATATTGTTGAATTTGTAGCTAAGTACTCTATATGCCAGCAAGTTAAGATTGAGAACCTGAAGCCTAGTGGGTCCACGCCAGAGTTCAGTATTCCTATATGGAAATGGGAAGAAGTAAACATGGACTTTGTGATAGGATTGCATTGTACCCATTATCAGCATGACTTTAATTGGTTTATCGTTGATAGGATGACCAAATCTTCTCATTTCTTGCAAGTCCATACATCTTACTAAGCTGAGGAATATACCAATCTCTATCTCAGAGAGTTGGTTAGGTTATGTGGTGTTCCTTTATCTATCATCTCATACAGGGGTACCCAGTTTATCTCTCATTTCTTGAAATCATTCCAAAAGGGTCTTGGTAATAAGTCGACCTCAGTACAGTCTTCCACCCTTAGAGAGATGATCATGAAGAAAAGTTAATTTAGACTCTTGAGGATATGCTGAGAGCATGTGTTATTGATTTGAAAGGTAGTTGGGATGACCATTTTCCTTTAATTTAATTTGCATAATATAATAACTATCATTCCAGTATCTGTATTGCTCCATTTAATA
Source organism: Capsicum baccatum var. pendulum (assembly GCA_030864225.1). Lineage (NCBI taxonomy): Eukaryota > Viridiplantae > Streptophyta > Magnoliopsida > Solanales > Solanaceae > Capsicum > Capsicum baccatum. The sequence continues at coordinate 222,153,830 of CM061552.1, read as the reverse complement.
CTCTCTATATTAGGATATGTAGATCTCTAATTGGTTGGATTGAAGTAGGTGAGGCTGCTATAGTAGGGCCTGACTTGGTATTTGGTGCGGTAGAGAAGGTTCAATTAATCAGAGAAATACCTAAGGTTGCCCAGAGCCAACAGATCTTATGTAGATGTGAGGAGAAAGGATCTCTAGTTTTAGGTTGGTGATCTTGTGTTCTTGAAAATCTCTACCATGAAGAAAGAAGGAGATTTGTCAAGAAAGGGAAACTCAGTCCTCGATAAGTCGGTACTTTCATAATTTTTTGTCATTTTAGAAATGTATCTTATGAGCTTCATTTTCCGTAAGATTTAGTCTCAGTACTCCAGGTCTTCCATGTCTTATTGTTGAAAAAGAGTATTGGTGATCCAACTGTAGTAGTTCCCTTAGAAAGTTTAGATACTCAAAACAGTCTTTCCTTTGAGGAAGTTCAAGTCAAAATACTTGATCATCATGTTTGTACACTATGGAACAAAGAAATTCCACTAGTAAAAGTTCATTGGCGGAATCATGCCATTGAGGGAGAAACTTGGGAAGTAGGAGTAAATATGTAGACCAAGTACCCTCATCTCATTTGCACGAATCCAAATTCAATATAAGGTACCAAATATCCTTAAGATTTTTCTTTTTAATGCTCAGTTTCTATTGTATATCATGTTCATGTCATTCATTCATTCATGAATCAATTCAGTTGTGCATTCTATACATAAGATATGCATTTTCAGTGTGTAAGCTCAGTCCAACAATTTTCCTCAACTTAGTCTTATTCGAGGACAAATGAACCCCAGATAGAGATATTTTAATACCCTGTATATCCCTAGCATAATCTAAGTACCAATACATGAGTATTCATAAATTAAATTTTTTAAAAATTCATTATTTTTTCAGTTTAAGGCCTACCATTCTGTAGGAAATTGAATTAGCTTTTCAATGGTGTAAAATTCACCAAAATCAAATAATCGGGTAAGAAGTTAGAGTGATTTTAAGTTTCAGTCGCAAAACACCATCATCTTACCCATTAGCGCATCACGGAGAGATTAAAAATAGCAACTGCTAATTTTTCAGTGAGGTATTATGATTTTGGCGCGTCGTGCTATATGCCAATTTGGCATTTTCCAGTGTTGCAGTGCGATTCCAACATATCGCAGAGAACTTCCAAACCCCAATTAGTGAAGGACCATGATTTCTCTGTGTCTTGCCGCCGACCAGTTTCCCAGTTGTCAGTTTCCAGTGACACAGGGCAATAGCGTTGTGTAGCTTCAGGGGCCCAAATTGGAAATTTTTTACAAAAATCTAATATTTTTTCCTGGGTTAAAACAGTCGTATCCTTTTGTTTTATCCCATCCATATAGAATAATTAGGCCCTAAAAACAATTTAAAAGTTCATTCGTTATTAATTGCCCCCAAAATATAAGAGCTTTCTTTGTAAATTACAAACCCTAGCTCTCAAGACACCCAGTGAAATCTCAAGAATTCACCCAAGAACTTCAAGAAATTCATCCTTTAAGGTATGTTAGAAGTTCATCAATGGATTCCTTTAATCCATGGAGCTCAAGTAACCCTTTTAATTATAAAGTTATGATCTTTTATGTTATTTGATTTTAAATCATGACTTCATCCATTAATTTCCATGAACTTTAATTTAATACCGTATTTTTAATGGAGTTATTGTTGTTATTTGATTCCTCATGTTTTAGTGTTATTATTTATTGAATTAAATCATGAAATAGTGTTTTGTATGATAATTTCATGTCTATTATGCCGGTCCTTTAGTAATTCTATGAATATTTTAAATCTTGAACAATAAGTGTTTGATAAAATGCCTACAAGAGCAATTACTTTAATAAGAGTATTCATGTTATGTCCTTCAATGTATTAGTGTCATGCTACTACTATTATTTTGAGTCCTGGGGTATAGAATACCCAAAACGGTAGTTGTTTACTTAATGTTGCCTCAGTATCTTTAGAATAACTTCAGATTATTTAAGGAGAATTATCAGAACAGTTAGTTCAACTCAAAATAGTCTAGGATTTCAGTGTCATTCAGTTGGGAGTAGGATTTAGCACCAAACTAGGGTAGGGATGGCGGCTTCCTTATCAGTTAGGTAGACTTTTTAGTAGCAGTCCCTATACTCCAGAACTGCATAGACAGCGTAGGATATGATTAGTCACCCATCAAATTAGGCTTGACTATCTTCCTGGGTTACTATTCATTTCAGAACTGACACCCTTAGTCCTTTGGACATTATATCAGTTTGGTAAACCCACACAGGCAGCGTTAGTATGCGTGTCACAATATTAACACCCTTCCAACTGGGGTTATAGATTGGACCCCAATTAGCACATATTGGGGAATGTCAATTAGATGATACCTCCCACAGTCTTAGATACAATATCAGTCACAGTTCTTACTGAGTTCTTCAGTCTTAGTATTGCTTGACTAAAGCATACAGATTTTAGTTTTTAAATATTTAAGTTGAAAATTTCGTCCAGTTCATGTCATATTCTTGGTCATGCATCCTTAGCGTCTACAGTTTATCATGTATTTTTAGTATTTTACAGAATTTAATGCATGTTCAGTATATTCATATTTCATGTTATTTATTAAGTATTACCTGATTTACATGTATATTTAGATAGATCATTACTCGTATTCATGAAACCTTGCATTTTATCCTTCCATATTTAGCATACCAGAACATTCAAAGTATTGATCACATACCTTTCTTTTGTTCTATGATATCTTATATCATAGGTGTGGATGCTTAATTCTCTAATCGCACTTAGTCCCTTAAATTTTCAGTAATACAGTAGCAGTGGTGATACCTATTTACCCGAGGACATACTATCTTTTTTGAAGTCTTTATTTTAGTAGTCAATAGAGTTAGTTGCTGGATTGTCTCTTCAACTCTCATTCAGTCAGTCTTAGGGGCTTTTTAGACATTATAGTCAGTTACTTGTTTATTTTATTAGTACTTTATCAGATTCAGACAGTCGTTTTCCTAGATTTATATTTTAGTTTGAATTCAAATATTTAAAACCCTATGGCACTTCAGTTATTCTTCTGGAATTCATGATTATATTATTCAGTGCTCATAGTAGGTACCAGTGGATAGGCTAGCTTGTGGTCCCTCGAGACCATAAACACCCTGTAAAAACTAGGGGGTAGTCTCGGGTCCTTACAATTAGATACCGTGATTATATTTGCACTATTTCCTTGTAAGATTTGGAGTCCTTGATATGATAGTTTGACTACTTTAGTTTATCCTTTGATCTAGCCTTGTTCGTATGTATTTGTATGTATATATATATGTGTGTATGTAGTTATGGCATTATAATAAATATCTCTCTCCCCTCATTCATTAATGTTTTATATATATTTTTATGCTCTATGTACTATTTTACATTGAACTACTTTTTCTCTTCAGTTGTATAATGGCCAACGATATAAGTATAGTGCTCAGGTTCTGAGGCATGGCCAGAATATAGTAGTTTATCCTTATGGTCTCCTTATCTTTATTATGTTGGTTTCTATTATATGTGGTTCTACTTTACATTCTTGTTTTAATATTATTTATCTTTGCATTAACTTTGGCTCTCAGCCGACATTTGCCCATTGGGTATCATATAAAACATGCAGATCAGAGCGCGGGTTTCACTATTGTTGTGTGCATCATGGGGAGAAACTATGGTTTGGAGAACTTAGGTGACCTCCTGGCATTTGGAGTGTTACTATTCTTCCTCTTATGTACTATACTAATCTCTATGTTATATATTCAGAGATAGGTTGTATCAGTATATTTATTTAGTACTTCATGTTGTAGTTTCATTATATTAGTAACTCTTGCAGGTCTTCCACTTAGTTTTAGTACTATTTTTTGTATTCTAGCCTTTTACAAAATTTATTCTCCGTTCTTCCTTCATTTCTAGTGGTACTCTATTACAAGCAGTTTTAGACTATGGGTTGGCTTACCTACTAGTGGTTATAGTATGTGTCATTATGACCTGAGAAATTGGTCCATGACAAGAGACATGCTTATGAATATGTGATTCCCACAGCTCAACTCATGAATCGTGGGTTGGACACATGATCAGTGGGAAGGATTCATATGTCCAATTACCAATACTTGCCTAAATTTTCATAATTTTTATAATAGTCCAGTTATTTCCCATTGATGAGTGGTAATTTTGCCACTTATTTTAACCAAACATTTATGCACACTACCATGTTTTGCATTAGAAAATAAGACATCATCATGATTTAAATGCACTAATATCCACGTTATGCAGGTATACAGTTGCAAAAGTGAAAAATATGGATTAGAGCTAAAAAGGGCTAAAATGGAAGCAAAGATAGTATAGATGGAGACCTAGAATAGTTCAACCTAAGTTAACATAACTGCAGTCCTCAGGTCACGATCACGGTCAGTCACAAAGGTCAATAAAACACAATTACCGAATACAATCGCGGTCGCGTTAGATTCAATCATAAACAACCTCACGCGTTCATGGATAAACGGGAGTATTACCCAGGGAAGTTTTGTAATTACTCTTCGGCGAATATCAAACCTTATATAGGCAAAAACACTTGTTTTGGGGATATTACTTACCTTATAGATTTTTTTGAATTGAAAGAAAGAAACTCTAATTGGGAAAATGTGAAAATAGTTATGCTGGCTTAATTTCTTAGTAATTTTGTGATGAATGAATGCTTTGTATAATCCTCATCGTATATCCCTTTTTTCTTTTTTTCATGATTAGATATGTAATTCAGTCTTTGGGAAATATTTAACTAAAGTGTTATTGTGTGTGGGTGCTATTGTGTTTTCATGAGTTTTAGTTATTGATTATGGATTCCACCATTGGTTTAATTTATGAGTTGGAATTTGGGGGTGAAAACCCAAAATCTCCAAATGGTTTTGATGGATGAAAACCCAAACTCTAGAAACCTTTCATCATCTTTGAATGGGGGATGAAAGTGAACTTGAGGTAACCCATAACATCCTTGAAATATGGTTATAGAGGGACAAGGCAATGGAGGACAATTAAACCTATGATTTACTACCTTATGAAATCTTAGAAACAATTGTATTTGGAGTGTAAATCATGTCAAGAACATCATCCTAGAAATAGGGATGCTTGATTGAGGTTTTAGGTGATTAGGAATTTTACACTTGTTAGGTTCTCTAAAGAGGAAATGGGTGAAATCATTATGGTTTTATTGATAGATTGATCACAATGACTTTCAACCTAGATTATCTGTTAGTTAACAACTAAGCTTTAAATTAAACCATCATCTACCCACACACTTTACATTTACGTAGATATAATCCCAAGATCTCCTCTTATCTTAATTTTAATTCAAAAAGTGTCAAATACGTGCATTGTTAATCAAAAATTATTACAATCAAATCTCCTTATTTCAGTTTACATGTCGTGTTTCTTATCATTCCAGGTAACCTCTTTGTAATTATAACACCCATAGGACTTGTAATTTATAATTTACTCTTTGTTGATTTGACCCCAACTCTAGTTGGGTTATGACAATGGCCGCCTCACCCCTTAAATATTGGAGTGATTCTAGATTTATATAAATGGTGCCATAGTCGGGGACTAAAATATAAATTTTGCTTGTGCGGCATAATTTTTACTTGGGTATACCCTGGCTGGTGTAGGTCACTTTCGTTGTTACTTTTGATTTCTTTTTTAGGTGATCATAGCATAAATAAAACTATGAGTAAAGGCTCTAATCATGTTGAGTCATTTGATATTCCCCATGATGGAGAAGGCCAACAAAATAATGCGGGACAAATGGGTACAATCTGTATCCCAACAACTCATGGAAATGGGACTTTCCGTGTTACTGGCATTATGCTACACTTATTGCAAATAAAAGGGATATACAGGGGTCAAACTTACGAGGAACCATATTTTTACTTAAAGAATGTTTTGGAGGTGTGTGCAACATTTAACATTAAATCTATCACTCAGAAAGCCTTTCAGATTCATTTTTTCCATACTCACTAATGGGTAAGGTGTTGTTGTGGCTCCATTCAGTTCCTACGGGTTCAATCACATAGTGTAATGAGCTGACAATTGCGTTTCTTCAGTAATACTTCCCTCCCTACAAGATGTATCACATGAGAGATGAGATCATAAGCTTTAGAAAAAGGAGTGGGGAGCTACTTAATGAAGTATGGGAGAGTTTCACCAGAAAGTTAGTGAAATTGCAAAAACATGAGATTTTGAGAAAGATACATTATACATCTATTATACACGACACTAGATTTTTTGAACCAATTTGTGTTAAACAATGGGATTGGTAATAAATGTGCACCCGCAAAAATGGTACATGTCACAACGCCAAAAGCCTATGATGAAGATGAGGAAGCTATGAAATTGGATGAATAAATTTGATATTTGGCAAACTATTTGGGGGCTTCTCTCCCAACCTATCGAAGGCAATGTGAAATTAAAGGTTGGATAAATCAGGATGGTGGTCGAGTTTGAAAGTTCTGGGACATGATTATTGCCAATTTGTGCCTAACCATGATTGGGCTCATGAAAATGAGGGAAGCTCCATTGACTCCAAAAAATTTAATAAATAGGATGTCCTCGTAAAAATATTGAATAGAGTTGAAGGTACGGAAAAAATGGTGCATGAGTTAAAAGTTCACTTCTCCCAACTCTCTCTAACTGTGGTATCTCACTCCGCCTCTATTAAGAAATTAGAGACCGAAATTGGGCAAATCTTCACACGATTAAATGCTAAACCTAGAGGTAATCTCCTTAGTGAGAAAATTACCTATTCTAATAATACCACACATGTCTTAGTAGTAGTTACTAGGAGTAGGAAGACAGTGGAAGAAAAAATTGAAAGAGGACTTGGGTGGAATGATGCTCAAAACTCAACCAATGGAGGAGTTTCCTCAAAGGTAAGAAGATGAGGATAAGAAAAAAATGAAAGATGTTTCCACCAAACTAATTTATGCTGAAGAGGTTAGTAGGAGTAGGCTTGCGGACCCCCTTGAGATTTGAAGAAGTAAGATGTCGTACTATGATGATACGTAAGTTGCTATGTGGGAGGCTACCATCAAATTACATAGAAGTGGCTTGTATTTGTTTTATTATGTGTTTCCACCATAGATGTTAGTTTTTTCATATGAAAAACTCATGCATTTGTAAGACTAAGGAGTGTATTAGATGAGCTTGACTAATAGGAAGTGTGTAAAATTTACATTGAAAACTAAACAGGGGAAAATAGGGGAGCTGATATCCCCTTAGTTACCGTGATCACGGTCGCTAGGCTCCATTGCAATCATCCTTGTGGTTGTGATTATGGTCATTTGACCATGATAACGGTCACTTTAGCCATTTAAATTACTGAATCCCACCTCCCACATATTCATCACACTCCAATTAATGTTTTTTGATGAAGAAATTGTTCATACTTGAGGAGAATTATGATGATGCAGAATCAGAGAGTGATAGAATCCCTTGATGTAGTTTCAGGGAGCACCCTTATTTTTTTACCCTTGATTATTTATTCAGTAGGTACACTTTTATCATTTCATTTATGGTGTCTCCTTATTTATTTTATTTGGGCCTGTTTTATTTGTATTTCTACTTACTTTTCTGCTCTTTTAAATGAATCTTAGTTTTATTTGGGTTGTAATATTCGGGCACTTTGATGGTGTCCACTCTTGGTTTGTTACATTATTTATGTTTTAATAGATTAGCTTTTCCCTATGATAGATTGAGTGATGACATTCTTCAGGGAAAAAATCATGTTGGGATTTTTAGCAATGGATGTTGGGGAAGTTTAAGTACCCGTGACGTCAGGGTCATAAATGCAAGGGATGATTGAGTACCCATGGCATTGAGAAATTATTATCGTATCCATACCTATTGGCGAAGTCGGAGTAGCCATGTAGCTAGTCCATTCATTTTAGAGCAGAAATATGAGACATTAACTTTGATTGTGTCCATTATTAGCATATTATACGTGGTGATAGTGCAAAACAGACAACACCTTTCATCTAAAAATTTTTGCAAAATTTGAGTAGCAAGGACGTGAGCAACCTTTTGATAAAAATTTTCATTTTTCTATGACTCTAAAAATTGACTTTAGAAGAATAGTGAATACTCCATCTTTGTCTCTAGTGGGAGGAACAATTGAACCCCATTATGGATATTCACATGCCATGTGTCTGAGCTTAATTGTCTACATCTCATGTGTACTTGTACCATCTCAAACTTGCAATATTAGTATTTCAAAGATAAATTTTGAATGTTCTTGATTGGTTAAATTATCATAGGCCATCTTATGACATTTGAATCCCACTTTAGGCAACAAATCTTACCAATAAATAGTAGTTACCCCAAGTCACCATCTTCAAGCCTTTAGACTTTTCTTTATCAAACACATTACAAGTCGTAACCCTTCTATTTGTCCTCTTTTTAACCCTACCCTCCTTTAACTAAAGAATACAGGTTTAGGCTAAAGGTCTATATTGGGGATAGTGGAAATTGAAAGAGATATAGTTGGGCCATAAATTCATAAGAAGGTGCCATCAAGATTAAATTAATAAAGCATTTTGATTTGAAGAAGGAAAAGATCCCACAAAGGAATGAAAGGCATTATCTATTTACATAAAAAAAAGTGGGAAGTGGTAAAACAAAAAAATGCAAAATAGGAAAAATACTAAAAGAAATAGAAGTGGATTCCACCATTACTAGAATTTATGAGTAGGAATTTTTCGGTACAAACCCCATATCTCCAATTGATTTTGATGGGTGAAAACTCAAACTATAGAAATCTTTCGTTATCCTTGAAAGAGGTATGAAGGTGAACATGAGGTAACCCATAACATCTTTGAATGTGGGTTATAAGGGGACAAGGAAATGGTGGACAATTGAGCCGATGGTTTACTACCTTTTGAAATTCTAGAAATGAGTGTATTTTGAGTGTAAATCATCTCAAGAGCTTCCTCCTAGAAATAGGGATGCTTGATTGAGGTTTTAGGTGATTAAATGCACAATTCTTAGGTGCACGAAAGAGGAAATAAAAGAAATCTTTGTTGTTTTATTGAATGATGGACCACAATGATTTTCGACCTAGCTTATCGATTAGTTGACAACTAAGCTTCATGTTAAATAATCATCTACCCACACGCTTTACCTTTAGGTAGACATGATCCTATGATATCCTCATATCTTGATTTTAATTTAAAAAGTGTCAAATACATGCATTGTTAATGAAAATTTTTTACAATCAAATCCCTTAATTTCATTTTATATGTCATGTTTCTCATTATTCCAGGTAACCATTTAGTAATTAGAGCACGCATAGGACTTAAAATTTATAATTCGCTCATTGTAAATTTGACCCTAACTTTAGTTGGGTTATTGACAATGACCACCTTAAACCTCAAACATAGGAGAGAGTTGAGAGATATTTAAAAGGTGCCATTGTCGGGGATTGAAATATCGATTTTGATTGTGTGGTGTACTCTTTGCATGGTTATACCCAAGGTGGTAGAGTTCAATTTCAGTGTTTCTTTTGATTTTTTTAGGTGATCATAGCATAAACAGAACTATGAGTGAAGGCGCTAATAATGTTGAGGCATTTGATATTCCCCTTGATGGACAAGTCCAACTAAATGATGTGGGTCCAACGTGTACAATCCGTATTCCACTAACTTATGGGAATGGGACCTTCTCTATGACAAGCATCATGCTACACTTATTGAAAATGAAAGGGCTATATGGAGGTCAACATCATAATGACCTGTATTTTTACTTAAAGAAAATTTTGGAGGTGTGTGCACCAGTTAACATTGCACACATCACTCAGGAATCCATTCAGCTTTGTTTTTTACATTCTCACTAATGGGCAAGGCATTGTTGCGCCGTCGTTCATTTCCTACCAGTTCAATCACTTTGTGGAATGAGCTTACAATGGTGTTTGTTGATCAATACTTACCTCCCTCTAAGATGTATCACATGAGAGATAACATCATAAGCTTTAAACAAAGCAGTAGGGAGCCACTTCATAAAGTATGGAAGAGATTTACTTGAAAGTTAGGGAAATTGCTAAACCACGAGATTTCAGAGAAGATACTTTTCCAAGTATTCTACTGACCATTAGATCCTTTGAACCAAACTGTGGTAAACAATGAAGCTGAAGGTTCTTTCTTGAACTTACAATTCCAAGCGGCTATAAAATTGTTTAGAGTGGTGACTAAACATAATCGGGAATGATATGTTCGAGATATCAAAATACCTGATATCTCTCCCTCTATACCCAAGGTTGGTAATGAACAAATAGAGTGGGATGAACAACAAGAGAAGACTATGGCAAAGATTTTGACCTAAATTGAGCACCTAACCATGTATTCGATGGGTGCACCCATAAAAATGTTACATGTGATAGTGCCAAAAGCCTATGATGAAGATGAGGAAGCTAAGAAATTGGGTAAATAAATCCAATATTTGGAAAACTATATCAGGGGTTCTCACCAGGACAATTGAAGGCAAGCTGAAAATAAAGGTTCGATAAATCAGGATGGTGGTTGAGTTTGAAATTTTTGGGACATGATTATTTCCACTTTGTGCCTAACCATGACAAGGCTTATGAAAGGAGTCAAGTTCCATTGACCCTAAAAAATTTAATATAGAGGACGTCCTTACAAGTATCTTGAATGGAGTGCAATGTACAGACAAAATGGTCCATGAGTTAAAAGTAGACTTCACCCCAATCTCTTTAACTATGCTATCACACTCTGCCTATATTATGAAATTAGAGACCCAAATAGGGTAAATCTTCACATGATTAAATGTTAAACCTAGAGGTGATCTCCTTAGTGACAAAATTACTAATCCTAATAATATCGCTCAAGTCTTAAAAATAGTTACTAGGAGTGAAAAGATAATGGAAGAGCACTTTAAAGAGTACTTGGGTGGAATGATGGTCAAAACTCAGCCAAATGAGGAGTTTTCTCAATGTCAAGAGAAAAAGAATAATAAAAAATGAAAGATGTTGTTGTAAAACTGATTGACGCTGAAGAGGTTAGTAGTACAAGACTTGCGAACCCCCTTAATATTTTAAGAAGTATGATGCCATGCCACGACGATAACAAAGGCTCCATGTGTTGAGGCAATGCACAAATTCCATGAAAGTGGGTCGTATCCTTTTTATCATGTGTTTGCAGCATAGATGCTAGTTATAACTTATGAAAAAATCATTCATTTGTAAAACTAAGGAGTGTATTAGACTAGCTTAACAAGGGGGAAGTGTGAAAAATTTGTGTTGAAAGATGAACAGGGGAGTAGATATGCTCTTAGTTACCGCGATTGCGGTTCATAGGCTCCATCGCATTCATCCATGTGGCCGCGATCATGGTCAGTTGACCACGATCATGGTTACTTCAATAATTTAAATCACTAAATCCTCCTTTTCTCCATATTCCTCACACTCCCATTCAAGTTTTTGCATGAATAAATAGTATGAACTTGAGGAGTATTATGATGATGCTGAATCAAAGAATGATAGAATCCCTTTAAGAAGTTTCAGGGAGTACCCTTATCTCTTTTACCCTTGATTATTTATGAAGTGAGGACACTTCTACCTTTTTATTTAGGCGTGTCTCCTTATTAATTTTATTTGGTCATGTATTATTAATATTTCTACATACTTTTCTGCTATTTTTGATGATTCCTAGTTTTATTTGGGTTGTAATATTCGGTCACTCTAATGGTTTCCATATTTGGTTTGTTACTTTCTTTTAGTTTTAATAGCCGAGATTTTCCCTATGATCGATTGAGTGATGGCATTCTTAAGGAAAAAGAATTGTGGTTTGGATTTTAGCCATCTATACAAGGAAAGTAAGAGTACCTATGTCATCATGGTCATAAAAGCAAGGGATTTCTGAGTACCTGTTGCATTAATATATTAGGATCGTATCCATTCTAATTGGCAAAGTCTGAGTAGCCATGTGGGTAGTCCATCCATATTAGAGCGGCAATGTGAGACACTAACTTGGGTTGTGTCCATTATTGGAAAATTATGCATAATGCTGGAGAAAAAGAAACAACCCATTTCATCCAAAAATAATTGCAAAATTTGAAGAGAAAGGACATGAGCAACCTTGTGATAAAATTATCCTCTTTCTATGACTCCAAAAGTTTTCTTTGGAAGAATAATGAATACTCCATCTTTTTCTTGAATGGGAGGAACAATTAAACCCCATTGATGAGATTTCCATACCATGTGTGTGAGCTTAATTGTCTACATCTCATGTGTACTTGAACCATCTATAACTTGTGCTATTAGTCTTTCAAAGTTAAATTTTTATTGTGATCGGTTGGTAAAATAATCATAGGCAATCTTGTGACATTAGAAGCCTACTTTAGCCTAAAAATCCTACCAATACATAGTAGTTACCCCTAATCACCCTCTTCGAGCCTTTGGACTTTATTTTGTCAAAAACATTATAGACGTAACCATTCTATTTGTCCTATTTTTTATCCTACCCTCCCTGAAATAAAGAATACAAGTTGAGGATAAAAGCCTAAGTTGGGGATGGTGGAAATTGAAACAGATGTATTTGGGCCACGAATTCAAAAGAACATGCCAACAAGATTAAATTAATGAAGCATTTTGATTTGAAGAAGGAAAATATCCCACAATGGAAACAAATGCATTATCTACAAACTAAAAAAAGATAGAAAAAGAGGAAAGTGGTGAAACCAAATAAAGGAAATAAAGTAAATGAAATATAAGTGGCCCATTAGCAAAGAGGGAAGACAGTGTGATGTAGAAGTTCAAGGAAGGTTTAGCCCTATTTTCCTAAGTTGAAATCCTACCCGACCCTAAACCTTCATTGCATGCTCTAAAAGTCCTATGTGATTTCAAACCAAGTGTGGTCATTGTAGTAACGATTAAAAACAACGGCAAGTCTATGTTATGGTAGTTGTTAACATAGAGAATTTCTTGAGAGAAAGAGTGTTTGCATTTAAAATTCCTTTTTGAATAATTGGTAACTAGGTGTGTAAAATCTTCTTTCTTATGACAAGTCATGTGAGCAAGTTAATGTTTGTGATTTTGTCATCTTCCGCACAATGAGTTAAAAAAAACTATAATATGGTTGTACTCAACAAGTGAGTAGTTTATAGAGTGTTAGTGGTTGTTACATGGTTTCTCCCCAAAGTCAAATGTATCTTTCAAATATTGCATTTTATAGAGGTGTGCAGTTGAAACCATTAGTCCCAAGTGCAAAGACATTTTTATGGTATCAATCCAGTTTAAGTCATCATAATGCTTTAAATGCACTAGTATCCAAATTTTGCTGGTATATAGTTGCAACGGTGAAAAGATGTTAATTGAAGCGATAAAGAGATCAAATGGAAAAAAAATAGTGTAGTTGGAGACATGGAATAGTTCATCCTTAGTTACCACGACCGCAGTCCTTAGGCCGCTGTTGCGGTCAGTCACAAAGGTCAATAAAATGTATTCACAAAACATAACCACTATTAATTTTTCCACAATCATAGACAACGTCACGCTGTTGTGGATAACTGGGAGTATCACCCAAGGATGTTTTGTAATTTCTCTTAGGATAATCATAAACCTTATATAGGTAAAAACACTTTTTTTAGGGTATTGCTTACCGCATCGATTTTTTTAAATTTAAAGCAAGAAGCTATAACTGGAAAAGTTTGTAACTAATTGTGGATGATTGATTTCTTAGTAATTTTTTGGAGAATGAATGCTTTGGATAATCCTCATGTTATATCCCTCCTTTATTTTATCATGAGTAGCTATGTAATTTAGTCTTGGGATTTTGTTAAACTAAAGTGTAATTATATGTGGGTGTTGTTGTGTTTGCTTGAGTTTTAGTCATTTTGTATGGATTCCGCCATTGTTTGAATTTATGAGTTGGAATTTGTGGGTACAAACCCAAAATCTTCAAATAGTTTTGATGGGTGAAAACCCAAACTCTAGAAACCCTTCATCATTCGTGAAAGAAGGATGAAAGTGAAAATGAGGTAACCCATAACATCCATGAAAGAGGGTTAAAGGGGGACAAGGCAATGAAGGATGATTCGACCTATGGTTTACTAAGTTTTCAAATATTAGAAAAAAGTGCATTTGGAGTGTAAATCATGTCAAGAGAATCATCCTAGAAATAGGGATGCTTGATTGAGGTTTTAGGTGATTACGAATTGCACACTTGTTAGTTGCTCGAAAGAGGCCATGGTTGAAATCGTTTTGGTTTTATTGAAAGATTAACCACAATGAAGTTTGACCAAGACTATCTATTAGTTAACAGATAAGCTTCATGTCAAACCATCATCTGTAAAATACGTACATCGTTAATCGAAAATTGTTATAATAAAATCCCCTAATTTTATTTTACATATTGTGTTTCTTATCATCCGGAGTAACCTTTTAGTAATTGGAGCACCCATAGGACTTAAAATTTCTAATTCACTCCTTGTGGATTTGACCCCAACTCTAGTTGGGTTATGGACAAAAAATACCTTACCCATTAAACATAAGAGTGAATTGAGAGTTATTAAAATGGTGCATTGTCGGGGAGAGAAATATAGATTTTTCTTATGCGGTGTACTTTTTACATAGGTATACCCAGGGCGGTGTAATTCACTTTCCTTGTTGCTTTTGATTCCTTTTTTAGGTGATCATAACATAAACGAAACTATGAGTGAAGGCTCTAGGCATTTTGAGTCATTTAATGTTCCTTTTGATGGAGAAGGCAAAATGAATGATGTGGGTAAAATGGGCACAATCTGTATCCTATCAACTCATGGGAACGGGACCTTATATGTGTCTAGCATCATGCTACACTTATTTCAAATGAAAGGGCTATATGGGGGTCAATCTTACGAGGACCTGTATTATCACTTAAAGAATGTTTTTGAGGTGTGTGCACCATTGAACATTGCACACATCACTCATGAATACTTTCTGCTTCATTTTTTTCTAGTCTTACTAGCCGTCAAGGTGGTGTTGAGTGTCCGTTCACCTCGTACGGGTTGAATAATTTTCTGCAATGAGATTACAATTGTGTTTCTTGATCAATACTTCCCTCCCTCTAAGATGTGTCACATAATAGATAAGGTCATCATCTTTAGATAAAAGAGTGGTGAGCCACTTCATGAAGTATGGGAGAGATTTACCTTCAAGTTAGCGAAATTTCCAAACCACGAGATTTCGGGGAAGATACTTATCTAAGAATTCTACTGGACACTAGATCCTTTGAACCAAACCATGGTAAATGACGCAGTAAAAGTTTTTTTCTTGAACTTGCACTTCAAATAGGATATGAAATTATTGAGGGTGGTGAAAAATCATAGTTGGGAATGATATACCCGAGATATTGAAGTCCCTAATATCTCTCCCTTAATATCCACGGTTAGTAATGAACAAAGAAAGCGGGATGAGGCATATGGGGAGACTGACAAAGATTTTAACCCAACTAAAAATCCTAACAAAGTGTGTGATGGGTGCACTGGCTAAAATGGTTCATGTCAAAGTTCCAAAATCCAATGATGTAGATGAGGAAGCTAAGAAATTAGATTAATAAATCCGATATTCATCAAACTATTTGGGGGATTCTTACCTGGACAATCGAAGGCATGGTGAAAATAAAGGTTGGGTAAACCGAGATGGTGGTCAAGTTGGAAAGTTCTGGGACATGATTATTGCCACTTTGTGCCTAACCATGCCTGGGTTAATAAAAAGGAGTCAAAATCCATTGAATCCAAAAAAATATAATATAGAGGATGTCCTTGCATAAATCATAAATTTAGTTGAAGGTGAGGACAATATGGTCTGTGAGATAAAAGTTGACTTCTCCAAACTTTCTCTAACCATAGTATCTCACTCCAACTCTATTAAGAAATTGGAGACCCAAATTGGTCAAATCTTTACACTCTCAAATTCTAAACCTAGAGTTAATCTCCTGAGTTAAAAAAATTAGAAATCCTACTAATACCGCTCTAGTCTCACCAATAGTTACTAGTAGTGGAAAGATAATGGAAGAGCGCTTGAAAGAGGACTTAGCTAGAAATATTCTCAAAACTCAGCCAAAGGAGTAGTTTCCTTAAAGTCAAGAAGAAGAGTATAAGTAAAAAATGAAAGATATTTCCACAAAATTGATTGATGCTGAAGAAGCTAGTAGGAAAAGACATGTAGACCCCCTTGAGATTTGAAAGAGTAAGACGTCGTACCACAATGATAACTAAGGCGCTATGTGGGAGACTACACATAAATTCTACGAATGTGGCTTGTATCATTTTTATTATGTGTTTGCCGCATAGATGTTATTTTTAACATATGAAAAACTCATTCATTTGTAAAACAAAGGAGTGCATTAGATGATCTTGTCAAGAGGGAAGTGTGCATAATTTGCATTAGAAACTGAACAGGGGAAAATAGAGGAGTAGATATGCTCTTAATTACCATGATCAAAGTCCCTAGGTTATATCAGCGTCACCGATGTGGCTATAATCATGGTCAGTTGACCACGATTACGGTCAATTCAACTATTTAAATTGCTGAATCCCCCCCTATTTTTCTCACACTCTTATTCAAGTTTTTGCATGAAGAAATGGTTCAAACTTGAGGAGAATTATGATAATGCAGAATCAGAGAGTGATAGCATCCCTTGATGAAGTTTGAGGGAGTAGCCTTATCTCTTTTACCCTTGATTATTTATGCAGTGGGGAAATTTCTACCTTTTCAATTGGGTGTATCCCTTATTCATTTTATTTGTGCCACTATTATTGATATTTCTATCTACTTCTCTTCTCTTTTGGATGATTCTTAATTTTATTTGGGTTTTCATATGCAGGCATTCTGATGGTGTCCATATTTCCATTTATTAGTTACTTTTTTACTTGTTTGTTACTTTATTTTAGTTTTAATAGATAAGATTTTCCCTATGATTGATTTAGGGATGACATTCTTAAGAGAAAATAATTGTGGTTGGGTTTTTAGTCATAGATGCAGGGGAAGTTTGAGTACCCATGGCATCAGGGTCATAAATGCAAAGGATGTATGAGTACCTATGCCATTGCTAAATTAGGATCGCATCAATACCCATTGGTGAAGACTAAGAAACCATGTAGTTAGTCCGTTGTATTAGAGCCGCAATATGAGACGTTAACTTGGGTTGTTCCATGAGTAGAAAACTATGCGTGGTGCTTGTGCAAAATTAATAACGCCTTTCTTCCGAAAATAATTGTGAAATTTGAGCAGGAAGGATGTGAGAAACCTTGTGTTAAAAAAATTTCTCTTTCCATGACTCCAAAAATTGACTTTAGAAGAATAGTAAATACTCCATCTTTGTCTCGAGTGGGAGAAATAATTGAACCTCATTGATGAGATTTGCATGCCATGGGTGTGAGTCTTATTGTCTATATCTCATGTGTACTTTTACCTGCTAGAATTTTCCCTATTAGTCTTTCAAAGATAAATTTTTAGTGTGCTTGGTTGGTAAAACGATCATAAGCAATCTTGTGACATTGGAAGCTGACTTTAGACGAAAAAGCCTACAGATACATAGTAGTTACCCCTAGTCACCCTCTTTGAGCCTTAGAACTTTTCTTTGTCAAACTCATTACAAGTCATAATCTTTCTATTTATCCTCTTTTGAATCCTACCCATCTTGATCTTAAGAATACAAGTTGAGGCTAATAGCCTAAGTTGGGGATGGTGGAAATTCTATGAGATGTAGTTGGGCCATGAATTCTTAAGAAGGTTCCAAAGAGATTAAATTAATAAAGAATTTTGATTTGAAGAAGGAAAAGATCGTACAAAGGAAAGAAAGACATGCACAAAAAAAGAAAGAAACAAAATAAGAAAAGTGGTACAACTAGAGAAAGGAAAAATAGGAAAATTAGTATGAGAAAAGGAAATGGACCAATAGCAAAAAAGGAAGAGAGTGTGATGTAGAAGTTCGAGGAGGGTTTATCCCTACTGTCCTAAGTTGATATCCTACCCTGCCCCAATCCTACATTTTAATCTCCAAAAGGCCTCTGTAATTCCAAACTTAGTGTGGTCATTAAGTGGCAATAAAAAATAGGGGCAAGACTCTTGCATGGTACTTGTTAACATGGAGAATTTCTTGAGACAAAGAGTGTTTGCACTTAAAATTCCTTTTTGCAGTATTTCTAACTAGGTGTGTAAAATCTTCTTTCTTGTATGAAGGCATGTGGGAAAGTTAAGGTAGGTGATTTTGTCATCTTCCGCACAATGAGATAAAAAGAAGTATAACATGGTTGTAGTCAACAAAGGAGTCAATTATAGAGTTTTAGTGATTGTTACATGGTTTCTTCCCAAAATCTAATGCATCTATCAAATATTGCATTTTATCGAGGCTTGTAGTTGAAACGGTTGACCTAAGTGTAATGATATTTTTATGGTTGCAATCCAGTTTAAGTCATCACGATCATTGGGTGATAGAATAAGGGAATACATGTGAAATTGTCTCATAGGAAAAGGTGGTGTTGCTTGAGGAAAAGTAGTGTTTCAAGATGGAGTTGTTGATGATTGGTGATTTTACCACTCATTTGCGCCAAAAATTATGGAAAACTACTATATTTTGTATTAGAAAATTAGACATCATCATGATTTAAATGCACTAATATCCAAATTTTGCCGGTATATAGTTGCAAAGGTTAAAAGATATTGATTGAAGATAAAAAGGGATCAAATGGAAGAAAACATAGTGCAGTTAGAGACATGGAATAGTTCATCCTCAGTTACCACAACCGCAGTCCTTAGGCAGTTGTCGCAGTCAATCACAAAGGTCAATAAAATGCATTCACAGAACACAACCACTATCACTTTGTCCGCAATCATAGACAACCTCACGCGGTTGTGCATAACTGGGAATATGACCTAAACAAGTTTTTTAATTTATCTTAGGCTAATCTTAAACCTTATATAGGCAAAACACTTTTTTTAGGGTATTGCTTACCTCATAGATTTTTTTGAATTTAAAGCAAGAAACTCTAATTGGGAAAGTTTTTAACTAATTGTGGAGGATTGATTTCTTAGTAAATTTTTGGAGAATAAATGCTTTGGATAATCCTCATGGTATATCCCTCCTTTACTTCTTCATGAGTAGCTATGTAATTTAGTCTTGGGATTTTGTTTTACTAAAGTGTAATTATATGTAGGTGTTGTTGTGTTTGCTTGAGTTTTAGTTGTTTAGTATGGATTGCACCATTGCTTTAATTTATGAGTTGGAATTTATGGGTGCAAACCCCAAATCATCAAATATTTCTGATGGGTGAAAACCCAAACTCTAGAAACCCTTCATCATCCTTGAAAGAAGAATGAAAGTGAACATAAGGTAACCCATAACATCCATGAAAGATGGTTAAAGGGGTACAAGGCAATGCGGGATAATTCGACTTATGGTTTATTAAGTTTTCAAATCTTAGAAAAAAGTGTATTTTGAGTGTAAATCATGTCAAAAGAATCATCCTAGAAATAGGGATTCTTTATTGAGGTTTTAGGTGATTACGAATTGCGCACTTGTTAGTTTGCTTGAAAGAGGCCATAGTTGAAATTATTTTGGTTTAATTGAAAGATTAACCACAATGAAGTTTGACCTATACTATCTGTTAGATAACAGCTAAGTTTCATGTTAAACCATCATCTGGCAAATACGTATATCGTTAATCAAAAATTGTTATAATAAAATCCTCTAATTTTATTTTACATATCGTGTTTCTTATCATCTGGAGTAACCTTTTAGTAATTAGAGAACCCATCGGACTTAAAATTACTAATTCACTCCTTGTGGATATGACCCCAACTCTAGTTGGATTATGGATAAAAAATGCCTTACCCCTTAAATATAAGAGTGAGTTGAGAGTTATTAAAATGGTGCCGTTGTCAGGGAGAGAAATATAGATTTTTCTTGTGCGGTGTACTTTTTTACTTAGGTATACCCAGGGTGTTGTAGTTCACTTTCCTTATTGCTTTTGATTTCTTTTTTAGGTGATCATACCATAAACGAAACTATGAGTGAAGGCTCTAATCATATTGAGTCATTTGATGTTCCCCTTGATGGAGAAGGAAAACTGAATGAAGTGGGTAAAATAGGAACTATATGTATCCCATCAACTCATGGGAACAAGATCTTTTATGTGTCTAGCATCATGCTACACTTATTGCAAATGAAAGGGCTCTATGAGGGTCAAGCTTATGAGGACCTATATTATTACTTACAGAATGTTTTTGAAGTGTGTGCACCATTTAACATTTCACACATCACTCAGGAATCCTTTCGACTTCATTTTTTTCCATTCTTACTAGCCGAAAAGGTGGTGTTGAGGCTCCGTTCACTTTGTACGGGTTGAATAATTTCCTGGAATGAGATTACAATTGTGTTTCTTGATCAACACATCCATCCCTCTAAGATGTGTCACATGAGAGATAAGATCATAAGCTTTAGATAAATGAGTGGCGAGCCACTTCATGAAGTATGGGAGAGATTTACCTTCATTTTAGCGAAATTACCAAACCAACAGATTCCGGGGAGGATACTTCTCCAAGAATTCTATTGGACACTAGATCCTTTGAACCAAACCATGGTAAATAATGCAGTCAAAGGTTTTTTCTTGAACTTCCACTTTAAAGCGGCTATGAAATTGTTGAGGGTGGTGACTAAACATAATTCAGAATGATATACCTGATATATAAAAGTCCCTAATATCTCTCCCTTCATATCCACAGTTAGTAATGAACAAAGAAAGCGGGATGAGGAATATGGGGAGACTAGTAAAGATTTTAACCTATCTAAAGATCCTAACAAAGTATGTGATGGGTGCACTATCTAAAATGGTTCATGTCGAAGTTCCAAAATCCAATGATATAGATGAGGAAGCTAATAAATTGGATTAATAAATCCAATATTTAACAAACTATTTGGTGGATTCTTACCCAGACTATTGAAGGCATGGTGAAAATAAAGGTTTGATAAATCGGGATGGTGGTCAAGTTAGAAATCCTAATAATACCGCTGAAGTGTAAACAATAGTTACTAGTAGTGGAAAGATAATGGAAGAGCGCTTGAAAGAGGACTTAGGTAGAAAGATTCTCAAAACTCAGCCAAAGGAGTAGTTTCCTTAAAGTCAAGAAGAAGAGTATAAGTAAAAAATGAAAGATATTGCCACAAAATTGATTGATGCTGAAGAATCTAGTAGGAAAAGACTTGTAGACCCCCTTGAGATTTGAAAGAGTAAGACGTCGTACCACAATGATAACTAAGGCACTATGTGGGAGACTACCCACAAATTCTACGAATGTAGCTTGTATCATTTTTATTATGTTTTTGCCGCATAGATGTTATTTTTAACATATAAAAAACTCTTTCATTTGTAAAACAAAGGAGTGCATTAGATGATCTTGTCAAGAGGGAAGTGTGCATAATTTGCATTAGAAACTGAACAGGGGAAAATAGAGGAGTAGATATGCTCTTAATTACCATGATCAATGTCCCTAGGTGACATCGGTGTCACCAATGTGGCTATAATCATGGTCAGTTGACCACGATTACGGTCAATTCAACTATTTAAATTGCTGAATCCCCACCCCCCATTTTTCTCACACTCTCATTTAAGTTTTTGCATGAAGAAATGGTTCAAACTTGAGGAGAATTATGATAATGCAGAATCAGAGAGTGATAGCATCCCTTGATAAAGTTTGAGGGAGCACCCTTATCTCTTTTACCCTTGATTATTTATGCAGTGGGGACATTTCTACCTTTTCAATTGGGTGTATCCCTTATTCATTTTATTTGTGCCACTATTATTGATATTTTTATCTACTTCTCTTCTCTTTTGGATGATTCTTAATTTTATTTGGGTTTTCATATGCGGGCATTCTTATGGTGTCCATATTTCTTTGTATTAGTTAATTTTTTACTTGTTTGTTACGTTATTTTAGTTTTAATAGAAAAGATTTTCCCTATGATTGATTTAGGGATGACATTCTTAATATAAAATAATTGTGGTTGGGTTTATAGTCATAAATGCAGGAGAAGTTTGAGTACCCATGGCATCAGGGTCATAAATGCAAGGGATATCCGAGTACCTATGCCATCGCTAAATTAGGATCGCATCCATACCTATTGGCAAAGACTGAGATGACATGTAGTTAGCCCTCCGTGTTAGAGCCGCAATATGAGATATTAACTTGGGTTGTTCCATGAGTAGAAAATTATGCGTGGTGTTGGTTCAAAACAAACAACCCCTTTCATCCGAAAATAATTGTTAAATTCCAGCAGTAAGGATGTCAGCAACCTTGTGTTAAAACTTTTCTCATTCTATGACTCCAAAAATTAACTTTGTAAGAATAGAAAACACTTCATCTTTGTCTCGAGTGGGAGAAATAATTGAACCGCATTGACAAGATTTGCATGCCATGGGTGTGAGTTTAATTGTCTACGTCTCATGTGTACTTGTACCTCCTAGAATTTACCTTATTAGTCTTTCAAACATAAATATTTAGCATGCTTGGTTGGTAAAATGATCATAGGAAATCTTGTGGCATTGGAAGCCGACTTTAATCTAAAAAGCCTATAGATACATAGTAGTTACCCCTAGTCACCCTCTTTGAGCCTTAGAACTTTTCTTTGTAAAACTCATTACAAGTCATAACCCTTATATTTATCCTCTTTTGAACCCTACCCACTTTGATATTAAGAATACAAGTTGAGGCTAATAGACTAAGTTGGGGATGGTGGAAATTAAATGAGATGCAGTTGGGCAACGAATTCTTAAGAAGGTGACAAAGAGATTAAATTAATAAAGAATTTTGATTTAAAGAAGGAAAAGCTCCCACAAAGGAAAGAAAGACATTATCTATGCACAAAAAAAGAAAGAGAGAAAAAGAGTAAAGTGGTAAAACTAGAGAAAGGAAAAATAGGAAAAATAGTAAGAGAAAAAGAAATGGCCCAATAGGAAAAAGGGAAGAGAGTGTGATGTAGAAGTTCAAGGAGGGTTTATCCCTATTGTACTAATTTGATATCCTACCCTACCCCAATCCTACATTGCAATCTTAAAAAGGCCTCTGTGATTCCCAACTTTGTGTGGTTATTTTAGTGGCAATTAAAAATAGGGGGAAGCCTCTTGCATGGTACTTGTTAACATGGAGAATTTATTTAGAGAGAGTGTGTTTGCACTTAAAATTTATTTTTGCATTATTGCTAACTTGGTGTGTGAAATCTTCTTTCTTGTACGAAGGCATGTGAGCAAGTTAATGTAGGTGATTTTGTCATCTTCCACACAATGACATAAAAAGAAGTATTACATGGTTGTAGTCGACAAGCGAGTCAATTATACAGTATTAGTGGGTGTTACATGGTTGCTTCCTAAAATCTAATGCATATTTGAAATATCGCATTTTATCTAGGGGTGTAGTTGAAACCATTTTGCCAATGAGCCAATAGTTTTTTGTAGTAGCAATCTAGTTTAATTCATCATGATCATTAGGTGATAGAACGAAGGCATATATATGAAATTGTCTTATTGAAAAGGGTGGTGCTGCTTGAGGAAATGAAGAGTTTTATGTTGGAGGTGTTGATGATTGGTAATTTTACCACTTATTTGCACTAAACATTTATGCACACTACCTTGTTTTGTATTAGAAAATGACACATCATCATGATTTAAATGCTGTAATATCAACATTTTGAAGGTAAATAGTTGTGAAGGTGAAAAACTATAGGTCGGAGCTATAAGGGGATAAGATGAAAGAAAAAGGAGTGCAGCTACAGACGTGGAATAGTTTAGCCTTAGATACCGTAACCGCGGTCCTCAGGCTGTGGTCACGGTTAGTTACAATGGTAAAGAAAATATGATCGCAAGAAAACAACCAAGGTCATTTTGGCTGCAATCACGAATAACCTCCCACAATCGTGGCTATGTGGGAGTATGAACCAGGGAAGTTTTGTAATTTCTCTTGGACGAAATCCAAACCATATATAGACAAAACCCTATGTAATGCTCCGATTTGCTAAACCAGAATGCTACACGGTGCTCATGACCCAAAAGGACCACAAGCTAAGCCATGACTAATATTTTTACCTGTACACTGAATAAAATATGGAATAATGCAAAAACATGCACTAAAAGGCCATAAGGTTCAATACTGAACATAACATGGATAAGATAAAATTTCTGAGGTGATACTAGACCTAAAACAAAACTGTAAACACTGAAATCTGAAACATAATAGTCTGCCTCTAGTATGAAAGCCTCTACTATCTGAATAATCTGAATAAGGAGTTGATGGGACATGTCCACAACTAAATCTAACTAATAACTAATCAATGAAATATTGGAGAAATAATCATGTCCTCGAAGGATGAGGAATCACTTCTATTCTGACTGTTGAGACTAGAATCTACTGTTGATCTGGAACTCGTATCTCTTAACATGTGGTGTAACATAAAAAAAAAGCACCATAGCGCAAATATGTCAGTACAATGGAATATATTGAGTATACATTTGAGGTAGGCTAATGAAAAGGTTAACATGTAGGAATAATGCTAGTTGTCTATCTAACATAAATTCGAGAATGCATATATATAAATATATAAGTGTAACTGACACTATGATATCATAATTACTGAATCTGAATATTGATGACATGACATACTAAAAACTAATATATCTAAAAGCATAAATAGTTGTATCTAAATGTAACTGATAACAAGGGTGACTGTATCTGACAGTCCAAAATCTGATGGAACTATTAAAGTTCATTACTATATTAGAGTCGACTGTATCTTACAGTCTTTAATCTGAGGAACTATTGAGTTCTTTTACTGAGAATGGTATTGAAACTATGGGAGGTAGATTTAATCGGCATGCCCCTAATATGCCATTATGGCTGAGATTAGGTCCAATTTGTAACCCAATTTGAAAGGTGTCAATACTGTACCACTGGTAAGGACAAGCTGTGGGCGACCCTCATCTGATAGTATCCCATATACAAGAATGGTAAGGCCCTTATATGATAGTGCTTATCCACCTCATCAATCCTCATCGACAGTATTGATGTCTCAATCTATGCTGGCTACATAGTGTTGGAATGCAAGGATGACTGCTAAGGATCACACCCTCATCTGATAGTTTGTGTCCCCATCCCTCGGTTCACTCAGTGCTTATTTCTATTCCCATCTGAATGGACACTGAACATGATTTACTAAACTGAACATGGATTGAGTTACTGAATTTCGTTGAGTGACAGAATATAACTGATATATGACAATTGGCTGAGTTCATAAAAATATGGATATTCCTGAGTCATAAGAGTGTATGAAGTCTAAGGATCATGGCTTGATTGAGAGTGTCATGAAAACATGACATGGCTCTAGGAACATAACTAATGTTTTTTGTACAATTACCCCCACAACTCGATGGAAGGAAACTGACAAAGCATGACTTACTTGAAACATAATAATCATCATAATAAATTTTCTGAAGCATTTCATCAAACATGTAATAGGCATAAGCTTGTAAGTACATGGGAATTTAATTACATAATTCTAATTAGGAACTTTCCCTTCATCTAGGTATTCAACTAAACACATAGTTGGCATAGAATGTGTAAACAATATCATACAACAATTAACTATCATGATTCAATTAAAATTTAATCATTCAAAGTGTTTAGTCCTAGGGTTTCATGAATCTATACCGATACAAATCAACCCATGTGGAGTTTAATTCTCATTCATGTAATAAAATTCAATTACACATTATTAATATGGGCAAAAGCAGCCCAATCATGAAATTCATAAGAAAATCCATAACATGAATTTACAAAAGGGATTCTTGGGCTTTATGGATGAAAAGAATCCATAATGAACAGTATGCATACCTTAGTTCGTGATTTCGTGAAGATTGATGGTGAAACCTTCTTGAAATTGGATATTCTATAAAAATCCTAGCTTGTTCTTGAGAGAAACTTGAAATAAGAGAGTGTATTTTTGGTGAAAAGTTGTTGAATCATATGTTAAAGGGCTTAAATAGGGTGGGAAATTAACCATTTTAACCCTAGACACATCTTGTAATTGCAGTAAACATTTCGTGAACTGAACCCCTGGAGGAATCAGGGGCTATCATGACATGTCAATAGAATTTGATAATTGGGAAAATGAGAAATGGCACGGCGTGGAGCCATCGTGTTTCCCCTTCTTCATGACCTAGGGCTTTGGCGCAACATGGGTAAAATTGCACTGAGACACTGGACAAAGGAAAATGCAGAATTTGAGAGCTGGCGCGATGCGCCATAATTGCGGACACCTACTAGAAATTGCCAAATGCCATTTTCTCTTGTGGAGAGGCACGCCACTAACTAATATTGTGTTGTTTTATGATGGGAACTTTAAATAGTCTTAACTTCTTACCCGATTATTGGATTTAAGCGAATCTTATATGGATGGAAAGCTTATTGAATTTTCCACATGACAAAAAGTGAAAAGATTGAAATTTACTTATGGAATAATTATCATTCACTCTAGAAGCTTATACTAGGCATTCTTGGGGTGAAATTGGCTAGAAATATCTGGGGTATTACACCCTTCCTTTTTGGGGAATTGCGGACTACATAGATTTTTTAAATTGAAAGAAAGAAACCCTAATTGGGAAAGTGTGTAAATAATTATGGAGGCTTGATTTCTTTGTAATTTTGTAAATAATGAATTATTTAGATAATCCTTATGGTATATCCCTCTTTACTTTCTTCAAGAGTAGCTAAGTAATTAAGTCTTGGGATTATGTTAAACTAATGTGTAATTATGTGTGGGCATTTGAAATGCCTGGAAAATGGGTCCCGGGACGTTAGACGGTGCTTAAGGTCATAAGTGATCAAAAACTAACCTTGCTACTGGCATACTTACAAACAACTAAATAAAATACATAAATCTAAACAAAACAATAAGAATAATAAAACTTCCCTAACCTTGATCAATATAAAATCTAAGTTTAAAAGATTAAAACTCTGGTTTTGCGAACAAAACTGAAATAAAATATATCGGCACTACTGACTGTCTATGAAACCTCTACAAGTACTCTCTATGGGTAGATGGGTCATGATTCCCAACTATCCCAAATCAACATTACTGAATAAAGAAAATATCATACTTCTCAAACTGTATAACTGACTCAAGCCCTTAAATCACAAGGACACATCACCTTCTGACTGGAAGCTACGAACCGACTAACTATTGTGTATGCCCTATAACTTGTACCTACATTATGAGAGAATGTAGTACACAGATGTATATATGGATCAGTCCTTTGAAGATGTACTGAGTATATGGGGATTTATGCATTTAAGTAAACAAGGTTATCAATCTTTAAAAAATATGCCTAATGATATGAATGGCTCACATATCTTGAGAGAAAATTAAATCTAAATCTAATAAATCATGTATAATGAGGCATATAGTACAAATTTCGTGAGTACTTAAACTTAGTTCAAAAATATGTATTCTCTACATTATTCTTAAAACATGTAAACAAGAGGAATCCTAAAACATTAGCTTTCAAAACTTGTACTATTATCTTATGGAGAATAAAAGTCTTCTTTAAAACATAGAGATTATAGGACTTTGGGCCTTAGAGAACTTGGACTTGGGGGACTTTGGAAATCTCAAAATCAAATTTTCAACATATATACTTTTATCTTAATTTAGAGTAGGGAACTGCTTTGGGAGTTTCTTCTAACTGACATAAGCCATATGAGCATATGGAGTCCAATGTCTTGCCCATTTTGGGGAGAGTTGTTCTATCCTTTCCATCGTAGTAGAACCTTAAATTTAGTGATCACTATCTCGGCCTCAGGCCTATAAATCTCAAACCTACTGTGGCACATAGTTCTAGGGTATGAAACGTTAGAATCATACACAACTCAAAGCTAAATACTACACCTATACTTAGCTCAAAACTTTTAGGAAAATCTACCTTAATATAATGCAAGGGTCTATGATGAAGACCAAGACATTTCTCTTTGTTTTAAATCATAAACAAATGTGGATTACTATCTTAACTTAGACCCCAAAGGGTCAAATCTTTATCTAAAAATATGAAATATGCTTAGCCATGGGGTAATTATGACCCAAACAATTCTTGACTAACAATCTTTAAAAAGGGTTCTAGTGACCCAAACAGTAAATCTTAAGTCAACGTCTCAAAATTCATGCTTAGGAATGCAGTTACTCATAAGATATGTTGAAATCAATAATTTTCATCAATAGGAATGGAAATACAACTAAAATCATGTAATACAACTCTGAATTCATGGGAAATCACAAAATCTTGCAAATAATAATAATGAGTATAAACCCTAACTTTAATTTCATGGAATATCTCATAATTTACAGAAATTCATATTTAAAATAAGCCTTTGGGAACAAGGGTGAGAGAGTTACCCTTGTTCAAACCTCCACATACCTTAGATTTTGAATGTAGACGAACAAGTTTGCTTGAGACTCTTTTTCATACTCTTGAATGACAGTTCTTGAAGCTTTTGACTTGGGAGTCTTGAATCTTAACTCAATTGTAAAAAAAATGGTGGGATCTTAAAATTATTGGTAAAGGAATTGGTCCTATTCTTGATAGAGAAAAACCCTAGTTATTGATGCATTGTATAAAACAGAGGTCCTATGCCTCGTCTTTGATATATATAGGAGTTTAAAAGGGTAGAAAAAGCCCAAAAGTCCTCTAAAAATGGCTTCAAAATGCTAAACGGGATCTGTTATGTCTCATGCGATGATCCATCGCTGGAATGATGGTTTGTCGGCCTAAGCATCACACTAGGACTAGAATAGGGATTTACTTTCTTGTTAGCGATGGTTTGGGTGATAGTCTGTCGCTAGCTCAATGGTTCGTCGGCTATTCCATCACGCCTGGCCAAAAGGTCGACTCACTGCCTTTGCTGCGATGGTTTGGGTGTCGGCCCGTCGCTAGCTTGACGGTCTGTCGTACCTGGGTGGACTGGTTTCTGTAATTCGGCCATAACTTTTTATCCTGACACCATATTTTGACGAAATGGGTATCGTTGGAAAGATAATTCAAAATTAGGAAAATTTAATATGGTTTAAACACTACTATCTTTGGAAGTAATTCCTTAATCTTCTAGATATGATACAAGGCTTAAAGAAAGATTAAGGGTATTACAATATCTCCCCCTTGGAAACATTCGTCCTCGAATGTCGCTAGTTATACTAAAATACTGAGGAACTAATGGTACACAGCTGAAACAATTGGCTAAACCGACTTTATATCTTTCTAAACTTTTCAATACTTCGAAAAGAGCAAGAACTTGTAATAAGAATAGTTATATAGTTGAATCTCTGATTAGAGAGGAACTGAATGAAGGAAGCTGGTTATCTTCGTCTGAATCTGAGTTAACTAGACTTTTTCTTATTATAAGGAGCTAACTTAAGATGAGAGTTTAGAATTCGCCTGATATGCTCACGGTGTAATTGTACTTATCAACTATGAAGCGATATTTTATGTAGTCAAAAATTATGAGAAGACGAGGCTAAGGCCACACAATGGGTATCACATTATCTGAGATGGAATACTTGGAAAACAAAGATCGTTCAGTGAATACTTATGGACTAAATCATGAATAGATATCCAAATTCTATAACTGATGCCAGATGCATATACTGATCTGAAATCGTAATCTTCATGGGTGCGAACAATAATTTCCTAGAATGGCCTACTTATGAAACTTCACATAGTAGGACTAGACTATATTAGAAACTAGAAAATTGTAGAAATCTAATTGTCTGATTGATAAACTGAACTGCTGGCTATCCCTACTAAATCATACTATATACTCATACTTAAGTGGAGGATTTATTCAATAGCCATTCTAGGGAGTTCTGACGATAAAAGGGAGCAAAGAAATTTGGATAAGATCTGAACAAGACACCTGAATAAGAGATTAGAATATTGCTATGACTCAATAACTTGGAATGTAGACCTATGAATCAAAAGTCGAGATATAAGTACTAGGCCTCAAGCAATGCAACTTCTTACTCTTAAACTTAGCATCACTTCTCAAACACTCCTTCAACTATACCATTCCCCTCAAATACTATACTTGCTCGGTCCAACTTATAATTCTCACATGGCACTAATACTTGCATCTACTAGTGTCGAGATTAAACAAAATTCTATCACCATGTTCAAGCCTAACTCCAAAGTCACAAGATACACCACATAATGCTATAATACTTGTATCAACAATTAATTCAACACACCATGCCTTACATAACTTCTCATCGCATGCAAAGTTCTCATTACCACTCCCATAACCACATTCAACCTCGTACTAGACATTTATTAACGCACAATTCATTCATACAGATATACAAACATAACATTCAAGCCTATATTTATAACCATATATTCACTCCTAAGCAACTATTCATAAGGCATCATTTCATATTCTCTAAACCTCTATCAACAACTGATTTCCTTCACTATGCTTAAGAAGACATACATAAAATTTTAACTAGACATGACATGTATCAATGACTTGGCCTCAATCTTACTTCACACTTACAGTCTCCCCTAAAATAAGCATACAAAAATCTTCCAATAACAAAAAAGGGTTTACTAAATAGTTAGAATAGGATGACCTAAAACATGAAGGGATACTGTGTATAACTTGACACCCAACTGAGTCCTGAGAAATAGAATATGTAACACTGTGAACTCATCAAAGAAGTCATATCTAAAGACATGTTTGCAATAAGTCTGAATTTCATTGATCATTAAAAATATTGCTAGAGTACCAGAACTGACATACTGTAAAGCTTGAATAAATGAGTCATGAGCTGCATGACCCAAATTTGGAGTTCATAACTTATGAAATGTTATTCCAACTGCTGAAAGAACTAGAACCCCATATTTTTTGAACTAGGAGAGTACATGACTCTCTATCATATGTATGAACTTGAATAAAGATCATAGAACTAAAACGTAAGGCATGAGTAGGTATTGGGGCAACTAAAACTAGTGAAAATAAGATTAGATGAAGTATCAATCTTTCTCACAGCTGTTCCACAACTTATTGGTACATCTACTAGAATCTGAAAGCTTGACTTGGTTACTAGTTCCATCATATCCCCCTTAGATTTAAGCCATCACTTTGAGGCTGTGAACTACTATATAAACTCTAGTCTAACTGCAATCACATTACACTAGAGTCGGTGATATAACAATGCACTTGATTAAAAGAACTTAGCCTGAATGACTACACATGAAAGTGCAAAACCAACTCCCAACACTACCTTCTGAGTTACACCCTATCTTTCTATAGCCCTAATGGTCATTATTTAATACTTGAACACTTACTAACTTCGGATGTGCATTAGCAGCCCATTGTCAAAGTGTGCGCCATCTTGTGTTTTAGCTCTTATTTCTATTAGCTCAATCTTCAAAGTTCCAAACATAGATTCTAACGCTTAACATGAGAACTCCAAACCTCTGACGGACCATACTACTTCTGTCAAAGCCTACCAACTTCACGCTTGTAAACATATATTTCTAAACCATAAGAATGAAAATCTACATAACAGGCTCCACATTTTTAATCATAGCTCCTTAACTTAGCTGTCAAGAACATCATACATTATCTAACTAGTCTTTCTCTACCTAGCAACTCTACGTTACTACTAACCACACAACATGAAATAATACTCGAAAAATAATACATCCCCATAGCACCTCGGGAGTACTTCAACAAGATACATACAACATCATACTTTATAACCAGCCAAATAAACATAAACTCTTGCATACACTATTCAAGCCTACTAGATCACTTCCATACGACTAATATTCACAACACATTAATCATTATATCCATTTTTTCATTATCTACTATTCGAACTTAGTATCTCGTTCTAGCTATGATTAACCACAATCTTGACAGCTATTCTTACCTGCCCAATATCCGAAAATACTAGCCCACTAAAACCTCATAACAATAATGATCAACCACAATCCTACGGTCTATGTTATTTATAATTTGTTACCACATCTTTCTTCTATGCATCATTACTATTTACCTATCTATACACCTAAACTTCTTTCATAGCTCTATAAGTTTCAACTAAACTTTCTTTTGCAATATCAGGAAAGCGTAAATTACCAACATTCCTCCACCAAGTACTTTAATTAATAATTTAAACTTTTCTAGCACAACAAACACCGTTAACAACTCTTTTCTTACTTCAAGCAAACAACAATTCACCTTAACTAATATCTCTTTCTCTTCCTTCTACTAAACCAACACATAAGCGCATATCTCTTTATTACTACCTTAATCAAATGCAAAAAGATTCGGCTATATGTATATTCAATAAATTGTACTTACCACCCTTCTTGTCACTACGCCTCTAAACCCCTAGTTCCAAAAAATACAACAAAAACAAGATGAATAACAAGTTGCTAGTGAATAAAAATAGGCCTCACACGACTTCACTAGACTTTGATTTTCAACAACACAATGATAAAAAGATTACAACTGATAAAAACTTGACACACAGTATTGAATGATCTAAGAATACACATCTTACTCTGTCTTAATTGAATGATTTATAAGAATGATTTATAACTTTAAATTTGAAGGACTTATAACAAACTAGAAGGCTCATGTCAATCCGCTTCGTAGGACTTTTTAAACTTTTTGCTGAAAAGTATGAGAGCATTATCAGGGGAGGAAATTTGAACTTGCCGATCAGTTTACCTTAAGAGCAGTACATAGATAAAGAAGTATAAATTACCATTATAGATTCAGAGGAAGAACTATGAAAGCATATCAGACTTGGGCTTAGTGCATGATTTTTACAAACATGATAAAGTACTTCAATCTTCCGAACTCAAAAGCACAAATGGGACATTATCTAGCCTTCTTATAATCTTATAACTATCTATGGAGAATTAAGCTTGACTATTTCTAGTACCTTGAAAAGAAGGCAGAGATGGCCTGAATAGAGTAAGATGAGAAACTGTTTAAGTTTCTTAGAAGACCATTCTATAGCATGATCTGATATTTGAAAGAATGGAGATATTTTCTAACTGCCTTGTAGCCTTTCAAATAAAAGTACAGACGTCTTCGTACCATTTTGCAAGACTTTACTATACACGGCTTCGTTGACACCCTACGACTCTTGAACCTTGTGCTCTAATACCAAGTTTATAATGCCTCAATAAT
Organism: Capsicum baccatum var. pendulum; assembly: GCA_030864225.1. NCBI lineage: Eukaryota > Viridiplantae > Streptophyta > Magnoliopsida > Solanales > Solanaceae > Capsicum > Capsicum baccatum. Next base: position 222,120,517 of record CM061552.1, on the reverse strand, counting down.
ATGTCCTGGGATGTCGCAAGGTGCTTAGGGTCACAAATGATCCCAAGCTAACCCTGCTATTGGCATACGTACAAGCAACTGAATAAAATATATAAATCTGAACAAAATCAACAAAAACAATAAAAATTCTATGAACTTGATCAATATAAAATCTTAGTTTACAATATTACAACTCAGCTTTTACGAACAAAACTAAAATAAAATACATCAACACTACTAAATGTCTATAAAGCCTCTACTAGTACTGACTATGGTTAGCCGGGTCATGACTCCCAACTATCCCAACTCAATAAGACTGAATAAAGAAAATACAATGCTTATCAAATTGTATAACTGAATCAAGCCCTTCAATCAAAAGGACTCATCACCTACAGACTGGAAGCTGAGAACTTACTGAATATGGTATAGACGCTACAACTTGTGCCTACATTATGAGACAATGTAGCACACAAACGTATTTGTGGATCAGTACTTTGAGGATGTACTGAGAATATGGGGTGTATGAATTTAAGTAAAAAATGTTATTATTCTTTATAAAACATGCATAATGATATGAATGACAAACATATCTTTAGAAAAACTGATATTTGAATATCATAAATCATTTATAATGAAGAATATAGTATAAATCTCGTGAGTTATTAGGCTTAGTTCAAAAATCTATATTCTCCACCTTATTCTTTAAACTTGTAAACAAAATGAATCTGAAAACATTAGATTTCAAAATATGTGCTATTATCTTATGGAGAAGAAAGGAATTTTTTAATACATACATATTAGAGGACCTTAGGACTTAGAGAACTTGGACTAGGGGGTCTTTGGGAATATCAAAATTAAACTGTCAGCATATATACTTTTGTTTTAATATAGAGTAGGGATCTGTTTTGGGAATTTCTTCTAACCGACATAAACCATGTGAGCCACATGGAGTCCAACGTCTTGCCCATGTTGGGGAGAGTTATTCTATCATTCCCATCGAGTAGAACCTTAACTTTAGTGATCACTATCTCAGATTTGGGCCCATAAATCTCAAACCTACAGTGGTACGTAGTTCTGGTGTATGAGACCTTGGAATCATACCCAACTCGATGCTAAATACTACTCACATACTCAGCTCATAACTTTTAGAAAATACACCTTAATATAATGCAAGGGTCTCAATTCATGGGAAATCTCAAAATCTTGCAAAAAATAATAATGGGTATAAACCCTAACTTCAATTTCATGGAAAATCTCACAATTTACAGAAATTCGTATTTAAAATAAGCCTTTGGGAACAAGGGTGAAAATTTACCCTTGTTCTAACCACGACATACCTTAGATTTTGAATGTAGATGAATAAGCTTGCTTTAGACACTTTTTCGTACTCTTGAATGAGCGTTGTTGAAGCTTTTGACTTGGGAGTCTTGAATATTAACTCAATTGTAAGAAATATGGTGGGATCATGAAGTTCTTGGAAAAGGAATTGGTCTTTTTCTTAAAGGTTAAAAACGCTATTTTTTGATGCTTTGTATGAAACTGAGGTCCTATGCATTGTCTTTGATATATATATATGTTCAAAAGGGTAGAAAGAGACCAAAAATCCCTTTAAAAAATGGTTTAAAAATGCTAAATGGAATATGTGATGTGTCATGCGATGGTCCCTCACTGCTTGATGGTCTGTTGGCCTGACCGTCGCACTAGGAGCAGAACAGGGATATATTGTCTTGGTTATGACGGTTTGGAGATGATCCATCGCTAGCTCGATGGTCCGTCGTCCATTCCATCGCGCCAGGAAAAAGGGTCAACTCACTGCCTCCTTTGCGACGGTATCAGTGACATCCCATCGCTAGCTCGATGGTCCATCGTCCCTTTCTGTCACACCTGGCCGGTTTAGACTACTTTCTATAATTCGGCCATAACTTTCTACCCCGACACCAGATTTTGAAGAAATAGGTATCATTGTAAAGATAATTCAATTTCCCACGCAATAAAAAGTCAAAATTATCAAAATTCTATACTTTTTTTTAACTTTACTCACTTATGAAGTCATTCCTTAATTTTGTAGAGATTCTATAAGGCTTACAGAAAAATTCAGGATATTGTAGTGTTGTTGTGTTTGCATGAGTTTTAGTTGTTGAGTATGGATTCCACAATTGCTTGAATTTATAACTTGGAATTTGTAGGTGAAAACCTTAAATATTCAAATGGGTTTTATGGGTGAAATCCCCAGACTCTAGAAAACCTTCATTATCCTTTAAAGTGGGATAAAAGTAAACTTGAGGTAACCTTTTCCAATCTTAGAAATAAGTGTATTTGGAGTGTAAATCACGTCAAGAACATCATCTTAGAAATAGGATGCTTGACTGAGGTTTTAGGTGATTTTGAAATGTACACTTGTTAGGTGCTCGAAAGAGGCAACGAGTTAAATCTATGTGGTTTTATTGAAAGATTAACCACAATGACTTTCGTCCTAGCATATCTGTTAGTTAACAACTAAGCTTCATGTTAAACCATCATCTACCCACACATTTTAACTTTAGGCATACATAACTAGGATCAACTCATATTTTTATTTTAAATAAAAAAGTTTCAAGTACGTGCATTGTTAATTAAAAATTATTACAATTAAATCCCCAAATTTTATTTTACATGTCGTGTTTCTTATCATTATAGGTAACCATTTAGTAATTATAGCACCCACAGGACAGGAAATTTATAATTCGATCCTTGTGTGTTTGAACCTAACTATAGGTGGGTTATTAACAACGACCCCCTCACCCTCAAACATGGGAGTGAGTTTAGTGTTATCACTCATACATCATCTCAAAAAAATAAACGAAATAAAATAATAAAACCATGGGTTTCCTCTGAAGTAGTTCTTGGCTAAATTTCTCAGCACGGCGTGTCTATGTCTGGTACTAAAACTTCACCAACAAGACTATAAGATTTCTCACACGAAACACCTTATTTAACATTATGGATTGACTTAGTTTATTTGGCTACTCAAATCACTAGGTTGTAATTTTTTTTCTTGATTCTCTTGTAATAGTACAATTTCATATTCTCTTTATATTAGGCTAAACTCTCATAAGCACATAGGAAAAACTCATCCATGTCATTCATCTTGTCCAATCTCAACTGTTTAGCATCACTCTACTCAAATTTCAACTTCTTCAACGCCCATGGTGCCTTATGCTTATGTTCAATCGGCAAGTGAGATACCTTACCATAAATAAGATGATAAGGTGTGGAACCTATGGGGGTCTTGTAAGCTCCTCTAAAATGTAAATCATCTAATTTTCTCAACCAATCAGTCCTATTGGAATTCATCTTCCTAGACAAAATAGAGTATATATCCCGGTTGGAGATCTCAACTAGCCCACTTTTATGCGGATGGTTAGGTGTTGACTCCTTATTCTTAATACGATATTTCTCAAGTAGGGCCTTGAATAGATGATTGCAAAGTTGGGAACCACCATCACTAATGATAGCTCGTGACATTCTAAACTAAGAGAAAATATTCTTTTTCAAATATGTTATGACACTCCGTCCTTCATTGTTGGGAAGAGCGATTGCTTCCACCCACTTAGACATATAGTTGGATTCCACCAAGATTTACTTCATCTTATGTGAATTCATAAATGGAATGTAAAGTCAATACCCCACACATCAAATAATAGAAGCTCAAGAATTGTTTCATAGTGAGCTCATATCTAATGAGACATTTCCCTACCTATGGAATTAGTAATATTCCTGAGCATAGTCATGTGCATCCCTACAAATAATCATCCAATAGTAACCACATTGCATAATTTTATGGGTAGTGTGAGTACATCCTTGGTGACCTACAACTGGAGATGAATGACAAGTCTCCAAAATACTTATCATCTCACCTTCAAGAATACACTTCCGAATCACACCATCAAAACACACTTGGAATAAGTATGACTCATCAAAAAAGAACTTTCTTACCTCATTCCTAAATTATTTTTCAAGGTAAAAATATGTTATCCAGTATGAGTTCACTTCGCAAATAATTAGCAAAGTTAGATAACCGAAGGATTAAGTTTTCTGATGATGCTAAGATGTGCTTATCTAGAAAAGTATAAATAATCTCCAAGTTCATCCCCTACTTTTTGCAGTGCCTCCTCCTCGAGGTGGGACAAATGATCTACAACCTTTATTTTTAGTGTACTTCGACTCCTTAACCTCAAAGTCAAATTCTTATAGAAAGAGTACCATTTGAATTAACCTTGGCTAGCATCCTTCGTCTCCATAAGGAACCTAAGGTAGCCTGATCAATGTGCACAATGACTTTGGTACCAATCAATTATCACAAGAATGTTTCAAAAGCTAAGACCACCACAAGAAATTCTAGTTTAGTAACCATGTAATTTTTTGGTGCAGGGTTGAGTGCTTCGCTAGCATAAAAAATGGATGAAGTATTTTCTTGTGTGTTATTACTAGGATTGCTTATAAGTCTAGACCACTATCATCCCACATCACTTCAAATGGTAAGGTCCAATAAGGGGACACAATGATGGGAGCTAAAATAAACCCCTATTTTAGGACCTCAAAAGACTTTAGACAAGAATCATAAAAAACAAACTTCATCTCCTTCCCTAGCAATTCATACAGTCGATTTGTAACAGTAGAGATGGCCTTCATTAATCGCCTATAAAACAATCTTGACACAAGAAACTCTAAAAACCCTTAACAAAAATCTATAGGGAAAATTTATGAATCACCTCAATTTTATACTTCTTGAACTCTATTCCTTTTTTCAAAATTTTATGTCCAAGAACTATCCCCTGTTTAATCATGAAGTGAAATTTTTCCTAGTTCATAATCAGGTTGTGCTCTTCATATCTTTGGAGTTATTTGGCCAAGTGAGCCATATATTACTGTCAAATATTATCTTTTGTTCCGTTCCTTCATCATTTAAATATTCTTCCTTTGTTATTATTTTTATATCTTCTTCAGTCATTCGATTCATCTATCTCACTATCTATTTCAGTATCTGTTTCATTTTCTGAAATTTCATATATACTATCTTCACATTCTAGTTGGATAAGTGAAAGTCATTTTATCTTTGTCCTTAGGAGAAATATAAATCTAATTATACATCTAAGAACCATCAAGAAAACAATACCATCCTTTACCCGTAAGATGGTCTAGCATCTTGCTCATGAATGACATTGGAATATGATCCTTCCATGACAATGTGTTCCATTTCTGATAATCCATACAAACTCGACATTCTATTACTGTTCTCATGGAAACAAACTTATTTTTCATATTTGGGACCACAATAATACCACCCATCTTCAAAACTCACTGAATTAACTCCCCCATTTGTTCTTGGCAATAGGGTAAATAACACCTGTATCTAACCACTAAATGATCACTTTTTTCACTCATGACTATGAACCCACATCATATTGATAAATTCTTGACATTTGAGCTTGATTTATGCAATTCATTAATACGTTCAGAATATTGAATTGAAATTAGTAGTTGCATTATTTTGAGATGGCAGTTATGATCAACCGCTAACCTAGGATATCAACCTTTTTAGTTGCATACTCGGTCTTTCAGTTTTCATGATTTATAAAGATTTTAGATAAATGAGTTATCCTTAAATTTTAAAATAATATTATTATTGAGAATTTTAGTATATAACTTTACTTTCAGTTGCGAGAAGTACCTAGCATCGAGAAGACAAGGATTCAAATAACCCATGTCCCAAACTATGTGCCACCGTAGGTAATAAGGGTCCTAGCTAGTTGGGAGTGTTTCCCTTGACCTTAATGGGGTCATGGGTGAATTTATGCCAATTATGGTTCGTACTTTTTGAAAGTTATAGAAGATCCTCCCATCTTGGATTACAGGTTGGTTTACATATTACTCACATGGTCTATGCGGTTACAGAAACCTCTCATAGTTTGGCCTCAGATGTTCCGTAAACTTGTATTTAGTTTACGCAACATCTTTTAGTGTTATATGAAGATTACTTAGTTATAAAATTCACTTACATATTTTAGTCCCACGTTCAAGATATTGTATAACTTCTAACATGTTCATCTTCAAATAGGGTAATGAATACCTTACATGCTCTGCACATTCAAAGTACTGACTGCATACCTTCTTTTGTGCTATATTTTCTTATAATATAAGTTTGGATATTGGACATCTTGGTCGTGGTTACATTGATTTAACAATTATTCCAACAATAGTGCTAGGTGAGTCCTCATTATTAGAGAACATTTATGTCACTATCCAAAAATAAAGGGTTATGATGCAATTTGTCACGACAACCCTTAACAAGTAAGCTTATCACCAAAACTAATGTAAAATGGAAAATTAATACAAAAACCCAAGGCTAGGATTCTAGAGAGGAGTCGAACCACACCTATGTAGTGCAAGCAGAAATACATAACCAATGATACCATATAATTTCAAAAACTTGGTGTCATAGTGAAAAAACTACTAAATACATCACGAATATCAAAAAATACAATGATAGTATAAAAATATCAAAATTGATCTCCGAATACAACATAAGACATAGTCTTAATAGGAAAAGATAGAAGGTAAACTCTAAATGAATAGGTCAACCCCTACTTCGGATGGACTCCAAATACGCCTGAATTCCCCGTCATGCGGCATACTCATACTTTGGTCTGCACCTAAAATGGCATAGTAGAGATAAGTATAGTCTACTTTAACTTAGTAGGTATCATGGGCCTACTAACTGAGGTTGAAATTAAAGCATAAAAAATACACACGATGAAACGTCCCCTGCTATTAGAAAATGTCCCAAATAGTAGCCCACACCGTCTCTATTACTATTTCTACAATATACATATACCTAATACAAGTACCAAATGAAGAACAAATAGTATATATCAAATAAAAACAACAAAGAGATACAAGTATATCTATATCACACCAAGAACAAAAATACAACACAAAATATACTTAATAAATGAATGCAATGAATATGATGATGATAATGATGTAATGGCAAAGGTTATTGCCCAACCTCCGTATACACCAAACGAGTTGGGCTTCTAAGGACGACCTATGGGACTTTGCAGCCCATAAAAAATCCAATAGCCAATATCAAAAACTAATATCCGTAACTCCTATCCGTCACATCCATTGGAGAGGGTTTTTAAGGATGTCACATTTTCTTTTAGAAAAATCTAGTGTTACTTGTATTCAGGGTGGTATTAGTGTTTCATGAATGTATATAATATGAGGATGTAATTCAGATAACCAATCAAAAAAATAAGTTCCAATTCAAACCAATATACCAACCATGTGAGCTAGAATCCACTCAAAAGTTCAACCATCATGAATCCAATGAAATCCATTTGCCAATAGCGTAAAATACACAATAATATTCCATTGATACCATATAAACTCCAATATAGGCTTTTTCATTCAACAAAAACTATAAAATATACATATACAAGGCCAAAAACATCATATGAGGCCCCGTATGGTCACAAAGAGAAAATAATTTCTCAAACCCACTCATACGCAAAAATATATGCCCCTGCATAGGCACAATACAAAAATATAGCTATTTTCATGATTGGTTTCCATAACCTAAATATGGTTTTATATCAATATTAATACTAGCCCAGATTGAAGATAGTTAATCCATAACCTATCTTAATTCCATAATCGATATAAATAAACATTTTACACCGAGCATTCACCCCACGCACGTATCTAAATTTATCTAAAGTACGTAAATATAGAATCAACGCATAAAAACAAAGTTAACAATACCTATTTTCCCATTTCCTAGTGAGGGTCAAAACGAATCCTCAAAATGGATTTTTGAAAAAAAAAGGTAAAACCAGAATTCTTGTTCAAAAATTATATTTTTCACGATTAAAGAGACTTATAGAAGAAAACCAAAGTGAAAATTTCTTGGAAATGGGATTTAAATAAGAAATTCATAATTCTTAGGCCTTTCGAGCCAAAATCCACAAATTTTACCATCAGATCCAAGTTTCAATAAGATTTAAATGATTTAGATTGAAGAAAATTAAGTAAAATCGTTATTTTAAGATTACAAGAGTTTAAAGTTGAAGAAATAGACCAAAACTCAAAACCCCAAACTCTATGTTTTGAAAACGGTGAAAAATTGCAAAAATAGGGGATTAAACCCACCCAAGCATCACTTAAATGATCATTAAGTCTTATAAGCGGACATAACTTAAGCGGCCAACCATCGCTTAGGCAACACCCATCTTGTTGTGTAAGCGAACAGGCTATCGCTTAAGAGACAGTCACTTAGGCGAGCCTGGTTTCTTTTAGGCGAGCCTGGTTTCTATTAGGCGAACCATTAGCTATCAAGCTAAGTTGTTTAAGCGACCAATGTGTCATCTAAGTAGTGAATAACCTAGAAACTTGGGGAATTCCAAGTTTTCGTGAACCCCTCAAGATTTATTCAAAAAATCAAGAATACAAATGACTATGCCACTTGATGACATTTGATGCTACAGACTCAATGGCAATCTCAAATTTTTTTTAAAATGCCATTTTCACAAAGTTGACCCTCGAAACTCAATTTCCCAACATTTCAAACTGAAGGTCAAAATGAGATATAAGATCCGTAAAACGACACCAACTATGTTACCAATGGTTTGATGCTCAGATCTATAAAAGTTGATCGAAACCAATTATAAAACCTTTATAACAACAAAAAAGCATAATTGCACACAAATCACATCAAAATACATTAGAAATTGTGCCAATAAGCACACACCCTAGAAATACCACAATGCAACTACTTTGAGAAGTAAAATACTCAAATCTCATAGAAATAAATAATCCATAAAATCATAAAAAATTAGGTCATTACATCATCCATCACTAATAATCAGTTTGTCCTCAAACTAAAATCAAGAGAAAAACCCAAATCCTTGAAAAGTTAGGGATAAATATCAAGCACATAAGACTCAACCTCCTATGTAGACTCATAAGAAACTGGATGAACAACTAATAAATCTGGGAGCAAATGCTAGCTCATAAGAGACATTCCTAATAATTCGAATAATCTCAAAAGGTCCAATATACTTGGGGCTAAGATTTCCTATCTTATTGAATCTCATCACACCCTTAATGTGCGATACGCAAAGAAATACATGATCTCCAACACTAAATCTCAAGGAACAAAGTTTACAATTTGCGTAGAATTTTTTCCTACTCTAAGCTGCTCAATGTCTTTTATGAATGATCAGAACCCTATACAAAGACTCATAAAGAAAGTCTATACCTCGAGGTAAATTCTATGAAACCTTAAACCAAATAGCAATTCCTACCATACAAATCCTTAAAAGGAGCCATTTTACTACTGGAATGATAGCATTATTTTATGTAAACTCCGCCAAAGAGTAATATTGCTCCTATTGACCACTAATGTCCATCGCACAAGGGCAGAGCATATTTTCTAGAACTTAAATAGTTCTCTATGACTATCTATCTTTCTAGGGGTAAAGTATTATAGTAATATCAACTCATGTACCCAACTTCTCCTGAAAAGTCATCCAAAAGGGAAATATGAACATAGTACCTCAATCTAAGATGATATCCATAAGCATGACATGCAAGAGAACTATCGCAGGAATATTGATATGGGCTAACATATCCATACCAAATAAAACCTAGACTAAAATAAATAAAACCTAGAATGAAAAAAATGAGCATATTTGGTCAATTATTCCATGATGACCCAAATACTATAATAACTATAAAAGGAATGAGACAACTCAATCATGTAGTCTGTAGTGATTCATTCCCACCTTTGAAGAAAAATATCATTCCTCAAATTCTTGGCCTTAACCTAATGGTAATAAAGGCATCAAGCTACAAAATCATCTACATCCTTCCTCATACAACCCTACTAGTAATACTACCTAAAGTTACCGTACATCTTAGTCACTTTCGAATTAATCCAATCCAATCACTCACTCTAGGCACACAAACTCAGGAACCAATCCTTAAAACATGATCTAAATTAAATGAGGCTTTCCTAGCTGCACCACTTAACACCTTATCTCGAATCACTACCAACCCAATATCATCAAACTATTAAGCCTAAATCTGCTCTATCAAGGAAGACCAATCTGAAATAAAGGACAAAACATACCAAGTGAAAAATATCAAGCCTAACCATCTAGTTAGACATATACTATACTGCTAAGGCCATAGGCCACTCCTAGGTCAAAAGATGCGCCAATCTCCCATGATAGTTGACTTTTAGCTTAAGGCAGTCACAAGCACACTAGCCTTACCCGAATGATAGAGAATAGAAAGATCATAATCCCTATGTAACTTAATCCAATGATGTTGCCTAAACAAATAAACGACAGTAACCTGCCAAACCAATAAAGCTCTAAATCTCAATAGGAGAAATAAGCCTATCCAAACATGAACCACTACAACTTTTACTAGATCGACCATAATACCATATATGGTCACAAGATGAGCTAAGAAAGAAACAAAATCTAACAAAAAATCTTATTTTAGAACATAGTAGACAACTTCTAATCCTTTAATCTATGAGGCATAATACGTAAATGCTCTTTATGGTTAGCCTCACTCTTGGAAAAAACCAAAATATCATCTATAAATACAATGACAAAAGATTCAAGATATGGTCAGAATATTGTATTCATCAGCTTCATGAATACGGATGGGGAATTGGTAATCCCAAATTAATAGGACAAAGAACTCAAAATGGTCGTCCTACGTCTAAAAAGCTATCTTTACAATATTTGAAGCTCTAATCCTAATTTTGAGATACTTGGATCTCAAATTAATCTTTGAAAACACTTAAGCACCTTGAAGCTTCTTGAATATATAACAAATATTAGGAAAAGGATACATATTCTTAATCATCATCTTTTTCAATTATTGATATGCAATACATATATATACAGACCTACTTTTTAATTGACAAACAAGATAGAAGTACCCTAAGGTTAGATAAATCCATTATCGAACAACTCTGGTAACTAACCCTTTAATTCCTCTAATTTTGCTAGGGCCATTCTGTAAGAAAGAATGGAAATGGGCTCAACATTACTATAAAAGTTAATATCATGATCCAGAGGTGTGCCAGGAATATCCATAGAAAAAACATCCACAAACTTTAGAATAAAAAGAACAAAATTAAAAGAAGGAGGTAAAGAAAGAATCACATCACATAAATAAGAAAAATAAGACAAACAATCTTCTTAGCAAAATGATGAACCTAAAGGGAAGATATAACCCTCTTAGAACCCCGAATGAAGAACACACTTCTAAGTTACCCATGCCACACCTAGTGAAGCGAACATGATAGTCTTAGCATAATAGTCTAGGACATCGGTATAAGGAGCTAACCAATCCATACAAAAGATAATATAAAAATCTACCATATCTAGGAAAATCAGATCTACCTAAGGCTCGCACCGAGTATAAGTCACATTACAAGATTGGTACACTCAATCCACAACTAAATAGTCTCATATAATGGTAGATACACTGATAAGCATAGTAAGAGGCCCACTAGAAGAATCAAAACCCAAAGCAAAATATACAGACACATAGGAGAAAGTTGACCTTAGATCAAATAACATAAATACAAATCTAAAACAAAAAGGGATGATACCTATGATGACATCATCAGAATCCTCCTCTTCTGGTCTGGCGGATAAGGCATACCACTATCTATGACTGCCACCTGATTGAGTAGCCCCACTACCACAACCATGGATACTATTATCTCTACTATGTACAACTTTTATAGAACCTAAACCTCTTATAAAAGATATAGAAGTATCCTTAAAAACATATTGGGGATGGTCTTTTGCATAATGAATAACTTCATCACACACAAAGCAACCTCTATGGCCTTACTTAATAGGATATGGTATGAATAATCTAGAATGATACCCATGGAAACATCTAAATCTCAGCTTTGAAGAGTATGACCTTTGAACTCACCTTGATGGCGTACCTTCTTGGAGCCTTCCTAAGATGATTGATGAATAGACTTAGTCATCATATCATGATCCAAAATACTTCTAAATGATATCCCTAAATCTACCATCTAGATAGAAAAATCTGAAGAAAAACATACAACCCTTTCATGAACTTTCAAATCTTCTACTAATCAATCGAATGATAACGCTCAATGCACTCCCATAATTGAGGGGTGAGGAGGTCATTGCCATGTAACCTAATTTGAATTGGGGTCAAATCTCAAGGAATAAATTATAGATTTCAAACCCTATGAGTGCTCGAACTACTATGAGGTTAACCAGAATGCTAACGAAAATGACCTGTAAAATAAAATGACCAAAAATAGTTTATCCTTATCATCATGAAGTCAACTTGTTATTTCATTCATCAAATCATGAGCAGCTAATTCCATTAGCCGGAGTTATGAGATCCATGGATTAGTATTTGTTAACTCCCAATACCCATGGTGAACATAACACTGGTTTCTCATTTATATTGATTACAACACTAAAGTATAAAAAGTGAAAATTGACTCTCTATGAAATTTAAACCCCCACCTTCAGAAACCATAAACTACCAATAAAATATTTCATAAACAAATCGAAGTTCACACCTTATTCCCTATGGGATTCGACCCCAACATAGTTGGTTTTAATATTGACAATGATCACTTACACCCATACAAGAGTGTAATTTGAACGTTATAAAAAATGGCACCGTTGTCGGGGAATATGGTTGTAGACTAAAAGTTTGTGCAAGAAAATTTACTGATAGTTAAGTTTCCTTGATTTACGTTTATTTGTTGTTTTTGTTTATTGTAGGTACTTTGTTGTTTATGTAAAATACAAGAAGTTCTGGAGAACCACTATTACCAATCAATCTGGAACCTCAACTGATAGGAAGTATGGCTAAACAACAAGAAGCAAAAAGACTAGCTGCTATGGCCAGGGCTCTGGTAAACGTGCAAAATTTTGGTTAACAAGCATGTCACAAGAACTCTGATGATGAAGACTTGGGCGATGAGGAATTACTAAATCCGCAAAACCTAAGGTGAACTGAACAAGTTGATGCACCAGTGCAGCAAAACATCTACAGAAATCATCCAGTCCAAGGAAGATTTGGGCAACAACCTACGCAATATGAGGCTAATAAAAATGATGAAGGAATGGACAAAGCTGGTGCAACGGGTGCTATCATTCCTCTACCGCTGACACAAGGTGCAAAATTAAGCATAAAAAGCACCATGATCCAACTCCTGAATCTGAAAGGGTTATTTGGAGGCTTGCCTGGTGATGATTAAAACACGCATTTGGTGAAATTCATATCCATTTAAAAATCCTTTGACAATCTGGGTGTGAGATAAAATACGATCAGGTTGAGATTACTTCCTTTGTATCTGTCTGGGGAGGCAATGATGTGGTTGAATAAGTTAGAGCCCAATTTTATAAACAACTGGAGACAGTTAAAAGATACATTCCTAGAATGGTTCTTTCCACCCTCTAAAAGAGTACATTTGAGGGATAAAATTAGCAACTTCAGACAGCTTCCAACTGCTTGAAACTGAACCATTGCATAAAACTTGGGAAAGATTTTAGAAGAAACTTGCACAATGTCCGAACTATAATATGACGGATTTTCACTTGATGAAGACTTTGTATAGAGATTTTAACTCTATGAAGAATACTATTACTGAAAATGCTGCAGGTGGTTCTTTCATTGACTTCATTTTTCTAGATGCTTCTGATATGCTGAATAGAATGACCAAATAGAGTAGAGCTTCACACACTAGTGATTCTATAGTAGCTAGCCTGACTGTTGTTGGTCCATTTAAAGATGAAGATAGACTTGCTAGCCAGGAACTTGTTATCCGTAAAGATTGAAATGGTTATGGCTATGGAATCTCAGGGTACTATGTCTACAGGTGCTGATGCTGAGGCAAACTATATGACTAATCAGGGGTTTTTTTGAGGAAATAGCCAAGGGAACCAAGGTCAAACTTTTCATAACAAGCATGATTATAAAGATAGGGAGATAGGACATTGGATAAATAATAATGACAGGAGTGGTTTATATATTACTCCTGGGAGTCAGGATGCTGCGACGACTAATTCTAGCAAGAAATCCATAGAGGCCATGATGAAAAAGCTGTTAAAGGGAGTAGAAGCTACCAACTCGGGGGTAACTACTATGAAAAGTAAATTTTTTACCCTCAATTAGTTGGTTAGCTCATACTCTGCTTTAATTAAGCAGTTGGAGTAACAAATAAGCCAACTATCGGCTACTCAAAACCAGAGAAAAACTGGTACTTTACCTAGTGGTATGGTTCAGAACTCGCAGACTTATGGCTCTTATTTGGTGATTACCACTCAAAGTGGAAAAATGTTATTTGGCCCTTTTATGGGAAAAGTTGTAGATAAAGAGGTAAATGTTGATAAATCGAAAGAATGAAATCCAATGGAGTCTGAGAAAATAGATGGTTTTGTTGATATTTCAAAGAAAGAAGACGAAAAGAAAGGGGATATAGTATTGAAATAAATGATAAGAGACCACCTCCCTTTCCTTAGAGATTGAAGAAGAAAGCAGACAATGAAAAATTTAGCAAGTTTATTGCAATAATGAAACAACTGAGAGTGAATGTGCCATTGATAGAGTCACTTGACCAAATGCCAATCTATGCTAAATTTATAAAGAAAATACTAACAAAGAAGCGGAAGGTAAGCTATGAGCCAATGGACAACATCCAGCACTGTAGCATTATTTCTTTATAATCCTAAGTGTAGAAAAAGCCTAACCCTGGAGAATTTACCATACCATGCATAGTTGGGTCCATGAAGTTTACCAAAGCCTTATGTAACTTAGTAGCAAGTATTAATCTGATGCCCCTTAATATATACAAGAATATTGGATTGAGGGAACCTACCCCCACAATTATGCATTTTGTGATGGCAGACAGGTCGGTGAAATGACCAGTTGATATATTGCATGATGTGCCGGTGAAGGTGGATGACTTTATTCTGCCTATAGACATTGTGATATTGGATTGTGATGTTGATTTTGAAAGTACCCATCATCTTGGGTAGACCATTATTATCCACGAGAAGAGTGTTGGTTGATATAGAGATCAATTAGCTAAAGTTCAGGTATGGAAAAAGAAAGGCCATATTTAAAATGCATCCTCCAATGAAGCGTTTGGAGGAGATAAATATCTTCTCGATCATCGATGTATTCCAGGAAGAAGGTAATAAGGTAGTGATATGGTATCTTGATGAAGTCTGAGTAGTCAAGATAATCAAGTCATGTCGTGTTGTTAAATCAGGTGCTATTTGGGAAGCAACCCAATATTTTAATTTTATTGCACTTGTGTTTTTTAATTTTTGTAGCTAAAAGTTGTACAAAGGAGGTGAACTGGTTTCAGTCAGCTAGAGAAGTTTGACGTCAATTTTGATAGGCTGTCACAAGTATGACAAGCCGTGAGAAATGGTATCAACATAATCAAGTCAAAGCCTTATTCTATTAAGGTTGACGACAATTTTGAAGCGCCGTCCAATATCTGACGTACCATCAAAAATGCCATCAAATGAGTTGATCCCAGCTTAAAAATTTTGGGCTAACCCATCCCAACAATAGTTGCTAACATTCCCACGTACTTTATATAATTTCTCTTCCAATTTTGGTTTTTTTTCCTTAGAGATTTATTTCCCTTCCTTTTTCAAATTCAATCCCTTCAAAGGTAAAATTTTAATACTTTCCTTGTTGAAGACTGAGAGTTAAGTCAAGAAATCCTCTCACTATCTCATCTCAGTCTTCTTTCACTCAAAATTCTAAGTACTCAGAGTACATCAGCTAAGTGTTGACATCCAGGTATGAGAAAAACTTCAACTTCATCTTTCTTTAGATCAATTGTGAACTACAAAAAACCTTGGTTTTAAATGGGTGATATGAACCCATTAACATGCTTTAAGCCCCTCTGAAAACTTGGATTTGTAGGGTTATGTGGTATAATCTCATGGAAATATCAGTAAAGAACATGACCTAAGTTGAAATTGAGAATAATGGTAGAAGAAAAATCAAGTAAAAAGAAGTTAGAAAATATAATATTGTCATAGGGAAATTTTCATGGCCTTGCACCCATGTGATGGCCATTCAAAAATGCCATCAAAATCTGAGAAATTTTGTAGATTCTGGATATGATTAACGATGCTTTTGAAGCGCTGTCATACGTATGACGGCAAATCCGAAAGGCCGTTAAACCTTGGAACTAAAAATAGTGTTGATGTTAAACTAAGGTGATCTTTCTTCTTTTCTTGTTTTATTATGAGTAATAATTGAGGATTTCTATGTTGTACTGAACTGAGCATGGCACCCAAGTGAAATAATCCAACCATACCAAACAAAACTGCTAAATAGAGTGTACCTCGATAACTTGTTAATGATCACTCTAATTATGAAGACGAGCATCCTTTGATCAGATGGAAAAGAAAGAGGACTAGTCCAAATACTCCACCTACACCTAAGCCTATTGAGGTAGAGGATACTAATTATACTGAGCTAACATCCTCATCTGAGCAAACTTTAGAGAAATAAGGATCAGAACACACTGATCAAGGGTCTGAGAGCACTGAACAAGAAGTTGAAACTGAAGATTCTGAGAGGCTTGCAACTGAAGAAACTGAGTCTGAATCACCATTTTTAGAGCAGCAAGGTGATAAAGATTCTCCTATATGGAGAACTTTGGTGAAATGGAAAAACCTCGAGGTTAGGAACCATGTGAGATGGCAAATCCGTGGGGATGAAATGATCTATTTAGATGGACTTTGCAGAATAAATCGATAAAGTGTCAGATGCCAATTCTATAGGAGAAGAAGATTATCACTACAGGTTGTGATGCATAAACTCAAGGAGTATGGTCTGGAGTGGACTACTAGAGGAACTGATGTTTACTGTCCTTCGTTCGTTTGGGAGTTCTATGCAAAATACCAGGATATGGTGGAAAATATATGCAAAGAAGGGGATAGAACTTCATATAAGCCTCTTCTAACCAAAGTTGCAGTAGGTGGAGTTAAGGTAGATGTATTAGATGCCACCATAAATAGGTTTCTTTATAGGCCAGCTATCGTCCCATGATCCAGCTCACCTATATTTTACGCCCGGTTGAAGCATCAGGAAAATCAGCACAAGTGTCTAGCGACTCTCATAGTAGATAAGGAACAAGAGTGGTTTAATAATCTGGCAGAAAAGATTACCAAAGCGTCTCTAAATTAAGAGGAAAGATTTTGGTGGGTTTTAATACGGATTCATCTGATACCCACCAAGGGAGAAAATATATTAGGGGATGATCGAGAAATATTTGTTGTAAGTTTGATCGATAGAACCACCTTGGACTTCAGAGAAATTATAGTGGAAGAGATAAAGATTCGACTCGTAAGATTCGATGCTGCATATCCATTCCCATGTATGATTACTAGGTTGTGTGAGGCAGCTCATGTAACTGAGATTTCATGTATTGATGATAAGATATATGCCAATAAGACTCACAAACCTGTCAGCAAAAATAAAATTCGGCTGGTCTTGCAACTTGATCAAGATACAGTTGGTGCAGTATATCGTCCAGTCACTGAGACTTTTGTAGCACTAGATGTGGGTGTGAAAAGCTCCAAAATTGTACCACCACCACTACCAGCACATTCATCTTAGGCATTTTTAGTGCCTCAAAGTGAGCCGACTACTTCAATTCCTCCAAAAGCAACAAGGTTAGCATTTCAGCAAATTGATATCAGAAAGGTGTCCAAGCAAGTTAATTGGTGTGAGGTTCAACTATAGGCCTTCGCTGAAGAATTTACTACTACTATAGACAAAAGAGTCAAAGCTACACTTGGTGCTGCACTAGAACCTTTCATTACCTTGCTTAGGCGGGTGGCAGATCATGAGAACAGATTCGATGATCGGGTAAGAGACATGATAGATACTGATCTTGCTATTTTCATGGATGTAGTAGACAAGGAAAAGGCTGAGGTTGGGATGCTGCAGCAACACCAAATTATGGTGTTAACAGGATCAACCATGCATGATGTAGAGAAAGACATTTCTATACTTAATCTTACTACAGATTCTGCAAAGAAAAAAAAAAGTGGCAAAAGAAAGGCAAAAGCAAAAGAGATGATCCTGATAGTGAAGAAAAGTGAAAGGATAAAAAGAAAGCAAGGAAAAAGAAAGAGAAGCAGAACTTGAAAAGTGTAAGACTGGAGTCTCTAATTGACACAAAGAAATAGGAAGCAGCCATCAGAGCTAGAGTTGTAGGTGCTTCATCGATCCAGGCTCCAGCTACTGCTAAGGTTGATGCTACGAGTAGGGAAAAGATAGTTGATGAGCGATGGAAGGTCATAGACCCAGGACCCACAGGCTTGATGTTTTAAGGTATATCCTAACAACATAGTTCTTTTTTTTTCTTGATTTTAAGTTGAGGGTATAGTGAAACTAATGTTGTAACACGTTCTGTAGATAATTAGGAGTAGGGAAAATACTTGAGGTAGTTAGCTCATTTTATAAATTTTGAGTACCTCTCCAGTGGTCTGATATGCTATGAACTGTGTGAAGTGCATCTAGTGTGACCACTGTGTATCTGTTTGTGGCACTAGCGTGGAAAATAATTAACTTGTAGAAAATAAATGCATGAAACGAATGAGTAATAATATGCTATATACTTGTGTGCCATGTGCGTGTAAGGTCTTACTCAGTTCCCGTTGTGCATTGAATCTAGAACTTGCCCAGTTAGTCGGGTCATAGTCATAGGATGGCAGTTTGGAAAAGATCATAGGTCGTTTTTGTGTGTTAACCCTTTTTAGCTTAAATGACTATCCTAGTGTGAAAAATATCCCTTGATCCCTTTTTAAGCCTAAATAGCCTAATTCTTTCTGGACACTGGACACTATGCATCTTAACTTATGCAAATAGCCTTAGTTGAGGGTGGCTACTATAGCGGTGCGTGATGTATTATTATAATGAAGAGAGGTAAAATAAGGAAAATGAATAACAAGTTGGGTGCAGTAAAAAAAATAGAAAAGAGAAAACTGAAAACGTTGATCTAATGCTTGAACAGACAACAACACTCTTGAGAATACTTGACAAATAAAAGAGGGAAGAAAAGAACGTCAAAATTTGAAACCCCATGAGTTGATGTAGTGCCAAGGAGGTGTAGTCACTATAAAATACCCTTGAATGTCGTACCAGCCCCTAGCCTACATTACAAGCTTAGAAAATTCCTATAGTGATCCCAACTGACTTATCTGAAGACTTTGGTACTGACTATAAGGGCAAGCCTATGGCATTCGATGTGCAATGTTGGAAATTAGTTGTGAGAGTGAGTCGTACATTCATACCTATGTCTATGCATGTGAATCTAAGTGAGAAAGGGATTTATTTTTTGTGAGGGCACACCAAGTATTTTTCTATTAACTACTTTGTTCGGAGAATGTAATTTGGGTATGTGCCAGGTTTTTATGGCTGAGATGTCACACCGATTTGACCGAAATTGTTGCTACGCGACTATAATTTACTGACTTTTGCTTTATTGTTGCAATCACAATCAACAAACCATGACCGCAGTACCTGAGGCCCTTTGTTTTAAGTCTTCAGCTGCATTTTCTTACTTTCTTTTGATCATTTTAAGCTCCTTTCCACATCTTTTGATTTCATCTACTCTATGCCTGGAAAGAGGGGATATTGCTGCATTAGTTTATTGAATGGGGAGGACAAGAAAAGTATTGAGCTTGGGGAACTGGAGCACTCGGAGGATAATTGAGATTTCGATTACTATAGACAATTTTGGGTTGAAGAGTTAGAGAGGCTATTTATAGGATGCGGAGGGGTAGGGCGACAGGGCCTGATAAAATTCCGGTAGATTTTTGGAAGTTTACTAGTGGAGCTGGTTTGAGCTGGTTGACTAATTTGTTTAAAGGTATTTTCAAGTCTACAAAAATGCATGAGGCTTGGAGATGGAGTACAAAGATTCTATTGTATTAAAATAAAGCTGACATTCAGAGCTGCAACAATAATAGGGTATTAAGCTGTTGATTCACACTGAAGATTTGGGAAAGGGTGGTTCAGTAGAGATTGAGGAGGGTTGTGTCTATTTTGGATAATTATTTTTGATTTATGCCTGGTCGCTCGATGATAGAGGCAATCCACCTAGTGAGAATATTGGTGGAGAATTATAGGGAAAAGAAAAGAGATTTACACGTGGTGTTCATCGACCTGGAGAAGGCTTATGACAAATTCTTAAGAGAGGTTCTTTTGCAATACTTAGAGGTGAGAAGGGTCCCGATGGCATTTATCAGAGTGATTAAGAACATGTACGAGGAAGGGAATAATCAAGTGAGAATAGCGAGAGGACACTTTGATCATTTCCCAATAGAGACAGGGTTGTACCAGGGATCGACTGTCAGCCTATTTTTGTTTGTGCTGGTGATGGACGTGTTGACACAGAGTATTCAAGATGAGTTGCCTTGGTGTATGTTATTTATAGATGATGTAGCGGTAATTGACGAGATGCGGGGGAGGGGGGCGAATAAAAAATTAGTGGTTTAGAGGTAAACCCACAAATCTAAGGGATTTAGGTTGAGTAGGTCCAAGACAGAGTATTTGGAATACAAGATTAGTGGCTCGAAGCAGGAGGATAGAGTGGTGGTGAGTTTGGATTCCCAGGATGTTTGTAAGATGGATAATTTTAAGTATCTTGGGTCTATCATCTAGGGGAATGGTCAGATTGATGGGATGTCTCTAAATGCATTGGAGCAGGTTTGATGAAGTGGAGGCTCACTTTTGGAGTGCTGTGTTATAAGAAGGTGCCTTTAAAGCTTAAAGGAAAGTTCTACAGAGTGGCGGTTCATCCAGCCATGCTGAATGGTGCGGAGTGTTGGCCAGTAAGGAACTCCCACATCCAAAAATTAAAGGTAGCAGAAATGAGAATGTTGCATTGGATGTGTTGACTTTCTAGAGAAAATAGACATAGGAATGAGATTATGCGGGAGAAGGTTAGAGTGGCTTCTGTGGAGGACAAGATGTGGGAAGAAAGGCTGAGATGGTTTGTCTATTTGATAAGAAGGGGCACGCATGCCCCATTTTGTAGGTGTGAGATGCTAGATTTGGATGGTTGCAGGAGGAGTAGAGGTAGGCCAATGAAATACTGGAGAGAAGTGATTAGGCGAGACATGAGGTTGTTACAACTTTCTCAGGACGTGACTCTAAATAGGAAGGTGTGGAGGTCACGGATTAGGGTAGAAGGTTAATGCTTGTATGGGTTATAGCTAGTAGTTAGGGAGATCTGGGGTAGGCGTCGTGGTAAGCTTACGTTTGTGCTCACTGGTAGGAACCGTTAGTGTACGCTACTATGAGGGAGTGGCCTTTTATGATTTCTTATTTACTGTGTTTTACTTTCGTATTGCTTTAATTTTCATGGATCTCTTAGCTCTATTTGTATTATTTCTTATTTCTTATCTTTGATATGCCATCCATTCTTATTCCGATATTACTATCACCGTGTTAACTATACTTGATCTTGAGTTGGGGATCTATCAGAAACATGCTCTCTACTTTTTTTGGAGTAGCGGTATGGATGTGTACATTTATCCTCCCAAGACCCCTCTTGGTGGGAATTTACTGGGTTTGTTGTTGTTGTTGTTGTATTAATTATATTAGGTTTTTGGAACGTCTTTTGTTATAGCCTGGTTTGCAGCCATATTTTTTTGTGGTTTGGTGTAGTTAGATTGTGGTTATGGGATGGTTGAAATAGGTTGGGTCGATCATTGTGGTTATCTATTCCCTGAATCTTTGAGTGGTCATTTACACTACTTTGTTACATGCTTGGAATTCAGCCAACTTAGTGCAGATGGATGGCGGTTAGGTTGGGTATGTGGGGGTTGGGTCTCCGGTCACGGTCGGACTTGGGATGGCCATTATGACAAGGCCCCAAGTAGGGTCGTGCCAATATTGTTCATATAGCTTGTGTAATTTTTTTCTCAATAGCTGCAACTTTTTCTTTTGTCGAAGAAACGTCCATCTTTGAGAAACAAAATTATAAAAGTTGCGTCTTGAGGTGAGGATCAAGATTAGCTCCAAATGAGAGTACTGGACTAAATCTATTCCATTATTTCTAAAACTTTTGAAACATTCTTGCAGTGATTTTCTTAATAACATCATCTGAAGTACTTGAATTCTCCTTCAGCAAGCATTAAATTTTCCAAAGTTGCATAAAGTACAAGTTTGAAGTTGGATAACATGAACCAGAAATCAAGAATTTTATTTCATAATATGGTTCCAATAATTCCATTATTTTTTTCTACCCTTCTTCAATGATTAAATTTAAGACAATGAGAGTAACTTAGGTTAATCAATTATAGAATAGAAAAAGCTTTTTCATACTGTAGTGCAATCTCAAGCATCAAGTACATTGAGTTCCATCTAGTTTTCAAGTACAAACGCAAACCCAAATTTGTACTAATCACTACTTGCTTTACACATTGTTTAATTTTTATAATTCCACCATCAGATACTTTAACTTACTTCACACTTTCTGTAATTCTAAACAAGGCATCAATAGTTTCTTTTAAACATTCTTGGACAATCAAATAAAGAATATGATTAGAATAACACACATGAAAAAACTCACCATCACATAATAAACTTTTTTCCAAACGAAGATGTCATTTTAAAATAGATTGTAGGCTACCATTATTAGAGGAATTAGCCAAAGTGATAGAGAACACCTTCTTATCAATGCCCCACTACTTCAAACAATCATATATAATTGCATCCAATTCAACTCTAGTATGAGGAGGAACTATTTGACAAAAAACCTTATATTTTTGTAGCTAACTTTTAATTATCATCAACAACAGTCAAATAAAGATAACCCTTAAAAATACCTACTGTCCAGGAATCATAAGTCTAGCAAACTCGATTAGGAATCTTTGCAAAGGCTAGTCTTAAATTTTATTTCTCTTTTAAATGTACACTTTGAACATCCACAACACAGGTTTTACTTGTGTCAACATCAGATTCAAAAATTTAAAAATATCATAAAACGCTCAAAATCCAAACAATTGGTGATTAACAAGGAAAGAGGGAGGATAATTTTTTCATTTTCTTACCTGTATCCACTTGGACAGATTTGGAAAAACTCATATTTGCACCGAAAAGATGTGTATGTTGTAGTTCGCAAGTGTAAGCTATGTACATTCTTATCATAATAAATATCAAGGAATAAAATAGTATAAACACTAGTCCCCAAGTCTCTGTGAACGTTCTTACTTCTTAATCCCAAGACTTGGAGAATTAAGTTGTGTTGGGCTTGGGGCTTGACCATTTGGATACTTGGGCTATTATTAGTTCATCAAAGGTGAGGGTCTTCAGGTTCTTTACTTTATTTATGGCATCCACTTTCCTTTCCCGGGATTTAGAAAGAACACCAAAAATATTTCTCACTTGTTTTATTACAAGGGAATCACTTTACCTAAGCAGTGAAGATCATTTGTGATAGAAGTAAACCTTGTATGCATTTCCTGGATCATTTCTCCTTTGATGGTGAAGGTTTCATACTTAGTAGTGAGCATGTACACTTTTGAATCCTTGACTTCACTGGTACCTTCAAGAGCAATCCTTAAGCAATCACAGATCTCTTTTCTATTTTCACAAGCTAAGATCCTATTATATTATTTAGGATCTATGCCACAACTAACAATTTCTTGTCCTTCTAATTCTTTGAAATCTTTTTCCTGTATTCATTATTGTACTCTCTCCTGCATATAACAACCATCATTGTAATCTATATTTCTTTGACTTCTTTAACAGACACATAACGACCATTAAGAATTAGGTCCATCGGCTCACTATCCTCAGCATTAGTGAAGTCAAACATTCTGGATTTCCACCACACATAGTATTGTCCATTAAATCTTTGTGGAATAGTGGTAGATTTCCCTTATTCACGAATAGGAGGAGAATCCATACCATAAATGACACTCTAGGTGTAAAAATTTTAGTATGACCTCTCTCTGATACTAATTGTTGAAACCTTGAGGGTTGCACCACACAGTGACGGACTGGTCCTATGATAACGCTCAACTTACACGTTAATTTAAGTGAAAGGCGATCATTGTCAATATAGTTACCTAGCATGAATTGGGGTCGAATCCACCAGGACAAATGTGAGTGGCAACTAAATAAATTTTAAATGGATGTTACTTGTGAAATTCAAACCTAAGATACAAATACTTTGGGGGATTTTTAAAATTTTCAAAAGTGTAAGACCATTTTTGGGATTCAATAAAAATAACTTGAGTTAAAGAATAATTAGAGTATTATCAATTAGGAACAAATCTTTGAATCATGCTTTTCTAAGGGGAAATTTTACATAGTAGCATAATGATTCGGTGCAAATTCTAATCGTTAATGATGCGGTAGGCTAGATTTGAAGTCCTTGATGCTAGTTTGTCAATAAATTCTTAATGATTTAACTCATTGACCCTTTTGAATACATAATGAGTATTCCAATTGAAGCCACCCAACACCACAATTAGGTATCCCAATTTTAAAGATAATACCCAAGGTATAGAGAACCTCATAATCAACCTTATTTCTAATATAGTGAAAATTAGCAAACTATGCCCATAATATGTCTACTATTGCCTTGGTTCCCACATCACTATTTTAAGGATAATATGGATTCAGAAAGTTCACCTAAACCCCTTTTTCATGGATGATTTGAGCTTTTAAGAGTTTGGAATTTTCACCCACAAACCTATATGGGTATTTGGAGCTTTCAGCCACAAATCCCAACTAATTAAATCAAGAAATAGTAGAACTCATCATCAATAAACTAGCAAATGCACAAATGAATCAAAACCAACACAACAATTAGACCCTATTCAAACATAACACAAAGAGGTAGATCTAGCGAATCATAAAGATAATAAAAAAAAATACACCAAGATTTCTATCAAATTTTTTCATCAAAAAATAAAAAGAGGGCAAACCACACTTAATCCAATGAATCTTCAATGGATGAAGCCAAATCTACACTTAGATGTTCCGCTAATTAATTATTGTATTAAATTAGTACAAATTTAAGCTCCAAAATCCCAAGAAAATAAAACCCTAAACTAAGATGAAGATAAAAATCTATGTAATTGTCAAAGTCTCCAAAAGAGAAATGGTTTAAGCCTATAAAAGAAATTGGGTTCAGCACGCTGAAAATGTAAAACTTCCTTTGGTAAAATTCTTGCTTAGACGTGATCGCACAAGCTTTACTGCGAATGCATTAACTGACGCTGGTTTTTTCTTCAGGTCATCTAGTTTCACTTCTTCTAACCTTTTTGCTCCATTTTAGCTGGCTTCCACATTGTTCCTTGTTATAACCTATATTCCTGCAAAATGTGGAAAATAATTCATTTAATCAAAAAGTTGTATCATTTAGACATTCAAATCATAATACTGTGCAAAAAAATGTAGTGGAAATGAGTGGCATATTCACCGTTCATCAACACCCCTAACTTAATTCTTTGATGGTCAACAAGCAACATTACCTCTTACCATGAGATAATGCGTATTTCTTCCCAATTTGTATAAACCAACGATCACAATGACTTCAACTAGATTACCACCAAAGTATCTATTCATACCTAGACAAAGCGATTCTCACAACACCCCTTAAACATGAAATGCAATTTTCAAAGATGCAAAAGACTTTTGAAGAAAAACAATGTAGCAATCACTAATTCTCAAAAAGTGAATCACCTTTTTGGTCTTTACTCAAGTATACTCCATTTCTCTAATTTCGCGGAAGGATACAATACCACGTTTCTCGACTTTTACATATGCCTCCTCAAAGGATTGAAATCCAAGACTCTTTCACACACATGGACTCTCGATTCTAACAAGTACCATGTCATAGGCTTGCCCCTATTTTAATTTCCCACTATAATGAATACACCTGGTCAGAGATCTCAAAGGGCTTTTTAATCTTGTAATGTAGGTTCATGGTAGGGTATGATATCATTTAGGAACAAAGTGGCTATACCCTCCTTTAAAATCTACATCACACTATTCCATCTAACATTACCATGGGACACTTCTTTTGTCTTCACTCAGTACTCTTATGCCTACTTTTACTACCTTGATTTACCTATCTTTTGGAAAGAATTTTCGTTTCACCTCTTTGCCTTATACATTTTATGCTTTTATTTCGTTTCATTCGACCATTTTTTTCCTAATAATTTGTTCTCAAAATTTAGCTTTTTGGCACTAACTTACAATCTCATTGCCCAATGTTACCTCTTTTAATTTCTCCGCACCCCAACATAAGCTTTTATCCTCTAATTACATTTTCAAGTTCAAAAAGGGCAGGGTTCAAAAGAGTGATAAATATTGAAAGGCTCATGGTTTGTAATGTGTTTGCCAAAGAGAAGAATCCAGAGCCTTAAAATGGTTTAGTAGGGATAACATCTATGAAAAGTTATGTTTTTAGGCTAAATTGGAATTCCAATGTCACAAAGATGGCCTAAAACATCACACTAACCAAGTACAATAAAAATTAGCTTTGAGAGACTAATGGGGTAAGTACTAGATGGTACAAGTTCACATGAGATTTGGACAACTAAGCTTACCACACATGGCTTGCAAATTCGCCAAGGAGGCTCTACTGCCGCTCTCGCTAGAGAAAAAATAGAGTATTTATAAATTTTGACAAGCCAAAATTTTTGGAGTCACAAAAAAAGAAAAAGTATTGGTACAAGGTCACGAACTTCTATACGTTTGATTATAAAAAAAATTTGGATGGTGGGCGTTGTTTGTTTTGCATTTGCACCACGCACAATTTGCTACTCATGGAAACTACCTAAACCTTTATCTCACATGGTGACTTTCATACGAGCAAACAAACTATTTAGTTACTCAATTTTCGTAATAATAATGAATGTTATCCAAAATCCAAAATCCTATGCGTTCTCTGACATCCACTGCACTCGTGGCACAAAACCCAATCACGATGAGTTTCCCTTTGTGAATTTCATCACTCAATCTATCTTAGTTAAAGGACCGTCCAACATCATTATAAAAAGAAATAGAAAAATTAAAAATGAAAATAATTATTTCACAAAATTTCCATGCTTCGTGTGATCTAAATTCAAGTATCGCAACCGAATAAATATTCATAGGTGTAGGGCGATAACCCCTACTACAAGAAATATATAGACCACACTACATAACATAAAAGCATATGAAGTGTAAAATGGATCCGTGTAACCGCATTGATACCCATGTTAAAAGTAGGCCACAGAGTCGCGATAGCGGTATGATTGGCGTGGTCGCGATTCTCAAGCCACGATCACGGCACCTGAGGCATTCTATACTTTTTTTTCACCCTATTATCCTACATGGCTGCCACACTGCAGGGCCATAACCCACACTGAAAGAATTATAGTGATCGCACTACATAACACAAAAGCTTATGAAGTGTAAAAGGGATCCCTGGAACCATATTGATATCCATGTTAAAAGTAGGACATAAAGTCGTGATAGCGGTATGATCGGTGTGGTTGTGATCCTCAAGCCGCGATCATGACACCTAAGGCATTCTGTTCTCTTGTTTAGACCTATTTTCCTACATGGTTATCACACTTCTAAACTTGGTTTCTCCTTGTTTTTGGTTTTTAAATTTCCTAAAGTATCTATAAAACATTAAAATTTTGTATTTATTCAAAAACAAATAATGTTAACATGAAAAAAATGGCTTATCTCCCATCAAGCTCTTTGTTTAATGTTGTGGAACGATGCCTCTTGGATCATCATTTTATGTTTGCACTTAGAGGATTTGAATCGACGCCCCAACTTTTGATCAATACACCTTCGCAGTACTTATGGACGAGGCGAGGGCATAACAATGCTAATTTTACCTCACCACTTTGGAGAGTTGAATCTTTTACCTAATTTTGCATCAAATATCTGTGTATGCTCATTGGTTATAGGTGAGAACATCATGAATCCACATGAAACCCCTTGAATTATGCATTTATTGACCTTCAAGTTGCAGGCTTAATTTTGACCTATTGGGACGGCAAACTCCAAAATATATGGATCTTGTTCCTTATCTACACCATTCATCATTTTCTTGGGTTGTTCGATTTTCATCACGTCCACCAAACACAATGTTGAAAATTTGTTTGAATGAGGTCTTCTTCCTAATTTTTGAGTCGCATTCTCTTAGCATTCTCATAACAAAATGGGCTAGAGCCTTCAAAAAGAATTTTATTGGGTTTTTCTTTCGACTTTAATACTATTTTCTTATTTCTTGCATTAACTTATTCATTTGGTTTGGTTGGTTGGGAAATCATCAAGGATTCTTGGATATCAAGATCACCATAATTCATGTGGCTTAACATCTTTTTTTCTTTAACCTTATTTTTAAGATTGGGTATGTTCATGGTTTTTGAGATGTCGAACTCATTACCTATTTCTTCAATCCTTTTGATTTCCTTTTTACATGCCCTCACAACTTATTGCATGAGATGTATGTTATCCCCCTATTTTTCCATCTGATCCAAGATAAGTTGAAGCATTTCTTCAACACCATTATGTCAAGCATGTTTTTCTTCCTTTTTCTCACCATGTGACCTATCAAACTCAAAGAAGAATTAGTATTTGGGGTAATATAACGAGAGGAAGGGGAATTTATAAAATTGCTCCAATGTGTATCCCAACCACCACATAAGGAACAATCATACTCCCAAGAGGATACATATGGTAGGCACATCTCTTTCCAGGGAGAATATCTATGATCATGGGAAAAGTGGGGTCCACCACAATATAGACATGGATCATTAAGATAAGATTTCCAATAAAATAATTCTTACTCATTCAAAGATGTCATAGGAACAAATAAACAAAAATAAAAATCTACCCAACACAAGGAACAAAGAAAAATCACAAAAAAATAGTTATAAGTTTGAATTCAAGCAAGTAAGATAAAATTCCAAACTAGCTCAATACACTAAATTGTTCCCTGGAAATGATGCCATTTTTTATAATGCTCAACTTACACGTCAATTTAATTGCAAGGCAGTCGTTGTCAATATAATTAACCAACAAGAGTCGTGGTCAAATTCACGAGGAACAATGTGAGTGGAGACTAAATAAATTTTAAATGGAAGTTACTTGCTAAATTCAAACCTAAGATAGAAATATTATTGGGGATTTTTTAAGTTTCAAAAGTGTAAGACCATTTTTGGGCTTTTAGAAAAACAAACTTGAGGCTAAAAATAATTAGAGTATAATCAATTAGGAACGAATCTTGGGAACATTATGATTCGGTCCAAATTCTAGTCGTTATTGATGTGGTAAGCTAGGTCGGAAGTCCTTTAGGCTAGTTTGTCAACAAATACTCAAAGATGTCACTCACTTACCCTTTTGAGTACCTAACGAGTGTGTCATTGAATCCACCCAAAACCTTAACAGGGTATTCCTATTTCTAGGATGATACCAAAGATATACATAACCTCATAATCACCCTTATGTCTAAGATAGTGAAAATTGGCAAACTATCCCTATAAATTGTCTATTATTGCCTTGGTTCCCACATCCTTCTTTCAAGTATGATTTGCGTTCCAAAATTTCACCCAACCCCTCTTACAAGGATTGTTTGAGACTTTAAAAAATTTGAATTTTCACCCATAAACCCATGTTGGTATTTGGGGCTTTCACCCACAAATCCCAACTAATTTAATCAAGCAATAGTAGAACTCTTCATCAACAAACTAGCTAATGCCCAAATAAATCGAAACCCACACAACCATTGCACCCTATTCAAACATAACCCTAAGAGGTAGATGTAGGAAATCATAAGGATAATAAAAATAAATATACCATGATTCCCATCAAAGTTATTCATAAAAACTAAAGAGAGGGCTAAAATGACACTTTAAAATCCAATGAATCTTCAATTGATAAGGCTAAGTCTTCACTTTCAAGTTCCTCTAATTACTTCTTGTCTCAAATTAGAACAAATTTAAACCCCAAGCTTGAAAGAAAATAAAACCTAAACTTAGATGAAGATAAAAGTATCTATAATTGTCAATGTGCCCCAAAGAGAATGGGTTCTAGCCTATAAAAATAATTAGGCTCAGCAGGGTGCAATTACAAAACTTCCCTTGAGCAAATTCCCACTTAACTGCGATCGCAAAAGCTGTACCACGATTGTGATACTTTGACCTAGCTTTACTGGCCACAATCGTGTCCCAGACACAGCGATCGCGGTAACTGAAGTTGGTTTTTGCATTCAGTCTTCTAGCTCAACTTCCTCTCTCCTTTTTGATCCTTTTTAGTTTATATCCACATATTTCCTTATCATAACCTTTTTTTCCTACAAAATGTGGAAAATAGTGCATTTAATCACAAAGTTGTCTAATTTAGACATTCAAATCATCGTAGTGTGCACAAAAGTGGAGTGGAAATGAGTGTTAAATTCACCACTCATTATCCCTCTTAATCAATCACAGGAAAAATGTTGTAAAGTAACAAGTAATTAAAAGATGGTGTAGAAAAAATAAAGATACAAGATTTTAATGAGGAAGCTCCCTTGCGCAAGGAAAGGAAAAACCACAGCTTGACCTAACAAGCACCTCAAAATCCACTATAATAAAACATTTGATTACTGTCTTCACTAAACCTAACTCTAGGGTTCCTTTTTATTGTAATATCTTTACTACAAGTTCATCTTGACAACTCTACGAAGGACCCTCTATACTGATTAGTTCCAATCAATAAAAAACTTAGGCAACTCTACCTAAGTGTTGTTTAGTCAAATAGAAAAGTTCACTACTCTTATAACATGAGTAATTAGTTTACAAATCAGAACTCAAGCAAGAACAATTTCTATTTAAGAACACATAAACAGCTAAGACTTGAACAATGTTGAAATGGGGTTTTTGCTACCTCTCTTCACTCTTTGAATTTGCAAAAAAAAACATTTGATGAAGAAGCCTTTTTTCTTTTATAGCTGGGTGATGATTAGGGATGAAATATCATTGGACCAGGTGTCCTATTCAGTACAAGTAACACTTGCAATTTGTTACAAAAGAGGATAAATGTAACGCCCCGAAATATCATCCCAAGATGCCACATGGTGCCCAAGGATACACGTAGCCTCAAGCCAACCCTTTAAGCCAAAACACTACCCATGGGTTCCAACACAACAACATACATGCTACATTAAGGATATATATATATATAAGTACATATCATATCACATCGCACATGGCACGGAATATCGTTAGACTGTACATATATGGAATGTCTATACACAAACCAACCCAATAATACACTAGTCTGACATAGCCTCTATACAGCAAAATCAACGAGGCATTGGGACAAACCCCCAACTGACTCAACAGACCAAAGGGATGACAAAACAACAACATGAAAACTAGCAACTTGGTCCTCGAACCATGAGGACTTACCACTGAAAGAACTAAGATGCGGCACTCGGATATCATTGTCGCGGCTGCAGCTGAGTACCTGAACCTACATTATGGTAACAATGTAGCCCATAGAGAAATATATAGGTCAGCTCAAGATACGTACTGAGTATGTGGAGGCATATCCAAAATATAAATAATATCATAAATTTTGTAAAAATGTTCATACAGACCATAGTGACACAGCTGGCTTGAGTGACATTGAATCATGTAACTCATAACATCTTAGATAGGAAATATAGGAGAAAAATCTCATAAATCATTATAGACCATCATAGGCAACTTGACTTACCACATAAAAACTCATAGTAACTCGATATTTCAATAAACATGGCTCTTATGGATAGGGGAGTTTCCTATAACCGAAAACCCCACGTGAGCCACGTGGAATACCAACGTTTAAAACCCCCATTGGCAGGAGCATCATACTCTTTGCCAGGGAGTACGACCTTAAAATTGCAATAATCACAATCCGGCTCTCTGTCCAATAATATCATCATCAAACAACCCTACGGTGGCACATAGGTTTGGGAAAATACCAAATTTTACTCTCGGTGCTCAGTACTACTCCCCGACAAGCTTAGAACACGTTAGGAAATCTACCACAACATCACAAGGGTCTATCATAAAGATCAAATCAAATGTATTTCTCATTTATCAAATCATATCAATTTATGGATTCCTAACTCATCGCATTTTACCTCAAAATATTTTAATCTCCCTCAACATCAACAAGGTATCAATGCATTGAATAAAAACTGACTTGATATTTGGACAAGGATATGAAGACTCAATACATAGTATTTTCAATAATTTAACTTATCAAAACCATCGAAAAAATATCGACTCATTGCAACTTCAATATCAATATTTCTCAATCTTCCATCCAACTTTCATTCAAAGGTACTTGAGACATCAACCCATAGTAGGGATATAGAATTGCCAATATCAATTATAAATTCATAAAGGAAATAGTGGAATGATAGTATAAATCAAGGCTTAACAAATTAAATCATCATACTCTCATAATCAAATAATTTTTGGCCATAATTCCATCTCAACATAATACACATATCGGATCAAAATAATCCCATAGCTCACGGACAACAATCTAAGATATCAAACCATATTTCCAATTCATTGTAAATTATGTAAAATCTCATGTCAATGTAATTCAACAAAAATATCGGGCACTAGATTGAAAGGATAATCTTGTTCAAATCCCCACTTACCTAAAAATGGAAGATGAATATGAACTTCCGACTCCAGAACTTTATTCACGAAAATATAGGGTGATTCTCAAAGCTCTTAACATGATCAACTAGAATTACAAATCAATTTGAAATTTCCATGGTTCAATCAAGAGACATAGAAGGATGTAATTTGGAGTAGTAGGGTTGGAGTTTGAGCATTAGGAAATTTTGGAGAAAAATGAGCTATTGAATGCTCTTAATGGACTTAAATCCATGGTTTACCAAGATGGATTAGTGTGGGAATGACCAAAATACCCTTAAAAATTAAATAATGTCAAATCTGTCCTTTGGTGGACTATTTTGATAGGCTGAAGTAGATTGACCATAACATTTTGTTCCAATGGCCAAATTGGATGAAACCAATTTAATTGGAAAGAGGAATTTCAGAGCTTTCAAGTGATATATAGCAGCTTACCCAGATCGGTATGTACAAGGAGTTATGATCGTTTGAAGTTGACCCTAAAATTAGCCTGGCCTCAGTATTTTTTTCCTGCATATTTACTGTTCACCACTATTCACGGTTAGATCGAAATGATCATAACTCATCGCTCGAGTGTCCATTTTGGATGATCCACATACCGTTGGAAAGCTTATTCAATTATATACCCAATGACGGGTTGCATATCAAGAAATTTTACAGAGTAAAATTATTAATCATGATAATGAACAAAATTCAACACATTTTCGTCTGAGATCTTAACGGAAAATTTTTCCGGGGCATCACATCATCTTCCCCTTGAAAACATTAATCCTCGAATGTTGATAGGTAGGTCAAGAATGCTATAAAAATTAGTATATAGAGAAAAATCATCTTTCCCAAGCATATACTCCATTCTAGATCGTTTAGGATATCGTAGAAAATACACAAGCCAAGATAAACATAGCAATAAGGATTAAATCAAAAACGAACTATACCTTTGACATGCTCAGGATTCGTAGGAAAGGGGTGGGGATATTTGGCATGCATATCCTATTCGGCTTCCCAAGAACCACTTTCCACGGATTGATTTCGCCAAACAACCATAACCAATGGAACTTCCTTGTTTTTAGCCTACGAACTTGAAAGTCAAAAGCCTCAACCGGAATCTCTTCATATGAAAGACTATCTTTAGTACCCAAGCTTTCGGAAGGATCAATCACAACAGAATCACCAATCGAATTTTGAAGCATAGAAACATGGAAAATCGGATGGACGTTAGATAACTCCGCGGGCAATTCAACCTTATACGCTACCTTCCCAATGAGATCCACAATCTCATATGGACCAATGTAACGGGGACTTAGTTTCCCTTTCTTCCAAAATCTCTTCACCCTTTTCATGGGTGAAACATTCAAGTACACTAAATCACTAACATCTATTTCAAGGTCTTTCCTCTTTACATCTGATTATGATATTTGACAACTTTGGGCGATTTTCAACCATTTCCAAATTAACTTTACCTTCTCCATTTCCTCGAACACCGCATCCAGTCTACTCGTGGCAGCTTCACCAACTTCAGTCCAACCAATGGGTGACCTACACATTCTACCATACAAAGCTTCAAATGGGGCCATTCCAATAGTAGCATGAAACCTGTTATTGTGAGCAAACTTGATTAATGCTAAGTGCTCATCCCAACTACCTTTAAAATCAAACACACAAGCCCTTAACATATCTTCTAAAGTCTGAATGGTCCGCTCAGCCTGACAATCTATTTGCAGATGGAAAGCAGAACTTAAACAAATTTAGGTACCGAGACCCTTTTGGAAAGATTTCCAAAACTGAGTACCTCTATCACAAATAATACCCAAAGGGATTCCAGGAAGTCTGACGAGTTCCCGAATATATATTCTAGCATAATCTTCAGCTGTATACGATGAATGCACATGAAAGAAATGAGATGATTTCGTCAGCCGATCTACGACAACCCAAATTGAATCATGATGGAGACAAGAAGGAGGCAAAAAAACTATGAAGAACAATTTCTATTTAAGAACACATAAACAGCTAAGACTTGAGCAATATTGAAATGAGGTTTTTGCTACCTCTCTTCACTCTGTGAATTTGCAAAAAAAACATTTGATGAAGAAGCCTTTTTTCTTTTATAGCTGGGTGATGATTAGGGATGAAATATCATTGGACCAGGTGTCCTATTCAGTACAAGTAACACTTGCAATTTGTTACAAAAGAGGATAAATGTAACGCCCCGAAATATCATCCCAAGATGCCACACGGTGCCCAAGGATACACGTAGCCTCAAGCCAACCCTTTAAGCCAAAACACTACCCATGGGTTGCAACACAACAACATACATGCTACGTTAAGGATATATATATATATATAAGTACATATCATGTCACATCACACATGGCACAGAATATCGTTAGACTGTACATATATGGAATGTCTATACACAAACCAACCGAATAATACACTAGTCTGACATAGCCTCTATACAGCAAAATCAATGAGCAATTGGGACAAACCCCCAACTAACTCAACAGACCAAAGGGATCACAAAACAACAACATCAAAAATAGCAACTTAGTCCTCGAACCATGAGGACTCACCACTAAAGGAACGTAGATGTAGAACTTAGATATCCTTGTTGTGGCTGCGGCTATGTACCTGATCCTACATCATGGTAAGAATGTATCCCATAGAGACATATATGGGTCATCATAAGATACATACTAAGTATGTGGGAGCGTATGCAAAATATAAATAATATCATAAATTTTGTAAAAACGTACATACAGACCATAATGACACAACTGTCTTGAGTGATATTGAATCATACAACTCATAACATCTTAGATAGGAAATGTAGGAGAAAAAAGTCATAAATCATTATAGATAATCATAGGCAACTTGACTTACCACATTAAAACTCGGAGTCATTCGATATTTCAATAAAAAAGACACTAATGGACAGGAGAGTTTCCTATAACCGAAAACCCCATGTGAGCTACGTGGAATACCAACGTTTGAAACCTACATTGGTGGGAGCATCATACTCTTTGCCAAGGAGTACGACCTTAAAACTGCAATAATCATAATTAGGCTCTCTGGCCAATAATATAATCATCAAACAACCATGCGGTGGCACATAAGTTTGGGGAAATATCAAATTTCCCTCTCGGTGCTAAGTACTACTCCCCGATATGCTCAGAACGCGTTAGGAAATCCCCAACAGCATCACAAGGGTCTATCATAAAGACCAAATGAAATCTGTTTCTCATTTATCAAATCATATCAATTTGTGGATTCCTAACTCAACACATTTTAGCTCAAAATATTTTAATCTTCCTCAACATCAACAAGGTATCAATGCGTTGAACCATAACCAACTCGACATTTGGACAAGGATATGAAGACTCAATACATAATTATTTTAACAATTTAACTCATCAAAACCATCCGAAAAATACCAAGCCTCATTGCAACTTCAATATAAAAATTTCTCAATTTGCAATACAACTCTCATTTAAAGGTACTTGAGACATCAACCCATAGTAGGGATATAGAATTTTCCAATATCAATTATAAATTCAGAAAAAGGAAATAGTGGAATAATAGTATAAATCAAGGTTTAATAAATTAAATCATCATACTCTCATAATGAAATACTTTTTAGACATAATTCCATCTCAACATCATACACATATCTGATGACATAGTCTCATAGCTTAATGACAATAATATAAGATATAAAACCATATTTCCAATTCATGGTAAAATATGTAAAGTCTCATGTCAATGTAATTCAACAAAAATACACGGCACAAGATCGAAAGGATAATCTTGTTGAAAGCCCAACATACCTAAAATCGGAAGATGAATATGAACTTACAACTCTGGAACTTTATTAACGAAAATAAAGGGTGCTTCTCGAAGCCCTTAACATGATCAACTCGAATCCCAAATCAATTTGAAATTTCTACGGTTCAATCAAGAGACATAGAAGGATGAAATTTGGAGTAGTAGGGTTGGGGTTTGAGCTTTAGGAAATTTTGGAGAAAAATGAGCTATTGAATGCTCATAATGGATGTAAATCTCGGGTTTACCCGGATGGATTAGAGTGGGGATGACCAAAATACCCTTAAAAATTAAATAATATCAAATCTATCCTTTGGTGGACTGTTTTAATATGCTGAAGTAGATCTACCATAACTTTTTTCACCGATGGCCAAATTGGATGAAACCAATTTAATTGGAAACAAGACTTTTAGAGATTTTGGTTGATATACAGTAGCTCACCCAGATCATTATGTACAAGGAGGTATAATCATTTGATGTTGACCTTAAAATTCGCCTGGACTCAGTATTTTTTTCCTGCACATTTACTGTTCACCACTATTAATGGTTGGATCGAAATGATCATAACTTATCGCTCGAGTGTCCTTTTTGGATGATCCAGATATCGTTGGAAATCTTATTCAATGATCTATGTGATGACGGGTTCATATCAAGAAATTTCACTAAGAAAAATTATTAATCACGATAATGAACAGAATTCAACATATTTTCATCCAAGATCTTAACGAAAAAATATTCTGGGGCATCACATCATCTCCCCCTTGAAAACATTCTTCCTCGAATGTTTATAGGTAGGTCAAGAATACTATGAAAATGAGTATATAGAGAAAAATCATCTTGCCCAAGCATATACTCCATTTTAAATTTTTTTGGATATCGTAGAAAACACATAAGCCAAGATAAACATAACAGTAAGGATTAAATCAAATGAGAACGATACCTTTGACATGCTCAGGATTCATAGGAAAGAGGTGGGGATATTTGGCGCACATATTCATTTTGGCTTCCCAAGTATCACTCTCCACGGATTAATTTCGCCAAAGCACTTTAACCAAAGGAACTACCTTGTTTCGTATCCTACGAACTTGAAAGTCAAAAACCTTAACCGGAATCTCTTCATATGAAAGACTATCTTGAATACCCAAGCTTTCGGAAGGATTAATCACAATAGAATCACCAATAGACTTCTTAAGTATAGAAACATGGAAAACTTGATGGACGTTAGATAACTCCGCGGGCAATTCAACCTTATATGCTACCTTCGCAATGCGATCCACAATCTTATAGGGACCAAGGTAACGGGGACTTGGTTTTCCTTTCTTCCTAAATCTCTTCACCCCTTTCATGGTTGAAACTTTCAAGTACACTAAAACACCAACATCAATTTCAAGGTCTTTCCTCCTTACATCTGCCTATGATTTCTGATGACTTTGGCCGGTTTTCAACCTTTTTGGAATTAACTTAACCTTCTCCATGGTCTCAATCACCGCATCTGTTCCAATCGCGGTAGCCTCACCAACTTCAAACCAACCAATGGGTGATCTATACCTTCAACCATACAAAGCTTTAAACGGGGCCATTCCAATAGTAGCATGAAACCTGTTATTGTAAGCGAACTCGATTAATGCTAAGTGCTTATCCCAACAACCTTTAAAATCAAGCACATAAGCCCTGAACATATCTTCTAAAGTCTGAATGGTCGCTCGGCCTGACCATCTATTTAAGGGTAGAAAGCAGAACTTAAATGAATTTGGGTACTGAGACCCTTCTTGAAAGATTTCCAAAACTGAGAGGTAAACTGAGGACCTCTGTGAGAAATAATATCCAAAGAAATGAGTTGATTTTGTCAGCCGATCTACAACAACCCAAATCAAATCATAATGGCAACGAGAAGTAGGCAAACCAACTATGAAGTCTATATTCACTTCTTCCCACTTCCAAGTAGAAATGTTAAACTCTTGAATCAAGCCACTAGGCCTTTAATGCTCTATTTTAACCTGTTGATACATGGAACACTTTGCCACAAATTTTTCTATGTTCCTCTTCATACCGTTCCACCAATAGATTTCCCGCAAATTAGGAATACATAATCTTTCTCGGAGTGTCAAAATGCCATCTCCCCCTCGGGAGAAAACCTCTACCTTTTGGTCTTTAACTGACTCTTTTGACCTGACCAAGGTAGGATCCCTATCTTGCTTCTCCTTAACTTTCCAAACTAAAGAGGATTTGGAACCACTTTGCACTTCTATACTACCCTCAACATCACCAAACAACCTAACCCCCAATCTAGACAAACGATGTATCTCACGGGCCAACTCCTTCTTACCAATCTCCATATATGCTACGCTACCTATGGACTTCTAACTAAGGGCATCTGCTACTACATTAGCCTTGCTCGGATGATATAGGACACTCATATCTTAATCTTTCAACAGTTCTAACTATCGTCTCTGCCGATGATTCTACTTATTTCGGGTGAATACATAATGCAAGCTCTTATAGTCCGTGATGACGTCGACATGGACACCATACAAGAAATGTCTCCAGATTTTCAAAGAAAAAACCATGGTAGCTAATTTAAGGTCATGGGTAGGATAACTTTTCTCGCAAGGGTTTAGGTGCGTAGAAGCATAAGCTATAACCTTGGCCTTTTGCATCAATACACAACCCAAACCGACTCTGGAAGCATCGCAATACACCACAAAACCATTAACACCATTAGGCAAAGTCAACATAAGGGCTGAAGTGAGTCGAGTCTTCAACTCCTGAAAACTCTTCTCGTAAGATTTGTACCACAAGAACTTCACTTTATTTTGGGTCAAATGGGTCATAGGAGACGCAATAGATGAAAAACCTTCAAGAAAACGACAATAATAACCAGCTAGACCCAAGAAATTTTGGATATCAAAAGGAGAAATAGGTCTAGGCCAACTCTTTATAGCCTCTATCTTTTGAGGATCAACTCTTATACCTTCAGAAGAAACAACATGCCCAAGAAGGCTACAAAGTTCAGCAATAACTCACACTTACTGAACTTAGCATACAACTGATGAGTTTGACGAGTTTCCAACACAATTTCGAAATGATCCGTGTGATCACCCTCACTTTGAGAGTAAATAAGAATATCATCAAGGAACACTATTTCAAATAAATCCAAAAATGATCGGAATACACGGTTCATAAGATCCATGAAAGTCGCTGGAGTATTAGTTAACCCGACAGACATGACTAGAAATTTAAAATGACCGTACCGGGTTCGGAAGGCTGTCTTGCGGATATCACATTCACTAATCTTAAATTGGTGATAACCAGATCTGAGGTCTTTCTTCGAAAAGTAGCTCGCACCTTGCAATTGATCAAATAAATCACCAATTCAAGAAAGCGAGTATTTTTTCTTTATAGTACCCCTATTAAGCTGACGGTAATCAATACACATCCACAAGGAACCATCTTTCTTATGCCCAAATAGGACAAGTGCACCCCACGGGGACACACTAGGTCTGATAAAGATTATGTCTAAAAGATCTTTCAATTGCACCGTCAACTCTTTAAGTTCCGCAAAAGCCATGCGTTATGGAAGAATGAAAATAGGCTGAGTATCGGGATGAAGGTCAATCCCGAACTCTATCTCTCTATCAAGAGGCAGTCCAGGGAGATCTTCCAGAAAGATATAAAGAAACTCATTAACAACATTAATTGACTGAATGGTCGGGGTTTCAGACTTAGTGTCTTTAACCCGAACAAAATTGTGGATGCAACCCTTGGAAATCAACTTCCTATCTTTGAGATAGGATATGTAATGACCATTAGGAATCACAGAACTCCTGGACCATTCAAGGATAGGTTCATCAAGAAACTGAAACTTGACCACATGGGCACGACAATTAATAGATGCATAGCATGAGTGAAGAAAATCCATACCCAGAATGATATCAAAGTCAATCATGTCTAGCTCAGTCAAATCAACATACATAACCCAATGAATGATAGTAATAGGACATTTCTTATGTACTTGCTTAGCAATGATAGACTCTCCTACCGGAGTAGAAACCATAATAGGCTCAGAAATTAGTTCAGGATCCGTTTCAAAATTTACTGGAACAAGAGGTGTCACGTAAGAAAAACACAAATTAAGACCCATCAACGCATAAATAACAAAATAAAAAATATAGAGCATACCAGTGACAACATTGGGAGAGTCCTCCTGCTCCTGATGAGGTGGTATAGCATAGAAACAATTCTGGCTTTGACTGCCAGCAGTACTAGATGAAGTACCCTGAGGAAAAACTGGATGGGTTGCGGGAGGCGGGGCACTAGCTGCCTGACTCTGGGGACGGGCATCACGACTCCGCTGTCTGGCATACGGGAAGTCTCTAAGTATATGGCCAAACTAGCCACATCAAAAACAGCCCAACTGCCCGATATAACAATACCCAATATAGTCTTTACCACACTTAGCACACAAAGGAAGATGAGGCCGGTTGCTTACACTGTCCTGAGACCTGGAAGGTACCGACCTATTCCCGATCTCCTACCTGCCCCGATATATAGGAGCACTAGCTAAGGAAGGCGTAGGCATAAATGGATATCTCTAAAACTAAGGATGGCTCCCTCAGGAGAATCTATTCTAACCAGACCCCTGTTGCTCTGATCTGACACTCTTAATCCCTCTTACTCTTTCTCTTTCCTTTATCTTGTCTGACTTAATCTGTTTGGCGTGAATCATTAACCTAGGATGATCAATCTCCCTATTGATCATAGAAGATCTACATTCTTTCATCGCATAACTCGACACCCCATTTATAAACTTGCTCATGCTAGTCCTCGAGTCAGCCATCATATTGGAAGTGTACTTCAATAGTTGATTAAACTTAAGGCAATGCTCCTTAACCGACATGGAGCCTTGTCTCAAATTCATAAACTCCTCTATCTTAGCTTCCCATAACTCAAGAGGAAAGAATCTATCCAAGAAAGCATCTTGGAATAATTGCCAAGTCACCAGATCGGTATCTTCCTCTCTACCCTTATTCCACATCTGCACCCAATCATAGGCAACATCCTTCAATCAATAAGAAGACAACTCCATACTTTCTTCCTCGATCACGTACATAATTTGTGTAGTTTTCTTTATTTCATCAACATACATCTGCAGGTCCTCACCTGCTCTCCGCCTATGAAACTCTGGCAGATTCATCCGCAAAAAGTCACAAATTCATACTGCTGCCGAATAATTTTCCTACAGAGGTGGAGCATTGCCCTGAGTATTGGCGGTAACTGCCTGGGCTAGCATCTAAAAAGCTACTCAAAATTCAGCATGGATACCATCTCATGTAACGTATCAACGTGTTAAGATTGGTTGTTGTTTTTGTGAGCTCGACATGGAAGCATTTTCAATCATAAGAACTCACAAATTAACAATAGAAGGAAACAGTTGTAAGCATGATAGACTCTTGTAGAAGAAAGAAATGACTTTTCCTAGAACACCCCACAGCCTCTTGATCATAGGTGTGGCGCTCTACACACCGATGCTTAAGATTCTACATAACGTGGCTTGTCAGACTCCCTAGGACTCTTAACAACCTTAGGCTCTGATACCAAGTTTGTAACGGCCCGAAATATGATCCCGAGATGCCATACGGTGCCCAAGGCTACACGTAGCCTCAAACTAACCCTTTAATCCAACATACTACTATTGGGTTCCAACACAACAACATACACGCTACGCTAAGGATATATATAAGTTCATATCATATCACATCGTACATAGCAAAGAATATCGTTAGACTATACATATATGGAATATCTATACACAAACCAACCCAACAATACACTAGTCTGTCTTAGCCTTTCTACAATAAAATCAACGAGCCATTGGGAAAAACCCCCAACTGACTTAACAAACCAAAGCGATCACAAAACAACAGCACAAAAACTAGCAACTTGTTCCTCAAAACATTAGGACTCGCTACTAAAGGAACATAGATGTGGCACTCAGATATCACTGTCGCGGTTGCGGCTGAGTACCTAAACCTACAGCATGGTAAGAATATAGCCCATAGAGAAATTGTGGGTCAGCACAAGATACGTACTGAGTATATGGGGGAGTATTCAAAATATAAATAATATCATAAATTTCATAAAAACATACATACACACCATAATGACAAACCTGGCTTGAGTGACATTGAATCATGCAACTCATAACATCTTAGATAGGAAATGTAGGAGAAAAACCTCATAAATCATTATAGATCATCATAGGCAACTTGACTTACCACATCAAAACTCGGAGTGACTCGGTATTTCAATAAACATGACTCTTATGGACAGGATAGTTTCCTACAACCGACAACCCCACATGAGCTATGTGGAAACAAACATTTGAAACCCCCGTTGGCGGGAGCATCATACTCTTTGCCAGAGAGTACGACCTTAAAACTGCAATAGTCACAATCGGGCTCTCTGCCAATAATATCACCATCAAACAACCCTATGGTGGCACATAGGTTTAGGGAAATACCAAGTTTCCCTCTCGGTGCTAAGTACTAATTCCCGACAAGCTCAGAATACGTTAGGAAATCCACCTCAACATCACAAGGGTCTATCATAGTGACCAAATCAAATCTCTTTATCATTTATAAAATCATATCAATTTGTGGATTCC
The DNA here is from genome assembly GCA_030864225.1 of Capsicum baccatum var. pendulum. Taxonomy (NCBI): domain Eukaryota; kingdom Viridiplantae; phylum Streptophyta; class Magnoliopsida; order Solanales; family Solanaceae; genus Capsicum; species Capsicum baccatum. The sequence continues at coordinate 222,077,269 of CM061552.1, read as the reverse complement.
TAACTCAACTCATTTTAGCTCAAAACATTTTAATCTTCCTCAACATAAACAAGGTATCAATGCGTTGAACCATAACCGACTCAACATTTGGACAAGGATATAAAGACTCAATACATAATATTTTCAACAATTTAACTCATCAAAACCATCTGGAAAATACTAAGACTCATTGCAACTTCAATATCAACATTTCTCAATTTGCCATCCAACTCTCATTTAAAGGTACTTGAGACATCAACCCATAGTAGGGATATAGAATTGCCAATATCAATTATAAAGTCATAATAAGGAACTAGTGGAATGATAGTATAAATCAAGGCTTAACAAATTAAATCATCATACTCTCATAATCAAATACTTTTTCGACATAATTCCATCTCAACATCATAAACATATCGGATGACATAATCCCATAGCTCATGGACAATAATATAAGATATAAAACCATATTTCTAATACATGGTAAAACATGTACAAATTCATGTCAATGTAATTCAAAAAAAATATCGAGCATAAGAGCGAAAAGATAATATTTTTCAAAGTCCCACATACCTTAAAATGGAAGATGACGGGTTGCATATCCAGAAATTCCACATAGAAAAATTATTAATCACGATAAAGAACAGAATTCAACACATTTTCGTTCGAGACCTTAACAGAAAATTTTTTTGGGGCATCACAATAAAACTTTGCTGACACACGTGCCATCTATAATGTACCATGAACACCAAGGACCTGGTTCCTTGCAATTAGCTGCTCATTATCAAAACTATATATAGTAGGCTATCATATGCTCAACTACAAAATAGAGTAGCAATGCTGGTCCAATGATAAATCCATATACCTTGCCCAGCTAAAAACAATATATTATAGGAGTATGGAATCGGATAAAGGACCGTGATGAATACCAATAGACCAAACTCTACTGTAATAACTGCTTGATGTATCAATTGTCATCTACGGACAAGAGGGATTTACAATAGTACTTAGATCCCACTACTGAATCTCAAAAGACCGAAGTAGTAACAATCTCAACTAGAGGGTAAGCGGGCCCTAAATCCTTTTTGCCTAACGCTAAAGCTCTTTAGTATCCATCTCTAAATTTCTATTCTAATCCCGTACTAAAATTTTTGAAACACTTACTGAAGTCTCATTTGAATCTACCGATAATATCGTATCATCCTTCAAGGAATGAATAGAGTCAAATAATGTGTTTGAGATTCATGAAAATGCAGATGCACGATAAAGATTTATTTAGGGAATTTTATAAAGTGTCCCTGTAGCCTCCGAAAGATAGGTTATGATTGTCTTCGTATAGATCTGCAGGACTCTACTAAATACTTATCTCTTGTAATAATACACTGATGAAACCGAGGGTCGGATACCAATTCATCATAACACAATTTTATAAGTTATGATGAAGCCTACTGTAATCCACTAAGAGGCAAGCCAAACCCGTTGTTTGTAAGAAGGGAATTGCATAAAGTGTCCCTGTAGCCTCCGAATAATAGGTTATGATTGTCTTCGTATAAATCTGCAGGACTCTACTAAATACTTATCTGTTGTAATAATACACCGATGAAACATAGGGTCGGATACTAATTCATCATGACCCAATTTTACAAGTTATGATGACGCCAACTATAATACACTAATAGGCATGCCAAAGCCATAGTTTGGAATAGCTAGTAACGGACTTGTCAATATACATATGGACATAATGCAAAATAGATAAAATAGAAGACCAAATACATAATAAATCCCAAAAATGGGTTGTATTAGTACAATATCTTCTAATATAATACAAGAATACGAAAGTCACTATCAAAGAAATTATACTCATACAACTTATCTCCTAATAGAATAGTGAGACTGGTCTAATACATAAGAGAGAGGTATGTAATACTCCGAATGTCTGGACCTCACTCTAAGTCTCTGAACCATGGTTTCTCCGCACAGTGTACACATCAGTGGTGATAAAATGTATAATGATATGCAGGCTGCAGAAGTGTTGTTTGAGTACCAAACAAATTATACTCAGTAGGCAACTACCAGCTAAGCTCCAAAGATAAAGTGATATACATAACATATAAAAGAATGGAAAACTACACCCAAGAATCTAGAAACCATATAAAAATGCCAATGCGATAATAAGGATATTCTATCATATTTTTTTTCAAAAGACTAGAATGCTAAGGATAAGAAAATATCAAGGATGAAATATCCTATTCCAGTCATACTCAGAAATCTCAACACAATACCATATATCCCAGGCCAATATATGAATAATAAATGAAGGTAGGATATATAACAATATACAAGGCCAAGAAATGAATGTATAATCTAAACAAATGAAGAAAGGGATGTACAGTAATACCATAGCTATATATAGCTAGATATACATATATATAGATATAAGGTCAACTCAAACCATAGCCTATATCTTCGTATCTTCATTTTAAGTCCTCGTTATAATCCTATAGAGATTTATTACAAACATACTTAGGGTTTCTAATCCATATCGCTCATCATTAATTAATCATGCTTAGTAATGAAATAGTAAGACAGAAGAGGCTAGCATCATATCTCGATCTCGATACTAAATTAATGATTGATCTTTCATAAGTTAGACATAACAATAATAAAAAATATATCAATAATATTGTATTTAACTGGCTATTCCAAATAAGCAAACACCTAGCCGCGCCAATGCATGTATCTACGGCCCCTGGCTTAGAAGGTTCAATTGTCATACAACAACAAAAGGCATATTCATCACCCATATCTTTAAAGTTGTTTTATACTAGTTGATAGAAATAGGTGTATACTTATGATAGGTGATGTGTATGCAAGAATGAATTCAAGGTACACAATCAATGTCATAATCTTATGATCATCTCAATAAAAATTATTATTATCATGACCATCAAAATCATCATAATCAACCTTCAGCCTTACTGGGTAGATGTATATATATATATATGTGTGTGTGATACATAGGGCTAGACAGACTAAAATCGATAAATATGCACAAAGGCACATTGATATAATCATCCTTCTGGCTTGTTGGGTATCAATAGCATCATCCTAATATCCTCCGACCTTGCCAGATATCATCCAACATCATAATATTTTCAGGCCTTGCCGGGCATCATCACATCATCATAATACGCTTTGACCTTGCTGGGTATCATCATAATATCCAAATCAATTTCAATAATAGAGATCGAGCCACACGAGGGATAAAATAAAGTACAACCCACGAGGGATAAATTAAAATGCAAGCCATATAAGGGCTAAAGTAAAATGCAAGACCCGCGAGGGCTAAATTCATGAAAAGAGAAGCTAGGTAGGTTATAATTGCATAATTCATCGTTCATCATCAATAGCTTATCCATAATAAGTATGTGAATTATCCAAGTTTTAAATGATGCCTCAGGATTCATTAGGAGTTTGATTTTCACAAATGAACTATGTAACCATACAAAATTTGACAATTTGAAAGCATTTGAAAAGTCAAATTTTCAATTCAAGTTCGTTCTGACCAAATATAGCCCCCATACCTATATTTCCAAATTTTCAACATTCCAACAAATAGGTCAAATATAGCTTGAGTTCAGTGGTACCTAAACCAAAGGTCTACCTAGCCTAAAATCAATATTCTAGAGTCGTTGACGATGCAAAAATTTGGATATGACATCATTTTCCTAAAGTCTTTGCACTGTGGAACCAAGAAAAACCTCCAAATAGGGAATTGGTTCACAAAACAAAATGAACCTCCCAATAACTGAATGATCAATCCCAGGAAGTCATAAAAGACTTGGGATAGCTATGGAGAGGCTGAAATAACAAAATTAAATAGAATTATGTAAAATGACAAACAAGTCATTACAATACCCACTACTAAAAGGAATTTTATCTCTAAAACCCAATGGATAGAAAGAATCTCAATAGCTCGAAAGGATTGGGTACTAGGTATGTATGCACTAAGCATGACTTTCTAGATAACTTACAAGAAGAGAGAACATTTTTAAAGGATTTTTCTATAGGTATCCCTTTATTAAGCAACACTCTCACTTCACCTACAAATAGCCAAAGCTTAACTTTAACAACCAACTGGTTTCAAACATAACCAAAAACATTGATGCACGCTAAGAGGAACCACACAACCCTGATACCCTCTCGATATCCACAAAAATCCACAGAAGCACATCCAATCCAAAACCATCCTAATACATAAACCATACACTGACTGCAAATCTATATATAACATTCTTTTACCAATACATACTTGTTATCTACTCTAAACCAGAACGAAAACAACCTAAGTCTTGTCCGTGCAATCTCATCATTAAGAACTCGAAGAACTGAAAGTGATCCACTGAAAGTCCATATGGAGAACACAAGAATAAACCCATAAGGAATTATCTGGGCTCATGAATGGAGATAATCAAGGTATGTAATCTATTCCAAAGCTACAACTACCCTGGGTTGTAATCAAATTTAAACCCAAAATATCAAGACATAATTACTCATCACTGAGCGATCCTCTCTAGGTTGTCCCATCCACCGAGAATGAAACCATAATGAATCCAACTGAAACATACTACCCCTACTGAATATATCATCCAAAATTCCGAAAGAAAACTGAAAAAACTTAAGGTTAAAGCTATATAAAACAATATTAGGTCCACGGGCTATCAACTTAATGCACATCGACTATATCCATCCGAAGTCAAGAAGACCGAATAGGCGACCATGGAGTAGTCTCAACTAAATCTACAATGAATGTTGAACTTAAGTGCTATAACACCAAGCTAAAATCTAAACACCAAAGCTGAATTGCTTAGTCTCAACTACCCAAACAAGACCTAAAGTAGGGTTGGCATTCATGCACCAAATCAATCATAACTTTCAAATCACCATTACAAACTGTCAAGTCAAAATTGAACCGACAATCCAATCCAAAATCAAACATTCCTATCGACCATACTATTCGAATCATACATATCTGTGCTAGATCATGCCGATCCAGAATTGAAATAAAGCTCAAGCATAAAATCGCAATAAAGGATAAATCACAGGTTGAAAATGAAAGAGATCCACTCTACATCAGCTGGAGGGCATAAACTATCAAAGCATACTTATGAACTCCGCATGGCTGGAAACCACACGGGTAATGGCAAAAACTTAACCAACATGGAGAAATGCAACTTAAGTCGAACTAACCAATCTAGTTCTCTATATTGGCAAAGAATAGGAATAGAAACATATCATTAAGAATGAATACTCCACCAATCCTAATAAGGCTGAGCAAACTCTCAAGTGGGGATTTCCTAAATACATCTAAGAAAGAAAATCATTGCTCGATCTCGCCAAGAATCTCATCATCAAAGATGAACTATACCAATCTTAAAATCAAGGTCAAAGGCAAGACTACAATAAGAAAATCAACAACTCAGAATAAAGAATTTCAAATTTTCCATCTTAAGAAGCAATAACATGAAAAGCCACCTATCTCTAACTCTCAAACTCCAATAGACAAAATTATATCACAACATAAAAGGAACTTCTAATCTCCACACCAATAAAAAGGAAAGCCATCACAAGGGAACTAACCCAAAAAGTCTAAGGGATAAACCCAAGGCATATTAATATCAAGGACAAACATACTGCTGGGCAATAAAATAGCCACCAAATAAGAACGAACCCAAATTAGTGTAGCTCAAAATGGGCTATATAGAAAGGGATAGATAATACAAAGGAATTACAAATAGTAGGCAAGTCTAAGGATGTCAAACTCTATGACAGAAAATATAACTAAATTTCTAACTCTAAAGCCATACAAAACAACGGAAGGTCAACTTATCTTTGATTCAAACATACATTCCTAAATCAATCTAACACAACTAACCAAGAGGGAAAATAATCAACCTTGTCGTGCTATATGAAAAAAATCATCAAATCAGGCTATATCTGCTCAAGCCACCAAATAAGATCATAAATAATGAAATTTTAACTAGATAACACTAGTCTAAACAACAACAAATCAAGGATCAATTACATCAAGTAAAAATATAAATAATATAAATAACCTCAAGTTGTGGGAGTGACACGACCCTAAGTAGGGCGTTTTCATAATGAGCATCTCAAGTCCAACCTAAACCGGAGACCACCCCTATTACCAAACCTAAGTCCAAATGCATACCTCGAGTCAGATGAATTTTGAGCATATAACAAGATAACATTTTTTATAATTCATGACTTTGGGATGGTCCATGACCATGACCAACCTAAGCAAGTATAACCATCTAATATCCACCAACAACCATAAAATAACTGATATAATAACAAAGTTCATATACATAACATAACATAATACGATGTAAACTTTATAAATATAGTGAAACAGTATCGGCATTGATACCAATTCCATTACTAAGGCTAACACCACTACTGACACAGCCCATATAAACCTACAGTAGTTCCGCAAAACCTCTAACCAAAAACAAAACAATATTCGATCGGGACATGCCTTTGACTATAGCCAAAACCATAGTTTATAAATAACTAAAGTATGTAAAGACATCCATGATAGGAAATAGATCTTTATAGAGCATGGAAGTTGACCACTTCAATCCTATGGCATATCCTAAATTGATCACTAAGTAGCAGTAGTCGAAAGATCGATTCCAATATCACGAAGGGATATAGTCTCCCAAAGATGGGTTAGTAGGTGAACACTAGAAAGTACTTAGGATAAGTATAAAATAATGCCAACAAGTAAAAATAAATAAACAACCATGTGAATTCATAACCATACATATTTATATATAATCCATACTGGGAAAGAGAATTGGGTTTACCATTTCTTTATGACCATTAATTGGGGAATGTGTATTTTAACCGTCTTAGAACCATCCATGAGCTATATGGCTCAAGTGTTACCTACTGAATTGGCCTCGATGGATCTAGCCAAATGAATTGGAGATACCATAGGAGTTAGGGATTCTTATGTGCCCTTTTCTCTCCATAATACATATATACAAGTGTAACTTAGGGCATTCCCATTTACCCCATAACTATAGTACATGGTCATCATGACCAATCCTTATGTTAGCAAATATGAGTTTCCAGTGTCCGTCTATTAGATTCACACCTTCACGATTAGCTATAACACCGTGCCACTATTGCCAAACTAAAACCCTTATCACATAACTAAAGTAAAATTCCATTTAGTGTCAACCATGGCAATGAGAAGTGGTTTCTCCATACTGACTATAGCTTGAAAGCAACGTCCTTAGCCAACTTTTTTAAGAAGAAGGAATTCCTATTTACCCATAGATTACATTATTTAGATGCTTAAGGAATTAGCATGTTCCCCAAAAGATGTTCCTTATTATGTTTACTTGGGGGATTCCCTAGTACCACGTAAGGCTTGCATTTAAACCATAACCATGACCATGTAAACCTTATAACTTAACCACTTAAACTATTTGAAACCATCCAAACTAATTTAGCATTCCGTTACCATTTTATACCATGCAATGTTTTCAATAAAAGTTCAACAATGTAACAAAAGCATTCTTATAGGCATTTCATCGAATATATTGAGGAAATATAGCTTCCTAGCCAACACCATGTACTAATTGACAATTCTCATGCAACCACATATTCAAACTACCATTAAAACATGAAAACCATAACTAAAAAATAGAAAAACAATAACCAACCATTTAAAACCAAAAATCCCCAACATACAATTCACCACCCATAACTATAACATGATCATGCCATGAAATCCATATATTAAATTATGTCTCCAGTTGAACTAACAATGAGGAAGGATTAACTTGCCTTAGATTATGAAGATGACAGAGAGATATCACCCTTGTGAGTCAAAAATATATACTATTTATAAAGCCCTAGAATACTTTGACCCAAGAACTTTTGAGAGAAATTAAGAGAGTTTCTAAGTTTTTAGGATTAGAATATTAGGGTAAATAATGTCCCCAGAGTGATACAAGTCATGGGGCCTTAGTAGGTTAAGAGGGGAAATGTCCAAATTTACCACAACTTAAACTACATAAAATTCCCACAGGAAGGTACAACCACAACACCCCAATCATACTATAACTCCTAGAGTCTGTACCCTGAGAGCTACACAATGCTCATAATCTTTAAGGGCCACATGCTAACCCATGACTGGAACCTACTACAATAATTGAATAATAATATTATATTATGCAAAAATTAGGTAGAAAATATGCCATAAGGTTCAATACTAAAATAAAACTAAACATGATACAGTGATACCAAAAATGAAACATCAATACTAAAAACTGAACAACTATTTGAAATACTCTAGTCTGAAAAGCCTCTAAACTGTCTGAATTGTGGAGTTGATGGGACAAGTCTCGAACTAACTCTGACTACTGAAAATAATACTTAAATACTAAAAATAATCATGTCCTAGAACTAAGAGGACTCACCACTATGCTGACTGCTGAAAATCTGAAATACTAAGACTGCTCTAGAGCCCGTGCATCTGACCTATGATATAAGATATCATAGCACAAAAGAAATGCATGGGATCATATACATGAAAAATACAAATTGAATATCATTAGTATAACTGAATGAGAGTACATGCATGAATATGGAAACTGTACTGAGATCATAATAACATTGAATACTGAATCTGAATACTGAATAACTGGTATCTGAGTATACTAATATTGAATTACTAGTAACAGAGTAACTGTCTGATAGTCTTGAATTTATAGAACTATACTGAGTTTCATACTGAGTAGAGTGACTATACCTTATAGACCTGAATCTATAGAACAGAACTGAGTTCTATTCTAAGATTAAGACTTCACCTGAGATTATAGGAAGTAATCATCTAACCTACATGCCCCTCTATGGATTGATTGGGTTTCAACCTGTAACACCAGTTGGAAGGGTATCAATATCGTGCCACGGGTAGAGACAAGCTGTGAGTAAACCCGCTCTGATAGAAAGATCTTTCATCAACCCTTGATGGTAGGAAAATAAAAATGAGATATATCAATGATCAATGCATCTGGTAGGAAGATATCTCAACCTACGTTGGCTATATAGTTCAATAACATAGGGATTTGTACTAAGGGTCAATCCCTCTGTTGGTAGGAATTCCCACATCCCTGGGTTCGCTCAGTGTTGAATCCTACTCCCAACTGAATGGATATGAAAATGATTTCTAATCTGTACTAGACTAGATAGAATTGTTACTGATATTACAATTTGACTGAACTGAACTGAATTCACTGAGTTCTATTGACTGAAAGAATACTATTGAAATTTTTTAACTGACTGATGATACGCCAAAATTACAACTCTCATTAGAAAGTGCAAGCAGTCTTTATCAAATATAGAACCCAACTGGGTTGGGTGTCGAATCCCACAGGGAATATTATGATCACTAAGTGTTGCGATTATTATTAGACTTTCAATCGAAGGTTCCATAGTAAAGGGGGGTTTCGGTTTAAGTACGCAGTAATACTATTAGTGTAACAGTAAGATGATATATGTAATAGTATTTGATTACAGAGAAAGACAAGTTAGGGTTATTTCCACCTTGTAGTTTTCAATATTTATTAAGTATGGGTATTTAGAACTCATACATGCATACACTTGCAGAGAAACACATTTAAATTCATAATCCCAGTGTTTCTCAACCAACAAGGATTAATCCACTCTCATTCTCTCCAATCAAAAGTATTGTTTATACTTATGTAAAATTTCCAAGTTGTTAATCCTATTAAGGCATTAACTGATAAAATATTGGTTTGAAACCCTATACTCTTTTCACTACTCTCTTTTCCCAACATAAAATTTTCTATCGAACAACTTATGTTTTAATGGCACATTCCCTATGTTTGCAACCATGAGAATTCAATCATAACGAAGAGAATATAATATACGTGCATCTACACATAATGAATTCAAAACCCATAAAAATAAATAGTATACTGCAAGGTTTCCATAACCCTAACAATTAAACTTAGCTACACATGAATAAAACAAAAATCACCATAAGTATAATCATCATACCAAAAACTGAAAGTCGATTTTGGTATCAAAAAAATAGTGAAATCTAGGAGAAATGTTTTTCTCTCTCTCTTCACACTAAGCCGCTCTTTCTTGCATTCAAAAATCCAAAAACAGCATCATGAATAAAAATTCAGTAACAAGTCTTTTGATAGCCTTCTCTCTCATAATTTCCTTCTAAGTCCTCAACTATTATAAATGGTAAATTGGCCTGGGAGAAAGTTCCTATATATCACATTCAGCCCAAAAGCTGCTTTCCTTTTATGTAAAGTTTCCTCTACTATCACAGGTCCCCAAAGTGCCATAATCTTCCTCATTAGTACCTGAAAAGCATACTAATCACATAGGTCATCTCCTTTAACTAAAAATTGACAAAAAGTGCAAGAATTATGTATTTTATCCTCAAAACGTAGCTAAAACATATGTAAGTTATGGTGCTTAGATGTATAAATACGCCCAACATCACCACCCCACACTTAAAGCTTTTTTTGTCCTCGAACAAAATCATACATCTATGCAAATACCTAACTTAACTTCACAAGGGCAACACAAAATGCTCAACAAGACATACACAACAAATATTAACAAAGAGTAGATTTCGGGATCATTACTAGAAACAACTCACCCTCCAATATAGACTCATTAATTTGATTAATTCATCTACACAAGTTAAGCAAAGAAATCATATAAAACTACCCAACAATCATCAACCATGTGCGCTCACACAAGAAAGTTACCCATAATCACTCATAGTTCTGCATTCTTCAAAAAGATGGGTATACGAATCAACTTGCTTGCTCTCACTCTCCCTTTTCGTGTAGCACCTTGCGACTCCCAATCACAATATTTTCATGTACCAATAACTAAACTTTTTGGCATCACTTTCACCTTTTTACTCTTATTTTGCCAAACTCTTAACTCAACTTTATTCTATAATTTAAAGTGCTTAGGAGCTTTTTGATCAAATTATGGTTTTTAAAAAAATGGATTAGGCTACAGATGAGGTTGCCAAAGAAAATAGCCAAAGGCTCAATGGGTGTTCAACTAGGACAATGTACAAAGGTAGGTAAAAGGAAGATAAAAATAAGGGCTACCAAAGAAATGCCTAAATCATCTCCTAAACCCACAATCTTTATTTTTCTTCACACACACACCAGGCAAGTTCTAGCATCAGTCGTAACAAAGAATATACAATAACCTTGCACACATATCGCACATAGTCAACTTAATTAGGAGAATTATAGATTCTTAACCCAACAGATAAATGAATTAAACCAAAACCAATTATCACAACACGAGTAACAACTTAGAGCCTAAATGTTTCAATAGTAGTGATTCAGCAAAAACTCATGTTATAATGCCATGTCTATAAGAATAATTTCATGCAAAAGCCTGACTAATTCTCTCTTAAGACAGTCGTCATCCATGCATCATTGAGAAAAGTGACTAATCATGACTAACTAACTACGACTAAAACAACTAGAGTAGACAAATAATGCATGCCAGTAGTAGGAAATATAACATTCAACGCAATCAAGGCATACTTATACCCTCACCCCACACTAAGTAGGAACACACTGCCCTTAGTGTAAATTCATAAGCAAAAAATTGGTTAGTCTGAATCTTCCTCTACATCCGGGGTCATACCCCCTTCGTTAAAATCATCATCGGAGTCTTCATTACCAGATTTGTCCTCCATATGAGAGTCTAGCAGTCGGTGATCATTGTCTTTCGGTACAACATCATCTAGAGGTTCTTCAAAATTTACCCTCACTCCACACATGGCACGAGCATAATCATTAGCGGGTAGTCATAGTCAAGCTGCCGAAGCTCTGCATCATTTGGCACACGACCCCCATTCATTATAGTGAACCTAGTCATTCCATACAGATGGTGGAAAACACTCTTATCTTGAGCATGTCTTTCAGCAGTGGTAAGGTTGACGCCTTGACTACTTCTTGGATCTTTGAATTTCGTGAGATCCATATTCTTTGGGTGTTGTGGCAACTTATGGTCTGTTGGCTCCTCCTCAATGTGCTCTTTCATTAAAATTATAGTCAACAAGTTGTCAAAACTGATGTGGGACTTGTTGTGCACCCTTGCTTTGCGTATCAATACTCGTATAACTGCACCAATGTTGTTGGGAACATTCTTTATTAGAGCATATACCAAGAAGAATCGCTCACACATTACTTTAGTATATTGTGTCCCAAGAATTAAGCAGGAATTGACTATTCTAAACTATATTCAAGCTTCTCTATTCAAACAAGCATATTGGTAACTATTTTTACAACCATTATCCTATGATGAGTCCACTGGGTCATGGACCCTTATCCACAAAACGTATGTCTAATGGCTATGTAGGGAGGTTTTCTGTAAAGCTCCTTAAGTGGTGAGTGATCCACACTTAGAGTACCAAGGAAAGAGTTGAAGAAATCAACATTCAATTGCAAGACCTTCCCTCGAATCTTTACTTCATTTCCCATAGTACTTGGGGACTAATTGGCATAAAACTCTCGATTCAAATCAAGATTGCACTCGCCCATATCTCAGAAAGTGAAGTCAAGCTTTAGTGCCATAATCTTTGCTAAAATCCGAGGGCAGTTCTTTGCTAAACTTTACTTCTACATCACTTCCACATGTACATATTTTTTCACTTTATTGTCTCTGTACCATTCCTTCCCTTCCTCCTCTAGAACCCATTTGATCCCAAAAGTATATCAAGGCACTTGAAGAGAGAAGGAATTATTCTTGTTCTTTGTTGCCCTTTTTTGACCTTTTTGTTATGTGGATGCTTTCTCCTTTCCCTTTCATCCTTTTGGATCCATGTTACATGAGATCATAATAGGTTCATGTTAGTCTTAGTTCATAAACTTCACTATAGTCGCAGATGAAAATAGTGATGGCACTACCCCACGCTTAATTTGTTTGCACAAACTAATTAAGTGAGTGTTGTCGAGTACTCAGACTTCATCGACATACATGTAGATGGTATGTGCCAACAACATTATTAGTGCAGTAACACTTTCAACCCCTCACTTTACATAACAATTTATCAGTTTAATATACAAAAGAAGCACACAATGGTTCTATAATCTTGACTATCATTTCCAATTTCATTTCACTTCAGCAATACAATCTTTGAACAAGACTACCACATAGCAATCTCACCATGCCATAGTATAGAAACAAGTTCACAATCTTATGCTTTTGGTTAACCATGCTCAATACATCGAAGAATGAGTCACTCACATACTCAAGTTTACAACTCCCAAAATCATGCGTTAAACTTCAATAGTTCAACTACATAATAAAAAAAATTACAGTGAATACCAATCAATACATTCTGGAGTGAAATCAAGATTATCCACGAGAATCCTTTCACTTAATAAGATGTATTTTCCCAAATCATAGCAAACTAACCATAATCTTATCACCAAGAACTATTTTAAAATCCAATTAACCATTATGAACCTAGAAATAAATCAACTAAGGAACATGAACAAATAACTTGATGATAAATTCTTGACGAACTGTGAAGGTGAGCCTATAAGATTAGATGAGAAAAGAGAACGACTTAGAGAGGGAAAAGGTATTTGGGCGGCGCTTAGGTGAAAGAAAAAATGAAGTGGGATTTACGAGTAAAGAATGTGTTTAAAAGGTGAGACATGGGTTAGTTTGATCCATTCAAAAATGGATTATTAGGAAAAACTTACACTAATAGGAGGCACCCATGAAATTGCCTAAGCATAAGAAGGTGGCGCCTAATGTATTGCCTAAGTGAGGCAGTGAGCATAGGAAATGCTATTGGCGGTGCCTAACCTATCACCTATGTTGACATAGGCGGCGCCTAAGCTATTGCCTATGTTGACATAGGTGGCGCCTAAACTATCACCTAAGTGAGGCAATAAGCATAGGAAATTGTATAGGTAGTTCCTAACCTATCGCCTATGTTGAAAAACGCGGCGCCTAAGCTATCACCTATGTTGACATAGGCGGTTCCTAACTTATCTCCTAAGTGAGGCAGTGAGCATAGGTGACGGAATAGGCGGCTCCTATATGCACTTATGTGATGCCTTGAAGTCACAATGTACCCATACCAGTTGCTATATGCCTACTTTCCTAATTTCCAAGGGAAATTTAATGCTACACTAAGAAATATGTACGTCATCAATAGACTTACCACCTTCGATGTAGTTGATTTTCTCACCAAGTTTAAAACTAATTATCTCCTTAATAGCTGCAGTACCTACACTTATTCAGAACAAACAAACAAGATGATTAGAAAGATGGGTTGCCTCCTACCAAGCACCTTAGTTTCGGTCGTGGCTCGACTTTTCTTTTTGAATGTTTATTTTCTAGAAACAAAATCCTAGTAAAACCATGGGTTGCCACCCATGTAGCGCTTGATTTATTGTTACAGCACGACACAGTTATCTTGATTACTCAGACTTTATTGAGATATATGTGGGCTATATATTTTACCACGTCAGTTGGATCGATATGTAGATTTACTCTTTGTCCATTCACCATAGAGAAACTACCATTATCATTTTCTAACTTTACTACTTCAGATGAGTATACTTTGCTGATTCTGAATGGACCAGACCATTTAGACTTCAACTTACCTGGAAACAACATCAGTCTGGAGTTGAAAAGAAATACCAAATCACCTTTTTGAAAGTTCCGTTGGATAATCCTCCGATCATGGTACTTTTTCATCTTTTCCTTGTAAGGATCTATTCTTTCATATGCATTGAGACGAAATTCATCCATCTCGTTCATCTTTCCCAATCTCATATTTATAGAATCATCACAGTACAGGTTAAGCTGCTTCAGTGCGCACATTGCTTTATGTTCTAGCTCAATTGGCAAACGACAAGCTTTGCCATAAACTAGTTGGTATGGTGACATGGTAATTGGTGTCTTGAATGTGGTCCTATATGCCCATAAGGCATCATCCATCTTCCTGGACCAATCTTTCCTACTGGCATTAACTGTCTTAGCAAAGATCAACTTAATTTTCCAGTTTGAGACCTCTACCTGCCCGCTAGTTTGTGGGTGGTACGGTGTAGCTACCTTCTGTTACTTAACCCCATACTTTGCCAATACGGCTTTAAATAGCTTATTGCAGAAATGTGATCCTCCATCGCTTATGATGGTACAGGGTACCCCAAAATGAGAGAACATATTTCTCTTTGAGAAGGCTACAACACTCATACCTTCATTATCAGCTAGAGTGATTGTTTCAACCCATTTGGATACATAATCCACAATAAATAAGATATGTTTTATCCCAAATGAGCTCACAAATGGGACCATGAAGTCAATACCGCAGATATCGAATATCTCTACTTCAAGTATTTTAGACATGGGCATCTCATGGTGCTTTGAGATAGAACCTTCCTGCTGGCACTGATCACATCTTCTTACAAAATCGTAGGCATCCTTGAATAATGAAGGCCAATAGTAGTCACTTTGCAGTACTTTCTTGGACGTCCAATCACCTGCATGGTGACCTCAAACTTGGGAAGCATGGCTTGCTTCCAGTATGCTAGACACCTCTACTTCTGGGATGCACCACCTAATAATACCATAGCACATCATCGGAAAAGATATGGCTCATCCTAGAAGTAATGCTTCACATTGCATGAACTTTTTCCTTTGATGAAAGAAGAGATTCTCAGGAATCACTTCACTTACCAAGTAGTTAGCAAAATCTGCATAACACGGTAATTTTTCCACCACAGTTGCTAGAATCTCTTCATAGGGGAATGCATAATCAATCTCTAGGTCTTTCTGCACTATGTGCTCACTCTCATGTCTGGATAGATGATCAGCTACTTTGTTTTCACAACCTTTTCTATCCTTTACCTCAAAATCGAATTCTTGAAGTAGTAGAACCCACCTGATTAGCCTTGGCTTGGCATCCATCTTTGCCATTAGATATCGTAGAGCTATATGATCTACATGAACCATTACCTTGGGTCTCAACAAGTAAGCACGAAACTTCTCAAAGGCATAAAAAACAGTGAGAAGCTCATGTTCAGTGATGGTATAGTTCTTTTGTGCTCCATTCAAGGCCTTGCTAGCATAGTAGATTGAATGAAAGAGAATTTATCTTTTCTGAACAAGTACAACACCCAAGACTACACAGCTTGCATCACACATAATTTTAAATGGTAGAGACCAATCGGTTGCTACAATAATAGGGGCTTCAACTAGTTTCCCTTTGAGGCGTTCAAAGGCCTTCGAGCAATCTTCACCAAAGTAAAAATTCTGCTCCTTCTCTAAAATTTTCCATTATGGATTTGCAATCTTGGAGAAGTCTTTAATAAACCTCCGATAAAAACAAGCTTGACCGAGAAAACTATGAACCTCCTTCATAAAAATTAGAGGTGGTATTCTCTCGATAACTTTAATCATGGCTCGATCAACTTCAATTCCTTTTTCAAAAATTTTATGCCTGAGAACAATTCCTTTCTTAACCATAAAATGGCACTTCTCCTAATTTAGCATAAGATTGAATTCGACACATTGCTGCAAAGCCATTCTCAGATTTGCCAAGCATAATTCAAATGACTCACCTACAACCAAAAAGTCATCCATAAATAACTCAAAGGTATCTTCAACCATATCTTAGAAAATGGACATCATGTACCATTGAAAAGTGCCAGGTGCATTACATAGCCCAAATGGCATCCCTTTTAATGTAAAAGTACCATATGGTTATGTAAAAGTGGTCTTCTCCTGATTTTCAGGAGCAATGCAACTATGGTTATATCCGAAATAACCATTCAAGAAATAGTACCATCCCTCTCCTGCCAATTGATCAAGCATTTGATATATGAATGGCATTGGGAAATGGTCCTTAATCATCCATAAGTTTAGCTTTCAATAATCCATACACACTCTCTACCCTGTGATAAGACTGAGTGGAATAAGCTCGTTCTTCTCGTTTGCCACGACTATCATGCCCCCTTTCTTGGGAACACATTGTACGGGACTTACCCATTTATTATCTGAGATTTGGTATACCACCCCTGCATCTAGACAATGATTTCTTTCTTCACCACCTCTTTCATAGGTAGATTCAGATGACACTGATGCTCAATAGTGGGTACGCAATCCTCCTTTAGCTGAATCTTGTGCATACATATGCTAGAAGGGATACCAATGATATCTACAATAGTCCAACCAATAGCTCTATTATATCTCTTGAGAACAGAAATGATAAACTCTATATGTTGTCCACCTAAATCAGCAGTAGTAATAACCGATAGTGTATTTCTACTACCTAAGAACACATACCACAAATGACTGGGTAGCTCTTTTAAGTCTAAACCCGGTGGCTCTTTAATGGATGGCTTCGATGGTGGTGATGGTCGATTCATAAGGTCAAGATCCAGCTTCTTGGAAGCATAAGAATATGACCCTATTCCTGGCAAAGCATAGACAGTTTCTGTGTACTTATAAATATCCTCATGATCAAAGTTCATAGGCACAGCAACCAATGGCTCAACAGTAAGCTGCTCCTTCCAAGATAATTCATGCTCATCCTCATAATAAACATCAACTATAGAGAACACATTCATATCCTTGGGCTGCTTCATTGATTTACATACATCAAAACGTACCACTTAGTCATTTATCCTAAATAAAAGCTCATTAGTTTGCAAATCAATAAGCACACTTCCTGTTGTGAGGAAAGGTCGAGCCAAGATTATGGTCACCTCAAAATCCACCTTGAAATCCAAAATAACAAAATCTGTAGGGAAAATGAAGGTATCCACCTCTACTAATACATCATGTAGAATCCCAAAAGGCCGTTTTACTGACCTATCTGCCATTACAAGCCGCATGTTGATTGGTGTAAGATTTCCTAACCCCAACTATTTATAAATGGCTAGCGGTATCAAATTAATGCTAGCCCCCAAATCACACAAATCTTAGCAAAATCAAAAGATCCAACCGTGCAAGAAATAGTGAAAGCACCTGGATCTACCTTCTTCTATACAAAGGACCTTGTGTAAATCGCAGTACAATGATGGAAATTATCTACTGGTTCATAGCTTGCTGCCCTTTTCTTTGTCAAAAGGGCCTTCAAAAATTTGGCATACCCTAGTATCTACTCTAGTGCCTCCACTAAAGGCACATTTATAGTCAACTGCTTCAGGATGGTGATGAATTTACTAAACTTAGCATCATCGTACTTCTTCTTCAGTCTCTGAGGAAAAGCGGGGGTGGTTTTGGAAGAGTTTTCACCACCACTTCTTTTCTATTGTGCTTCCCATTATCAATCTTTTAAGGCTATTGACAACTAGGTGTAGTCTCATGAATGACCTCATCCTGATTTTCAACTTCTATAGAATCATCACAATCCATTTCAACAATATTCTCCTCCATACTATCAGCCACAGACTTACCCTTTGATGGATTTTCCAACACCTTACCACTGCTGGTAGTAATGGCCAAACATGATCCATTTTTTTCTTAGATTTTGCATAGTTTCACTTGGTAAAGTGCCAGATTTTCTTTTATTAAATGCCATCGATAGTTGACTCATTTGTTATTCCAACTATTTTATTTAAGTGGAATGTGAGTCAACCAATTGATTTGTTGAGGACAAATCATTTTTTAGCTCAGAGCTACTCCCGTGTTGTTGCCTCCACTCTTTTCAATAGCTTGGCCATCATGTCCTTTATGGACTTCTTCCCAGAGCTAGATACAATAGCTTTACAATTTCCAGGAGGGATATACAAACTGCTCCTATCATTCTTATTCTTCCAATTCCCATGGTGTTGGTCCTTGTATCTAGTTTTTTCATAATAGTTCCGACCTTGGTTTACTTACCCACTGCCTCAGAAATCCCTTTGATTATTCAAGTAATTTTATTCTTCCTCAGAATCAGAGTTAGCTCTTCCCTGTGATATAATAGCTTTGACCTTTTTTTATCTTCCCCAATTATAAATTCTTAGTAAGAAGGTATGTCTGCATTTTCATGTGGTCATGTTCCTCTTCCCTTTGCCCCAGTTCTGCCGTCATGCCAATAGATACAGCAGAGCTTGCTACCTTAAAGTCTTTGGTATGCCAAGCTCTACTCTGCTTTCTTATACGATCCAGAATGTCAGATGCCTTAAGAAAAGTAAGGTTCATGAATGACCCACCCACAAGATTATCTACCACTAGCTTAGTCACCGAGTTCAAAGCCCTATATATAATCTCCATCAAGTGGACATTGGTCATATGATGATTTGGGCTCCGCATGAGCTTCCTCTTGAACCTCTCCCAAGTCTCGTGGAGAGATTCAGTTGGAAGCTGTCTGAAATTGCTTATCTCATCTCTCAATCGTGCCCTCTTGGATAGTGGAAAGAATCTTTCTAGAAAAGCGTCTTTCAGTAGCCTCCAATTAGTAATAGAGTTAGGAGTTAGCCCATTTAACCATAGAGTTTCCTCTCCAGATAAATACAATGGAAATAAGTACAGCCGGATCGCATTCTATCCAACCCCTAGATTGTCAAATGATTTGCATGTTGAGATAAAATTAATCAGATTCTTATTCGAATTATCACCTGTAAGTCCACCAAATAACCCTTTGACTTACAATAGCTGTATCATAGTGCTAGTGATATTGAAATTGACTCCGGGTGCTAAAGGCAGAGGAATAATAGCCCCCATGGAACCAGCCCTATCCAAGTCATCATCATCATCATCAAAAGCAAATTGCATAGCTTTGCGTTCGCATCTCATTCTAGCATGGTGATCTCTGTTCACATTCCTATTCACAGGTGCTGCCAAATCCTCTATACGCCTTGGATTTAATCACTCATCATTATTTGGATTGGGTACCCGTCTTGGGTTATCAGTATTTTGCTGATTTACTTGCACAACTGCCAAAGCATCTAATCTAGCTTATTACTGTTGAGCATCTATCCTTCATGGGTCTCTTTGTACATCCATTCTGCCAATAAGATGTTGTTCAAGATTTAAAGGTAATAATGGTTGAACCAATCTTTGTGTATTTGGTGTGCAATCCACTCAACCTAAAAAAAACAAAAACAACTAACAAAAAAGTAAAATTTTGGGAATCTTTGACCAAAAGGTTGATTAACAAGCACAACCTTAGTTGACAACAGTATTGCCCAGAAACGGCGCCAAAATTTGTTACGTCCAAATTACAACTCTCGTTAGAAAGTACAAGAGGTCTTTCTCAAATATAGAACCCAATTGGGTTGGGTGTCGAATCCCAAAGGGAATACTATGATCACTAAGTGTCGCGATTATTATTAGACTTTTGATCGAAGGTTCCAAAGTAAAGGGGGGTTTTGGTTTAAGTTTGCAGTAATACTATTAGTATAATAGTAAGATGATATGTGTAATAGTATTTGATTACAAAGAAAGACAAGTTAGGGTTATTTCCACCTTGTAGTTTTCAATATTTTCTAACTATGGGTATTTAGAACTCATACATGTATGCACTTACAGAGAACACATTTAAATTCATAATCCAAGTGTTTCTCAACCAACAATGATTAATCCACTCTCGTTCTCTCAAATCAAAAGTGTTGTTTATACTTATGTGAAATCTCCAAGTTGTTAATCCTATTAAGGCATTAACGGATAAAATAGAGCTTAGAAACCCTATTCTATTGTCACTATCCATGAAAGGAAAATTAATGATTCATATAAATCGCTTAGTGGGAAATGTCCCGAAGAAATCCAACGAGTAACTAATAATCTTGTTATACAGAAAAAAGTAACTATTATACCCTTTTCTGACGAATCGTATAGTTTTACGATTTCATCGAGGCCCAAAATCCCATCGGGCTGGACTGGCACCCAAAGCCGAGAAGGCCCAGGAGAACCCGTTCAAATACCTGTACTTTCACTTACATGTCACCAAAAATTTGGGCAGCACTTCGCTGCATATAAAAGGGTCTAATTACCTGTATTAGCACAACACGCACAAATATATATACATATATATAATACTTGGCCGTCGGGGCCACCCCATATACGAATATAACATCACTATATAAACTTCCATGACTTTACCCTTCTTTATGTCTACAAAGCCTCTAGGATGTACATGACATAACTAGGGTCGGGACGAACCCCCGCCCACAAATGACTCCTGTACAATAACAAAATATAAGAAACCGACTCGGAAAGCTCTGAAGTAACCTGGAGCTCACCAACAGTAGCTGTATGACCTGGCTTCTACTGGTGCGGTGTATGAGCTGAGGTACCTGTGCCTGCAGCATGAAATGCAGGTCCCCCATAAGGGACGTCAGTACGAGATATGTACTGAGTATGTAAAGCTGTAAATAATCATATGTGATATGAGGGCTCAAGAAAATCAGAAACAAGTGAATAATTCATAATAGAAGTGAACCACACTTCATAAACATTTTTAGGATCATGAACATTATCATTAATCTGAATTGGGTTCTTGAATACAAACACATTTGTGGAACGGTATACATTCGTTCATTTCATTCTTTACAATTATTATTCGCCATTACCTCCTCCTCCCGAACCTCCAACCACCTAACAATAATCAATACTGTACCGTACTGTGACCATTAGGCTACCCCCAGTACATATCAATTGGGATCGACCCATGCTAGGCTTATGCCCCTGGGATACCACCCACACGTATATCAAGTAACACATAAGAGATTTTTCCAATAACTTAGTTCAAAAGCTTTTGAGATTATTACATTAGTGTTCATGCCAATATAGTACCTTTGAAACAATGATATATCAATAGGAATCAAGTAATAGACCTTCTATACAATAAGGATGTAATAAGGACTCATTGGTACATCAACAATATATTTCAGAATCATCAATATCGCAACAATGAAATAGGAGCCTTTTGGTATATCAATGAAACATTTTGACACTTTATAGAATGAAAACAACTTCGTTGGTAATGTAGAACAATACATGTGTTTGGATAACCTCAGAATCTTACTTGATGGAACATTGGTGTTTTTATGCCAAAGAACATCGTTAGAGTATGCTTTACATACCTCGTTGTAGATTCGGATACCAATTCAACACAACTTCCCGCCTTTACAAATCACTTATCTACAATGAAATATTTGGCATCTAGTATTAGCAACCCAACACCACAATTCTCTTCTATAATTCTATATAACCAATATTTGCAAAGCATTCCAAAAACCAACTTGAACAATAGGTTTATGTGTATATATATATAATCATTTCAATACCATATCATCAATACCACATCATCCCTTCACAATTCAACATAATCCAACCATGCACAAGAATGATCCAACATCATTTCCAATCATCTTTCAACAACAATCAAATAACATACTTCTTATGCTCACATGCATATATATATATATATATACATATCCATATAAATAACACCAACATAATTTACATCCTTACCATATAATGGCCCTTTGGGTTTTGAAGTCCTGTTGGCACAAATAAGGGGTGCTTCTCGAAGCCCTTGAGACGATGAACACAACTACGGAATCAATTTGGACTTTCCACGGTTGAATCACAAGATAATTAGAGTTGAAATTAGGCTAGGGTTTGTTCTTTCCTATAATTGATGATGAATCTGATTTTTGAGCTCATATACATGTATATATACACATATTCCCGTCCATAATACCATAGAAAATGATCAAAGTGCCCTTAAAATTTAAATAATGTCAAATATGTCCTCTGATGGACTGTTTTGACAAGCTGAAGTAAATAGACCATAACTCTTTGCTCCGATATCGGATTTGGGTGAAATTGGTATCATTGGAAATATAATTCAAAGTTCTTTCATTTAATATAAATTAGGCCACCCAGTGCTTCCTGTACAAGGAGTTATGATCGTTTGAAGTTGACCCTAAAAATCTGTTTTGAGAGGCTGAAGTAAAACGCGTATAACTCCTTACACAGATGTTTTATTTGGATGAAACTAATTGCATTGGAAAGAAGACTCAAAGATCTTTCTTTTGATATGTGGTAGCTCTCCCAGTTCAATTATATGGAGGGATTTATGATCGTTCAAAGCTGACCCAAAGACTGGCAGGCCTCAGTATTTTCCTGCTAATTTACTGTTCACAAAAATCAGTTTTGAGAGGCTGAAATAGAACGAGTATAACTCCTTACTCAGATGTTGGATTTGGATGAAACCAATTTCATTAGAAATAATACTCAAAGATATTTCTTTTGATATGTGGTAGCTCGCCCAGTTCATTATATTGAGGGTGTTATGATCGTTCAAAGTTGACCCAAAAACTGGAAATTTTCCTGCAATTTTACTGTTCACATCCTGGCCACCGTTTTATAGTTTCGAACGTGCTCGCTTATATCCGAAACTTATCCGTTTTTGAAAATCTTTATATCGTCGGAAAGCTTATTCAATAACCTTCGTATGGAAACATCGACGGGCAAATTCTGATATAAATAAGGTCGATTCCTCTACCCATATAATCAAACTATACACTTGAAACCATCTCAAAATAATCAATACTCATACTTAAACTCATATATACCTAACTTAGGAGTACATCTTGGATTTGTTGATTATGTTATGGCCGGAGTCCTACTCATGGCGACCTGGTTGAGTTGGGGGAAGCTGTAGGTATTATTGCAGGTCAATCGATTGGAGAACCGGGTACTCAATTAACATTAAGAACTTTTCATACCGGAGGAGTATTCACGGGGGGTACTGCAGAACATGTGCGAGCCCCATCTAATGGAAAAATAAAATTCAATGAGGATTTGGTTCATCCGACACGTACACATCATGGGCATCCCGCCTTTCTATGTTCTATAGACTTGTATGTAACTATTGAGAGTGAAGATATTCTACATAATGTGAATATTCCACCCAAAAGTTTGCTTTTAGTAGATTAATGTCAGGTAAGGTTTGAATTCTTATTCTTTTTTTTCATCTGATTGATAAATTACAAAGAATGGGGAGGTGTTCGTATCTATCAATTCGATCAAATAGACTAAGCAATTGTCACCCTTTATAGATATTGAAATGAACGCCTTCCCATTACTGATTAACTCCTATCTACCCCATTCTATGGGACTGATGCAGCATAAATCAAAAGAAAATAAGGGGGTGTACTAGTCTTTTTTATTTTTCCGAAATGCGAGTTGTCTAGGCACAAAGCCAAACAAGTCCAGATTAAGTCCAGTTTTTGCTCCTTTTTTTGCTATTTTAGCCTAACTCATTGATTAAGAATTAAGAGACTTAGTGAATTTAATTAGTACCAAAACCCCACTCTTGACGAAAAGTAAAGAAATCTACAAAAAAGAAAATTAAATCTAATTAGGTTAATTTAGGGGGTAGAAAATACGAGATAGGGAATCTGGATTCTTCCGCATCTCGATTCAGTTTTTGAATTGCTATATCGTCAATTCAAAGGAGAGAAATGAGTTTGGATATAATGTTGATTCAGATATGCATGTCCGATATAAGAATTCAGAATATCAGTAGTTATATCCATATGGTCATGTTTCAGATCAGTGTATTCTTTATTAGAAGGAATATCGTGCCTGCGTTATTCCATACCTTTAAGGCTTCAACATTTCCAATCCATCATTCGGGGACGAATGATCCCAAGTGGGAGATAATGTAACACCCCGTAAAAGTCGTGCATGGATTAGCCTTTAATAGAGTACTCTTAGACTTAAAAACTTGAAAAAATTTTCTAAGTGTAACTTCGAGTCATTTTAGCTGGCAACCTTCGGGATGCAACTTCTCGACCTTCCTGACCTTCATTTTTAGATTTTGAAGTTGCGTTACGATCGGGCAATCTCATAGTACATCTCGGATAAGTTTTGGAATTTTTCGGAATGCATAAGGCTGCGTTTGGATTTCAAAACAGTAGCAAAACGCAAAGCCTGTTGCCCAGTTTTTTTTTCAGCATTTCAGGATCAACTTCAAACGATCATAACTCCCAGTATATAATGAACTGTGTGAGCTATAATATATCAAACGAAAGATCTTTGAGTCTTATTTCCAATGAAACTAGTTTTATCCAAATACAACATCTAATTAAGGAGTTATATCCGTTTTACTTCAGCCTGTCAGTTTGTGAAATGAGGGATAGTTTCGACTTTTCTTGTTTTCATAGGGGCATTTTAGTCATTTCACCTCACCCCTAATTCGTCTATAACATCTGATTCAGCTCCAAATTCATCAAAATATACCCCTTTTCTCTAATTTTCTCTCAAAATACCCTTTAGGGTTTCAAACAAAATCCCAAATAACTCAAGATTCAACCGTAGAAAATTCAAATTGGTTCCGTAGTTGTGTTCACCATCTCGAAAGCTTCGAGAAGCACCCCATGGTTATGTAAGGAGGATTCTAAATACAAGAGTCCATTTTTAAGGTATGAATATTGTTTATTCTTGATTCTTATCCATGAATAAGTATTGATAAAGAATTATGAGTATTGTCTTGATGTTGGAAGATAACTAGAAACATAGTTATGAATTGTTGTGTATAAATTGTTAGTAGTAAGTTATGGAAGTTGCTGTATTGGATTATGAAGAATGAATTGTGGTGATATATCATTATATTAGTGGTTATGTATGCCTAGTTATCATGTTGGTATTGGATGGTGATTAAGAAGGGAAATAAAGGCTAAGAGTGATGTTGAGGGATATTTCATGAAAATGCATGATATGTGAATGTAATAAGAGTATAAGAGGATGTATGTAGTACTCTTATTGATGAGCTAAGGGATTACTTCCTAGACATTAATTGGTGAAGTTAATACCTAAATGGTAAGGTTTGGTTGCTAATACTAGTTTGCCACAAATGACTTATTGTAGATAAGTGTTCGAAGAGTACGGGAAGTCACTTGTATTGAAGTGGTTATATCAAGGTATGTAAGACATACTCTATCTAATCTTTGGCATGAATAATGACCCATGGCACTCTCAAGTAAGCTTCCAACATTTTCCTACGACTCATGACACATAATAACATCATATGATCTTCGACACTACCAATTGAACTTGTTTTCACTTTTAAGATGTCCGGCTAGTAAAAAAAAAATACCCATATACTATTGTTGACTCCGAAATGGTTTAATGAGGTATCCATGATTCTCTACTCCATTTTCATGATATTGATTACCTATTTACATGTCTTTCCTATTGAAGTATCATGGTTTCATGTTCCATAAAGTGTGCACTTCACTGCATATAAAAGGGTCTAATTACCTGTATCAGCACAACACGCACAAATATATATACATATATATAATACTTGGCCGTCGGGGCCACCCCATATACGAATATAACATCACTATATAAACTTCCATGACTTTACCCTTCTTTATGTCTACAAAGCCTCTAGGATATACATGACATAACTAGGGTCGGGACGAACCCCCGCCCACACATGACTCCTGTACAATAACAAAATATAAGAAACCGACTCGGAAAGCTCTGAAGCAAACTGGAGCTCACCAACAACAGTTGTATGACCTGGCTCCTATCTATGCTGTGAATGAGCTGAAGTACCTGATCTTGCAGCATGAAATGCAGGTCCCCCGTGAGGGACGTCAGTACGAAATATGTACTGAGTATGTAAAGCTGTAAATAATCATATGTGATATGGGGGATCAAGAAAATCATACACATGTGAATAAATAATAATAGAAGTGAACCACACTTCATAAACACTTTTAGGATCATGAACATTATTATTAATCTGAATTGGGTTCTTGAATACAAACACATTTGTGGAACGGTATACATTCGTTCATTTCATTCTTTACAACTATTATTCGCCATTACCTCCTCCTCCCGAACCTCCAACCACCTAACAATAATCAATACTGTACCGTACTGTGACCATTAGGCTGCCCCCAGTACATATCAATTGGGATCGACCCATGCTACGCTTATGCCCTTGGGATACCACCCACACGTATATCAAGTAACACATAAGAGATTTTTCCAATAACTTAGTTCAAAAACTTTTGAGATTATTACATTAGTGTTCATGCCAATATAGTACCTTTGGAACAATGATACATCAATAGGAATCAAGTAATAGACCTTCTATACAATAACGATGTAATAAGGACTCATTGGTACATCAACAGTATGTTTCAGAATCATCAATATCACAACAATGAAATAGGAGCCTCTTGGTATATCAATGAAATATTTTGACACTTTATAGAATGGAACCAACTTCATTGGTAATGTAGAACAATACATGTGTTTGGATAACCATCGGAATCTTACTTTATCATCAATCCAATCCCCGTTCACATTTTTTCTTTTTCTTATCAATGAATAGATCTCTTTACTTGTATGACTTAGATGTCTCGTATTTCTCAAAAAAGTGATTCGATTGATGGGATTAGGTATGAGATCGATGATCTCGATGAGATTGATATTCCAATCTTTCTTCTTAGAACGTATTGATTTGACCCCATAAGCGGGACCAAGCATGTTGCCGCCAGAAGCAGAACCCCATATTTCTTCTAGAGAATCTCTTAATTGTTCCAGAGCAACTAGAAAGAGATTCTTTAACCAGAAAGAATTCGGTTCAGATGTAGGATACCTATCCAGAAGTTTTCGCAACTCAATCATAGATGATGGAATCATCAAAGATTTGACCCATTCGAACTCTGTCTGTAACTCACTAGAGGCCCGGGAAACAAAGAGAAGATGTGTACGAATGAGATATCCAGCAACAAGAAGAAGGAAAAGGATTGAATAGAGGAACTCCCGAGCATTTGGCGATCTCAGATGTGTCGATATCAATGGTGACTCATTATTTCGATGAATCATTTCTTCGGACAGAAGAAGATTATGTAAACACTTACTCGAGATCTCACTTATCAGATTCCATTGTGGAAGACACAATTTTTTCTTAAGAATTCGCCATGATATACCTGATCCATGCATAATATCAGGAAAAGTGGATACCAATTTTTGACCGCTACTTAGTATTGGCAATAGGTCTGAAAAAGTATCTAAAAATATCAAATTTAGATATTTGTACCCTGTCGAAGTAAGGAACCATGGCATATATGTTTGGAATAGATTCCATTTTGAGTAGAATAGATTCCATTTTGAGAGAGTTGAAAAAGCACTATCTCGTTGAAAGGTTCTATACATCTGCCCTTTCTCAACGCATTTCTTTAGACAAAGACTCTGTTTTTTCCTCTTTTCGGATGATAAATCTTTCTCAGAACATGGAGTGTGAATCAAACCCATGTTTGAATTGAAATTCAGATACTGATGCAAGTTCTTCCCTTCTGAATCAGATAGATTCATATCTGAAAGAGGTTGACAATAAGTTCTTTCAAAATTGACTATTTGCCCCTCTGTTAGAGGAGTTCCAGAAATGTCTGCGATCGAGTAAATAGCTCTACGAACGAATGGATCGGATCGACTTGGAAAATGGAAAGATTTGTACATATATAGTTCCAATCCATAATTCGGGGACGAATGATCCCAAGGGGGAGACAATGTAACACCCCGTAAAGTCCTGCATGGATTAGCCTTTAATAGAGTGCTCTTAGACTTAAAAACTTGAAAATTTTTCTAAGTGTAACTTAGAGTCATTTTAGCTGACAACCTTCGGGATACAACTTCTCAACCTTCTCGACCTTCATTTTTAGATTTTCAAGTTGCGTTACGATCGGACAATCTCATAGTATATCTCGGATAAGTTTTGGAATTTTTCGGAATGCATAAGGCTGCGTTTGGATTTCAAAACAGTAGCAAAACGCATAGCCTGTTGCCCAGTTTTTTTCAGCATTTCAGGGTCAACTTCAAACGATCATAACTCCCTGTATATAATGAACTGTGTGAGATATAATATATCAAACGAAAGATCTTTGAGTCCTCTTTCCACTGCAACTGGTTTCAGCCAAATCCAACATCTGAGTAAGACGTTATATCCGTTTTAATTCAGCCTGTCAGTTTGTCAACTGAGGGATAGTTTTGACTTTTCTTGTTTTCTCAGGGGCCTTTTAGTCATTTCACTTCACTCAATTCCGTCTATAACACCAGATTTAGCCCAAATTCAGCAGAATACAATCCTTTTTCTCAAATTCTCTCAAGAACACGTTTTAGGTTCCAAACAAAAATCCCAAATAACTCAAGATTCAACCGTAGAAAATTCAAATTGGTTCCGTAGTTGTGTTCACCATCTCGAAAGCTTCGAGAAGCACTCCATGGTTATGTAAGGAGGATTCCAAATACAAGAGTCCATTGTTAAGGTATGAATATTGTTTATTCTTGATTCTTATCCATGAATAAGTATTGATAAAGGATTATGAGTATTGTCTTGATGTTGGAAGATAACTAGAAACATAGTTATGAATTGTTGTGTATAAA
Organism: Capsicum baccatum var. pendulum; assembly: GCA_030864225.1. Taxonomy (NCBI): domain Eukaryota; kingdom Viridiplantae; phylum Streptophyta; class Magnoliopsida; order Solanales; family Solanaceae; genus Capsicum; species Capsicum baccatum. Next base: position 222,047,803 of record CM061552.1, on the reverse strand, counting down.
TTGTTGGTAGTAAATTATGGAAGTTACTGTATTGGATTATGAAGGATGAATTGTGGTGATATATCATTATATTAGTGGTTATGTATGCCTAGTGATCATGTTGGTATTGGATGGTTTTAAGAAGGGAAATAAAGGCTAAGAGTGATGTTGAGGGATTTTTAATGAAAATTCATGATATGTGAATGTAATAAGAGTATAAGAGGATGTATGTAGTACTCTTATTGATGAGCTAAAGGATTACTTCCTAGACGTTAATTGGTGAAGTTAATACCTAAATGGTAAGGTTTGGTTGCTAATGCTAGTTTGCCACAAATGACTTATTGTAGATAAGTGTTCGAATAGTACGGGAAGTCACTTGTATTGAAGTGGTTATATCAAGGTATGTAAGACATACTCTATCTATTCTTTGGCATGAGTAATGACCCATGGAACTCTCAAGTAAGCTTCCAACATTGTCCTACGACACATGACACATACTAACATCATATGATCTTCGACACTACCAATTGAACTTGTTTTCACTTTTAAGATGTCCGGCTAGTCAAAAAAATATCCATATACTATTGTTGACTCCAAAATGGTTTAATGAGGTATCCATGATTGTCTACTTCATTTTCATGATAATGATTACCTATTTACATGTTTTTCCTATTGAGGTATCATGGTTTCAAGTTCCATAAAGTGTGACCACAAAGTAACCAATCTCAAAGATTAATTGAATTAAGAAATGGAATGTCTATATTTTATATTGATGATATGATGTATTATATTAGTACCACAGATCAGTTGGCCATTGTATTATAAAGATTATGTATATATATGCTATTCCAGGGGTGGTCCCTGATGTATTGTATTAGTACCACTGATCAGTTGGCCATTGTATTATAAAGATTATATATATATGCTAAAAAAATGGAATGTCTATATTTTAAATTGATGATATGATGTATTATATTAGTACCACTGATCAGTTGGCCATTGTATTATAAAGATTATGTATATATATGTTATTCCCGGGGTGGTCCCTGATGTATTGTATTAGTACCACTGATCAGTTGTCCATTATATGACATATGTTATGTATTGATAAGGATTACGGGAAGTAATGATATGAAAGTAATGTGCAGGTATCCCATCCGTTCTTTTAAGTGTGGTTTACTCCTACTGTTTATTCACTGGTATCTGGGTTCTGTTGAGCTTTTGTATCTCATGTTGATACTCCCTGCCTTACATACTCAGTACATATTTCTGTACTGACGTCCCTCACGGGGGACCTGCATTCATGCCTGCAGGAACAGGTACTTCAGGTCGTACACCTCCGCAGTAAGAGCCAGGACATTCTATTATTAGTGGTGAGCTCCAGTTGTTTCGGGGCATCCCAAGTCGTCTCTATATGTACCTTTGGTATTTGTATAAAAGTCTTTTGTGGGCGGGAGTTCGTCCCGACCCCAACCCGATTGTGTATCTATGTAGAGGCTTTTGTAGACATATTGTACAGCCATAGGAGGCCAATTACTGTTCATATATATATTTATGCGTGTCTGCTGGGTTGATACAGGTACTATTTTCTTCTATTTACAACGAAGTGCTGCCCAAATTTCTAATTTTCATAAGTAATGTAAATGTGAAAGTATAGGTTATGAACGAGTTCTCCCGGGCCTCCTCGGCTACGGGTGCCAGTCCTTATGTTTGCAACCATGAGAATTCAACCATAACGAAGAGAGTATAATATAAGTGCATCTACACATAATGAATTCGAAAACCATAGAAATAAATAGTATACTTCAAGGTTTCCATAACCCTAACAATTAAACTTAGCTACTCATGAATAAAAGGAAAATCACCATAAGAATATTCATCATACCAAAAACTGAAAGTCGATTTTGGTATCCCAAAAATAGTGAAATCAAGGAGAAATGTTTTTCTCTCTCTTCACACTAACCCGCTCTTTCTTGCGTTCAAAAACCCAAAAACAGCATCATGAATAAAAATTCAGCAACAAGTCTTTTAATAGCCTTCTCTCTCAAAATTTCCTTCTAAGTCCTCAACTTATTATAAATGGCAAATTGACCTGAGAGAAAGTTCCCATATATCACATTCGGTCCAAAAGCTGCTTTCCTTTTATGTGAAGTTTCCGATGCTATCCACAGGTTCCCAAAGTGTCGTAATCTTCCTTATTAGTACCTGAAAAGCACGCTAATCACATAGGTCAGCTCCTTTAACTAAAAATAGACTAAAAGTGCAAGAATTATGTATTTTATCCTCAAAACATAGCTAAAACATAGGTAAGTTTTGGTGCTTAGACAAATAAATACGCCCAACATCAATTGAGTCTACTGAGGTCTGATCTGAGTATTGTGACTGAATTATGAACACTTGAGATTTCCTGGGTTTCTGTAACTAGATGAGTTCTACTAATCGAGTCACTAATGAAATTACTTCATAACTGATACTGAGTCTAAGTAAATAGCTAAATTGTTGAGTATTAAATACCCCCGGGAGTTGCTAGCATGAAAATAAAGCATCACCTGATCTTGCTCACTATAAGCATGCATATTGAATTCATTATTTATCTATAGAGACATCTTATAAAACTCCTGTATGGTATAAATTGAAAATAATCTAGCATGACATAATTTCTTACCATTATTAGTTCACAGGAATAATTAATCAAACACTTGGTTAGCAAAAATATGCACATAACACTAAACAACATCTAGACATCATAATTCAAATCGTCATTGATAATTTCAAGGGTTTTACATGGATCCTCTTGATATTACTTACATATAAATTAACCTCACTTGAAACGTATCATAAAACATGGATAAGTATCCCATTTAATCATTATAAAAATGAATTTAATCAAACCCAAAATGGAATTCATGAAATCCATAAACTTGGAAGTTTAAAAATAGTTTCTTGGACTCCAAGGGTGGAAGGGACCCTTGGATGAACGCTGCACATCCCTTAGTACATATATTTCATAAATTAAATGGTGAGTTATTGATTTGAAATTTGAACATCTAGGGTTCTTATTTTTGAGAATTTTCTAAAAGAATGAATATAATTGATCTCTAAAGGGCTTAATTTCATGTTTTGGGGGCCGAAACGCATGAAAAAAAAACTAATTAACCATGAGGAAGCATCCTTTTAATACCTGTTAACTGTGTTACCGATGCGCTAGCCAATGCACTGCATCATTGGCATCGATGGATAGCTAATGGGCCGCATTGAGTCTGCATCGGTTCACTGGAATTTGCACTGAAGTTAGGGAAAAACTATCTTATCAACTCGATGGTCGATGCAAACTATGAAAATTATGTCCACCCACTATTTTGGGCACTAAAACATGGTCTAAACTAGGTTTGAAAAAAGAAAAACTTGTTTGGGAACCTTTACTGACATTCCTGATCATGAATTAACTCAAATGCCATCACTTAAAGGGCCTATAGGTTATGAAAAAGGATTTTGCAACTTTCAAAGGCTAGAATAGAACTAATACTGAATACTTAGTTAATATATTCGAAGTTTGGGACCCCTAACAAGATTAAAGGACTGATTTAAGCTAGAATTTTTTATGGGGTATTACATTATCTCCCATTTATGAACCTTCATCCTTGAATGAGACTAAGCTGAGAAAACTTGGTAGACTGAACTTTCTTACTAGATATAAATATCCTAAACATGATTCTATGACTGACACTACGGACATACTGAATTTCACACTGAACATGCTTATCTGATGCATGAGTACATGACTGAGTTGATTCGTGAATGCATGACTGGGTTTTCTACTAAGCTAAGTTTCTCGTACATAACATGCATATCTGATGCATCAATACATGGCTGACTGACTTATAAGCGTATGACTGTATATGAAATGGTAAGTGATACAAAGCTTATAATGGAAAATCTGAGCATAAAACTGATTAAGCTAAAGGGAAAACTATTACTTAAACTAAAAAATATTGACGAACCCAAGATCATTTTCAGAGTATGCATGGACGAGAATATGAGAACATGACTGAGACTGGAATGTGATACATTAACTGAATATTGTGAACTAAATTGAGCCCCTTTGAATACTTGGCTTACGAATAAGATTGGAACTTGAGGGTAAATTTAAAAGTATCCCCTACTCAAAACTATATTCCTTATGTCAATTTAACTGGGAGGTTTAGGACATCAAAGCTTGGGGTTATAGTGTATCTCCCCCATGGGAAATTAAGTCCCTTAAAGAAGACTGACTTTCTTGAGATACTAAGGAAAACTAAGGCAATGCACAAAGCACCTACGAATTGAACCATGACTGAATATTTAGGGTCTAAAATTGAGACGTGATACATAAAATGAGCTGAACAAGAAACTACCTGGTAGGTCTATCTTATAATAGGTACATTTATAAGACTTTGGGTAGTGCAACTAGATGGAATGATGGAAAACCACACCACATGAATTTGTCCATCTAACTGCTAAACTAAATTACTGGATTTATAGTCTAACTCATCTTGAAAACTTATTCTCGACTAAAGCTTTTATCTGACACTCTTTTTGTTGGATTTCTAGGAACTTTAGGGAGCAAAGAAAGATTTGCATTCTCTAAATAAGACATCATAAATGTGGCTAGAATTCTTTAATATGAGGCGAGACCTACGAATCATCATCTAAGATAAAGTAACAAATACTTATGCACTACAACTTCAAATTTTCAAGCCTAGAATATCCCTTGAATACACTCTTAGCTATTCTCTCCACCTTCGTACAAAACTTTACTTAGGACTACTGAAAAAATATTTGCATGGGCACTGCGCACGAATGCATAAGCATACTAAATTATTTAACTGAATGATTGATAGCTGAATACTGGGTTTGTAAGACTAACCTATACTTAGTCTGAATTACTGGAAAGTTGTATTATTTAAGATTGCAAGACCAAGCGTATGACATGGTTCTAAAATATTCTATAAACTAAGGTACTGAAATACTAATAACTGTGTCACTGATAACTGTACACCATAGTCGAAAAAACCTAAAAATTAACTGATTTTCTGATCTAATTACTTGACTAAGACTGACACTATAACTAAGATTAGAGCTGAGACTACGATTCAGTTGGTAACTGGGACTGAACACACTGTAAGGCGTGAGTGTAGAAGTTATGAGCTGCATGACCTAAGTTTGGAGTTCTCTTGTTCATGGAACATAATTTATACTACTGAGTAAACTGGAACTCCTCATACTACGAACTGGAAATGCACATAACTCAATGGAACATGCATGAATATAAGGAATGTTCATAGAGCTGAGATGTAAAGCATGCGTAGTTATCGTGATGACTGAATTACAAAACTTTCCATTGAGGCAAAGAAGGGTAGGGCATCATTCCCACACATTATTTTTCTACGCATACCTAAATTACTACAGATATCTGGAAGCCTAACTTCCAAAGATATCATTACCGAACAGTTTTTGTATACCTGCCGGGCTATGAAAGACTGACCACTGGGGTGGAGGCCTAGAAAGGTTTTGTTAATATTAGGTCATACTTTAAAGTTAACTGCTATGCAAATATTTAAAAAAGACAAGAAGATCCTATATCTTATGGTACATAAATATGTATATGAGAGGTCTATAACGTACTAGTGTCCGCATCAGGGGAACTTTCCCGATCTTGCCTGGACTGAAGTGCATAAAGCCTATTTGGGTGTTTTCCACTAGCGGCACTTTAAATGGCACCCTACTAATTTGGGTAACCAAACTGAGCTGAAGGATGGTTGTACTGACTTCGTTGACTAGTCTTATCATAGTCTTAGACTCTATGACTTAACTCTCAATATCCAAAACACACATCATTGTCGACTCTACACATACCCTTATGATTCTTGCCACATTCATAATAAAGTGGATTAGTACGAACACTGCTTGCACTACTCTGCATTTTGGAGCCTGATGCCCTATCATAATTATCATTCTTGAACCTTGGTACTGGTGTGCTAGTTGAAGGTGGAATTAGGGATGAAAACTTTTGATTACAGTGAGAACGGTTACCACTCTGTGACCTTGGCTGGGTAAAACTAAAGCTACCTATTCTGGATTTTTTATTTTCTCTCTTCTTCTTCTTAAGTTTCTGTTCCTCAATATGTTGAGCATGGACCATAAGCCTAGATATGTCCTTTACCCTAATCAACATTATAGTCCTGCACTCCTTAAACACTCTACCAGATATCCAGTCCTAAACTTGCTTATTCTGGATCTATTATCTACTACTACATGGGGAGAATACAAGGCTAAATAAGTAAACTTGAGGGAATACTCTTTCACACTCATAATTCCTTCCCTTAGATTGATGAACTCTAACACATTCGTTTCTTTCAGCTCTAAGGGGAAGAATCTATTTAAGAAGGCCATAAAAACTCTTCCCATTCAATAGGCCCTGCATCTGCACCCCTGTCTACCTACCACTACTTAAACTATATATAGGCTACATATTGCAGCTGATAGATAGCTAACTTACCACTCTCACTAGAAGTTACTACCATGATATCTATGACTTTCTAAACCTGATTGAGGAACTCCGGTGGATACTCTTAAGACTTAGAACCTACGAATAAGGAATGATTCATTTAAGTGAAGTCCTGAATCCTAGATGCAGCACTATTATCCACTGGGTTAGTCAGAGCAACTGTTGGCTATTCATTCTGAGTTGCAACTGAATTATCTAGAGTAGTAAAGGCAGCCCTGAATTCTGTATGAGAGATGTTCTCATCCAGGTTATCTTACTAAATGAGCTGAGGTCCTCACTGATTTTTGGTTCTTTTTTCATTAGTCTTTTTGGTAGTCATGTTCTGTATGCCAAAGGAAGAATAACATTAGACTGAAATTTTTACTAGAGCTCATGCTCACTCGCACGACATGAATACTAAAAGGAGAGAAACTATTCTTAAACCACCTCGTAGCCTCCGGTCCATAAATGTGGCATGCTACACACCCATGCCCAAGACTATACTGGATGAGAACTTCAGACCTCCTAGGACACTATTGAACCTTAGGCTCTAATACTAAGTTTGTAATACCCCGAGTCAGTACCTTGGATGGTACATGGTGCTCATAATCCCAAAGGACCACAAGCTAACCCATGACTGGTACCTACTTTAATAACTAAATAATAATACTGTAATATGAAAAAATTATGCAAAAAAACTTGCAATAAGTTTCAATACTAAAATAAAACTAAATACGGTATAGTGATACCAAAATTGAAACATCAATACTGTAAATGAACAATTGTTTGAAAATATTCTAGTCTGAAATGCCTGTAAACTGTCTGAACTACGGAGTTAATGGGAAAAGTCCCCAATTAAATATGACCACTGAAAATAATACTAAAATACTGAAAATAACCATGTCCTCGAACTAAGAGGACTCACCACTATGCTAACTAATAAAAATCTGAACTGCTAAGGGTGCTCTGGATCCCATGCGTTAGAACCTATGATATAAGATATCATAGTGCAAAACAAAAACAAGAGACCATACTTTGAATGTACTAGTATGCTCAATGAGGTAATCTAAAAAGTATGGGTTCAGATGAATGAACAATAATAATTAAATATCATGAGTATAACTGAATGAGAGTACATGCATTAATATAGAAACTCTACTGAGTCATAATATTACGGAATACTAAATTTAAATACTAATTAACTGATATCTGAGTTTACCGATAGTAAATTACTGGTAACTGAATAACTGTGTCTGACAGTCTTGATTTTATGGAACTATACTAAGTTTTATACTGTACCCGATAGTCCTGAATCTGTAGAACTAAACTAAGTTCTATTCTGAGATTGAGACTGTAGGAAGTAATTATCGAACCGACATACCTCTCTTTGAAATGATTAGGGTCAAACCTGTAACCCCAGATTGAAGGATTTCAATACCGTTCCATGGGTAGAGACAAGCTATAAGTTAACCCTGTCTAACAGGAAGCTCTTCTGTCAACCTTTGCAGGTAGGGAAACTCAAATGAGATGTATCAACCCTTATAGTATCTGGAAGAAAGATATAGCAACCTATGCTGGATACGTGTTTCTGTAACATAGGTATTTCTATTAAGGGTGAAACCCTCTGTTGATAGGAATGCTCCCATCCCTCGGTTCACTCAGTGCTGAATCCTGCTCCCAACTAAATGGACACTGAAGTGATTTCTAATCTGTTCTAGCTTGGACTGAATTGTTAGTGATATTACTATTTGACTGAACTGAATGGAATTCATTGAGTTTCGTGGACTGACAGAATACAACTAAATTCTATGAATTAACAAAGTCAGCTGAGGTCTAATCTGAGTACTCTGACTGAAGTACGAACACTACAAAGATTTCCTTGGTTTCTATAACTGGATGAGTTCTACTAATCAAGTCACTACTGATATTACTTCGTAACTGGTACTAGCTCTAAGTAAACAGCATAATTGTTGGGTGTTATATACCCCCAGGACTCGATAACAAGAAAATAAAGCATCACGTGATCTTGCTTAGCATAAACATGCACATTGAATTCATAATACATCTATAGAGACATCTTATCAAACTCTTGCATGGTAAACTTGAAAATAAGCTAGCATGACATAATTTATTTCTCTTATAAGTTCACATGAACTATTCATCTAGCATTTGGTGAGCATATGATGCACATAACAATAAACAACAAGTAGACATCATAATTCAAATTCTCATTGACAATTTTAAGGATTTTACATGGATCCTCATGATATTACATAAAATCATTTAACCCCACATGAAATGTATTATAAAAAATGGATTAGAATCCTAATTAATTATTATAAACATCAACACAATCAAACCCAACATGAAATTCATGAAATCCATAAACATGAAATTTAAAAATAGTTTCTTGGACACCAAGGGTGGAATGGGCCCCTTGGATGAACACTTCGGATACCTTAGTTAATGAATTTCTAAAAGTAGATAGTGAGTTCTTGATTTGAAATTGAACACCTAGGGTTCTTGTTCTTAGGAATTTTGTGAAATAATGAATATAATTACTCTCCAAAGGGGTTAATTTCGTGTTTTGGGGGCTTAAGTGTGTGGGAAAATGACCTAATAAACCCTTAGGATACGGCTTTTTAATTCCTGTAAACTGTGTTACCGACGCGAAGGCCGACACATCGCGTTGTTGGGATCAACGTGATAGACAATGTACCACATCGAGTCCGTATCTGTTCACTGGAATTTCCATAAAAGTTGGGAAAAACTATCTTATCGATGCGGTGATCGACATGACATATCAAAATCATGTTGACCCATTATTTTGGGCCCTCAAACACGGTCTAAATATGGTCCAAAAAACTCAAAATTTGTACGGGAACCAGTACTGACATTCGTGATCATAAAAACTCAAATTTAAACATTTAAAGGACGTAAAGGTCATGAAATAACATTGCCAACTTTTGAAGGCCAGAATAACACCAAGCCTGAATACTTACTTAATATTTTCTAAGTTTGGGACCCTAACAAGCTTAAAGGACTAATTTAAGCTTGAAATTTTTGCAGGGTCTTACACATACCCTTTGGTACGACTAGTACCTATATATCATACATTAGGTCTCACATTGGAACCCAACAATATCCAACATATGACCACCAAGGACAAAATATACCCAACCATACAACTAGTACCATGAAACCATACCTTAGGCAGAATAGAATAACCGAGGCTTATAATAGGCCAACATAAGATGGACATCTTACCATTAGTACCCTATGGTACGAAAAGTATGATCCAACCATACCTTAGACATAAACCAACCAACCCATACTGGTTATCATATGACTAAGACAAACCTAGTTATACCCTATCAAACGAAAAGTACCCCAAGTCGTATAATGTCCAGAAGACTAAAAATTCAGGAAATATCTAAGGACTAAAACCAAGGGTGTTTCAGATAGAAACAATAAAAATAATATCAACATTAATAGAATGATTAAGTGGTATAAAAATAAACATCTATATCATTAACCACACAAAGGCCACAATTAAGCCAATATGTAAAGATAAATGGGACTTGAACCTAGAAGCTACACCCATAGGGAGAAAATGTCAATACAGATCTACTCCATCCATAACTAAACGAAAAAACCACAATGTAGTAATATAATCATAAATTCAATAATAATTTACATAATAACAAATATCAACTCACCAAGAAATATAATCAGCATTGGGTATGAAAACCTAAATACACATAATAAAATATAAGTACACCTATGATGGCAAAATCCACAATTACATGCCTGACAGGTATAGGGAGAGAAACTTTGACTTGGCCCAAAAACAAACTAACTAACTAAGTCATCAATTAAGGATCCAAACATATTATCTTTAACTGAAGATGCCATAACATCACAAGACTGATATAAATGGGTTTGAGTGACTAGAAATCCCATATTGGGGACACTTTCTAGACTAATAACCGATCTCTATATAGTAGCAAAACACTCCTAAAACCTAATCCTGTCAAGCAATAATAACTAAGCTCTAGTGACTAATCAATTGACATTAAGAGCAATCCTTACTACAATAATCATCCTTTTCATAATCATAGTCTAAGTCAGGAACTCTAGGATGGTGGGGAAAATACATGCTAACTCTAACCAATCAACTAACTCACTTTCGGGGAACTTTTTGGACCCAAGTTTCATCACACCACAACCAATACAAGATCTCAATCATAATACAAATAGCATAATACTGATAACATGGCCTTTTATTAGCACCTCTAGAAGTCCCAATTCTTACTCTTTTCTTGACCCTCTCCTAATAAAAATCTAATAGTAGGAAGACCCATTGGCTATTATATTCTCTGATGCCAAGTAATGTGGTAATGTCAGTCCTCTAATAACTATATACACTATGTCTGGCTAATAATAGTATATCAAATGAGTATGCCTGGCCTAATTTAGAAACCCAACATTCTCAAAATCTAATAAAGGACTAAGATGAATACCAATAAACCTAGCTCTTATCAAAGAACTTCTCAGTGAATCAACTATCATCTATAGATAAGAGGGATTTACTACATCACTTGGATGACCAATGCTAGATCTCAAAGGGTTGTAGTAGTCAATAGCTCAAGTAGAGCATAAGCAAGCCCCAAAACTTTTTTTCTGATGCTAAAGTTCTTTGACATCCATCTCAGACTCTCTTGTCTGATGTTGTGCTGAAATTCTAAAACATGTGTTGAAGTCTTATTTCCATCTATAGAAAATGTCACCTTATTCTTTGGGGGTAGAATAGAGTCAAAGAATGTGTTTGAGATTCATGGCAATACGGACACACGACAAGGATATAAGAAGTATAGAGTATAAAATGTCCCTATAACCTCCCAAAGATAGGTTATGAATATCTCTGCACTGATCTGCAGAACTCTACTAAGCTATTATCTCTTGTACTAATACACCAATGAAACTTAGGGTCATATACAAATTTATCATGACCCAATTTCTCAAGTTATGATGGCGCCTACTATAACCCACCAGTAGGCAACCAAACCCGTAGTTTAGAATGACTAGTAACAGACTACACAATATACATAAGGAAATAATGCAAAATATATGAAATAGAAGATCAAATACATAATAAAGTCCCCTAACCTAGTAGTATTAGTAGAAGAGATTCTAATATAATACAAGGGTATAAAAGTTAATATTAAAAGAATTACACTAATACAAGTTATCTCCAAGTACAATAGAGAGACTAGCCCAATACATAAGAGGGATGTAAGTAATACTCTAAGCACCAGGAGCTTACTCTAAGTAACCTAACCATTGCTACTCCGCCTAACGTACATATCAACGGTGATTGGAAGTGCTATGATTTGTAGGCTATTGATGTGTAGTATGAGAATCAAATAAATGGTACTCAGTAGGCAACTGCCAACGGAGCTCTAAAGATAAAGTTCATATATATAACATATAAATAGAATGAAAAATTACACCAAGGACTCAAGTAACCATTTAGCAAAGCTAATGTGATAAGAAAGATATTCTATCCTATTCCTATCCAAGAAACTAAAATACTAAGCAAAGAAAATATTAATGATAAAATATCCTATTCCAGCCATACAGAAAAATCTCAACACTATACCATATATCCCTAGCCAATATACGAATAAAGGATAAAGGAAGGATATATAGAAATATACAATGCCAAGAAATGCATGTATGAATTGAACAAATAATGGAAAGAATGTATGGTAATGCCACAACTACATATAGCTAGAAGTATATATACACATAAATATATATATATATATATATAGATATAGATATAGATATAAGGTCAACTGAAAGCACAACCTAGATCATCATATCTTTATTTTAAGGCCTCATTATAATCCTATCATGATTTAGTAAAAACATTTTAATGAGTTATAATCCATATATCTCATCATGAATTAATCTTGCATAATAATGAAATCATAAGATAGAAGAGGCCAAAATCATACCTCAATCTCGATATTGAATTAATGACTGATCTATTTTAAGCTAGGTATAACAATGATCATAACAATGATAATAATACTATTAATAACAAATTGAGTAACCAATTATTTCAAATAACCACACACTTAGCAGAGCCTATGTGTTCTCCCACTGCCCCTACTCGAAAGGTTCAATCGGAATACAATAGTACAATGTATAGTCATCACCCATATCTATTTAGTTGCCCTATACTAGCTAAAAGAAATAGGTACATGCTATGATATGAGATGCATATGCAAGAAAGAATGCAACGTACACAATTAATATAAAAATATCATCATCATAACCATTTCTATCACAATTGTCATTATCATGACCATCATAATCATGATAATTAACATTGTTCCTTAGCGATATATATAATGCCATACATAGGTCTTTCCAAACAAAACCTGATAAATATGGACATTGGAACATCAATATAATCATCCTCTAGCCTTATTGGGTTTTAATATCATCATCATAACGTCCTCCGACCTTGTCAAGTATAATTAGATCTTTATAATATCCTTCAACCTTGTTAGGGATCATCACATCAAAATAACATCATCTGGCTATAGTGCCTCCAGTCTGTACCGTAGATGCTACACTATGCTCAAAATCCCGAAGGACCATAAGCTAACCCATGACTGGTAACTGCTACAATAACTGAGTAATAATATAGTATAAAGTGGAATAATAGGTTGAAATGCCATAAGGTTCAGATGACTGAAATAAGGTGTCTCAATACCAAAATTGAACAACTATTTGAACACCAAGTCTAAAAAGCCTCTAACTGAACAATCTGAACTGTGGAGTTGATGGGAAAATCCCCAAATAACTTTATTCACTGAAAGAGTAAATGTAATGAGATAATAAAATGAAAGAATATCATTGAGTGATGAGTACTCACTTTTAGTCTACTGTTGTTAGCTAAATCTAAATCTATCTACGTTTGATCGGGAACCTGAGCGTCAGAACCTATGGTTTAAAACACCATAGCACAAGAAAAAGTATCTGTCAGTATGTGGAAATGTAATGGTATGAAAGGTTAGGTAGGTCGAATGCAATAATTCATATGCATGAACTATAACTGACTGATTAACATGAACATAGCTGAGTAAGAAATACATGCATGAATATAATAGTTGTAACTGATGTCTTTATAATATTAGATACTGAGTTTACTGGTAACATGGATTACCAAAAACTAATATACTATAATTGAGTGACTATTTTTGATAGTCCTAATTAGGATAGAACTAGCTGAGTTTCGTACTGAGCTGAGTGACTATATCTAAAAGTCATGACATCTGTAGAACTTTTTGAGTTCTTTACTAATGATTGAGATTGAGAATATGGGTGGTAATATCTAACTGACATGCCCCTTTTTATCTGATTTAGGGTCCAACCTATAACCGTAGTTAGAAGGGTGTGAATACCATACCATAGGTAAGGACAGGATGAGAGTTACCCTTATCTGTTGGTACTCTAATGAAAATGGTGAGACACTAACTTGATAGGTTAAGACATCTTATAAACCCTCATCTAGCAGGTTTGATGTCTCAACCTACGCTGGCTATGTAGTTCTAGAACACAAAGACTACTTCTAAGGATCACACTCTCTACTGTCTGGCGAGCCATCATCCTTGGGTTCACTCGGTGCTGAATCCTACTCCCAACTGAGTATAAACTGAACTAAGAATGATGGACTGAACTGGACTGATTTTACTGAATTTCGTTAAATAATAGAAAACTACTAAATTTTGTTGACTGACTGAGTTTACTGTGTTCTAAACTTAATACTACTGAGTTTTTCTAAATTTGTGGCTAGCTGGAAGTACTACTGATCATGACATGAATGAGATGGATTCACTAAATGACACTAGCTTAAGGCACACAACTAATTTTTCCGGTATTTAATACCCCAAAGACTCCATAGCATGAAGATAATAAGACATGACAATTCTTGAATACTTGAAAATAGTTAACAACACAGTATAATTTAGGAGGATTTTTATCAAGCACTTTAAAGTCGTGAACTTGCACGTAAATAGGAACGCTTGCTAACATGCCAAAATTTCATTAAAGTAATCTCATGAACAATCCATCAAAAACTTACAAGGCATAGCTTTATTCTTAGGCATGAACAATAATGCTAATACATTATGACTACCATATTAATTCATAATTCAGAGGTTTCTACATAAGAGAATCAAAGTTCAATTTACATGCCACCATAATATCAAGAAATACATTAAAAATTTTAACTGGAAATACGTACCACAACATCGACATGATTACTCAAACACACAACATGGACATCACAACTTATGTTTTTAAAAGAAGTTTCTTGAAATCCAAGGGTGGAAAGGACCCTTGGATGAACACTTTACATACCTTATTTCATGAATTTTGAAAGATTAATGGTCAAATATCTTGAATTTGATTCTTGGATTAATAGCCCTGGAGTTTAGTTCTTCAGGATTTTATGAATAATGATTGTATTATGCCTCAAAAGGGTCTAAATTTTGTGTAATGGGGGCTGAAGGGCATGGAAAAAAACCCAATTACCCCTTGAGATGTGTTTTTTAAAAGACTGAAAACTAGGTTACCGACGCGTAGGTCGATATGATACTTCGATGGCATCGATGCGATAACCAATGCGTCATGCCAAGTTATTGTCGACTCACTCGAATATGATACTACTAGCTAGGAAAAATAATAACCAATGCGATGGTCGATGCGACGCTCCAATATAGCGTTGGTTTATTGTTTTTGGTTTCCAAAGGAACTTCAAATAAAGTCCAAAAAATCTAAAACTTTCCTAGATTCACCTATTAACTTTTCTGATCATGAATTAACTCAATTATAGACATTTAAAGGAAATTAAGCTCAAGAAGTAAGAGCGGCAACTTCGGAAGGCTAAGAAAAACTACGTCAGAATACTTATCAAAATATTCTAATATGGGAACCCTTTACATGCTTAAAGGACTGCATTAATCTTGAAATTTTATGGGGTTATACAATATCTACCCCTTGGGTACATTCATCATTTAATGGGACAGACTGAACTGAGAGTACTAGTAGGCTGAATCTCTTACTGAATATGGACTTCTGGGATAATACTATAGGACTGATATTACAAATATACAAATTAACACTCTGAACATGCATATCTGATGCTTGAGTAAATAACTGAGCTAATTCATGAGTACATGTCTGGGATTTCTAATAAGCTAAGTTTCATATACTGAACATACATATCTGATGCATGGATGCATGACTGACATATAACTTTATATGCAATGGTATTTGATACCAAGTTTGTAACTGAAATCTAAATATGAAATTGAATAAGCTAAGGTAAAACTATTACCTTGGGATGATTCTGAGTTTGAAAAGTAGAGGTGAGGCTACTTGGTCCGAATGTCTTCTCTATTTCCCAAGTAGCTGCTTCAATGGACTGATTCTGCCAAAGAACTTTGACTAGATTTGTTTCTCAATCTGTGAGACAGATAGAGAAATATTTTGACTTGAATGTCTTGAAAAAGGACATTGCTCTTAATATCTATGCCCTCCATAGAGACTACAACTTTTGGGTCACCTATGCATATTTTAATCAAAGAGATATGAAACACTGGATGGACTGAAGCTAGATCTGAAGGCAATTCAAGCTCATATGCTACATTGTCAAAATAACTAAGAACTTTGAAGGGACTGACATATTGAGGACTGATCTTTTCCTTCTTTCCGAACGTCTTCACTCCCTTCGTAGTAGAGATTTCAAGTACAAAAAAATTCCTATCTTAAACTCGAGATCCTTTCTACATATATTTGAGTATGATTTTTGTTGCCTATGAGCTTTATTAATCCTTTCTATGATCAACTAAACCTTTTTCAAGGTATCGAATACTAGGTCAGGCCCTACAACAGTGGCATCTCCCACTTTAAACCAAACAATTGGAGATTTACATCTCCTACCATAGGGAGCTTCAAATAGAGCCATTTGAATGGTGGAATAATAGTTGTTGTTGAATTCAAACTCAATCAAAGGCAAGTGGTCATCACAACTACCGTTAAAATCTACCACACACACTCGTAACATATCTTCCAAAGTCTGAATGGTCCTTTCTGGTTGACCATATAGCTGGGGATAAAAGGATGTACTGAGATAAACTCATGTATAAAGACCCTTTTAGAGTGCCTTTCAGAAATAAAAGGCGAACTAGGTACCTCTATCTGAGACAAAGGAGAATGGAAAACCATGTAATCTTACAAACTCTATGATATAGTGTTTGGCATAATTCTCGACTAAATATGAGGTATGGATTGGAAGAAAATAAGATGATTTGGTCACCCTATCTATGATGACCCAAATTGAATTGTGCTGACAACGAGTATGAGGCAAACCTATCACAAAGTCCATGTTCATTTCTTCCTACTTCTAAGTAGGGATACTAAACTCCTACATGGACCCACTAGGCTTATAATGCTCAATCTTAATATGCTGATATGTTGAGCACTTTGCCATGAATTTTGCAATATTATTTTGAGATGGTTTTCATGATCTTGATCACTACGGGAGTAAACAAGAATGTCATCTATAAAGTCAATGATGAATATGTCCAAGTACTTCTTTAACACACAGTTCATCAAGTCCATGAAGGCTGCTGGGTCTGATGAATCCCTTGCCTAAGAGATCCTTCACTGTTTTTTCATTTCTCTGAGTTCTACAGGTGCTATTCTATATGGAAGATTATATATGGGCTGAGTGTCCAGAAGAAGGTCTATTCTGAAGTCAATTTCCCTTTCAGGAAGAACCCCGAAAAGATTTTCTAGAAACATATCTGAATATTCATTCACCATAAGAACTGACTCATGACTGGGAGTGTTTGAACTAGAGTCTGTGACTCGAACAAGATGATAGACACATCCCTTACATATCATTTCTTTTTCCCTTAGGTAGGAAAAAAGTTGACCCATGAAGGTTGAAGTAATACCTCTCCACTGTAGGATAGGTTCATTCAGAAATTGAAATAGGACAATTTTATTTCTATTGTTGACTGGGGCATAGCAGGAATGAAGACAATAGATGCCGAGAATGACATCAAAATCGCTCATATTTAATTCTATTAAGTATGCTAAAGTGACTTTCTAAGATACCAAAACTGGACAGCTCCTTTATGCTCGCCGAGCTATGATAGATTTACCCAATGGGGCAGAGACTGGGAACGAGTCTGCTAGAATTTTGGGACTAACTCCAATATCAACTGCTATGTAAGGAGTAAAAAATGATAAAGAAGCTTCTAGATCTAGCAAAGCATAAACATGTATATGACAGATCTATAACGTACCAATGAACACATCATTTGAACGTTCCTGATCCTATCGGGACTGTAGAGCATAGAGTCTGTTTGGTCACTGCGCACTGGTCGCACTAGATGCGGCACCCTTCTGACTCAAATGACTGGACTGAGCTAGAAGATATTTATGCGGACCCTGGAAACCTAACCGAGGACTATCTCTGATTCTGTGTACTGGCTTTCCACATCCAAAACACAAATCACAGCCATCCCTACCAACACCCTGATGGTTCTTACCGCAAGTCTAACCAAGAGAATTGGTTCGGGCACTGCTAACACTTCCCTGAGGTTTAAGGAATGATGTCGTATCTCTATTGCCATCTTAGAATTTTTGAACTAGAGTACTAGCTAAGGATGGAGCTGGATCTAAAGATTTCAAGCAAAAATGAGAACAATTCCCACCCCGGACTTAGGTTGAGTAAAGTGGAAGCTACTCATTCTAGCTTTCTTATTTAGCTTTTCTATCTCCTTATTCTTTTGTTATTATATTTGCTGAGAATGGATCATCAGCCTAGCCAAGTCCATCTCACTGATAAACATTGTTCTCTTGCACTCTTTGACCACACAATCATTCACTCTTGATACAAACTTGCTCATTCAAGATCTACTATATGCCACCACATGAGGAGCATATATATTTGAGTAAAATTAAGAGAATACTCTTTCACTGTCATATTGCCCTACTATAGATTAATCAACTCTAACACCTTAGTTACTCTCATCTTTAGGGGAAAGAATCTATCTAGAAAAGTAGTGGAAAACTCCTCCCACTCGATGGGCCCTATATCTATGGCCCGCTCTGCTTTCCACTGTTTGAACCAAGTATGAGCCATATCACGCAACTTATGCAGATAGCTCTGCACTCTCACAAGCTATTACTCCCATAATATACGTAACCTTCTATACCTCATCAATGAATTCCTGAGGGGTCCTCATCTAACTTAGACCTTATAAAGACGGAGAGTTCATTCGGGTGATGTTCTGTATCCTGGATACGACAGTATTGGCCACTAAGTTAGTCAGAATGGCCGCTAGATAGTTATTCTAAGTAGTAACTGAATGAGCTAGGATGGTGAAAGCTACTCTGAACATAGCGTGGGATACATGCTTACCCGAAGGATTTTTCCGATTGAGCTTAGGGGCTAACTGATCTCCCGTTCCTCTTTCATGAGTCCTCTTTAGAGGCTTTTTTTATGGATAGAAGAGAAACTTAGATTAAAAGTATATTGTATCAGGTGCTCATGATCACTTGCATGACATTAATACTAAAAAAAAAGAAACTATTCCTAATACATCTCTTAGCCTTCTTTTCATAAGTGCGGCGCACTACACACCTCTGTACAGGACTCTAGATGCAATTTTCAAACTTCCTAGGACACTTTTGAACCTTAGGCTCAGATACCAAGTTTGTAACACCCTAAGTCTGTACCCTAGATGCTACACGGTGCTCATAATCTTGAAGGACCATAAGCTAACCCATGACTGGTACCTGGTGTAATAACCGAGAAATAATATAGTATAATGTGGAATAATGGGATCAAATGCCATAAGGTTCAAATAACAAAAATTAAACTTAAATTACAAAAATTGAACAACTGTCTGAACATCTAGTCTAAAAAGCCTCTAACTGAACTGCTAGAACTGTGGAGTTGATAGGACAATCACCCAAGTAGCTCTATCTACTCAAATATTGAATGTAATGATATAATAAAATGAAATAACATCCTCGAATGATGTGGACTCACTGATAGTCCACTGCTGTTGGCTGAATTTGAATCTATCTACGCGTGATCGAGAACCTGAACGTCCAACCCTATGGAATAAAACACCATAGCACAATAGAAAATTATGCGTCAGTACGCATAAATGTATTGGTACGAAAAGTGAGGTAGGCTGAATACAAAGGTTCACATGCATGAACTATAACTGACTGAATAACATAAACATGGCTGAGTAAGAAATACATGCATGAATATAGGAGCTGTAACTGAAGTCATAATAATACTGGATACTGAGTTTACTGGTAACATGGATTACTAATAATTGGCGTACTGATAAATGATATACTATTAGTCAGTGACTATTTCTGACAGTCCTAATTCTTATCGAACTAGGTAAGTTCCATACTGAGTTGAGTGGTTGTATCTGACATTCCTAAAATCTATAGAACAATCTAAGTTCTTCACTAATGACTGAGACTAAGACTGTCGGATGTAATAGTCTAACCAACATACCCCTTTTAATCTGATTCGGGGTCCAACCAATAACCCCAGTTAGAAGGGTGTTAAAATCGTGCCATGGGTAAGGACAAACTGAGAGTTACCCTCATCTATTGGTACTCTAATGAAAATAGTGAGACCTTTAACTGACAGGTTAATCCATCTTATCAACCCTCATCTGGCAGGTTTGATGTCCCAACCTTTGTTGGCTACGTAGTTCTAGAACACAAGAACTACTTCTAAGGATCACACCCTCTACTGGCAGGTGATCTCTCATCTTTGGGTTCACTCAGTGTTGAATCCTACTCCTAATTGAATAAAAAATAAACTGAGTATGCTAGAACGAACTTGACTGAGTTTACCGGGTTCCGTTAACTGAAAAAATACTACTAAATTATGTTAACTGACTGAGCTTACTGAGGTCTGAACTAATACTACTGAGTTTTCCTAAATTTTTAGACTGGCTGAGAGTACTATAGATCATGACATAACAAAGATGGATTCAGTAACTGACACTGGATCTAGGCACATAGCTAATTTATCTGCTATTTAATATCCCGAGGACTCGATAGCATGAAGATAATAATACAGGACAATTCTTGAATACTTGACAATAGTCAACAACTCACAATACAATTTATGAGGCATTTCATCAAGCACTTGAAAGTCCTGAACTTTCACATAAATAGAAATGCATTCTAACATTTCATAATTTTATTAACTAATCTCATGAACGTTCTATCAAGCATTTACAAGGCATAGATTTATACTTAGGCATGAACAACAATGCTAATACATCATGACTACAATATTAATTAATAATTTATGGGTTTCTACATAAGTTATCAAAGGTCAACGTACATGCCACCATAATATCAATAAATACATTAAAGATTTCAACTTGAAATACATACCACAATATGAACATGATTACATTCAAACTTACAACATGGATATTACAACTTATGGTTTTAAAAGAAGTTACTTGAACTCCAAAGGTGAAAGGGACCCTTGGATGAACATTTTACAGATTTTCTTGCTTGAATTTGTAAAGATTGATGGTGAAATATCTTGAATTTGATTCTTGGATTGATAGCACCAGGGTTTTGTTATTGAGTATTTTACGAATATATATTGTATTATGCCTCTAAAGTGGCTAAATTTCGTGTAATAGGGGCTGAACGGCATGGGAAAAAAACCCAATTACCCCTTGAGATGTAGTTTTTAAATGACTAAAAATTAGGTTACTGACGTCCAGGTCGACGGGATATACAATGCATCGCGCCAAGTTCGCATTGACTCACTGGAATTTGACGTTATTAGGTGGTAAAAATATTAACCAATGTGATAGTCGACATGATCATCAAGATTGCATTCGTTCACTATTTTGGGATTCCTAAAGGGCTTCAAACGAAGGATGAAAAATTTAAAACATTCCTGGGTTTACCTATTGACCTTTCTGATCATGAATAAACTCAAATATAGACATTTAAAGGAAATTAATGTCATGAAGTAAGAGAGCCAACTTCCAAAGGCTAAAAATATAACAAAAGTTGCAAAACTTAGCTAAATATCCTAATTCTAGGACCCCTTGAAAAGCTTAAAGGACTGAATTAAGCTATAAATTTTGCAGGGTCTTACACCGTCCTTTGTTGGTATCATAATATCATCATAATAACCAAATAAATTTAAATAATATAGAGAAATCCCAACAAGGGCTAAAGTAAGGTGCAATCCCTATGAGGTTTAAAGTAAAATACAAGCCCCACAAAGGCTAAAGTCATGAAAATAGAAGCAAAGTAGGGTATATTTTCGTAATTCATCATTCGTTGTCAATATCACATCCTTATTAAGTGTCTATATATATATATAATAGGTGCACATACTTATGGTGTGGCTAAAGAGTTAAATTTCATTAGTCTATTACCCGAATTCATATCTAGGACTAAATTATGATGAAGTTTAGAAAGGGTCAAAATCTTTCATGACCCGAGTAATTAGTACTATCAAATCATAGACCGGAACTTATCTCGGTCAAGTCTTTAAATATTCATTATTAATCTATTATACCTATTAGTTATTCTTTAAATTATTGGTATTAATTAATATCAGAAATCAAGTATTAAGGTAGAAAGTGGGCTTTAGCCCTTTAATAGTGACAACCATAGTAATATGATAATCTAATCTGAATTATATCAACCATCAATGGAAAAATCGTAAGTGTACCAAATCTATGCATGTCACCACCATTATTAGAACATTGCAATCAGAAACATTATACTGCATCTTCTCCTATCCCATACGGAAGAGATATTTCTAAACATATAGATGTATATATATTCTTGAAATACAACCATATTATTTAGAAGGAAAATTACTTCCTAAATGTCCAATCGATATTATAACACGACCCTTGGCCCAATAATAAGTCTGGAATAATCACAAAAATAAATTAATTGCCTTAGGCCCATATATATATCAAAAATTCATATTGATAATCATATATATATAAATTATCTCACAACTATAAGCCATAGCATGTTGACTAGGAATAAGATCTCTATATGCTATGAAGCATATCTATAATCACCTCACATGTAGTAGGCATCTCTCTTCTGAAAGTCATAATGCATCAATAAGGAATTACTCATAACTATGAGGCATGTCATCTCTATATGTCAATTATCATATCTAAGAGGAAATAGTCCCTCTAAAGGTAAAACATTGTATTTAAGAGAAATATCATAGCCATGAGTCATTATCCATAATCAGGGGAAAGTTATCACTATTTAACAAGTCACAAAATAAACTCAGTCTAATGGCTCAATAGTGTCAACAGTCCTAACATCTTCAACTTAGTC
Source organism: Capsicum baccatum var. pendulum (assembly GCA_030864225.1). NCBI lineage: Eukaryota > Viridiplantae > Streptophyta > Magnoliopsida > Solanales > Solanaceae > Capsicum > Capsicum baccatum. The sequence goes on along the minus strand of CM061552.1, from coordinate 222,024,813 downwards.
CATAGGGGCTAACACAAATCCTAGCCTAAGTGGACCGGAAGAACGCACTTATAATCTTCAAATTCCATGATAGGGAATCTATGCCCTAAACTAGGATAAGTTATCTAGTTTAATCTTTAAATGTCATATAAGCCATCACCAATCAAAAGATAGGAAGTTCGTCTAGAGATAAAGGCATTTATGTGAATTCTACCAAAATTATGACTTCAAGATCACTAGATTAGCCCATCTAAGTTATTCTTACTAACCATGATTCAAACACTTAAATAGCATTCCAAACCTAGCATCATCTCACATATATACTGTAAACTAGTTCCACCTAGGGAGTAGGCAATTGGATTATAAAATGTAATAAGTACTTCAGGTATAAATCATTTTATCCATAAAATTTATTAAGTAAGACTAAGTCATTATTCTCATAATCAATCTTAACATTCACAGTCAGGAGTGATATATATCACACATTATCATACAAGTAAGAGTAGATAGAAGCCTACCTCAAAGTCTAACCACAAAACGTTATATCCTTCAGCACATGCTCATCTTCTGTTCACAAAGCCCAAAATGTCGTAACATTATACAAATAAAAATCTAGTCATCAATATGAGAAGAAGAATACCCAAATTGCACCATCGGGCTTCGAGTAAATATTGACACTAAAAACCCTAAATGAGTCCCACTTATGGGAAATGCATTTCTGAGGTTAGAAAAATATTAATACATGAACAAGGAACCATAACCCTTAAGAAAGGGGTGAAATAAAAGCTAATTTGGGGCAAAAATCAAGCCCTAAGTAAATTTGGAGTTTTGGGTCGAAATTAAGAAATTCAAGCATGAATTCGAAACAGTATTACCTTAAATTAAAATGTATTCATGATAATGGATGATAAAATGCTCCCAAGTAACCCACAAAACTTAGTTTAGAGTCATCAAATCCATTTAGGGTTCTTAGTGCGTAAGAATGACAGGAAAATAACCAAATTTATGACATTGGGGTCTATTTATAGACCCTCCAGGTAATGAGATATTGTGATCACCTTCACATGGACTATAATTTCTATGACACGATAGCCATGGGCCTTGCTCAATCAAGATAGAGTGACCACAGTGATCCTTATGATTGCCATGTCACCAGTACAAGTAACTTTTAAATCTTTCAAAGGTTGCAACAATGCCTCGAGATTCATTCGAAATCCAATTTTTGCAATGAACTGTGTAACCACAATAAATTTTAAATTATGGACTTTTTGGCATATTTGAAATTTTATTCTAAGTACATTTTGACTATATGTGAGTCCCCATACCCATATTTTAAATTTTTAAACTTTCAAACCAATAGGTCAAAATGAGCTTGCGTGCATTGGGACCTGAACCAAGGGTCTACCTAAATAAAAATTGATATTCCAGAGCTTCTGAAATAGTAATAATTTGAATATAATATCATTTACTGATGTTTTTGGCCAGTGGAAATTTGTAACCAATGAAGACTTCTAAAATAAGGAATTTGTTTTAAAAAGACAAACAAACTTCCCAGTGTCTGAAAGGTTAGTTCCAACAAGTCATAAATGACTTGGGGAAGTTTTGGACAATCTCAAATGGTGAAAATAAATGAAATTATCTAAAATTACCACAAGGGTCATTACAAGTAACTTTTTGGGTGCTGATAGAGGAAGTAGCCTAATAAAGACTACTAACATCACTTCTCTTGACTGATAGACAATCTCAGAGTTTGAGACCTAATTTTCCATAACAAAAAATCAATCCCTACCTATACATCATTCATTAAGATAGTTGTTCTACACTTTTTAGAATTTATGAAAGTATAACCTGTGAAAGAACTATTTATACAATTAGAGACTGGTACTCTATCTTTTTGGTCCTGTCTAGGCCTAGCATATAGAACATGAGAAGCTAATGGTGCTGAAGAAAAATATTTTTTTACGCTATGAATGATTTCCATCATTTAACTTCTACTGAGAATAGTCAAAGTTTTATGTTCTATCTCTCTTAGTATCCCTTTCCTTCTTCTTTTTTCTTGTTTTCCTCAGTCTGTTGAGCATAAATAATAATTCCAGAGATGACTCTATCCCTAAAAAACCACATATTTTGCAATCCTTTCCCATAGACTAAACAAATATCATAGACAAACTTCATCATTCAGTCCCTTTGCTCTATAACCATGTCAGAACCATATCCGGAGAATTAGGTAAACTTTAGAAAATACACTTTCATTGACATATTAATTTACTTAAAATAGATGAAATCCTCAATCGTAGATTTTATAAATCACTAGGAAAGAGTTTGTCTAGAAAATTAGTCACAAACTCATCCTATTAAACTAGGCCTATATCTATATGCCTATCCTCTTTCCTTTATTTATACCAAGTATGAGACACTTCTTTTAACTGATAAATGGATAAGTCTAGACTCTCAACTATATTAATTCCCATAATAAAAGTATTTCTTTAACCTTATCAATAATGTCTTATGAATCTTCATCCCCCTTCAAATCATGTAATGTTGGAGGATTCATTTGAGTAAAGTTTACACTCTCATGGAAGATGCATAACCATAAGGACTAGTAGGTGCAATAACTTGGTGATTGATCTTGTTGTTCATTACCTACGCAAGAACCTGAAAAGTATCTTTAAACTAAACATGATAGACGTGTTCATTTAGGGGATCTATTGAAGCTGGTAGGGCATGCTAATTTTCAGCTCTACTGTGGGACATTTTATATAAATTCATAGAGCATGAATTAGAAGGATAAATAGAGTTCATACTTAATCACATGATATAAACATGAAAAAAGTGTGATTTTCCTATAATGTTTCATAGCCTATCCATCATAAGTGTAACGTGCTTCAGACCCAAGAATAAAAGACTCTACATAAGGTGGATTTTAAGACATCTTAGGATACTTTAAACCTAACTCTCTGATACAAAGTTATTAATGATCTGAAAATATACCCTGGATGTAACACAATTCTTAAATTAAGAAGAGAACCCAAGATAACCCATGCGATAACATAAACACTAAAACACTAAAACACTAAATATATATTTGAAATATAAAAGATAAAATTTAGTTTGCAATACTAAAAGTCTAAATTATGATAGTACTAACACAAACCATAAAGTTGATATATCTAATTTTCTGTATAAAAACATCTAGTAAATGATGGCTTGCTGGGATAAGTCCTTAGTTAACTCTGAAATGTCAAAAAACTAGGAAGAATACTAAAATAAATAAGGACTTCTATCCTTGAATGATGAAGACACACTACTAACAGCTACTAGACTTATACTAAAATGTACTAACTATGAGACTAATGTTGATCATCTAGACATAAATCATTATATGATACCTCAAAAGAAGTTATGCGATAAATACTTTGAATTCATAGAGATAGTGAGATATGCAAATATAAAATATGCTATTAAATACTAAGGTACTATGATGATCCATTAAACTAAACTAATGTACAATGACCATAACTAAAAGGAATAAATGTATATGAAAACACTAATAAGAAATGATAATTTGAAAAGTTATAAGTTTAAGAAAATACAAAATGAAGTCAGGATCATGTATAATACTGAGTTAGAAACTGTCTGGGGGGGGGGGTTCTCATGATAGAGATAAACCATGTAATCAAACATGGAATCCAACTTTTAATCCATGTTGGGTGGGTGTTTTATAGCTTTCAAAATATACAAGCCATGATTGATGTAACATTACTCATGTGCCTATTCGGGTTAAATGAGACACTCTCAACTAGCGAGGACCAGTCAACCTACCATGGAACATAGTTTTGGACATTTATTATCTAACCCATATTCTTTTGGTGTTATTTACTACTCCCATAATCATATACATAAGCTCATAATCATAGTAAATCTAAGTAAATTACATAAACTACTTCAATTTACTATAACTGAAGATGATTAAAATCATGGAACTAGTTATATGAAATTTGCTATCTCTAAAAATTATGATGAACATGGTATAATGATGATTCTTTTGATATTAGGCTTCAATGATGTGTTTCATACTAATTTAGAAGAATCTAGGACAGTCCGTTCAAAACATGCCAATTCATAAAGCCCTATTTAAAATCATGCATAAAATAATATTCATGGTCATAAATGTTTGAAAATATAAATTCTAAAAAAATCATAAAGTTGAGATATTTGGGTACCTGAACTATGTCATGAATTTCTTAATAACCAAACTTTGAAAAAAAAATTTTGGGCATGAAGGTCAAATGAGGCCCTCGTTAGAGAATTATTGATAAGAAGATGGACCATAGAGCTTTTTGAAAAATATCCTTGATTTCTTCCATTGGAGAGAAAAAAATCTCCTTCTAAGAATTTTCTAAATGTTTGTCTAGGGAATGGTGGTAAAGTATCAACTAACCTCTCTTAATACCTCTCTAAAGACCCCAAATGATATTATATAGGATGATAAAAAGGTGGATAAGATGAATATACCCCAAATAAAACATAACTATTTCTATAGTACCTAGACATCACAAGTCTTTTAATAATTCATCATAATGACAATGACTAATTATTCGACTCATTGTGACTGGGCAAAGTTGTTAGTCATAGACATTATTAGGACATAATGGCTCATCATCATTAATGATGAGTAATTATATGTACACATTACCTAGGTACACAAAATGTCAATTATCATATCCTCATAAAGATTAGTGATTTGATCAGTCATATAAGGCAATAATGATTACTCATCTAGAGTTGTCACTACTAGGCTAAATTTTCAGATTTCAAGATATTAGTCTTGGCAGCACAGGTTAGTCATATAATGACACATCATGTATGGAAATGACTCTCCATTACTATATTATTTTCACAAGATAAAAAATGGTCCTCTAGTAATTTTTGATAAGTTCTTAGTTTGGATGATCCAATAAGTTGTTTGCACTAATGATTATATATCATTTGATTAGTTCTATGAACAATTTTTTGTTCTACATCTAAGATATGATCATAGGTACTTTTGGGGAGTTACAAGTATTTTTGGAGGAACTTTCCATAGCAGATAATAGGGAAGAACCAGCCTGGGCTCCACAAAAATTTATATCCTTCACTATCCTTTAGATGCCCTAGTCTAGTTATTTTGAATGATTAAAGCTCAACCAATGGATTAGGCCTAGACATTCGCTCAGGGGAAGCACAAGGTATCCCTTGTATAGAGTATTACCTGTAGTATGGTTCCCGAGTAGAGATTCTACTAGTATCATTAGTTATACAGCCAATCATAGCTTGATGACCCATGACTTTGAGATTTAAAAATACTAGGTCAATTTCTTACATTAGCTACACCAAGGTTTTAAGGATCTCCAGGAGATGATGCATATGTATTTCATACAAGTTAATATGAGAGGTTATATAAATTGTTATTAGTGGATATGCATAGTGTGGATTGCATTGCATATCATCTTTATGATCCAATGATCTAGCGGTGGATCATGCATAATTTGTATAGACAAATTTAATCCCATACTATGACATGGGTGAAGTTATTATAGGCTTTCTTATTGTAATAATCTAATTCTAATGTTTATAAATATCAAAGAGATCAATGTTAAGGTTATTCTAGGTTTCTATCATCTTGTCTGAGTATGAACTTAGATTTCATAAGTTAGACAAGCAAACCACTATCATTCTACTAACTAAGCGAAAGAGGGTGAAATGTTTTTTAAAGGAATTGATGCTTCAACTTTATATAACCAATGAGTATATGGCATTTGTAGGTTGATCCTTCTTAGATATTATTGATCATGCTCATACTATGGAGGATTTTCTTTATGAGGCATATGGGGGCAGTGATATGAATATCGTAGCCATAATACAATGCTTACAACCATAAATGATCCCAAGCTAACTCATGGTACTATCATCATGCATAAGAAACTAAAGAAAATGTGTACAAGATCTAAATAGACTAAGAGAAAACATAATCATGGAATAATATTTTTAAATATCTTTATAATTAGAATGTTTATTTGAACATCTATAATCTAAAAAGGGAAAACAAATTACCATATCTCTGACAACTATCTGTGAAGCCTCTACAAATATTGTCTATAGGCTACTGAGACATAATCTCCAACTATCCCAAATCAATACATTTGAATAAACATAAAATACTAGATGTTAAACTGCCTGGAATCCTCGAAAGAAAAGAACTCATCACTTGTAGGTTAAATGTAGTAATTTGCCTAACTATTATCTTTATATTAAGCAATTAAATCTACATAACTTGAAAAATATGGCTACAAAAGGTATAAGATCAGTAATTTTGATGTACATAGTATGTGAGATATAAAATATGAATAACTAAACATAAAACTAATATGAATTAAAATGTGCGATGATTCACTAACTGACAATTATGAGTGTAGGATGACAAGATATTCTAAAATGATAAAGATATACAATTAGTTATACTAATGATAACATATATAAATCAAAAGTAATGATGGGGTATATTAAGATGCAAGGACCGAACTAGACTAAACTGAGAGTCATGCAATAATTACGTATGAAATTGATAGAGATACTATTAAATGACATATAATTGTATGATTAAATAATAGATTTCGATGTATAATTTCTATAAAAGAGGGTCCAATATAGCTTGATAGGGTATAAAGGCTAAGCTGATATGATATGTTATAAACAAACCTATGGTGGAATATATTTGTGTATTAGGAACTATTACTAAAGGTCTCAACCTACAGCTGGGTGAGCCTTAATCCCCTTATTTGATCGATGTTAAGGGATACTCCTAATAAAACATAATTAATAACTTAATGAGCTGACATATTTGGATATCTACCTTAGATAAAAAATCTAGATGTCAACCTTTTTATGACAATGGATTCCATACCTTACTCCTATATTATTAGTGATGTATAATCACCCTTCTAATCATATTCTATATTTCCATACTATTGTACTATTTAGATCTTTCCCGTAGTAGTGTAATGTCATTTATGTCTTCCTGGAGATGACATTTTGATTACCAGCCAACTTGTTTTAATTTTAAAGCCAATTCCCTATTTTGACATTCTCATTGTTAATAATTAGTTGTTAGGCTTAACATTATTTTGAAATCCTCACATGCCATCTAGAAAATTGATTTAGTCTAGGAGACATTCGATTTGGGTTTCCAGGCTTCTAAACTCATTATGGTCTATTGGGGGGAATCTGGTTAAAATAGCCATTGGTTCTCAATGTATGAAAAATTCTATGTGACATTGAGTCTAAAATGTTGAAATTCTAAATGAATTCTAGTGTGCAAATCAAACCATGGAAAATGCCAACTTCAACTGTTGTTGTCAAACAATGGCCTTTGCATTCATGTGGCCTTGGTCAGGTTTGTAAAGGCCAAGGCAATTTGGTTATCTTGATCTTGATGAAGGTATTCAAGTTTTAAAAGACCAAGTGTACGGGACATCACATTCACAAAGAGAGTCCTATAGGACTGACCAAGCTTTTTTCTTTGATATTGTGATGAAACAACCACATTTTTGTAAGGTAATCTAGGTTGAGGACCATGATTATGATGAGGTCCTGCATTCGGATGTAGAAACCCCTGGCACTATATATCTTCCAAACATATTTTTTCTTCCTTTTCACAAGTCTACACTTCCACTAAATATTGTAAAGATCTAAGTGAGTTAGAGGATTTATAGGTGGGTATCCGGGGTTAGTTGGAGAGTTCATGGGGATGTTTTCCCATTAAGAATTATCATAAGATTTCTTTAATGTCTTATTTCCAATATTTAAATATAGAAATCCCTAATAATTTTGGGCTGATTTGAGGGTGTAATTATGCTCAGATTACACCTCTTTTGATGGTAAATAATCCTTAAGCCTATAGGGACGTATTGATAGTTTCAAAGTTGTGATTTTTTAAGCGAGCCCCACAATAGATTATTAGATTAATTTTGGGCCCGAAGCAATTATATTTTATATGGGTATGTTTATTCTTATCTTAATGTGTAGATAATTATTGTGATATCATGGTATCCTATAAAGCCTTCAAAAAAGAGAAAATCCATTTTAGTAAATTTTCTGGAGCATTCATCGCCGCCCAGGTAGGCTAGGCATGCTTTCCTTATAGATTGAGCTATGTTATGATACTGGTTTGGTATTATTCTAGATTAGGGTTAGATTAAGACTTGGTTGTATATTAATAGAATTTTGGAAAATTTAGCCAATTAGTGAGTCATTTTTAAGTAAAATTAACCTGTTCATCCTAACATGGGATTGAACTGTGATCTTAGGAATATTTAGAAATATTTGACAACTTTTAGTTTACTTGGAAGTCGTAGTCTAGTTTTGGGCAAAAAATTCCTTAGTATGAACTTTAAGAGTTTAGTATTGGGCCTCGTCAACCCTTAATAAGGTCAAATATTTTACGTAGCTCCTTATAGATCTAGGAGGCCTTATTTGTCATTATATACATACTTTTGGTCTCTAAGATGATTTATATACCCTTCTAATTTTAGACTAAACTGGGCAACCTGTATTTACTTTAAAGACCTGTTCAAGTTCAACACTTACTACTTCATTATTATGCGAAAAGACCAATTTGAGTCTGATACGTACTATTTTTATGATGCTTACAAAATGGTTAAAGTTCAGCATTTACTTATGACTTTTGATATTAGAGTTTGATTTGAGCCCAACAATTATAGTTTACTTATGCTGACTAGGGATTTTATTGAGTCCGGTGCTTTAGGTACGAAGGGATTCTTAGATATGGCTTTGGTTGCTGGTTACTTTATCATTATTACTATTTGTATTTTTCTCTTGATTGTATCTATCAGGCTTATATGGGCTCAATCATATTATCCTATCTTGATTGTGACTTCTGAGCTTATGAGGTCCCAAATAGGCTATTGTTGGCTTGTATTTTTCTTGATATTATTTAACTTGTCATTTAGTATTCATCATCCAAAGCATTATTTCAGTTTTCACCTTTCATCTTTGACTTTAGCTTACATTCTCGCATATACTATTACTTTCTTTTTACTGGTTTATGATGCCTACCGATTATTTGTTGATTTGGTACTCATACTACACTTCTACATCTTTTTTTGATACATATCCAACTACTAGACATCATAACAGATAATTCATTTAGTACATTGTTGAGTTCAAAGATAAGGTGAGCTTTTGGAGATAGAGATGATTCTCTCTCCTTCTGCTACTTATAGGGATAATATTTCATTTTAAGATTATTTGTAAGTTGATATTATTAGTATTCATATTCTTTTAAATAATGGCTCTTGTATTGACCTTTATAGGTCATGGGGATACTCTTTTTCTCCTTGTCTCTCATACTCGTATATATATATATATATATATATATATATATATATGTTATCTTTCATATATTATATTGTATACGATTCGTTTGAAAGCTTACTTTTTAATGTTTACCATAATTTCCACAAATTAGCCTATTACTGGTTATTTTGGTCTACAATTTCGCTTACCTACTAGTGGGTTAAAGTAAGCGGTTTCATGACCAGAGAAATTGGGTAATCAAAAATTTGTATTAGAGCCTAGGTTCGCTAGTATTTTAGGTACAAGAGGAAGTTTCTAGTACTACATTCTTATTAGAACATCACTTCATTTATTTTAAGAATTGAGTCTGTGCTGGTTTCTAAAGCTCACATTGTTTCACATTTTTCAGATGGTTAGAATGTGAGCTACGATATCAAGACACAAAAACACCTTGTCAGTGACTAGGGCTTCTTCTAAAGGTAGTGATCGACCTAGGTACTTAGTCTAGCCGAGAGCTACAACCCTACCTAGGGTTCTATATATAGAGACCTCCTAAGTTCCTATTATTTCTCTAACACCATAGGTTTCTCCACTGTAGCTGTTGGTAGGCTAGGGGTAGCGTAGTTTCCACAGTGGTTTATTTTTTCTTCATTATTCAAAGATGCCATGGTTTAGTTATTGGGATTTGTTAGTGGTGCACTTTCTAATAGTTCTCAATAAGGAAATTAGAGTGGTACAAATATAGGGATGCATCCTAAGTTGTAGCTCTCATTTTTGACATCCCTCCAGCATTGGTAGTTGTTTAGTCGGTAGCTTCATAACTCACTATGTCAATTAAGGAACAAAATATGTTGGATATATTTTTAATATTGACTCAACCTAGATTTGTAGGGTCTATAGGTATGAAACTATTTATGTTATTAATTGCTTGTTAATTGGTTGAGACTCTTGGGGTTGACTACGCTACTTTTTAGTTAGACTTAGAAACGAGAGATTAGTAGAGGGTTATTTTGATTCCAGGATATCAACTTTTTTTACATGGACTCAGTTCTCTGATGTTTTCTTAGAGAAGTATATGCCTCGTAGACTAAGAGAGCATTTAAGATATTAGTTCTCAAGATTAGAGGAAGGTTTTATGACTATTATTGAGTATAAATTATATTTCTTGATTTAACCAGACATGCTACAACTATCATATTACCGTGTATGAGCAAGTTTAGTAATTTCTTACAGGACTGAGACATTTTTTTATATGGATACTCAGAGCTTGGTTTTAGCTGGCATGTCTTTTGGTCAGTTTTATGATTATAACTAGACTCTAGAGGTGATATATTAAATGGAACAAGGGGGCAGTGATAAGAGACCACATAAACAAAGTAGTTTTAGTTCGAGCTGGAGTGACTAACAATTAATAGGTAGGGGTTCTTAGAGTAGGTTTTCTCCACATTCATATTATTAGTAATAGGGTTAGCCTAGTTTACCCATTCATTTAGTAATTTATATTACTAATGGGGGTCAATCAAACATAGTAATTAAAGTGGGCCGAGACACGACTAGTCTTAAAGAGGCATACATTTTTATTTTTATAGATGAGGAGACTATTCCAGGATAGGTGAATCTTTTGGATAGAGTGCAGTGCTTGGGGAATGATATTATTATAGGGCCATTAGCTATTATTCTACAAAGTGTCCCCATCATGGTGTAGTTATGCTTGCTACATAGAGTGTTAAGCAGATTACTATTGTATTTCTATAGTCGCAAAGGTTCTTAAGGAGGTTGTTATGTAGGTAGGTCAACTAGTCGTTCAGACACCCAACAATGTGGAGAGCAAGATCATTTTTAAGTTTTACCTAGTAGAACAAAGGAACAGTTTTCAGATGTTGTTAATATAGGTACAATTTCAATGTGTTGTCAGCTAGATATTGCTTTATTTTGACATGGGATCAACTTATTCATATTTGTCAACTTATTATGCACTGCTATTAGAGTTGTCTTGGAAGTTTTTGGTTGTGCAATTATATGTATCTACTCTCGTGAGTTATTCTTTTGTATTGGGTCAACTTTATAGATCATATGTTGTGACCGTTAGAAAGTTTGATAATAGGTCGGTCATATTGTGTTACATATAGTGGACTTTGATATGATTTTGTTAACTAGATGTTTACACCTGATGGAAATCCTTACCAGCAAAGACTTTAGAAAATAGAATAGGCTGTAATACCAAAGAGACTGGCCGATAATTTAACTATTAGCTCCAGTAAGTCACAAATAACTCTGGCAACTATGGGAAAGCTAAGAACAGATAAAAAGTATGGAAATGCAAAAAATGACTTCAAGGGTCATTACAATATCCACAACAAAAACCTATATTGTTAGTGAAAGTAAAGGGGTAGGATGTATCACAATCCTTAAATAGGTGCAGATACTAGTCTCATATCTTGTTCTCAATCTCCCAAGTAACCTCATTTACTGGGTGATTTTTCCGCTAAACCTTAAATACTAGAATATCCCTAGAGCAAAACTACCTAACATCTTTGTCTAGTATGAGAACTGGCTCATCCACAAAGGTCAACCTCTCATTTAACTAAAATGAGGCCCACCAAATCACATGATATTGATTGTATATTTGACACCTCTAAATAGAAACATGAAAATCTTCATGAACAAGTGCAAAATCTGGGGGCAAGGCCAACTCATAAGCCATCTTTCAAAATATTCAAATTTTCTCATAAGGTCCAATGTACCTATGGCTGAGTTTGTCTTTTGTCATTAACCTCATCACTCCCTTCATGGGTGATACTCAAAGGAACACCCAATCTCTAAATCCAAACTTGAAGCTAAACAGTCCACAGTATTTATAATTCTTGTGCCTACTTTATACTGCCCTCAGCCTATTTTGAATCACCTTATCTATATCCAATGAATTCCTAAGCAATTTATTTCCATGGATCCTAACTTCAAAGGTCTCAAACCATCCGGTTGGATATCCACAACACCTACCAAATGGTGCTATCTCAATACTCGAATAGTAGCTATTAATATAGGAAAACTACATCGATGCTATGTGTTGCTCAGACTGACCTCAAATATCCATAACACAAGATTAGAGCATATTCTTAAGAATCTAAATAGTCCACTATTATTTTATAACGATAAAAGGGTGAAAAGTGGTGCTAATATCCACCTGAGTAGACAAATTCCCCTTAGAATCCCTTCAAAAGAAAAAATTAAATACCAAGCCCCTGTTTGCTATAGTAGATAGGGGCATTCCCTGCGGGAGAATTATCTCCCGAACATAGATAAAGGCTAACCTCTCATTACTAAAAGACATTTAAATATGAAGAAAATATGCCAATTTTTTTAAAAGATATACAATGACCCAGTCACCAATTGAACTACGTGAGGCATGAGGCAAACTACTAACCATGTCCATGGTGATTGCTCCCACATCCCCTCAAGAATAGGAAATCTCTATATTAGGCCAGTAGGTCTCTAATATCATCCTTCACCTAATGACAAAATAGTCAATACGCTATAAAGACTACTATATTTCTCTTTATGCCACTACACCAGTAGTGCTACCTCAAAACCTTATACATCTTAGTTGTCCCCAGGTAAAAGAAGTATCTGGAGTTATAAGCCACATATAATATAAGCTAAAATAAGTCACCAAACCTTAAAGCACAAATGTAACCATAATATCATAGAATACCTTCAGAATCCATGGTAGCCCTCCTAGACTCACCCCTCAGCACCTAATCATGGATTACACAATTTCCCTTGTCCTCAAACTGATGAATCTAAATATGCTAAAATAAGGTAGACCTAGCCTCAAAACTAGAGAGGATCCTCCTGGAGTATAGAATTAAAGTTATACCATAAAGTTTGATAAGGATTAGATATCCCAAGCTAATGGCCTATCAGAAATATAAATTAAAGCCAAGCTACCCATACTTACTGCCTTCCATCTCAAGGCATCTACTACTATATTTGTCTTACCAAGATGGTAAAGAATAGAGATATAATTATCCTTCAGTGACTCCATGCACTTACGTTACCATGAATTAAGATCCCTCTTATTCATAAGAACTAGAAGACTACAGAGCAAAAACTACCACCGCCAACTCCAAATCATGTGTGGGGTAGTTAGGCTAATGAACATTTACATTCCTTAATGCATAAGGCTAACTTGACCCTAATGCATCGAAACACAACCCTTGAAAATACCATAAAAATCACTGTATACAATAAATCCCTCTCTCTCAATAGGAAGAGCCAATATAAGGGTAGAAATACGAAAAACCTTGAGTTTATAAAACATTGGATCATACTCCTTAGACAATTAGAAAGGAACCTTTTTTTTATTCAATCTGGTCATCGGCACTGCAAATATTGAAAAATCCTTAACAAACAACTTGTAGAAACCTACCAAGCCAATAAATCTACAAATATTAGACGAAGATATAGGTCTGGACCAATCTTGAATAGCCTCAATATTTGTTAGATCCATTATAATACCATCCTTAAATACAAGTTGTCCAAGGAATGTTACTGACTTGAGCCATAAATCGCACTCTGAGGATTAGATAAATAGCCTCTCAAAGTCTAGAGCATAATACTCAAATGCAACATATGTTTCTCGCAATTTATAAAATACACATGAATGTCATTAATGAAAAAATTACAAAGAATGAAAAATAAGGTCTTAACATGCGGTTCATAAAATCTATGAATGTAATTGGGGCATTGGTCAACCTAAAAGATACGACCAAGAACTCATAATGGCTATAACGACTTCTAATGGTTGTCTTTAGGATGTCCTCTTCTTACTATCCCAACAGATGATAATCATATCTCAAGTGCATCTTAGATTATACCGCTGCTCCCTGAAGCTAGTCAAGCAAGTTATAAATATGATGCATAAGATATATATGCTTCACTAAAACCTTATTCAACAACATGTAATTGATACACATATGCAAGGAACTATTTTTTTTATCATAAACAAGGCAGAAGAATCCTAAAGAGACATACTCAATCTAATAAAATCTTTACCTAAAAGAACCTAAATTTTAGAATTAATCTACTTAACCTCGGCAGGATCCATAAGTAAGGATCCATTGGAATAGGTCAGGTGCCCTACTCAAGATCAATGATAAAATAATATCATACTAAAAAGAAAACCCAGGTAGATTGGTAGAAAAACATTAGGAAAATCACGGACTATAGAAATAAAATATAGCAAGGACTCTTTGCACAACCACAAATGTAAGAAAACTAACTCACAGACCCTCAATATAACAACCTTTCCCAAAAATTATAAATAATCATTATGTCCCTCCTACTCAATTAAGATATTCAAGGTATGTATAAGGTAATGGTCTTGGAAAAAAATCCAAGACAACATGATAAGGGGATAACTAGTCTTTTCCAAGAATCACAAAAAAGTTCATCATATCTAATACAATAATATCCACCTGAGTATATAACTCTCGAATAGTCATAACACATGATCTAAAAACACGATCCACTAATAAAAAATCACCCACAGTGAAGACTCACAAAATGGAATAGATAAAGAATCCCAAGACAAATATAATCGTACTTTATAATAAATAGACACATATGAAAAAGTAGATACAAAATCAAATAAAGAAAAAGTTGGTTAATGGAACACTGAGATAGTAATTATGATAAGAACATCCAAAGACTCTACCTCTGGTATACCAGGTACAACATCTAAATAACCTCACCCATCAACTCGCTAGGTGTTTGACCGATCACCTATACAACTTACTTCATGACCTTTATAAGAAACCCAAGAACTACCCTAGAGACCCTACATACTACCTCTAGCTAAGGGCTAATGATGCTTAGACTATACCCATAAGATGTAAGCAATCATCAGAAATATAGTAACCCAATGGAGTTGGGATCAAATCTACATAGAGTGAAGACAAGGATTTCAATTCTCTAGAGTGTTAAAAGTCAAAATGGAATTGACACAAAATGTGTAGTAAATAGAGATGAAAGTAAAACTTAGGGGGTTGGTTTTAATTATTTTGAATATAACAATTTTTTTTAGAATGTAATTTCGAAGCTAGAAGAAATTAGAGATTAATAAAATACAGACGAGTCTCTGGATTATGCCTTGATAATAATTGGTTCATACCTAGGTGATTCATTATTTGTTCAAATTTAGCTAAAAGTCATGGGTACGCTAGTTGAAGAAGTTTTACTCATTATTTTATCAACAAAACACCAAATAACACAAATGGGTTCTTTCAAACACCTCATAAGTGAAACAATATTACCAATCTATGGCCTCAATTAACATTCCTTTGTCTAAGAGATGCTATTAAATGAACTAATTAGATTTATTGTTAACATCCATTTGTGACCCATATCTCCTCTATCAAGAATAATATAGGTTCAAAGGTAATTCGGGTTTGCAACCACTAATTCTTTGTTAAAACATAGAATAAATGCAAAACCCATATAAAATAGCTATTTAGAAAAAAAAATCCATGAACTAATCACAGCCTATTCAAGCACGACCCAAGATAAAGAATTAGCTAATCATAGAGAGAGAAAAAAGAGATATACCAAAATTTCCTTCAAATTTATCTCTAGAAACTAATGAAAATACAATATCCAAGCTTTAATGTCACTAAATCTTTGATAAAAACACCTAATTATTCACTTGAGAGTCTCTCCAATGTTTCTAAGCTTAAAGAAAACTATAATAAAAGTTCAATAATGGTGGAAATAAGCTGAAAACACACTTTTGACCCTAATTTTGCATTTTATATATTACAAAAATGACACTGCACTCTTGATCTGGTTGAGCAGACACATGGTAGATGGGGCACACCTTGGGTGTAGAATGGTCTCACCTAGTATGGAGATTTTATTGGTTTGGTTATCTTGGCCATCCGCGTACACGAGTAGTCTCCTATGATGTCCATGTGTACTTTAATGCTTCTTCATTATCATATTTGACCTCTATTTGACTTAAACACCTTTTTCATCTTGGTTTTTAATATTTACCTATATAAATGAGAAATATACAAGAGATTAGAACCAAATTATTGGAAAATAATGATAATTTAAGCTTAAAAATTGCCAATAAATCATCATATTGATGACTTATCAACCCAAACATAAATGGTTGCTTGTCCTTATCTACAGAATAAAATAATGATATAGGCTGTTTACTACTAAAAAACACCCAAAAGAAATCTACAAGAAAAGATAAAGTTTAATATAGCTCAAAAAAAACATCTCAAGCATGTCATGGCAACAAATAAACCAAAGTATTTTAATAAGCACGTATCTATGAAGCAAGGATGCAACTTATTAACAAATGAAACTTTCAAATCAACAATGCTTCTCTAGAGGTGATGTAAAATAATCAATGATCATCTCAATTTTAACAATGTAACTTACCTTTACCATTTACCAAAACATTGAGCAACACATTACCCTCTACATCAAAGTATCAGTGTCACTCATATACAAGAGTTGTCTCCTCTTGTACAAGACATTTGAATTGTTAAAGAGGCTCAAATAATGAAAGTATTCACACTCATTCTTGGAAAGAAATTCAAGTACAAGTAATCAAAAAATTAGCATGCCATTTGTGTTTTTTGCCACTAATATAGACTTACTTAGTTTTGAATAACCAAGGTTTTGCAAGTCTAGATAGAGGTTTAAGCTGTGGTAAGGAAAATATGTATTAAGTGACTAAAAGAGATCCTTCAATTCCATCTATTATCCTCTTCTTCCTAAAATTTCTCAAAATCATCCTCCTTATTTAACTTAATGTCATTTCTTCTATTTTTTTAACCTTTCTCTTAGAAATTACCATACAAGTCTAAAAAACCATTTTTCTTCACTTTTTTTGATTTTGATGTTTTCACTTTAAGCTTTTCATAGACCTTCATATATTTAATTTCTTCTCAAGTTCTATGGGCCAGGTTTCTCTACTTTGTCATTAATCACATCCCTTGTCTCTTAAGGATATGACTCGCCAAATCAATATATACCTTTCTTAACTTATATTATCATATCAAAAACTAGACACAAACAATGAGTTTGAACTACCCATAAATCAATCTCATCATTACATAACCACCCTAAACATAGACTTTCACCTAAATTTCCATACATAGAATCATGCTATTCATCAAAGGAATTTAATTCATAAAAGGGAGTTTTTCAAAATGGTTTTAGCTGTTTTAACAATATTATAATCAAAATAAGAAAGAAAAATAGGCAAAAGGTTCAAAGGGGTTACTAAGGTTAATGTTATGGTTGGAATTTGTCCATGTGATGGGTACAAAATGGCCACGGGTCATAAAATAAACAAAGCTTACCTAGGATTTTTCTTTGAAGGCACTCGGGTCAAGTCCTACACTACATGAATATACAAGAATTATTCAACGATCTCACCATACAAGCCATCATTCTCAAAGAGCAAAAAGATAGACTCTTAACCAATTTAAGCTTAATAAATTACTCTAAGTCAATAACTCATCCCTGTAAAAACAATCCAAAAAATTAAATATAATGGTCTCCCTCAAGAGAATGCGCATAAACATCATTGTTCTTAGTCAAAAAGTAAACTATATTATTTGACATTTTTATAAATAATTTCATTTGATAATGATATTTTTAATGATTTTTTGAACTTTTGCCAATTCCATATCAACTCAAAAAACTAGGTACTTTACTTAAGAATGCTACCTTGTTATCCATTACTGGAAAAATACCATTGTATCGACCAAGAAAATAAATAAAGTAATGACAAATTATAAAAAAAGACAGTAAAATTTTTCTCCTAGGTAAATAATTGAGTTTTGATGAAAACCCTTGGACTTTATTGGAAAAATATATATAAAAAGAGATAGGAACAACGTGCAACAATCTTTT
Organism: Capsicum baccatum var. pendulum; assembly: GCA_030864225.1. Taxonomy (NCBI): domain Eukaryota; kingdom Viridiplantae; phylum Streptophyta; class Magnoliopsida; order Solanales; family Solanaceae; genus Capsicum; species Capsicum baccatum. Next base: position 222,006,546 of record CM061552.1, on the reverse strand, counting down.
AAACATCACTCCAAATACACCCTATCACTAATACATCACAATCAAGTATCATATTAATAGTAAGTTCATGAAATACTCCCAACAAAGGAAATAGATGACATCATCATCAATATTGTTAACAAGGGACATATAAAAAACATTGTCGATCATGAAAAACAAGCCCCACAAATTTTAAATAAGCATTGAAATGTAAAAAAATTAAGTATATCTCAATAGTACATCCAACTAGTGCCATTAAATGAAATTGATATATAAAGACCATTAAATGTAGAATGAGATGACCAACCCCCATTAAGAATCATAACATTCTCTAAATTCAAAAATTAAAAGAGAGTAAAGTAGGGTAAAGACTCCCTATGACATACTAGGCCTATGGGTCCATGTTAGTAGATGGTCATACTTTCTTACTAGGAGCCTCATACCGCTAATCTCCTCTAAGAGGGTCTACTAAAAAAGCAATGCATCTTGGTTTGCACTATGGGTCATTGTTGTACTACTTTTGAGGGTTGCTTCTTTGGACTTTTTAATTATAGCTTTTGCCTTGCACTTATCCAGAGTGAAGACCTTCCTAGCACTAAGTGGAAACATCTTTCTTAAAGACCTACCTATGTACAAGAAAGGAATAAAACAAAGATAAAATTCCCTGAATTGTGGTCCTTGAAAATTTCTTTACCTTTGGGCTTACCCACCAGATTATGACTTTTTCTATAAGCCGAAGGGTGTCATTACGTGTCACAAGACCCTAATAGTAGCCTAAATAATGTGAATTGGAAAAGGTAATATTATGATTACAATTGTCTCATAATTAGTCGCAAAGACTCTAAATGATTCGTATCATGCTTATTCATAGCCTAAACAACATATTGTCTAATTGATTATTTGTTAACTATGGTTGAACCTAATGAGTCGTAATGTCTTTCTATAAGTCATATTGTATGACTCACTGTCAAAATGGTGTTGTTTCCCTATGGATATTTTCTATACTATGATTGGAGGTAATAAGTCATAAGGTAAACGAACAAGTCGTAAGGTCACCCATAGAGACACGATGATGATTTTTTAGTATTTCATTAAGGGAACTTTGGATATTTTCTCTCTTCCACAATCATGACCCATGACTTAAAATCATTAAGGATATAATTATCTCTTTAAAATAAGTCATGATAACTTCTCAATCTCTCTCAAATCCCTGAGGTCAAGAACACTTACGGTTTCAAAGAATTTGGTTAATTATGACTTTTAAGGGTTATTTCTTTCCATAGTTGTGATATTTTAAGGCATTTTTCTCTTCCCCAAATATTTTTTAACGAAAATCATGTGTTTGGAATGGTTTAATTGTAGAGAACTGAATATTGGTTTTGACATTGGTTTAGGATTTTGTAATGGATAATTCTTGAGTTGTTTTCCCATTTTTAACATGAGTTGTTCATGCCTTGAATTGATTTTTTTAACTTATAGGGTGCATGGGTATGGGAATTTGAATGTGGGTTGAGGTAATCCCCTAAAATGATGTTTTGAATAATTGTAACCCTCAATCCATGTGTTAATGGCTTAGAATTATGGAATTGTCACTTTGTTTGACTTACGCACCTATACCATTCATAAATGGTTAAACAATGAACATGGATTTTAAAGTCCTTATTGGCTATGTTTTTATTTAATGAACAAAGGGAGTTGTGTTCTTTCACCAAGTTAATAGAATTGTAAAGGCATAATTATGAGCTTATAAGATAAATAGTGTAACGATACCTGTCTTGTTCTTCAATATATAATTCCTTGGTAATGAATGGGTTATGTGAAATGTGTTTTAGTTGATCTTGATGGGATTATGTAACTATGTCAAGAAGGTATGGGTCTTAAATGACATTTACTGGAAACTCACATTTGTCAACATGAGGGTTTGTCTAAATAACCTTATGCATGGTTCACACTATTGACGTATTTTGTTTCTATGATTAACATTTGTTTGTGGCACTCCCTTATCTTTCCTGATACCTTTGGTTCATACAGCTAACATACACTGGGCACTTTAGGTAGGGGGAGCTAAACCTATATAGCTTGTGGGTATAAATTTATGATGATTGTGCTGCACATCTAGGATGATATTTACTATCATGTAAACCTTGTTCCCTACCCTAAAATCCTTATATATATTTTTATGTATAGATATGAACATGTACAGTGAGTTAGAAATTAAACTTTGGACTAACATGAATTTACCCTTATCCTGGGTTACATGCTACTGTTCACCCCACTAACCATCTCAAGATGTGGTATCCCCATGCTATGCAGGGTTAGAAGACAAATCTCTTTTTCTTGAACAATGATAGGTGATCTCCGAATTGGTCATTGTACTGAACAGGTGAGATTACATTATCTAAAAGACTTTATCATTCAATAGTTTTTCCTTTAATAAATTATAATATAAGACATCATATTTATATTGTCATTACTATTGTCAGGGTCATGGGAATATCCCTACGTAGGTTGTTTTCTAGTATAAAGGCTTTATGGATATTATTGTGGATTATGTATTGATGTTGACACTTTGAGATGTGTTTGAACTTATTACTCTTTATCTTTTTATATATTCGGAATTCAATCGGTGAGTAGTGTATATGATCTATTTAACTAGGCAACAAGGGTGGTCTTTGGTCCTCGATGGACTTGAGATAACCGTCATGGCTAGGACCTAGTTTGGATTATGTTGCAATTGGTATCACAAACTAGGTTTGGTCTCATTGTGTGTACACAAAGTCATGTTAAGTATTGTTGTCATTTTTATGGTTGTGTAATGCACCATGCTTATGAGGAAGGGGCGAGGGTACATTTAGGAATGTTTTCTTTTCTTGTGTTCTACTTTTGAGCTATAGAGTCTAAGTTCTTAAAACTTATTTAATTTATGTTTGTTCGTATTTCAAATCATCCCTCCCCGAAGATCTGATTCTCGTAAAACTTCTTCGGTTTCACCTGAGGAAAATATGGATATAACTCATATTACTTATAGAGTTTAGACTTGTTCTAGGTCTATATCTCCATACTGTACTTCTTTAAATAGAGTTCCACAAGTCCTCCTTGGGATCCTTAGGCTGATGATGATCATGCCCTACCACCCCAAGGAGACATTTCTAATGTTATGTTTTCTTGATGTATTCCTCTGTTAAACCAGTTGATAACATCTCAGTTAGGTTAGTCAGGACTTATAAGTACTGTTGTGAGTTCTTTTGAGGTTACTAGAGTATGATTGTTTATGACACTCAATTCTCCAACCTTTAATAGCTTTATTGTTAAGGAGGATCCTCAAGGATTCTGAGACCAGAAGACGAATATGTTTTTATTTATGCAAACTTTTGACTCTTAGGGAATGTAATTTAATGCATATTAGATAAAGGATCTGGCATATTAGTGGTATGAGGAGTGGGATTAGTCTATGGGAAATGATGTAGATTTGGGACTACAGAATGAGTTTTTGATTACCTTCAAGGATTATTTGTTTCCACAGGAGTTGAGTGAGGCCAATGCTAAGAAGTATATGAATTTAAAATAAGGAAGGATGACTGTAAAAGAGTATCTCGTAAAATTTCATCAGTTATCTCATTATGCTCCTGATCTGGTGTCTAATAAGAGGGCTATGATGAGGAAGTTTTCTTTGGGTTTGTCTTGGGACCTGGTACTAGAGTGTAAGGCTGCCTTGTTGATTAGTGATATGGATATATCTAGTATTGTGGTGTATATGCAACATGTTAAAGAAGAAAATAAGAAATAAGCCAAAATAGAAAAAAGGCCAAGAAAGATGTCTAAGTATTCTATGTAGGATATAGGCTAGTAGAATAGTGGTAGAGATGGCATCCAATGTTCTATGAAAAAGTTGGGAAATTTTGGTTTATATGCTACGACTAGTGATCCATATCCTAAGACGTCTAGTGATTGGCTCCTTTAGAGAAACAGAGAGTCTAATGAACAAGGTGCCTAATTTAGTCATCTTTTAAATATCCTTTTTGTTGATTTTGTGGTCAGTTTCACATAGTGTTTGTGTTCAAAGAATAAACAAGTATTCCATATGTGGAAAGCCTAGACATATTAAAATAAACTTTTCCTTCGATGATATTGCTGCTAGGACTAATAAGGTTTTGGTTATTGATTTTTTAGCTCCTACACCAAAGGGTGCTACTTTGGGCTCCGATATTGGTAGGAACCTTTTTAATGCTATTTCCACCCATCGAGACTATGAGGTGTATTATTTGCTAGATCCAGATTCTACCTTTTCTTATGTGACCCCATATATGGTAATTTATTTTTGCTTTGGTCCTAACTGTATTCCTGATCATTTTTTTGTACCTACCCCAGTGGGTAAGTCTATTGTGGTTTGGAAAGTTTATAGGGGTTACGTGTTAACTATCTATGATAGGGAGACATTGGTGGATTTGATAGAGCTGGAGATGTTAAATTTTAATGTTATCTTGGCAATGGATTGTCTTTATTCATGCTACATTTCTCTTGATTGTTGGACCCAAAAGGTTAGTTTATAATTCTCGGATGAATCGGTGATCATAAGGAAAGGTAGTTCCTTAGTTCCCTTGGGAATATTCATCTTTTATCTAAGAGACCGAGAATTTATTTACGTAGGATATCTATGTCAAATAATTTAGGTTAAAGATTCTAATTCTGACAGTCCTTCCTTGTCATCTGTCTATGTGGTTTGTAAGTTTTCTTATAATTTCCCTAAAAGTCTTCCAGTTGTCCCTCCCAAAAAGGAAATTGATTTTGAGAACGATTTTCTTTTGGATACTCATCCTATCTTTATCCCTCCCTATAAAATGGCTCGAACTAAGTTGAAAAAACTCAATGAGCAGTTGGAAAATTTTCTTGATAAGGGTTTTATTTGACCTAGTATTTCCCTATGGGGTGCTTTAATACTCTTTTATTGTAAGAAGGATGGATCCCTACGAAATTTATAGATTATCGATAGTTGAATAAGGTGATAGTGAAGAATAAGTATCCTCTTCCTAGTATCGATGACCTATTTGATCAGCTGTATGGTGTGAATTACTTTTCTAAGTTTGACCTTTGATCTGGTAATCATCAGTTTAATATTAGGGAGTTGGATATCCCTAAGATTACTTTTCTAACCCAATATGGGCATTTTGAGTTTTTGGTAATGTCCTTTGGCTTGACTAATACCCCAATGGCATTCTTGGATCTTATGATCTAGGTATTCCATCAGTTTCTTGAATTATTTGTCATTGTGTTTATTGATCTCATCTTGGCTTATTCTAAGAGTGAGAGTATCATGCCGATCACCATCGTTTGGTGTTGCAAACACTTTTGGATCTGCATTTGTATGCTAAAATTTTATAGTCGAGTTTTGTTTGATTCTTGTTAATTTTTGGGGTCTTGTTGCCTTTAATGAAGGGATCAACGCAGATCCACAAAATATTGTGGTGGTTAAGAATTGTCCTAGACCCATGACTCCAACCGAAATTCAGAGCTTCTTGGTCTTGGCTAAATATTATAGGTTAATTATGTAGAGATTTTCTTCTCTTGCTAGACCATTGACTAGGTTCACTTAGAAAAAGGTAAAGTTTCTATGGTCTGACATTTTCCAAGATAGTTTTGAGAAGTTGAAGAATAAGTTGACTTTTTCTCTTTTTTAACCTTACCTGAGGGTACTAATGGCTTGTTATTTTTTGTAATGTATCCCATGAAGGACTAGGTTGGATGTTGATTCTGTAGGACAAGGTTCTGACATATTCTTCTAGGCAGTTGAAGGTGTATTAGATGAACTATCAAACTCATGATTTGGAGGTGTTGCCAATAATCGTGACTTGAAGGTTTGGTGCCAGTACCTATATGTGGTTTATGTTAGTATCTTCACAAACCATAAGAGTTTGCAGTTTATGTTCACCAAGAAGGTGTTGAATCTCAAGAAGAACAGATTGTGTGAAATTATTAAGGACTATTACATGAGTCTTCATTATCATCCAGGTAAATATAACGTGGTTGTTGATGCTTTTAGCAAGTTATCTATAGGGAGCTTGTCTCATGTTAATAAGGAGAAGTGAGGGTTATTGAAGGATATTCACCGATTAGCTTATTAGGGATTTCATCTTTTGGACTCCAAAGATGGTGTTGTGATTTTTCAAGAGGTGGTGAATTCCTTTCTAGATGCAGGGGTGAAGGAGAAGCAAGGTTTGGATTCTATTTCAATGAGAATCAAGGACGATGTTGGTCTGGATGACTAAGTCTTCTTACTTTTTGTGTGTGTAGACTACTGATTCGGTAGAGGATTATGCTAATTTTTTTTAGACAATCATCAAGTTTCATGGTGCTCTTATTTCCATCATATATGATTGAACTATTCAACTTGTATCTTAATTTTGGCATTCATTTCAGAGAGGTTTGGGAAGTAAGGTGAGACTTAGCACCACTTTCCACCTTTATACGGATGGACAAGTGGTGAAAATGATTTGGACTTTGGAAGATATGATAAGTCCATGTTTGATCGATTTTTGTGGTAGTTAGATTCATCATTTTCCTATCATAGAGTTTGATTATAATATAGTTTTCACTCTAGTATAGGGATGGCTCCTATAGAATCCCTTTAATATAGGTGGTGTAGGTATCTTATTAGGTGATTTGAGGTGGGTGAGAATAGGTCATTCAGTCTTCACATGGTATACCAAGCAATGGAAAAGGTGAGAGTGATTCAGATATACTTAAGGCCACCCAACATCAGCAAAAGTCCTATGCGGATATGAGGGTTATGGAGTTCGAGTTTAATGTAGATGCTTTGGTGTTCTTGAAGGTATCTCCCATAAAGGGAGAGATACGGTTTAGAAAGAAAGGGAAGTTGAGTCCTTGTTATGTTGGTCCTTTTTGTTTTTAATGTTAGTAGGCCATGTAGCCTACAAGTTGTAGTTTCCATCGAGATTGGGTTCTATCTATCAGCATCAGCTCTTTCATGTTTAGATATTATGGAAGTGTGTGGGTGATCCTTCCTTGGTTGTTCCTTTGCAGATTGTTGGTGTTTTATATTCCTTGTCCTCTGAGGAACCTAGTGGAAATTTTTGATAGGAAATTCCGTCATCTTACGGATAAGGATTTGGCTTTGGAGTTCTATGGAGGAACTTTAAGGTCGAATAACCTACTTGGGAAGTCGAATAGGACATGAAGTCCAAATATCCATTCTTGTTTTCAGCTTTAGATAATCGTGCTTAAGGTATATCTAACCCCTAACATCTTTGTTTTCTTTCTTTGTCAAAGATAAGTGTGGTTGTACTCTATGTTAAACCGTGTTAATACACCACCTTGATCCATAATTCGAGGACGAATGATCCTAAGTGGGGAGAAGAAAACACTCTGAATTTTGGTCCTTAAAAATTTATTGTCCTATGGGCTTACGCCCATGTTATCACTTTTCCTATGAGTTGTAGAGTGTCCTTATGGGTCATAGATCCGTAATCCTAGATTGACCATATGGATTGGCCAAATTTTTGTTATGATTATGGTTGTCTTATAACGAGTCTTAAAGACTTTATACAAGTCGTATCATGCTTAATTGTAACCTAACCAGTGTAGTGTCCAATTAATTTTGCCTTTACTACGATTAAACCTAACAAGTCATAATGTCTGAATACGGGTCATATGGTTCGACTCGTAGCTAGTCTAGTGTTAGTGCCCCATGGATATTTTCAAGACTACTAGTGGATGTCACAAGTCGTAAGGTGACCGTATGAGTCTTAAGGTCGTCTGAAATGATTGGTCGACAATTTTTTAGTGTTTCATTAAGGGAAATTTGGACATTTCCCCTATTCCCCAATCATGACCCATGACTTAAAACACCTTTATTGTATTATTATCATCTAAAATAAATCAAAATAACTTCTCAATATCTCTCAAATCCCTAATGTCAAGAACACTTAAGGTGTCTAAGAAGTTGGTCAATTAGGGCTCTCAAGGGTGATTTCTATCCATTGTTGTGATCCTTTAAGGCATGTTACTTTTCCCTAATTCTTATTTTATGAAAAATATGTTTTTAAAATGGATTCATTGTATAGAATTGAATACTGATTTGGACATGGGCTTAGGATTTTGGAATGGACGATTCTTGAACTATTTTCCCATGGATTTAATAAGTAATTCATACCTTGAATTGATTTTTTTAAGCTAATGGGGTGCATGGGTGTGGGAATTTAATAGGAGTCTAGATATTCATCCAATATGATGTTTTGATCTTTGAATTTAGTTTTGAACAAATTTAACCCTCAACCCATTTGTGTAAATGACTTTGAATTGTGGAATTGTCACTTAGTTTTACTTTCACACCTTACTATTGCATTACATAAATGGTTAAACAATGAAGATTGATTTTAAATAACTTATTATCTTTTTTATGATTTGATGAACAAAGGGGGTCGAGCCATTCCTTTAATCTAATGGAATAGAAATGGCATAAATATGAGCTTGCAAGCTAAAAAATATAATGATACCTATGTTGTTCCTTAATGTATAATCCTTTTTAATGAATGGTACATGAGAAACTTGTTTTAATTTGGCTTAATGGGGATTATGTAGAAAATTCGTGAATGTATAGGGCTCGAATAACATATACTAGAAACTCACATTTGCCTATACGAGGGTTGGTCTAATTCACTATATGCATTGTTCACACTATTGATATATTTTGTATCAAGGATTGACATGGGGTTAATTCATTTCAAGGTCTATCTTGAGACCTCCAGTTCATGTGGCTAACACGCACTAGGGCCCTTCCAGCATAGGAGCTGAACCCATATATCCCGCGGGTGCCGGTTGATGATGGTTGAGCTTCATAGTCCAAGATAATATTTTCTATCATTATAAGCCATGTTCCCTATCCCAACATATCTTATATATATATATGTATGCATGTTTGTGAACATATACAATGAGTTATAAATTTAAATTTGGACTGATATTATTTTATCGTAACCTTGAGTTACATGTTAGTGCTTACCCCCTAACAGTATCTGTTTGTATTGCTTGTGATGTCGTGTTCAAAGGCCCTTCTCCTTTTCCTATGCAGTGAAAGGTGATCTTACAGTTGGTCATTTTGGTGAAATGTTTAGATTCACTTCTTTGGAAGACTTGATCATTCCATTGGTTTTCATTCCATAAATTATAATTCAATACTTCATATTTAGATTGTTGTTGTCATTCTCAAGGTTGGGGACATGTCCTAATGTTGGTTGTTTTATGGTGTGAAAGATTTGTTGATATTATTGTTTATTAGGTATTTATGTTGACACCTTTAGATGTCTTTGACCTTATTACTGTTTAACTTGTTATATGTTTGGAATTTATCCGTTGAGTAGTGTATTATGATCTATTCGACTAGGAAATAGGGATGGTCTCCAATCCTCTGTGGTCTTAAGATACCCTTCACAGCCAGGCCCGTGTTTAGGTTGTGACATAACACAAAAGAGAAAGATAAAACATGTTTTTTGGATTTTTGTATAGTATGAAAGCAAACTAAGCTAAATAAAAATGAAGGGGAATTTAAGATAACATGGTCAATAAAATTCACAGGTCTATTTTATCACAACAATCCACCATTGAAACTTTGCATGGCCACCTTAACTTCATATTTCCCAAATTTATGTCCTAGAATATCTATGGAACCAATAGAAAAAAAAATAACCCTCTACCCTTAAGAATGGCGTACCCAATCTATCTTAGGGGAAGGAAACCATTCATGTTTCTTAGGTTACTCAGACTCACCCATAAATTCTATGATAAGAACATTTATTAGCAAAAGCCATCGAAAATTCATTAATTAAAACCTTTAACAAAAACCACTGGTTTTCTACAATTAAGGAGCAATTGAATTCATATTAATTCCTTTAGAATGGATACATTAACCTTTAGTAACATTCAATACGTTTCTCTCTCATTGGCATTTTCATAAACAGATAGTTTTCATGAAAGATCAGTGTTTTAAAAATAGAATAAAAGGACATGTGAGCAAGCTCAATTCACTAATTAATCAACAAACACACCATTGGTACTCATACTGACCCGATTAGATCGCCAACCAATCAATTCAGAAAACCAACTTCAAGTAGGTATTTCATTGAATACATGGTGTGCACTAGTTTAAGGAAGTAAGAATATCAAATTAAGCATGTAAAACAAGGAACATATTCCCAAATTCTTATTCCAGCAATCACAATCTACAAGCATAATCTCAAAAGGATCAAATTGAAACAAAAAAAAATGTCATGGACTATGAAACACCATTGATACTTTAAATAGAATTCATGGAGAATTTTACAAATGATCATACATTAGTTCTCTTAAGAGAGCAAAATGATGAAAGACCAGTCCAATGTAATGATTTGGAGTTGAATTTTTAGAATGATAAATGATAAGTTTTTACTTTTTGTTGAAGGAGTTCTAAAATTATAAAATATCAAACTTATATAATGGTTTTCAAGGTTGTTCTGTGCCCAGTCAGCACATAAGATGGTCAAGAAGGTCCTACATAGATCAAGGAAATGTGATCTACTCCCCCTCTATTCCTGACCTGTTCCTGGGATTCTTAATTAGATCCAACATAGGCCAAGGGTTTAAGGTGCAAATTTTTTACTAAAAATATGGTTTGGGCCATGGTTTTGAGCCACAAAATTTCCCTTCATGCATTCCAACTTGTAATATTACCTAAAACACCCAAAACAAACTAAAATTAGTATATAAAACACTAGAACACATCAATATGAAAACTTGGGTTGCCCTAGAAGTGTCGTAGTCATAGTCATGGCACAAAATCATTTGTTCATTATTTGTGATACTTGACACATAGTGATTGGTTTTACCATCATACAATATCTTCCTTTTACTTTTATGTGAAAAAATTCTATGAACAATGTCATTGATATCCTCTATGGTCCACCAGTAGCACGAATGTACATTTTCACTGTACATTTTAAGGCTCTCATATATCGAGGCAATATATCATCAGTAATAATGATTGGAAAAGTGTTGTTTTTATACAATAAGACATACCAAATATGTGAAGGGAATAGATTAACCTCAAATTGAAGTGGTTCAAAAATATGTGGTTTGTAAGGTAAACTTTCACAACTCTTCATCATGTTTACCTTCTTTTGTATAAGAGCCATACTTCATCATGTTTTATAATCACATTCCTTCCTAAGTTTCCTGATTCACCAACTAAGGGGTAATCTACAAGATCCATTTACATGGTGCTAGGAAACTCATAACCAAATAAATAAATTATTGAAATAACCTGCAAGTCCTTTAGTTTCCTCATGGACTAGTATACAGGGAAGGACACTTTGTCAAGATTGACTGGAAACTTTATTTCACAATATTCAACATCATCCAAGGCTCATCCGATAACAAAGAATGCTCTGAAACGATTGATGGGGGTCTTATTTTCTATGGTAAAATACAAGACAATAAGATTAGCTAGGAAGATAAATTGGCACATTTTCACGGGAACATCATTTAGCACTCCAGCAGGCTTCTTTATAGAACCAACCACCATTAAGAGACTCATTCTAGTTGGTTTAGGGGTAACCAAACTTTACTTTCAAAATACATCAAATGTAATCAAGTTAATGCTTAGCCAAGATCAAAATGCTTTTTCAAACTTTTGCACGCTGATAGTGTAAGCAATAATGAATGCACTAGGGTCATCATTTATGATCACTATTGTGCTAGACATTATGGAACTATAATTATGGGTTACCTTGATAGTTTAAACATCCATGACTAATTTCTTTGTTACCCATCCTTCATGAATTTAGCATACTCAGGCATCTCTTGTAAATCATCTAACAAAGGAATATTTAGTAATACATTACTAAACTTTGAATGACATTTCTTTAACTATCAAACATATTCTTTCTTCTTCAGACTTTATGGAAATAGAGTAGGAAATAAATATTTTCTAAAGTAACAACCAAAGTTTTGTATGGATTTGGAGAAATACCATCCCTCATATTTGGAGCTTCCTCACTTACAACTTTTTTTTCTATTACCATTGGTTTTTCAATAATTTGGTCATTGGTATTTGGAACTGCATCATTTGACTTCTTTATTCACTTTCTCTTTTTTTTCCTTGTTCATCACTTCCTCTTTTATTTGGTCCTTTATCTAAATCAACAACATCTTTACTAAGATTCCAACCACTACTATTGACAATGTCAATGATTTGAGAATTATTCTTAGGATTAGTAACAATTCACTAGGCAATCCACCCTTTAGCACGGGATTGAGATAAGCCAATATCTTACAAACTAGGGTTTTATGTTATTTGCTAGAGGATGTATGGGATATAATTATTTGATTAAGTTATGATAAATTACTTTTCACCTCTCTCATGATCTTAGTAGTTACCTCAACACCCATTAAGATACGAGCAAAGACATCTTTACTTTTGAACTTCTTAAAAAAGATAAAGCTTAAATCTTAACCATCAGCCCTATCATGTGTATATATGTACTCGTAAAATTCTTCAACCTTATCTCATTAATCCTATTGTCTAACACTATCCATATCATGCAAATATATATCACGATCCTTTTTATTCAAACCGTGATCCCACATTACCTTTAACAGGTAGATTGACAGCCCCCTGATAGGTTTTACAATAATAAAATATACTTATTAAGAGACTCCATTTACACACTATCATAAGATTTAAGACTCCTAGAAGAAATGGTGTTAACTACCATTTAAGGAGTTCCTATTACATGCTTGGTGAGATAATCAAGTTGAGTTACTTTTTTAGTCATGTTCTCACTTTTTCCTCCTCCCATCTTATTTTTTCTTGGCTTAAAAATGATTTGGTGAGATCCCTCACAACTACCATAGTATCTCTTATGTTCCAACCTCTATATTACTTGGTCAATTGGTCCAATAAAGTCACTACTACACCATATCTTTTTTTTTATATAAGATCCTTCAACTGCATCATCGACTATTATCTTGTTTAATTTATCCAATGTCATATAGAATATTTGAATAAGATATTTGTGTAGGACCTTATTATTTTTGCATTTGATTATATTATTGTTGAAATATTTCCAAGCTTCATATAATGGTAAGAATACCCTAGTTTCTGCACCTTAGAAAAATTACTGCAAATTTATTACCCATTTTGGCTAATGGGTATGAGTCGTATATTAGGGTACACATGGTATGGTGTTATACGTACCATTATTGGTTAGTGGGATGGATTTTGGTTACTGAATGGATATGACTTCGGGGTATGAGTTATATTTATAGTTATGGGTCATTTGGTTCCTAAAATTTCTATTAGATATTGTACTTAGGTTAAATTTGAGTACAAGTGGCTCACCATGAGCAATAATCCAGGGACCCAATAATACTAGGGACTCTTATAGTGGATAGTGTCTAAATATTTCTTGGGTATAAATCTGCCAGGGATACAGATGAAAGGTACAAATCATATGCTATGGTTACTTCTTAGTTGTATGAGTTGTAAATTGAATGGTGTTTGATACCAGCGTTCAAGATCCAATACAAGTGGTGGATTCCGATTGTATTAGAGAGTATGACTTGTGTGGGTTCATAGTATAACTTAAGTGGAGGTATTTTGGACATTGCCCTACTTATCCTAATAGGGTCCCAAAACTTCTAAACTACTTGGAAGGATATTTATAGTATTATTTAATTAATTAACACTAAGAAACTCTTCCTAAGCACTCCATAATTCTCTCAATAGCTATTGGGCAAGGGGAGCTAGGGATTCAACTAAAGGATCAATTTGGGGCTTGTTTTGGTTATTTCTTTCAATCAACATTTTTGTTTAAGGCGTGTATCGATTCTGTCATTGTTAATTTTTCTTAAAGGCATGGTTTATATGAATGTTTTGAAGTTTTAACTATTACATAGTTCTGGCTTTCAAATATTATATGAGGGTTTTAATATTAAATAGTTGGTTATGGTCTCCCATGGTTTGAATTATGCTTTTATATACATTAACAGTGATTTTGTATAATTTGATTTAATGGAGATGTTTTGATGGTAATTGAAGTTGGTTTTGGTTATATTATACCCGCAATGTGTTTAACAAAATGCTTCTAAAGATTTCATTGCATTCACTTCTATTAATGGAACTCTCGTATGTTTAAACTTGGTAAAGCAATTATGCAAGGTTTAAAAGGTTTGAAAAGCCTAAGGGCTAAACTTTTTTCTTGTGGGGAACATGAAAGTCTCCCAACTTATATAATATGGTAAATGGAAGGGAACTTGAAGGTTTCCTTAAACCTATAAATGGTTGGCTATGGATGATACTAGGTAGTAAGGTTGGTATGATGATACCAATATCAATGGCCTTGGTTAATAAATAGATAATGGTTTTGTTATTTGGAAATTAGCTTTTATTAGGCAATAATAGCGGGAGGAGTAGCTAGCCATGGGACGTAAAAGTCTCGGGGGGACTAAAAATAGAAACTTATATTTATTAGTCTGAGGTTGGTCTTGGTTATTGTGTGCATGATATCACACTTTATTTTAGGATTTACTAGTCATCCCATAGGATACATACTTGGTTGTGCAGCTATACGCATTGTGGTCCTTTCAATAGGGAGAGTAAAACCTATATAGCTCGTGGCTAGTTTAGGATGGCAAAACTACACATCCCAGGTAAAGATTTTAAAGGCATACTAAAATGGGTCACTTCTTTCAAGCATGATTACATAAAAATATATATGGTTGTGTGAATATAGAAGGTTTGACTTGGTTTTATAAATGGCATTATTTTATCCTTACTTTGAGATCATACTTGCAGTCACACGCTAACCCTATCTACTGGTGGTCATATACCCACGCTATGCAGGAGTCAACCATTCTATTACTCTTAATAGTGACTAACTCAGGGATAACATTTGTACTGAAGTGGTGAGTTTCCATCCTCTTGGAAGGCTCTATTTCATTCTATAGAATTTTTTAGATATTTGGGTATTACTTTTGATATTGGTTTTTGTTATGGTATGAGGCATGTCCTAACAAAATTTTATTACTATTTTTCATCGAGGTTTTGTATTACTTCTACGGGTTAAGATGGGCGGGAATGTTGTAGGTGTTGGCCTTGGCATTAGAATAGGCTGGAAGGTTGACATCATCGGATATAATTTCTTACTGTTTCATCATTTTTCATTTTGTGATTAATTAAATTAAGTTTTGGAACATCTTTGGCTATAGATTGGTTTATGGACTTTTTAAGTGTGGTTTGGTATAGTTTGATCATGGTTGTAGGATGTTTGGAATTAGTTGGGCTTGTCACGGTTGTGACCTATTCCCAAGGTCTTTGGTTGAACTGTTACACAATTATGTTTCATGCTCAAAATTAAGCCAACACAGGGTAGGCAGCTGGAGGTTAGGTTGGATAATGAGAGTGGTCTTCAGTCGGGTTCAGACTTGGAATGCCCATTTCTATAAGGCCTCACGATGGGTCATGTCAAGTTTGTATTAAAGCCTAGGTTCATCGTCAATTAGGATTCCACAAAATTGTGTTGAGTAGAGTCTCTTTTAGGGGTATGTAGTGCACCACACTTATAAGAAAAAGGCTACAAGACATTTAGCAATGTTTCATTTTCTTTGTATTCTATTTTAAATTTTAAATTTTCATTCCAAAATCTTCTTTAATCCTTTATTGTTCGTCTTTCAGACAATGCCTCATAAATTTGGAACACAAGAAAATTCTTCTATCCCATCTGCGGGGAAGGATTATTGGTTGCATCCAACATTTGGTATTCATCTTTGATCTCATGATCCTATTCCTAATTTGTCTTGACTTCCATAAGTTGCTGCTAGTCCTTCTTAAGGCAAGGTGACTTATGTGGAATTTCATAAGTCTATTCACTTTATTGCAAAATTAGTTGCTTCTCAGGTTGAGTGAGATATGTCTAGTGATTTTTCTGCTGAGGCCACAAGGGTTAGACAATTTATGAAGATGATTCCTCTCATTTTCTATGGATTAAAGGTGGAAGAGGATCCATGGGGCTTTCTGGATAAGATGGAAAAGATATTTAGGTAATGCAGGCCACTAATGTGGAGTGGGTAAACTTTACATCTTATTATCTTAAAGATGTTACATGCCAGTGGTATAAAGAGTAGGATAGGGATATAGGGGATGTGGAGGTGTCATCTTTTTAGGATGCCTTCTTTGGTGCTTTCCTGGATTACTTCTTCAACCAAGAGTAGAAGGAAGAAAATATGGGGGAGTTTGTGAAACTCAAGACGGAGAGAATTTCTATGTAAAGGTATGCTCTAGATTCAGTGGATGACATACGAGATAGAATCAAGAAGTTCACCTTTGGTTTGAATTGGGATTTGATTTTGGAGAGAAAGACTATTTTATTAATTAAGAATATGGATATCTGTAGGTTGACTATTCATATGCAGTAGGTGTAGAATGAAAAGAGGAAGTATGCGGAGTTTGGGATGGGCAAGGTATAAGAATTGGAGTTTTTTTATTAGGAAGGTGCTCAGTTTAAGGGTGATCAAGATGGTGGCCATGTTAGAAATAGAAGTGAGGGATTTTGGTCCCTACTCTAATGCTAGTGCTCTTTATTTGTCAAGCGATATGTGTTATAATGGCTATTAATATATTTGGGCGTAGGGTGCCCAATCTCAGGCTAGCAGATATTTCTTTATATTCTCCTTGTCAGTTCTATGGTCATCCTCATAGGGGATATTGCGATGAAGAAAAAGGCAAATGCTTTAAGTATGGCCAGGCAAGCTATCGATGCAGGGATTGTCTTGTTAATATGGTTGCTACATGGGTGAATAAGATTCATGTGGCTTTATATTCTCCTCCTATCCTTGGTGGTATTGCATCTACTTCTGTTACTACTCCTGGTAGTAGTGTTTCTTAGAACAGGTTTTATACTTTAGTGTCATGGAAGGAATTTGCAGCATCACCTGATGTCGTTACTTATACGTTATAACTTTTCACTCATGACATATATTGTTTGCTTGATCCGAGGTCCACTGTCTATTATACGACTCTTTATGTCACTGTACCTTTTGGTTTTGTTTTTGGAAGATATTTCAAATCCTTTTTTTATTTCTACCCTAGAATATGACTAGGTTATTTCTAAGAAACTTTATAGGGTGTGTGTGGATGTATTGGTGGGATGTAGACCTTGGTGGATCTATTTAAGTTTGATATTGTTGATGTTGATGTTGTTCTATTTATGGAATGGTTGCTCTCTTGTTATAGGTCTCTATATTTTCCGACCTGTAAGGTTATCTTTATGTTCCCTGGTAAGTCGATTATATAATAGAAGGGTCTTTCTATAACTCCTAGGGGGAGGTTTATTTCTTATCTTAGAGCTCAAAGGTTTTTCTCTAAAGGTTGTCTTTATCACATGGTCTGTGTTAAAGATTCTAACTCAGAAGGTCACTCTTTAAAGTTAGTTTCTTTGGTTAATGAGTTTCTTGAGGTCTCCCAAGATAATCTTCTTGATGTCCTCCGAATAGGGAAATAGAATTTGGTATTGATGTAATTCTATACACTCATCCAATATATATTACTCTATACAGAATGGCTCCAGCTGAGCAAAGAGAACTCAGGGAGCAACTTAGCAATAAAAGCTAAGGGGTTTATTTATCCTAGTGTATCTCTTTGGGGTTCATAGGTGTTGTTTACATGCAAGCAGGATGGTTTCCTTCAGTTGTGCATTGCCTATAGGTAGCTGAACGAGGTGAATGTTAAGAAAAAGTATCCTCACACATGGATAGATGATCTATTTGATCAATTAAAAGGTGCCATGTTCTTTTCTAAAATATATCATATGGTTTAGGTACCATCAGCTAAATATTAGGGAGGTGGATATCCTAAGATGACTTTTCACACTCGATATGTGCACTTTTAGTTTTTTGTTATGTCGTTTGGGTTGACTATTGCTCCAACGACATTTATTGATCTGATGAACATAGTTTCTCATCAGTATTTTGATCTCTTTGTCATTGTCTTATTTGATGACATTTTGGTTTATTAAATGAGTGAGGTGGATCATTCTAATCACCTTCGTGTGGTATTGTGGACCTTAAAACAACAATAGTTGTATGCCAAGTTCTCCAAGTGAGAGTTTTGGTTAAATGCTGTAACTTTCTTGGGTCATATTATTTCTAGTGTGGGCATCATGGTCGATTCATAGAAGTTTGCTATGGTGAAGAGGTGGCCTAGCCCCACGACTTCATCTGACATTTGGAGCTTCTTAGGTTTAGCTGGGTATTATAAGTGGTTTGTAGAAAGCTTTTTATCGATAGTTTCTCCTTTGCTTAAGTTAACCCAGAAAAAGGTTAAGTTTTCTTGATCATATGCTTTTGAATAGAGTTTTGAGTAGTTGAAGAATAAGCTAACTTTGACACCAATTTTGACATTACCAGAAGGCAATGACGGGTTCATTGCTATGCATTCGGGTACCTTAGTTGTGAGTTGATAAAGCATGGGATGGTAATTGCCTATGCTTCAAGAAAGTTGAAGGTATATGAGAGAAATTATCCTACTTATGTTTTGGAGCTATTTGCGGGTGTGTAAACTTTTAAAATATGGAGACATTATCTTTATGGTATTCACGTGGATATATTTTTTTATCATAAGAGTCGACAATATGTGTTCACCCAAAAAGTGCTTAAGCTCGACAGAGGAGATGGCTTGAGCTTCTTAAGGATTACAATATAAGTCTTCACTATCACTTAGGTAAGGCTAAAATGATTGTTGATGTTCTTAGCAGGTTATCCATGGGCAGTTTGGCTCATGTAGAAAAAGGAAAGAGGGACTAAGTGAAGAATATCACCACTTGGCTAATCTTAGAGTTTGCCTTTTGTACACCAAGAATGGTGATGTGGTGGAGAAAGAAGTGGTTCGATCGTCTCTTGATGTAGAGATTAAGGATATGAAAGTGTTGGATCCTATATTGATAAAGATTTAGTGTGAAATTGGTTGGTAAATGGTAAGTGCATTTGAGATCAGGGGCGATGGTAATTTACAGTATGAAGGGAGGTTGTGGGTTCCTGATGTCGACGCATTGCAGTAAAGGATTTAGAATGAGGTGCAAGAGTAACACTATTTTGTTTATCCCAGATCAACTAAGATGTATCTTGATCTCATAAAAATATTAGTTGAATAGCATGAAGAGGGATGTAGCTGATTTTATAGCCAAGTGTATGGTGTGTCAATATGTTAAGGTTGAGCAAATGAGGCAAGGATGGTAGTATCAAGAAATTGATTTTCCTAAAAGAAATTGGGAAGTGATTAATATGGATTTGTTATCATTCTTTCTCTGTCTCAGAATCAATATGTTTCCCTTTGGGTCATCGTGCATAGGATGACAAAGTTTGAACACTTTTTTCCAGTGTGGACTACCTTTTCAGTAGAGGATTATGCGAAACTGAATCTTCAGAAGATTGTGAATCTACAAGGGGTGTCCTATTAGTATTATTTCTAATTGTGGCATACAATTTATGCATAAATTTTGGTGATCTTTTTAGAGAGGGTTGGGGACCAAGTTAAGTTTAAGTACTCCTTTTCATCTGCAGATGGAAGGACAAGCAAAGAGAACTATTTAGATAGTGGAGGATATGCTTTGTACCAGTGTGATCGATTATGGTGACAATTAGGTTGACTGTCTACCTTCGTTTGAGTTTTCTTATAACAATATCTATCATTTTAGTATTTTTATGGACCTTCTTGAGGCATTGAATGTTAAGAGTTGTAGATCTCCTATTGGTTGGTTTACGATTAGTGAGGTGAACATGTTTGATCCCAATTTGGTTTACCAGGCTTTGGAGAAGGTGAAGTTGATTCAAGATAGGATTTAATCTGCCCAAAGACTCCAATAGTCCTATGCGGATGTTAGGCATAAGGACTTGGATTTTGAGGTTGAGGATATGGTTTTCATCAAGGTATCTTCCCATGAAGGGAGTAGTGTTGTTTCTCATTAAGGGGAAGCTCAGTCCCTGGTATTTGTGTTCATATGACATTTTGAAGAAAGTTGGTAGTATTTCTTATAAGTTGGAGTTACCTTCTAGCTTGAATTTGGATCATATGGTATTTCCTGTCTCCACGTTTAGAAAATGTTTTTGTGATCCTTATTCTATTGTGCCTTTGGAAGGTTTGGGTATGTCGGACTCTCTATCCTTTGAATAGGTACTGATTGAGATCATATAAAGGCAAATTCTTTGATTGCTAACCAAGTATATGGCTTCGGTTAAAGTTCTTTGGTGGAACCATATGGTGGACGAAGATACATGAGAAGCGGAGAAGGACATGAAGTCTAAGTATCCACATCTATTTTTTTCTCCTATAATTTGTGTAGAAGGTATGTGTCATCAATTCATCTTTATTTTTAGAGTCGCTAAAGAAAATATTTATATATTTTCCTCTTTCTTTTCTAAATTTATTAAAAGATTGGGAATATGTTTTATAATGTAAATAACTCTAGCATTTGTTTCCCCTACCTTATCCGTCATTCAGGGATGAATGTTCCTAGTAGGGGAGACTGAAACACCCTAGTTTTTGGACCATAGAAAATTTCCTAGAATTTTGATCTCTGGACCAAATGCAACTCATGGGCATGAGCCTGTTTTGGGTTATGGATGGTGTTGTTCAGTTTTTTACTGACCAGTGTTGGTTGGTGGGATAGATTTTGGTTACTGTAATAGATATGACTTAGGGGTAAGATTCGTATTGGTATTTATGGGTCATTTGGTTCCTTAACTTAATCTTAATGTTAGTTACCTAGGTTGGATCGGAGTATGAGTGGCTCACCATTAGCCAATAGCCAGGATAGAAATTGTACCAGGGACTGGTCTGGTGCACAATTTCTAAATCATCCTTGGGTATAAATGTACTAGGGATGAAGATGAAAGTTATGGATTGTATGATGTGGTTACGGCACGGTTTGATGATTCACATACTGGATAGTGTTTGATCCAAGGGTTGAGGCTTGAATACGAGTGGTAGATATCGATCGTATCAAAGGGCACGACTCATGTAGGTCAGTCGTATCCCTGTGATGGGCTTTTGGTGCAACCTAAGTAGGGTAATTCTGGACATTTCCCTACTTATCCTAATAGGGTCCAATGAATTCTAACCTACTTGGGAGGATATTTATCCTATTATTCGATTCATTAACACTTAGAAACTCTTTCTCTACACTCCATAATTCTATCAAGAGCTATTGGGCAAAAGGTGCTTAGGTTTCAACTAATGGTTCAATTTTGGCCTTGTCTTGGTGATTTGTTTCCATCATCATCTTTGTTAAAGGTATGTTTCTCTTCCCTTATTGTTAATTTTACTTAAAGACATGGTTTATATGAATGGTGTCATGATTTTACTACTACATATTTCTTGCTTTCAAAAATGATTCGGTGGTTTCGCTATTACATGATTGGTTATGGTTTCCCACTGTTTTAATTGTGATTTTATATACATTAATGGTGGTGTTGGATTATAGGATTTAATGGGAATGATTTAATGGTAATTGGAATTGGTTTTGGTTATATTATGCCACAAATTTGTTTGACAAAATGCTTATAAAGGTATGGTCATTACATTGACTTCTTTTCATGGAACTCTTGCATGTTTAAACTTGGTAAAGTAATTACGGATGGTTTAAATGGTTTTGAAAGGCCAAAGGATAGTTGGTTTTTCTTGTGGGGAGCATGGAAATATCTCAAGTGTCTTAATATGTGAAATGTAAGGGTACTTGAAAGTTCCCTTAAACCTATAAATGGTTGTCTATGGATGGTACTTGCAAGTAAGGGTTGGTATGACGATACCAATAACAATAGCCTTGGTTAATAAATGAATAATGTTTTTGTGATTTGGAAATTGATTTTACTTAGGAAATAATGGCGGGAGGTGTAGCTAATCCGTGGAAAATGGAGGTGCCAGGAGGACAAAAACTAGAAACTCATATTTGTCGATATAAGGTTCGTCTTGGTGACCGTGTGCATTGCAAACTCACCAAACACAACATTTGTACTCATGCTAACCCAATTTGATCACCAACCAATCAATTTTGCAAACCATGTTTAAGTTGGTCTTTCATTGAATACATAGTGGTCACTAGTTTAAGGAAGCAAGAATTTGCAATTCAGCATGTAAAAGAAGGCACATATTCCCAAATTCTTATTCCAGCAATCACAATAACAAGAATAATCTCATCGGAATCATAGTGAAACAAAAAAATGGCATGGAATGTGAAACACCATTGATACTTTATAGGGAACTCAAGGAGAATTTTACCAAGAGCATACGTTAGTTCAATTAAGAGAGAAAAATGATGAAAGACAAGTCGATGTAATGATTTGGAGTTGAATTCTTGAGATGATAAATGAGAATTTTTCAATTTAGGTTGAAAGAGTGTGAAAATTTTAAAATATCCAACTTTTAGCATAGTTTTCAATGCTATCCTGCGCCCAGTTGACACCTGCGATGTTCAAGAAGGTACCATACAGGTCAAGGCTATGTGATCTACTCCCAATATATTCCCGACATTTTCCTGGTCTGCTCAAGTTGATCCAACATAGGTAAAGTCTTTAAGGTGCAAATATTTTAATCAAAATTTTGTTCGAGTAATAGTTTTTAGCCCTGAAACCTCCCTGCATTCATCCCGATTTGTAATACTATATGGAAATATCCAAAACAAACTAAAATTAGTATCTAAAATACTAGAAAACATCAAGACTAAAGCATGGGTTTCCCAGGAAATGACTTCATTATAGTCAAGGTATGACATCACTTGTTCCTCATTTGTGATCCTTAAGCCATAGTGACTCAACCTTAGAAGATATGAGTCTACTTACTTGATAATTCTTCAATCTTCACCCATTTACAACACGCCTTCTGTTCTCGTGGTCTTCTAATTTAATTTCTCCACTCGAATAGACATTTGCGACCATGAATAGGCCAGACCACTTAGTTTTACGCTTTCCTTTGACATGTTTCAACAAAAAGTTGAAGAGGAGCACATCATTATCATCTATATTAAACTCTCAGTTCAGGGTTGTATCATCATGCCATCTATTTCTTTTACTTTTATGCGATCAAATTCTAGGAACAATGTCTTTGATATCCTCTATGGTCAACTAGTACCACGAATGAAATTTTTCACCGTATATTTTAAGGCTTTAAATATTCGAGGAAATATATCATTCGTAACAATGATTAAAATTCTCACTGAAGAAGATGTACAAAACATGTTAAGGAAATGACTTAAGCTGAAGTTAAGTTAGTTCAACAATAGGTGGTTACTTTCACAATTCTTCAAATTAAGATCTGACTTGTAAGGGTTTTTAGTATAAGGTCCACACTTCATCACGTTCTTCAATCGCATTCCTCCAAAAGTTTCCAGATACACCTATAAAGGGGCCATCAACAAGATCCATTTACAATTTGCTAGAAAACTAATCACCAAACACATTAATTATTCAAAGAACTTGCAAGTTCTTTAGTTGCCTCATGGTGTAACGGCACGAGTCGGTACCCTAGATGCTAATATGTGATAGTAATACCGAAGGACCATAAGCTAACCCATGACATGTACCTATCGTGATAATTGAGTAATAATATTGTATAATGCAGAACAATGGGATAAAATCCTAGCAGGTTCAAATAAATGAAATAAGGTATCTGAATACCAAAACTGAACAACTGTCTGAACATCTTAATTGAAAAGCATCTAACTGAACTATCTGAATTGTGGATTTGATGGGACAATTTCCCAACTAACTCCTTCCACTGAAATACTGAATGTAATAAGATAATGAAATAAAATAATATCCTCTAGTGATGAGGACTCACTGCTAGTCTACTACTGTTGGCTGAATATGAATCTATGTATGAGTGATAGGTAACCTGAGCGTCTGAACCTATGTTGTAAAACACCATAGCATAATAGAAAAGTATGCGTCAGTTCATGTGAATGTACTGGTATGCAATGTGACGTAGGCTGAAGGCAAGGGTTCACATGCATGAACTATAACTGACTAAATAATCATGAACATGGCTGAATGAGAAATACATGCATAAATACAAGATCTATAAATTAAGTCATAACAATATTGGATACTGAGTTTAATGTTAACATAAATTACTAATAACTGATATACTATTACAAAGTGACTCTTTTTGACAATCCTGATTCTAATGGAACTAGATAAGTTCTATACTGAGTTCAATAACTGTAACTGACAGTCCTGAAATCTCTAAAACTATTGGAGTTCTTTACTGATGACTAAGACTGAGACTATTGGAGGTAATCCTTTAACTAATACGCCCCTTTCTATCTGATTTGGGTTCCAACCTGTAACCACAATATGAACGGTGTCAGTACCATGCCACGAGTAAGTACAAGTTGAGACTTACATTCATTTGTTAGGTACTTGAATGATATTGGTGGGGACCCTCTATTAATGCATTAAACCAACTTATCAACCCTCATTTGGAAGGTTTGATGTCTCAACCTACGGTAGATACATTGTTCTAGAACACAAGGACTGCTTCAAAGGATCACACTCTCTACTGGCAGGTGATCCCTTATCCTTGGGTTCACACGATGCTGAATCCTAGTCCCAACTGAATAGACATAAACTGAGTATACTAGACTAAACTGTATTGAGCTTCCTTTGTTTCATTAATTAATGAAATACTATTAAATTCTTTTGACTGACTGAGTTTACAGAGGTTTGAACTAAATACTACCAAATTTTCCTGAATTCTGAGACAGGCTGAGAGTACTACTAATCGTGACATGACTTAGATGGATTCTCTAACTGACACTAGCTCTAGCCACACAACTAATTTATCGTGTATTAAATACCCCCAGGACTCGATAGCATGAAGATAATATGACATGACAATTCTTGAATACTTGACAATAGTAAACAACTCACAATAAAATTTATGAGGCATTTCATCAAGCACTTGAAAGTCGGGAACTTTCACATATATAGGAATGCATGCTAACATGTTATCATTTCATTAAACTAATTTCATGAAAATTCCATTAAACATTTAAAAGGAATAGCTTTATACTTTCCCATGAACAATAATGGTAGTACATCATGACTACCATATTAATTCATAATTCAAGGGTTTCTACGTAGGAAAACCGAAATTCAACTTACATGCCACCATAATATCATGAAATATATTAAAGATTTCAACTTGAACTACATACCAAAAGATCAACATGATTACATTCAAACCCACAACATGGACATTATAACTTATGTTTTTAAAAGAAGTTTCTTGAACTCCAAGGGTGGAAGAGACACCTGGATGAACACTTTACATACCTTATTGCTTGAATTTGGAAAGATTGATGGTGAAATCTCATGAATTAGATTCTTGGTTCACTATTTTGGGATTCCAAAGGAGCTTCAAACAAAGTCAGAAAAATTTGTAACTTCCCTGGGTTCACCTGTTGACCTTCCTGACCATGAATTAACTCAAATACAGAAACTTAAAGGACATTAAGGTAACAAAGTAAGATCTCCAACTTCCAAAGGCTTAAAATATAACTAAGTCAGAATAATTAGCTAAAGATTCTATGTCTGGGACCCCTTGAAAAGCTTACATGATTTAATTAAGCTAGAAATTTTACGAAGTCCTACAATAACCCCCCCCCCCCTTGGGAATATTCGTCCTTGAATGGGATGGACAGAACTGAGAGTACTAGTTGGATGAATCTACTTACTGAACATGGATATCTGGTTCATGAATATAGGACTAATATTACTAATCTTCTAAATTACCATACAAAACATTCATATCTGATGCATAAGCACATCACTGAGCTGATTCATGAGTACCTGATTGAGATTTCTAATAAGTTGAGTTTCTCATACCAGACATCTATATCTGATGCATGGATACATGACTGAACTGACTTATGAACATATGAGTGAACATTCCTTGGTATTTGATACCAAGTTTGTAACGGAAATCTAAATATGAAACTAAATAAGCTTAGGGAAAATTATTACCTTTGGCTGAGTTTGAGTTTGCGGAGAAGAGGTAAGGATACTTGGTTCTCATGTCTTCTTCTACTTACCAAGTAGCTCTCTCAATGTACTAATTCTGCCAAAGAACTTCGACTAGATGGACTTCTTTGTTCCTCAATCGGCGAGACTTATATCCAAGGATTTCGATTGAAATCTCTTTGAAAGAGAGGTTATTCGGAATATCTATGCCCTCCATAGGGAATACAACTGATGGGTCACCTATACAATTCTTTAGCAAGGAGACATAAAACACTGGTTGGACTAAAGCTAGATCTGAAGGTAATACGAGCTCATAAGGTACTTTGCCGAAACGACTGCGAACTTTGAAGGAACCAACATATTAGGGACAAAGCTTTTCTTTCTTGCCGAACCTCTTCACTTCATCTATGGAAGAGATTTACAAATACACATAATTTCCAATCTCATACTCAATATCTTTTCTGCGCACATTTGTGTACGATTTTCTATCAGCTTTGGGCTATCTTAAGCCTTTCTCTAATCAACTAAAATTTTTCTAAGGTATCGAATACTATGTTAGGCCCTACAACTATGGCCTGCCCCACTTTGAACCAACCGATTAGAGATCTGCATCCCCTACCACAGAGTGCTTCAAACGAAGCCATATGAATGCTAGAATGATAGTTGTTGCTGTATGCAAACTCAATCAAAGAAAAGTGGTCATCCTAGAAACCTTAAAAATATATCGTATACGCTCACAGTATATCTTTAAAAGTCTAAATGGTCCTTTCTACTTGACCATCTGTCTGGGCATACAAGGCTGTACTGAGATGAACTCAGGTACCAATAACCTTTTCGAATGCCTTTTAGAAATGAGAGGTGAACTGGGTACCTCTATCTGAGACAATGGACAAAGGAACATCGTGTATCTGACCAGCTCTCTAATATAGAATTTTGTGTAATGCTCAATTGAATACCAGGTATGTACATGAAGGAAGTGAGCTTATTTTGTCACCCTATCTACAATGACCCAAACTAAATCTCACTGATGACGAGTATGGGTCAAACCCATCACAAAGTCCATCTTTACTTTTTCCCACTTCAAAGTAGGGATACTGAACTTCTGCATGGATCCATTTGGCTACTGATGCTCAATCTTAAACTACTGACATATTGTGTACTGATCTATGAATTTTTCAATGTCTCTCTTTATTCCACTCCACTAATAAATCTCCTACAAAATGCGGTACATCTTAGTTTCCCTTGGATGAATGGAGTAATGCTTACCATGCCCCACTGCAAGAATTAGCTGCCTCAAATCAGTTATAATTGGGACACATAGACTTTCCTGATAAGACAAAATACCATCTTCCCCTTGGGAGAAAACCTCCACCTTCTAATTTCTGACTGACTTTTTTAACTTTACTAAACTAGGATCTCTATCTTGCTTTCCCTTTGCTTCAGAAACTAGATATGATTTTTAACTATTCTAAACCCATACACTACCTTCTGCTTAATCGACTAAGCAGACACTTAGTCGGGTAAGATGATCAACTTATTGAATTAACTTCTTCTTACTGTCCTCAACATGAGCAACACTACCCATAGAGAGTCTACTGAGAGCATCAGCCATTACATTAGACTTGCCCAGGTGATATAGAAAACTTATATCACAGTCTTTTAACAACTCTAACCAGCTTCTCTAATGAAGGTTGAAGTCATTCTGAGAAAATATTTAATAAAGGATTTTATGATCTATGAACATATCTACATGCACCACATACAAGTAGTGCCATCAAATCATTAAGGCAGACACTACTGCTGCTAACTCAAGATTATAAGCTGAACAATTCTTCTCATGGGGTTTAAGCTTTTTGGAGGTGTAGGCTATGCACTTACCATGCTGCAAGAGGACACAACCCAACCCTACTCTGGATGCATCACAGTATACTACAAACCTATCTAAACCATCTGGAAGAGTCAAAACTAGATCTAAGGTGGGACAACTAAAATTTTACATTCTTCTGAGTCAATCTGGACATAGGGGATGAAATAGAGAAACTCCCCCAACAAACCACATGTAATAGCAATCCAAACCAAATAAACTCCTAATATCTTATGGAGAGATAGGTCTGGGCCAGTTTCTCACCACTTTGTTCTTTTAGGGATCTTCCCTAATGCCTTCATCGAAGACAATATGACCAAGGAATGCTATTGACCTTAGCTAAAATTTGCACTTACTAAATTTGGCGAACAACTGATGATTTCTAAGAGGCCACAATATTATTCTGAGCTGGTCTGCATGATCATCCTCAGTACGAGAGTAAACAAGAATGTCATATATGAAGACTATGACGGACATATCCAAGTACTGCTTGAACACACAGTTCATCAACTCCATGAAGGCTGCTAGGGCATTTGTAATACCAAAGGATATGAATAAGAATTTGAAGTGACCATACCGAGTTTTGAAAGTTGTTTGATGGATGTCATATTCTCTGACTCTGAGCTGATGATAGCTTAATCTGATATCTATCTTAGAGAAGTAACTAGCTAACTAAAGTTGGTCAGATAAGTAATCAATTCTGGGAAGAAGATACTTGTTCTTTAATGTGACCTTATTGAGATGACAGTATTCTATGCATATTATGAGACAACCATTTTTCTTATGCATGAATAAAACTAGCATACCCCACAGGGACACACTTAGTCTAATGAATCCCTTGTCTAAGAGATCCTTTAACTATTCTTTTAATTTTTTGCGTTCTGTTGGTTCCATTTTGTATGTATGTATATATATGGGCTCAGTGTTTGAAAAAAGGTCTATTCTTAAGTCAATTTCCCTTTTAGGAGAAACCGCGAGAAGATCTTCTAAAAACACATCTGAATATTCATTCACTATTGGAACCGACTAAAGACTAGGAGTTTCTGAACTAGAGTCTCTGACTCTCATGAAATGATAGACACATCACTTAGCTATCATTATTCTTTCCCTTAGGTAGGAAACAAGCCGACCCTTGAAGGATAAAGTACTATCTCTCCTATCTAGGACTAGTTTAATTGGAAACTAAAATTGTATAATTTTTTTCTATAGTCGATTGAAGCATAGCAAGAATAAAGCCAATACACACTGAGAATGACATCAAGATCGGTCATCTATAATTCGACTATGTCTGCTGAAGTGACTTTCTGAGATATCATAACCAGATATTCCCTATATACCTGCCAGGCTATGATAGATTTACCCACTAGGGTAGAGACTGAGAAAGGCTCTGCTAGAATTTTGGGACTAACTCTAAAATCAACTGCTATGTAAGGAGTAACAAAAGACAAGGAATCTCCTAGATCTAGTAAAACAAAAACATATATATGAAAGATCTAAAACTTACCAGTGACAACATCTGAAAAAGTTTCCTGATCCTATTTGGACTGAAAAGTATTGAGTCTGTTTGGGTCCTATCCACTTGTGGTTCTTGATGTGGCATCCTATTGATTTGGGCAACCAGAATGAGTTGGAGGATGGTTACACTGAACATGGAAACATGGCTGAAGACAATCTCTTACTCTGTGGCCTATCTTGCAACATTCAAAACACACATCACTACCAACCCTATAGACACCCTGATAGTTCTTGTCGCAAGTCTGACAAAGAGGAGTGGTTCGGGCACTGCTAATACAACCTTGAGGTTTAGGACATAATGCCCTATCTCTATATTTTAGCACTGGAGCACTGGCTGAGAATGGAGTTGGAGCAGAAGATATCGAGTGGAACTAAGAAAGGTTCCCACCCTCTGACTTAGGCTGAGCAAAGTGGAAGCTACCCATTCTATCTCTGTTTTTCTTGTTTTCTCTCTCATTAATATTCTACTCCTCTATCTGTTAGCAAAGATCATCAGCCTAGCCAAGTCCATATCACAGATCAACATTATGGTCCTACACTCTTTGACCATATTATCATTGACTACAGACATAAACTTTCTTATTTTGGATATACTATCTGCCACCATATGAGGAGCATATCTAGATAATTGAGCAAACTTGAAAGAATAGTCTTTCACTGTCATAATTCCTACTTCATATTTATAAACTCTAACACCTTATATTCTTTAATCTCTAGGGGAAAGAATCTATCTATAAAATAGTGGCAAACTCCACCAACTTTATGGGTGTTGCATCTACGGCCCTCTCTACTTTCAATTATTCTAACCAACTATGAACCTTATCATGCAGCTGATATGCAGCTAGATCAGCACTCTCACTATCTGTCACCCATAATATTTTTAACCTTATGTACCTTATCAAAGAATTCCTGAGTCTCCTCATCTAACATAGACCTTGTAAAAGATGGAGGGTTCATTTAGGTGAAGTCCTGAATCCTGGCTGCTACAGTATTGGCCACTGGGTTGGCTGGAATGATAGGTGGACATTTATTTTAGGCAGAAACTAAATGAGATAGGTTGGTGAAAGCTGTTGTAATCTCAGCGTAGGAGACATGCTCACCTAAAGGATTTGGCTGATCGGGCAAAGAGCCAGACTGATCTCCCATTCCTCTTCCCTGAGTCCTCTTTGTAGGCATTTTCTATAGATTGAAGAGAAACTTGGATTAAAATGAGTGTTTATCTAGATCTCATGCTCACTATCATGACATAAATACTGAAAAAAGGAAATTATTCCTAAAACATCTCGTAGCCTCCTGACGATAAGTGTTGCAGACTACACACCTATGCACAAGACTCTACTAGATGCAGCTTTCAAACATCCTAGTACATTGTTGAACCTTAGGCTCTCATACCAAGTTTGTAACGCCTTGGGTTTGCACCCTGGATTCTACATGGTGCTCATAATCCCTAAGGACCACAAGCTAACCCATGATTGGTACTTACTGTGATAACTGAGTAATAATATGGTATAATATGGAATAATATGATGAAATTCCATAATATTTAAATAACTAAAATAAAACTGAAATAAGGTATCTCAATACCAAAACTGAATAATTGTCTGAACATGTAGTTTAAAAATTATCTAACTAAATAATTTGAACTGTGGAGTTAATGGAAAAATCCCCCAATTAACTCCAAACACTAAAATACTGAATATAATGAGATAATGAATTAAAATAATATCCTCAAGTAATGAGGACTCACTACAAATCTACTGCTACTGGATGAATCTGAATCTATCTACGCGTGATCGGAAACGTAAGCATCCAAACATATGGTATAAAACACCATAGTGCAAGAGTAAAGTATGCATCAGTACGTGTGAATGTACTGGTATGGAAAGTAAGGTAGGCTGAAGGAAAGGGTTCACATGCATGAACTACAAATACCTAAATAATAATGAACATAGCTAAGTGAGAAATACATGCATGAGTACAAGAGCTATAACTGAATTCATAATAATACTAGATACTAAGTTTACTATTAACATGGATTACAATAAATTATGTACTGATAATTGACATACTGTTACTGAATGACTTTTTTTGACAGTCCTGATTCTGATGGAACTAGCTGAATTCCTTACTGAACTAAGTAACTATATAAGATAGGCCTAAAATCTATAGAACTATCTGAGTTCTTTACTCATTATTGAGGCTGATACTTTGGGAAGTAATCATTTAACCCACATTCCCCTTTTTATCTAATTTGGGTCCCAACCTGTAACCCCAATTAAAAGGGTATCAATATTGTGCCACAGGTGAGGACAAGCTGAGAGTTAGCCTCATCTGTCAGATACTCTAATAAAAATAGTGGGAGAGTCAATTAACTGGTAAATCCACCTTATCAACCCTTATCTGGTAGGTTTGATGTCTGAACCTATGTTGGCTACGTAGTTCTGGACTCAAGGACTACTTCTAAATATCGCACCCACTATTGGCAGGTGACCCCTTATCCTTGGGCTCACTTAGTGCTGAATCCTACTCCCAACTAAATAGACACTAAATTGAATATACTGGACTAAATTGGACTAATTTTTTTGAGTTTAATTGAATAATGGAATACTACTGAATTATGTTTACTGACTGAGTTTACTGAGGTCTGAACTAAATACTACAGAATTTTCCTTAGTTCTGAAACTGGCTGAGAGTACTACTAATAGTGACATGACTGAGATGGCATCTGTAACTGACACTAGATCGAGGGACACAACTAATTTGATGGGTATTAAATACCCCAAGACTCGATTGCATCAAGATATCAAGAAATGACAATTCTGGAATACTTGACATCAGTCAACAACTCACAATAGAATTTATGAGGCATTTTATCAAGCACTTGAAAGTCATGAACATGCAA
Organism: Capsicum baccatum var. pendulum; assembly: GCA_030864225.1. Lineage (NCBI taxonomy): Eukaryota > Viridiplantae > Streptophyta > Magnoliopsida > Solanales > Solanaceae > Capsicum > Capsicum baccatum. The sequence continues at coordinate 221,974,231 of CM061552.1, read as the reverse complement.
ATAAATAGGAATGCATTCTAACATGTCATAATTTCATTAAACTAATCTCATTAACATTCCATCAAACACTTATAAGGCATAGATTTATACTTAGGCGTGAACAACAATGCTAATACACCATGACTACCATATTAATTCATAATTCAGGGGTTTGTACATAGGAGAATCATAATTCAACTTATATGCCACCATAATATAAAGAAATACATTAAAGATATCAACTTGAACTACATACCAAAACATCAACATGATTACATTCAAACTCACAACATGAACATAACAACTTATATATTTAAAAGAAGTTTATTGAACTCCAAGGGTGGAAGGGAACATTGGATGAACACTATACGTACCTTATTTCTTAAATTTGGAAAGATTGATGGTAAAATCACATGAATTTGATTCTTGAATTGATTTCCCTAGGATTTTTTTCTTGAGGATTATATGATTAATGACTGTATTATGCCTCTAAAGGGGCTAAATTTCATGTTATGGGGGTGTAGGGTTTGGGAAAAAGACCTAATTACCCCTTGAGATATAGTTTTTAAAAGACATAAAACTGGGTTACCAACCCAAAGGTCGATGCGCTACATTGATGGTATCAATGCGATATACAACGCATCATGCCAAGTTAGCATTGACTTACTGGAATTTAATGCTAGTAGCTGGGAAATATATTAACCAACACGATAGTCGATGTGATGCACTCTGTATTATTTCACTATTTTCAGATTCCAAAGTAGCTTCAAACGAAGTCCAAAAAATCCAAAAATTTCTCGGGTTCACGTATTGACTTTCCTAATCATGAATTATCTCAAATATAGATATTTAAAAAACATTAAGGTCTCAAAGTAAGAGCTCCAACTTTTGAAAGCTAAAAATATAACTAAGTCAAAATACTTATCTAAGTATTCAAAGTTTGGGACCCTTTGACAAACTTAAAGGAATAAATTAAGCAAAAAAATTTGCGGGGTATTACACATGGACTATCACACATTGAAGGATGGACTAGAACACATTGAAGGACGCTATGTCATGAGAGACTCAAAACATTATTTCACAATATTAAACATTGGCCAAGGCCAATCTGATAGCCAAGAATCCTTTACAATGAATCATGAGGATCTTATGGTCCATCACAAAATATAAGGCATTAAAAATTAGCTCAGAAAACAAATGGGTCCACTTTCACAAGAACATCATATAGCACTCCAGTGGGCTTCTTTATAGAACCATTCACCATTACGAGACTCATTATTATTGGTTTGGGGGTACCCAAAACTAAATTTAAAAATACAAAAAATGGATTAAAGATAAAGCTTGCCCAAGATCATAATACTTTTCCAAACTTGTGCACCATGATAATGTAAGCAATAGTGAATCCACCCAGGTCTTTCTTCTTCATTACTATTGTGCTAGATATTATGGTACTGTAATTGTGGGTTACCTCGATAGTTTTAACATCCATGACTTATTTATTTGTGACCCATCCTTCATGAATTTAACATACTTGGGAATCTTTTGTTAATAATCTAACAAAGGAATATTCACTAATACATTGCTAAACTTTGCAAGATATTTCAATAACATAGTATGGTATTTTTTTCTTCTTGAGACTTTGTGTCAATGGAGGAGCAAATTGATATTTTGTAAATGAACAACTAGATTTCAATATGGTATATGTGAAATACCATCAACTCCTTTTTGAGCTTCTTCACTTTCAACCTTTTCCTCTATTACCTTTGGCTTTTCAATAATTTGCACATTGGTATTCTGAACTATATCATATGACTTATCTAGTCCCTTTCTTTTTTCTTTTTCTTGTTTATCACTTCCCTTTTCATTGGGGGGTCTTTGCATAAATCAACAATATCTTTACTAAGAGTCCAACCACTCATTGTGACAATGGCAGTGATATGAGAATTATTCTTAGGATTAGTAACCATGTCATAAGGAAATCCAGCCTTCATCCTTAGATTGCGATGAGGCAATATTTAACCAACTAGTGTTTTATGTTATTAGATAGAAGCTAAATGAAATATCACTATTTGATGAAGTTGTGAGAAATTACTTTTCATCTCTCTCAATATCTTATTACTTACCTCAACACTCATTAAGATATGAGCATGGACATCTTTATATATGAACTTCTTTAGACAAACAGAGATTAACCCTTAACCATTAGCCCTATCATGTGGATATACATACTAGTAAAATACTTTATCTTTATATATATCAATTTGGGCTCTAACTCGATTAATATCATGCAAATCTCTATCATGATCCCTTTTCTTCAAACAATGATCCCACCTTGCCTTTAACAGGTAGATTGGTTACCCCCTGATTGGTTTGACAAGAACCAAATTTCACTATCAAGAGACTCCACTTCTCATAGTCATATGCTTTAACGCTCCTATAATCAATAGTGTTAACCGCCTTTGAAGGAGTTCCCATTACATACTCAATGAGACGATCAAGTTGACTCCCCACATTAGCCATTTTCTAATCTATTTGCTTATCCTTTCTTCTTTTCTCTTGTATTTTAAAAAATTCAAAGGGATCCCTTACGGCCACCTCATTATCTATTATGTTCCAACCTCTACTTTGCATGATCACTTGATCCAATAAAGTCACTGCTACAACATAAGTTTTTTGATAGGAGATCTTTTATCTTCTTCAACAGTTATCATCTTATTCAATTTATCTAATCACACATAGAATAGTTAAATAAGAATTTTTTGTGGGATCTCATTATATGTGAATTTAATTATCTTATTATTGAAATATTTCCAAGCCTGATCTAATAGTTAAAACACCCTAGTTTTTGGACCTTAGAACATCCCCTAAGATTTTAATCTCTAGTCCTAATATAACTCATAGGTACGAGCAGTATGTTATTTTATGGATTGTATTATCGATTCGTATACTAACTTGTCTTAGTTTTTGGGATGGATTTTAGTTACTGGAATGGATATGACTTAGGGGTACAAGTTGTAGTCATAGTTACGTGTTGTTTGATTACTTAACTTAATCTTAGATGTGGTTATATTGGTGGGATCTGAGTATGAGTTGCTCACCTGAGTTGTAAGCCAGAGTACAAATCATAATATAGACTCGTATGGTGTACAATGTCTAAATCATCCTTAGGTATAAATCTTCCATGAAGTACTGATAAAGGGTACATAATAAATGTTGTGGTTACAATTTAATTAGATAAGTCATATACTGGAAAGTTGTTGATCCAATGGTTGAGGATTGGATATGAGTAGTGGATACCGATCATATTGGAGGTTTTAACTTGTATATGCTAGTCATATACCTATGATAGGATTTTGGTGTAACTTAAGTGAAGGGTATACAAAACATTTCACTACTTATCCTAATAGGGTCCCATGACTTCTAACATATTTGTGAGGATATTTACCCTATTATTCTATTCATTAACACTTAGAAACTTTTCTTAAACACTTTATAATTCTCTCAAGAGCTATTAGGTAAGAGGACCTAGGTTTTCAACTAAAGTATTAAATTGGGGCTTGTCTTGGTGATTTTATTCCATCATCATCTTGGGTTAAGATATGTTTCTCTTCCCTCATTGTTTATTTTACTTAAAGGCATGGTTTATATGAATTTTTCATGGTTTTACTATTACATAGTTTTGCCTTTCAAATATGATTTGGGGGTTTTGATAGTAAATTTTTTTCTATGGTTTTACATGATTTTAATTACACTTTTGTATGTATTAATGGTGTTTTTGGATAATTAGATTAAATGAGAATGGTTTAATGGTAACTAGAACTGCTTTTGGTTATATTATGACCCCAATTTGTTTTACAAAATGCTTATAAAGATATGTTCATTGCATTGATTTCTTTTAATAGAACTCTTGAATGCTTAAACATGGTAAAAGACTTATGCATAGTTTTGATAGTTTGGAAATTCTAAAGTCTAATTGGTTTTGCTTTTGGGGAACATGGAAGTCTCCTAAGTTCTTTAATATGGTAAATGGAAGTGCACTTGAATGTCCCCTTAAAACTATAAATGGTTGGCTATGAATGATACCTGCAATAAGGGTTTGTATCAAGATACCAATATTTATGGCCTTGGTTAATAAATAGATAATTATGGGAGGTATATCTAAGCCGTAGAGGTCCCAGGGGGACAAAAACTGGAAACTCATACTTTGTTGATATGAGGTTGGGCATAGTTACCGTGTGCATAATGTCACACTTTATTATAGGTATGTACTATTTATCCCATATTATACTTCTCTTGTGTTACGACGACATGCACTGGGTCCCTTTTAGAAAGGGGAGCTGAACCTACATAGCTCATGGGTATTTTAAGATGGTAAAGCTACATAGCCCAGGTAAAGATTATAAAGGCATACTAAACCCGGATTCTTTTCCTAGCATGGTTATATATACATATGGTTTTGTGCATATGGATGATTTTAATTGGTTTTATAAATGGCAGTATTTTTTCCTTGTCAAGAGATCATACGGTCACTCGCTAACACTGTCAACTAGCAGTCGTATATCCATGTAAAAACTAACCATTTTACTCCTCCTACATGGTGCCTAACTTAAGGACAATATTTAGATTTAAGTGGTGAGCTTCCATCCTTTTCGAATGCTCTATTTCATATTATGATTATTTCTAGACATTTGGGATTTATTTTTTATATTGATTTTGGTTATGGTTAGGGACATGTACCAACCAAATTTCATTACTCTTTTGGTTAGATACTTTGTGGCACTTTTATAGGTTAGAATATATGGGATCAGTACAGGTTTCAACCTTGGCATTGGAATAAGTTGCGAGGGTGGCATTACCAGACTTAATTTCTCACTATTCTATCATACTTAATTTTGGGATTAATTATATTATGTTGTGGAATGTTTTATGTTATGGGATTGTTTATGTTCTTGTTTGGTGTGGTTTGGTGAGGTTGGATTATGGTTATGGGATGGTTGGACTCAGTTGGTTTGGTCATAATTATGACCAATTTCAAGGGTCTTTGTGTGAGGTGTTACAATATTATGTTTCATACCCAGAATTTGGCTAACTCTGGGCAGACGACTTGAGGTTAGGTTGGATAACGAGGGTGGTATCAAGTCTTTGTTAGACTTGGGATGCCTATTACAACAAGGCCCCATGGCGGGTCGTGTCAAATTTATTTTAGAGCCTAGGTCCATGGTTAATTAGAATTCCACAATGATGTTTTGAGTAAAGTCTTTTTCATTGGTGTGTAGCGCACCATAATCATAAGAGAGGGGCTATAAGGCATTTAGGAATTTTTCACGTTCTTCATATTCTATCTTTAAGCTAAAGTTCTCATTCTTGCAATCTTCTCTAATCCTTGTATGTTTGTCTTACAAATCATGCCTTGTGGATCTAGAACACAAAAAAAAATCTTATATCTTATCTAGGGGTAACACTGAAGAGGTGCATCATACTTCTGAGATTCATCTTTGATCTCATGGTCCTATCCTTTATAATTTTAGATTTCCACTGGTTGCTACTAGTCCACCTCAACGTGAAGTGACTAATACAAAATTTTGTCAGTCTATTCATCCTATTATGTAACTAGGTGTTGCTTAAGCTGAGCAGGATGTGTCTGGTGTTTTATCTATTGAGGCTCACAATTTATAAATAATATTCCTCCCACTTTCTCCTAAGTGGAGGTAGAGAAGGATCCATAGGGCTTTTTGGATGAAATAGAAAAGTTATTTTAGGTAATGTAGGACACTAATGTGGAGGTAGTAGACTTTGCATTTTATCAGCTAAAAGATGTTACATATTAGTAGTATGAAGACTGGGATAGGGATAGATAGGTTGTGGAGGAGTCATCTTTATAGAATTCCTTCTCTAGTGCTTTTCTAGATACTTTCTTTCACCAAGAGTTTAGAGAAGCATAGATGTAGAAATTTGTGAACCTTAAGTAGGGGAAATGTCTATCAAGGAATATTCCTTGAAGTTTCACCAATTTTAAATATATTCACCCAATTTAGTGGCTGACATGTGGTCTAGAATGAGAAAGTTCACTTCTAAGTTAAATTAGGATCTTATTTTTGAGAGCAACACTGCTTTCCTGATTATGGATATGAAAATCTTTTGGTTTACTATTTATATGTAGTAGGTAGAGAATGAAAAGAGAAAAAAAAGAAAAGTTTAGCGATAGGAAGTGAAAGAGGAGCTGGTTTTCTAATTAAGGAGATGCTCAGTCTCTGGGTGGTTGAGATGGTGTAACATTGCAGAAAAAAATATATGGGAGTTCTCATCCGTACTCAACTTCTAATGATCCTTATCAGTTAGGAGACAGGGGTCATCATGGTGGTGATAATTTTTGGGCGTAGGGTGCCAATTCTCAAGCAAGCAAAGGTCAATCAATTTTTTTGCCCTTATTATCGGCTTTGTGGTCATACTCATAGGGTTTATTGCAAAGAATTAAAGGATAAATTCTTCATGTATGTCCAGGCATGCCATTAGCTCAGGAATTATCCAGTTAATAAAGCTCCTATGGGGGCGAATAATATTTATCTGGCTTCATCTTCTGCTCCTACACATAGTGCTATTACATCTGACTCTATTACTACTCCTAGTTCTAGGGTTGGTCAGAATATTTTTAATGTTTTAATGTCCCAGATGGAATCCAAGGCATCACCTAATGTTGTTACTGGTACGTTACAACTTTTTTCTCATGATGTATATTGTTTGATTGATCTATTGTCCACTCTCTTTTATCTGACTACTTATGTGGTTTTATCTTTTAGTTTCGATCCAAAAGTTTTTTATGATCTTTTTTTAACCTAGTAGGTTACTCGATTATTGCTAAGAGAGTCTATTGGGGTGTGTGGTATCCATATCTGAAATACAGACATTGTTACATCTGTTTTAAGTTTGATATGGTGGATTTTTATGTTATTCTGGGAATGGACTTGTTACACTGTTGTTATGCGTCTTTGGATTAACGAAATCATTGTGTTATCTTTAGGTTCCCTAGCGAGCCGGTTATAGAATGGGAAGGTATTTCTCTAGTATGTAGGTGAGGTTTATTTCTTATATTATAGCTTGGAGGTTGATCTTTAAAGAGTTTCTTTCTCAATTGGTTCGGGTTAAAGATTCTAACTCGAAAGATCCTTTATTTCAATAAGTTCTCATGGTAAATGAGTTTGTTGAGTATTTTCTGCATGATTTTCCTAGTGTTCCTCCAGATATGGAAATAGAGTTTTGTATTGATCTAATTTCTATTAATCCATATAGAATGGCTCTGGATTGGTTAAATGAACTAATGGAGCAACTTAAGTATCCTATAGATAAGGTTTTTATTAACCCTAGTGTATCTCCTAGGGGGGCACCTGTATTATTTGTACTCAAGAAAGATGGTTCCCTTTTGATGTGCATTGACTATAGACAACTGAAAAAGGTGATGGTCAAGAATAGGTAACCTTTTCCAAGGATAAATGATATATGTGACAAGTTGTAAAGTGTCAATTTCTTTTCTAAGATAGATCTTTGAAAGCTTTGGGAGGTGGATATCCCTTTGATGGATTTTCATACTCGGTATGTGAACTTTGAGTTTTTGGCTAAATCATTTGGGTTAACTAATGCACCGCTGGCATTTATGGATCTAATGAAAAGAGTTTTTCATTAATATTTTCTTCATCATTGTGTTTATTGATGACATTCTAATTTATTTAAAGAGGGAGTTAGATCAAGCTAATCAACTCCATATGGTGTTGCAGACCTTAAAGGAATAATAGTTGTATTCCTAGTTCTCAAAATGTGAGTTTTGGTTGAATGTTGTAACTTTCTTGGGTCATATTATTTCTAGTTAGGGGAACATGGTGGATCTACAGAAGGTTCTTGTAGTGAAAAGGAGGCCTAGGCTCACGAATCTATCCGACATTTGGAGATTCTTAGGTTTAGCCGGGTATTATAGGTAGTTTATGGAAATATTTTCATCGATAGATGCTTATTTGACTAAGTTAACTCAGGAAAATGTTATGGTTTGTTGGTCAGATACTTGTACAGGAAGTTTTGATAAGTTGATTGATAAGTTAACTTTGGTTCCAAATTTTACTTGATCAAAAGGCAATGACGGGTTCATGGTTTATTGTGATGAATCTCAGGTAGGGATTGGTTGTGTGTTTATTCAATATGGGAAGGTGATTGCCTATGCTTCCATCGTATTGAAGGTACATGAGATGAATCATCCAACTTTTGATATCAATCTTTGGTGGTTGGATTTGCTTTGAAAATATAACGGCATTATTTGTATGATGTTCATGTGGATATCTTTTCTTATCATAAGAGTCTGCATTATGTATTCACCCAGAAAGAGATTAATCTTAGGCAAAAGAGATGGCTTGAGTTTCTTAAGGAATAAGATATGAGTCTTCACCATTACCTATGTAAGGCTAATGTGGTTGTTGATTCTCTTAGTAGGTTATCCATGTGGATTTCGGCTTATGTAGAGGATGGAAAGTGAGAATTGGTAAAGGATATTCACCTCTTTACTAATCTTGGATTCTATCTTTTAAACTTTAAGGATGGTAGTGTTACGGTGCAAGAAGTCAATCGATCATCTCTTGGAGTTGAGATTAAGGAGAAGCAAGTGTTGGATCCTATCTAAATGAAGATCAAGTGTGACATTAGTGTGCAAAAGGTAGTGGTGTTTTAGAATAGTGGTGATGGTACTTTTTGGTACCAAGAGAGGTTGTGTGTTCCTTATGTCGACGAATTGCAATAAGGGATTTAGGTTGAGGTGCATAACTCACGCTACTTTGCTCATCCCCTCTCAACTAATATGTATCTTGATCTTAAGCAAATTTATTGGTGGAATGGAATGAAGAGGGATATGGCAAATTTTGTGTCCAACGGCATGGTGTGTCAATATGTTAAGGTTGAGCACCTGAGGCTAGAGGGTTGTATTAGGAATTTTTTCCCAAATAGGTGTGGGAAATGATCAATATTGACTTCACTACTGGTCTTCCTCATTCTTGAAATCAATATAATTAAATTTGGGTCATCGAGGATAGGAAGACTAAGTCTGCAAACTTTTTGCCAGTTCTGACTACTTCTCGGCAGAGGATTATGCCAATTTGTATCTTCAGGATAATGTGAAGTTGCATAGGATTCCTATTTTGACTATTTATGATTGTAGCACATAGGTTACATCTCACTTCTGGTGATCTATTTTCAGAGAGGGTTGGGGACCAAGGTGAGTCTGAGTACTACTTTTCATCCGTTGATAGATAGACATGCAAAGAGAACTATTAAGACACAGAAGGATATGCTTCGGGTTTGTGTGATCAATTATGGTAGAAATTGGGTTGAGCATCTACCTTTGATGGAATTTTCTTACAACAATAGCTATTATTCAAGAATTGGTATGGCCCCTTTCGAGGCATTGAATGGTAGGAGGTGTAGATATCCGATTCGCTGGTTTGAGATTTGTAAGGAAGACATGTTTGGTCTGGATTTGGTTTACTAGGCTAAGGAGAAGGTAAAAGTGATTCGGGATGGGCTTATGGCTTCCAAAGTCACCAAAAGTCTTATACAAATGTTAGGCTTAGGGACTTGGAGTTTGAGGTTGAGGATAAGGGTTTCCTCAAGGTATCCCCTATGAATATAGTAGTTCAGTTTTACAACAAAGGGAATCTCAATCCTAGGTATGTGGATCCTTATGAGATTTTGCAGAAATTTGTTAGTGTTGCTTATGAGTGTGATTTTGCAAAAAATCTCTAGTATTGCTTATGTGTTGGAGTTACCTTCTAGCTTGAATTTGGTTTATCTAATATTTTATGTCTCCACGTTGAGGAAGCGCCTTGGTGATCCTTAATAGGTTGTGCCAGTGGAAGGTTTAGGTATCTCAGACTCTCTGTCTTATGAGTAGGTATCGATTGAGATCATTGATAGTCAGGTTCAGCAGTTGCGGACCAAGTATGTGGTTTCAGTTAAAGTTCTTTGGCAGAACCATAAGGTGGAAGAAGGTACATAGAAGTGGAGGAGGACATATATCCCTAGTATCCACATCTATTTTCTGTTATTAGGATTCCTGTTAAAGGTATGTGTCGTTAATATATCTTTATTTTTAGAGTTGTTAAAATAAAGATTTATATCTTTGCCTTTTTGTATTTGAACTTTGCTAAAGATTGGGAGTATGTTTGATAATGCAAATGACTCTAGTTTGTGTTTAACCCTACCTTGTTTGTTATTCGGGGAAAAATATTCCTAGTGGGGGAGACTGAAACACTATAGTTGCTATACCTTAGAAAATTTTCTGGAATTCTGATCTCAAGACCCAATATGACTCATGGGTACGAGCCATATGTTGTGGTGTAAATGGTATTGCCCTATTTTATAGTGACCAGTATTGGTTGGTGGGATGGATTTCAATTATTGGAATGGATATAACTTAGGGGTATGAGTCATATTTATAGGTACAGGTCACTTTTTTCCTTAACTTAATCTTAGACTTGGTTACTTAGGTCGAATCTAAGGACGAGTGGCTCACCATGAGTTGTAGGCTAGGGTACAAATTGTACTAGGGACTCATATAATGGATAATGTCTAAATCTTCCTTGGGTGTAAATCTTCCAGTGGTACGGATAAAGTGTATGGATCATATGTTATGGTTATGACTTGGTTAGATGAGTCGTATTCTAGACAGTGTTTGATCCAAGGATTGAGGCTTTGGTAGGAGTGGTGGATACTGATTGTATCGGAGGGTACGACTCGTGTGAGTCATTTGTATCATTGTTATGGGATATTTGAGCAACTTAAGTAGGGGTATTCTGTATATTTCCCTACATATCCCAATAGGGTCCCACGACTTCTAACCTACTTGGGAGGATATTTACCCTATTATTTTATTCATTAAAACTTAGAAACTCTTCCTAAACCCTTCATAATTCTATCAAGAGCTATTGGTCAAGGGGAGCTAGGGTTTCAACTAAAGGATCAATAAGGGGCTTATCATGGTGATTTACATCCATCATTATCATTGTTTATGGCATTTTTCTCTTACCTCATTTTTAGTTTTACTTAAATTCATGGTTTATATGAATGTTTTATGGATTTACTATAACATATTTTTTACTTTCAAATATGATTTTGGGGTTTTGATATTAAATGGTTTGTTATTGTTTTCCATGAATTTAACTGTGCTTTTATATGCATTGATGGTGTTTTTGGGTAATTCGATTAAATGGGAATGGTTTAATGGTAATTAGGAAATGGTTTTGGATATATTATGCCCCCAATGTGTTCGACAGAATGCTTATAAAGATATGTTTATTGCATTGACATCTTTCATTGGAACTTTTGCATGTTTAAACTTGTTAAAGGTACTATGCATGGTTTAAATTGGTTAGAAATGCTAAAGGATAATCGGTTTTGCATGTGTGGAACAAGGAAGTCTCCCAAATTGTTTAATATGGTAAATAGAAGGGCACTTGAAAATCCCCTTAAACCTATTAATGATTGGCTTTTGATGATACTTGCAAGTAAGGGTTGGTATGATAATATCAATATCAATGTCCTTGGTTAATAAATGGATAATTTCGGGAGGCGTACCTAAGTTGTGGAAAATATAGGTCCCAGGAGGACCAAAACTGGAAACTTATATTTACCTATATGATGTTGGTCATAGTGACCATGGGCTTAATGTCACCCTTTATTATAGGGATGTACTAGTCATCCCATGGGATACTTTCCTGGTCATACAGATGAATGCATAGAGACCCTTTCAGTAAGGGGAGTTGAAGCCATATAACCCATGGATGGTTTAGGACGGTAAACCAACACAACCCAGGCAAAGCTTTTAAAGGCATGCAAAACCTGGTACTTTTTTCCCAGAATAGTTATGTATCTATATGTATGGTTGGGTGTATATGTATGATTTTAATTGGTTTTTTAATTGGCATTATTTTATCTTTACCGTGAGGTCATGCTAGCAGTCACTCACTAACACGATATATTGGCGGGTTTATACCCAAGCTACGCAGGAATCGACAATTCTACTCCTCATACATAGTGACTGACTCGGGAACAACATTTGGATTAAAGTGGTGAGCTTCCATCCTTTTGGAAGGCTCAATTTCATGATATAGATCTTTCTATACATTTGAGTTTTATTTTTAATATTGGTTTTGGTTGTGGTTGGGGACATGTCCCAACAAGATTTCATTACTCTTTTTGTTAGAGGCTTTATGGTACTTCTATAGGTTAGAAAAGGTGAGATCGCTGTAGGTGTCAACCTTGTCATTGGAATAGGCTGGGACGCTGGCATCAACGAACATAATTTATCACAGTTCCATCATATTTCTATAATGACACAAGAAAACCCCTAGTAGTCAGATGGTGCTTAGGACCATAAGTGATACCATGCTAACCCTTGAACTTGCATAACTTGTGAGCAACTGAATAAAGTACATAAGTCTGAAAGAAATAAGCAGAAAATATGTCTTTTCTAAATATGATCAAAACAAACTATATTACAATGATTACAACTCTAATTGTACAAGGAAAAATTGGAATAAAAAACATTAACATCTACTTACAGTCTATGCAGCCTCTACTAGTATTAACTCTAGAAAGCCGGGACTTGACCCTAGCTATCCCGAATCAATTAAACTAAATAAGGAAAACAACACGCTACACGAACTATGATTGACTCGAACCTATGAATCAAAAGCACTCATTACCTGCTGACTGGAAGTTGCAACTTTATAATTATGATCCATATGATACAACTTGTACCTGCATCATTAAACAATGTAGCACATAGATGTATATGTGAATCAGTAATTTTGGAATGTACTTAGAATGTGGGGTGAATGCATAGTTTAAAAAATGTCTCAATGTTCATATAACTTGTAAAGAATGCATGGTAAGTGTACATGACTCATAATCATAAATAATGAATAATAAAGAAGACTACATATATCTTGTGAGCCACAACACTTAGTTTGAAATGTTGTACGTTTACTCTTTCTACAAGTGGAATAAATATAACTGAAGTTAAGTCTGTTTTCCAATCATAAATGCTAAGCGTAAAAAAAGGACTTACCTTTATATTTGTAAAATTAATGATGAAATCTCATAGCTAATGTCTTATGTAAAATAATAGTTGAATAAAATTATGAGCCTTTACACTTAGTTTCTAAAAGCATTTCTTTTATTCTTTTCTGTTAAGGAGGTTTTTCTAACCGAAATACACCATGTGAGCAATCATAATGTCCATCTTCATATTCCCCCAAGGGAAAAAACTTACGTTGGGGAAAGGTTTCATACTCTTAACAAGAAGTATAACATGAGCTAAGTGATCACAATATATATCTGCATCCACATAAATTGGAATAATCTGAACCTACATTGACTCATAGTTCTGGTCCATGTGATTTGAGACACATACCTAACTCGGTACTACATACTACTTCCTTACTTATATTCTCATTATGTAGGAAATCCACCTTAAAAATAGCTTAAGGGTTTATAATGAAACCAAGTTATACATCTCTCTACTTTAAACTATAATCAAAACTAAATTTTTGGATTCCATATCTTAGCTGATGATTGAAAGATAAAATCTTACATAAAATCTAGATGCATGCTTATCAAAGAATGCTTAAACATCATCTTTCTTGAAATATCAATCATTAAACTTAGGACTTATAACCAATGCTTGAAAATCATGTCAAATCACAACAAACATCATGTTCAACAACAATAATCTTAAAATACTTTAACAATTCTAGTTAAGATAATGAAATCCAATTCTCAATAAGTGAAATCAAGTCTCATGCTTAAACATATGAAAGTAGATATGCAATTCAACACTTAAATCATGTGTAACATCAGAAACTTCAAGTAATGATAATTGGGTATGAACCCTAAATTGAAATTCATGTAAATTAAACTTTTATAACCAGTTTTGGAAACAAGGATGAAAGAAGTATCCTTGTTCATAACCCCACATACCTTAATTGGTTTGATTTTGAAATTGAAATCTTGACTTGGAAGCCTAGTGAATGTTCTTGAATGCTTTTCTTTAACTTCTTGGATAAGAAACCTTAATTCTTGGCTATCTTGAAGAAAGAATGGTGAAATGTTTTATTTCTTGAAGTTAAAGTTGAATCTTTCGTATTTTCTTAGAGACAAATTTGGTGAGGAATGAGTTTAATATGCTTAGAATAGGGTTAAATCTTCGGTTTTATGAATTGAGGTTGGGGCAAAAGACTAAACTACATTATTGTGGATTAAATTTACAACTGGAATGTCGTTTAAAGCTTCACTGTGATGCGGCAATTCCCTCAATGATATACTCACAAAGATACAGAGCAATCGCCGTGAGTTATTAGAAATTGACAATTGTCAATCTGCACTCCACCGGGATGCGCCAAGGCAGTCATCTCTACAGCCACCGTGACATGGTGGAATCGCATTGAATTGCTATTTTTTAAATCTAAAAGAGGTCCAAAATTTATCCAATAAATGCGAAACTTATCCTTGATAAGCTACTTACACCTCCGAATATGAATCAACTCAAAAACTTATGTCTCGGGGTGGGGAAGACCACTTTCAAAAAATCCTTAAAGTTACAGGATGTCAAAATTTGACTAATTCCCTCAACACTTAGTTTTATTTTTCAGGTTCTAAGTGCCTTAAGCTAGTACTAGGGGCTGAACTAAACTAGGAACGTATGGGGTATTACAATATTTCCACCCTTGGGAACATTCATCCTCAAATAAGACTAGTTAGAATGGGAGTACTGTACCATGTTAACAACGATCATTTACTGAACATGCATAACTTGAAACATGAGTGCATAACTAAATCTGAAACATGATAGAAAAACTAAATATGATGACCGAACTTATTTTTTTAATACATGCATTGACATGAGAATGGTTATAAGGCCGAGATAGAAATGAATTAGTCAAATTATAAGTAACCATTACTTTAGGCTGGATCTAATAGTATGACGAAAACATGAGATGTATAGGATATGAAAACTTGGGGTATTACAAAATCTCCCCCTTGGGATTGTTCTTCCCCCGAATCATACTGAATTGGCTAAAATAATAAGGAAAGACTGAGATGATACATAGGACACATACAGACTGAATCATGACTGAATATCTGAATCTAAAATTGATGCATGAACTGAGATGAATTTGTAATTTTCATGAATACCAAAATTTTACCTTATGGACTAGCCTTACTCATGAAACTTTAGGTAGTAAGACTAAATGGAATGTTGGAAATCTATAGTAGCTTATCTGCTTGATTTCTAAACTAAATAGGAGACTCTATGGACCTGACCATATAGAATGCCTACTCAATTGTAGTATCTCTCCAAAACTCTTGTAAGAAATAATAATAATAATAATATGGAGCAAAGAATTTGTGGCATAATCCAAAAAATACATCTAAATAAAGAAATACAACATTGATACAACTCTATAGCATGGAACTAAGCGTATGAATCATAAACTAGGATAGAATTACTAGGCCTTAAGCAATGCAACTTCTTACTTTGAAGCTTAGAAACAATTCTTAAATACTCCCTCAACTATACTATTCCCTTTAAATACTATACTTATTTGATTCAACTTAAAATTTTTACATGGGCATTGATAATCCATCTACTAAAGTTTAAACTAAGCTAAATTCTCTCATCGTGATCAAGCATTACTCGAACTCACAAAATACAACAAGCTACACCATATTACTAGTCTAAACCATATTATGGAATCCTCTAAGACTCTTCAAGGGCTCACACCCAAAGCACAAAATGCCTTACCCCTTGAATGACTAACTCTGAACTATTAAATTGGATTCACTGGCACATATTGCATTCCTCCACCTACATCCCAACATTACATTCAATCCTATCTTTATAACCACTTACGTATTTCAAAACAAACACTCATAGAAGCATCTTTCTCATATTCTCTAACACCTCTATAAAGAACAACTTTCATGCACAATTCTTAGGAAGACAAACATGTTCCCAACTAACCAAGACATATACCAAATGCTTAACCTCAATATTCCTTTAAAATTATAGAATTACATAAAACAACCATACAAAAATCTTTCCTAACATGAAAAATTTACTCTCTTCCATCTACACAATTGTTTATCATCACTATCATGACCTAAGAAAAGGTTACTGTTAGGACATGAGAACTTGAAGCATGAAAGATTACTATGCATAACTGGGACACTTAAATAAGGCTTGAGGAATATAGTATCAATATAATTGTAACGCCCCTAATCTAACAATTGGAACGCCACACGATGCTCTTGACCCCAAAGGACCATAAGCTAAACTATGACTGATATTTGTACCTAAGCACTACATAATATAGAGTATAAATATAAAAATAAAAGGGTGAAAGTGTATAAGGTTTAAAAATGATAAAAAATAACATCTAAAAGTACGGTATATCAATACCAAAAGAAACTGAAACAAAATTGTCTGAACATATTATGGTTTGAAAATCCTCAAAAGCTAAAATGTCTGAATAAGAAGTCGATGAGATATGTCCCCAGTTAACTAAAACTACTGAAATATAATAAGTAATGAAGAAATAAAGTAAATATCATGTCCTTAAAGGAAGAGTAGTCACTGCGGACTCTGACTGCTAAGACTGGAATGCTACTGATGCTCTGGAGCTCGTGCTTTTGAACTGATGTTATAAAAACACCATAGCACAAATATGTTAATATGACTGAATATACTGGTATGAAAGTGAGGTAGGATGAATGCAAAGGGTTTAAGTGCATGAACAATGCTAACTGACTATATAACATGAACATCAGAATACATACATGAATGAGTGACTGTAGCTGAATTCATGATGATCTGACTACTGAGTCTGAATACTAATAACATGAGTTACTGATAACAGATGAGTGAGCTAATGCTAACACATTTGATGCTTTTAACTAAGAATAATTATGAAGTCTTAAGCAACTTTTGTTATTTTTGATTGCGTTATGTTTGATTTTGCAGTAAAAGCTTAAATGCTAGAGAACCAATAAGAATGAATAAAGGTGAAGTGTGGCTAATGACATTTGTGATAAGTCATCATCCTTGTGATAAGCTATTAGCTTTGTCGTCAGTAGTAGACAGATAATTGGACTAAGTTGAAAGTTGTGATGACATTTTGTGATAGGACGTCAAGGAGCGGATAAGTCATTAAGATTGTCATTAGCCTAAGGTAGGACATGAGAGTTGAGTAAAAGCCTTTACGACATTTATGATAGGTAGCCAAGGAGCTGATAGGGCATCACCATTATCATTATCGTTAGGCAGCGAGTACTAAAAGCATTAAAGAAACTGATGACATTTATGATAAGTCATCAACCTCCTGCTAGGCTATCACAAATGGTGTAACCTAATCTAAGGAATTTCTAAATTTTATTATGTTGTTTCCATAATTAGGGTAAACCATTTAAAGTCTTGTTTAGGGTTTTCTTCAGGGTTCCAAACCTTTAGTTTAGAGACACATATTATGATATTTTCTCTCTCTAATTTCTTAGCTTGAAAAAATAATTACTTTAAAGAGATTTTAGTCATTATTTTGGGATTTCTATTGTCATGTAATTTGCGATTCATTAGTTATTCTTTATTTTGTGGTATTATCTTTCAAAGCATGAATTCATCTAGTTGTGTCTATTATTACATCATGCATGGCTAACTCCCTTTGACTTGAATTATGGGATCTAGGGTTAAATCTTGATAAGATGCTAAGTGTTCAAGATTCAAAAGGTTGTAGGACTTCTTGATAATTCTGAGGTTTTAATTATTGTCTGTTGGTTGCAAACAATAGATAACACATGCTTTGATTTGCTTGCGAAAGAAATCAAATATAGTGGGAACTAAATTATTAATAGGGACTTAGAAGCAACAAAACCTCCTATTTAGTAATTGATGTTGTAAGAAGATTGATTAACATGAGGGAAATCTGGTCGTGAACATAAATTTCCTATGTTCGAGAAGATTAGGTAATTAAATGCTTAAGTAGGTCAAGAGACATTTAGGTATATCTTCTATAAAGATAACTTGTTGTCCTATCTACTGTGATAGTATGGAACTACTATTAGCATCTTTGAAAGTACCTTAATCCCTAGTGAACATAATACTTGTTTTTCATAAAATGTTGATTACGAACACTGTAACTAAAGTGGCTAACAATTATTGGCTAATGTCCAAAATCCTTTTTTTATCTTTTTGTGCCAGTTTTTTGAATTCAACTTATAGCTATAGTTTCAAATTAGTTTAATCGTCGCTCACATTGTTCCTTGTGGATTTGATCCCGACTTTAAAAGTTGGGTAAATATATTACCGATGATCGCCATGCACTAAATTGATGTATAAGTTGAGCGTTATCAAAAATGGCACCGTTGTCGGGGAACAATTTGGTGTATTGAGTTGGTTTGGAATTTTAGTTTACTTGTTTGAATTAAAACTTGTAAATATTTTTTTAGTTTATTTTTTTTATTTATTTTCTTTTATTTTTATTTTCTCACATATTTTTTGAGATGTCAGCCTGGATATATGGTTTTTTGAGTGATGACAATTCTTGTGACGATTCTTGTTATTATTGTGGGGGGGGGCATATTTTGAGTCTTGTTGTCTAGATTTACCTAGAAGTCCATGGATGGGACCTTCATAATATGATGTGGATACTGTCCTACTTCCTGTAACTTGGTGTTTGGCTTGTGGGCAAAGTGATCATACTGAAGATATGTGTGCTATCACAATTCAAGCGAACAAATTGATGAAACGAATCTTAGAGAATCAAGAACAGTTGTGGGCAAAGCTAAAAGAGTTACCACTCCTACCATGTTTACAGTAGCTAAACAAAGAAGAATATGAGGCGGACATTAGCCAATTTGAGGAGAAAACTCAAGAATGATAACTCGATTAACATCTTGATCTTGAGACTGATATTGAGATGGTGAATAAAAGTGAGTGTGTAGTTGATAGTGTAAATTTTTAAGTAGAATTAGTCCCACATCACTCAAAGAATTTTTGCACATTATGATTAGATGATATCTTGTCTGTGGAATCATCTAAAATAGTGGAAGAGTGTGAAGATGAGGAACATGAATCCTATATTCTTTATTTTACGCTTAATAAGCAACAAAAAAACAAACCTCACTTTAAGGCCGAGTGGTTTACCACTCTTAATCTATTACTCGACTTCTTAATTTTTGTATCACCCCTCTATGATAAAGGCAATAAGATAGACTCTAAGTTGAGGGTGAAATTGAAATTGTCTAAGTAAAGGGATAAAATATGAAGCACTTTTAAGGTATCTTGACGTATTCTGAGTAGTTAAGATAACCTTGTCATGCCGTGACACTAAATTAGGTGCTTCTTGGGAAGCAAACCAAGGTATTTTTTTGTTTGTATTCATATTATGTGATTAAAATCGTATCTTTGAACCAATGGTACCACAGGTATGTTTCTGACATTCTTTTTTTGGTTTGACACATTGAGGACAATGTATGATTATAATTTGAGGGTGGGACTACTTGGGGGTGTTGATGTCCTTTGGGGGGTTTTGTTTCTGTGCCTCTTTTCCCTGGAATCTTATTGTAACGCCCCAAAAAATGGGTCTCGGAGCGTCACATGGTGCTTGAGGCTACGAGTAGCCCCAAGCTAACCCTTTCAGCCATTTTAGTTCATTTCAACACAAATCAATGGGGTTTCCATAAATAACCCTCAAATACCAATAGAGTAATCATCATCCAAGAATAAAAGAATTTCTGAAAGAAAACAAAATACGACTTATTAGTCAACTCCCAACATCTATACTAGTCTGACAAGCCTCTAAGAGATCAATAAAACCAGCGATCCATTGTGACATGCCCCAACTGACTCATACTCAGTCATCAAATGTAAACAATTCCGTGAAACCAACATCAGACATCACGTCCTCGGAGCATGGGGACTCACCACAATAGAGCATGTAGAACAGTGTGCCTGAAGAATCACTGTCAAACTTGGAATTGAGCACCTAAACCTACATTTTGAGAAATTGCAGCCCATATCCGAAGATGTGGGTCAGTACCAGGGAAAGGAACTGAGTATATGGGGGTGTATGCAGTTGTATAAACATCATCATCATAAATATTTATAAGAAATATGCAGGATGTATGAAAGAATCACATAGCCCGAAGAAAATCATCATAATCATGAGAGGATGAAATGACTACGATAACACATGTGATTCATCATATAATTTGTCAATCACTTTCATATTATCAAGAATATCAATTCTCATAATGTAAATATCATTTAAATCTTTCGAAAGAATAAATTTCGCAAATCCACTTTCAAATCACTTCACCATTCACCATAGTCATAAGGAAACACACGCATACTGGGAGATCCTATAATCGACATAAACCATGTGAGCAACATAGAATACAATGTATAACCCATGTTGGGGAGATCCATCCTATCCTTTCCATCGGAGTAGGACTATTGATATCAAATCAACACAAACTAGTGATCACTATATAAATTAGCCTCAGGCTCACTCCTATGGGGGCACCTAGTTATAGGGAAGTAAGGTCGCTTTATACCTCCCACTCGGTGCTAAATATTTCTCCCAAACATATCTCAGATCATTTCAACGACAATCCACAACAAAACAATTTTAGTAATATATAAATATACATCGGGAGCCATTATGCTTCCCATCTATCAAAATAAACCACGTTGTGGATTTCTTTCACACTAGAGTTAAAAACAACTCCATTAAGACCAAAAGGTCAAATCATTCAAAATATCTCAAATACTGAACATCAACGTGCTTATAACACATACTTTCTAAAAAAACACAGTTTCCATTGGGGATTCACGACCCAAATATCAAAATCATGATAAAATCGTTCAAGATTCATGCTTTATATCTCCACACATGTAAATTCATCTTTCAAAATCATAAACATAAAGATTTCATTATAATCATCATAAGATATGGGTTCATGCTTCCAATTCGTAAAAGTCAATTAAAAATCATGCCTTTGTAAAGAAAACTACTTTTGGGCACAAGAACGAAAAAGAGTACTCGTTGAACACCCCCACATACCATGAATGATGAACTTTAGATCGATACTCATTTTTGAGATTTTAATCGTGCCTTTGAATGATTTTTCTTGGAGTTCTTCAACTAGGAACTTGGAATTTTGAATAAGTTTGCAGAATTAATGGTGAACTTTGGAGGTTCTTGAAGTTGGATGTAGGAGCTTAGGGTTTTCTTTTTGAGGAAATTTGATGAAATATAACATATAATGCTTCTAGTAGGCTTTAATATAGGGTTTGGACGGATTTTGGGTGAGGGGGAATGACCAAAACGCCTCTCAAAATCAAATAATTCTCGAATCTGTTCTTTGGTAGACTGTTTTGATAGTCTGAAGTAGATTAACCATAACGTTTTACTCTGATATCCAAATTGGATGAAAACAATTTCATTAGAAAGAGGGCTCTCATATATTTCCATTGATATATAGGATATCACCCAGATATTTATTTATGAGGAGTTATAATCGTTTGAAGTTGACCCAAAAATTTGTTTTTTATAGGCTGAAGTAGATCGACCATAACTTTTTGATCCGATAGACAAATTGGATGAAACTAATTTTATTAGGAAGAGGACTCACATAGCTTTCCGTTGATATATAGTAGATCACCCAGATCATTATGTACAAGGAGTTATGATCCTATAAATTTTGAGAAAAATACGCCAGGCCTCCATACTTTTTCCTACATATTTTACTGTTCACTACTATTCACGGTTCGATCGGAATGTTCATAACTCGTCGCTTGGGTGTCTGTTTTTGATAATACACATATCATTGGAAAGACTATTTGATAATCTACGGAATGGTGGGTCATAATATAAGACATGTTGCACGGAAAAAATTTATAATTCATTCTAGAAGATAGAACCTAACACATTTACGCACAAAATTTCAACAAAAAATTTCTCGGGGTATTACATCATCCCCCCATTGGAAACATTCATCCTCGAATGACGCTAGACATGACAAGATTAGATAGGTAATGGAGCATATAGCTGAAAAGATTCGTTAGACTCATCACCACATCGTTTCTCAATCCGAATGCAACATAGAATGCATAAATTCAAGAAACTATAGCTGAACTGCTGCTAGTTTTATCAAAAGTGCATGATTTAGGAAAGAACGGTACCTTCAGCTTGATCGGAGTTCGCGACAAATAGGTGCGGGTACTTGGATCGCATATCTGCCTCAGCTTCCCAAGTTGCACCCTCAATAGATTGGTATCACCACAACAGCTTTGACCAAGGGAACTTTTTTGTTCCTTAGTCTTCGGATACTGAAATCAAGAATCTCAACAGGAATCTCATCAAAAGAAATATTTTCTTGAATGTCATCACTCACAGACAAATCCACTAACACAGCATCGCTAATATGCTTTCTAAGCATAGAGACATGGAATATTGGATGAACAGAGGACAACTCGGAAGGAAACTCGACCTCGTAAGCTACGTTACCAACATGGCTAAGAATTTTGTAAGGACCAACATAACGGGGACTATGCTTCCCCTTCTTTCCAAATCGCTTCACCACCCTCATGGGTGAAATTTTCAGATACACTAGGTCACCAACTTCAAACTCAAGGTGTCTCCTTCTAACATCTGCATATGACTTCTGACGACTCTGTGCAGTTTTGAACCTTTCCCTAATCAACTTAACTTCTTCTACAGCCTCAAATACCAAATCAGGACCACTCACAGCCACTTCACCCACCTCAAACCAACCTATGGGTGATCTACACTTCCTCCCACATAAGGCTTCAAATGGAGCCATGCTATTACTAGAGTGGAAACTGTTATTATAAGCAAATGCTATCAACGGTAAGTGATCATCCCAACTTCCCTTAAAGTCAAGTATACAAGCTCTTAACATATCCTCTAAGGTCTGGATGGTCCGCTCAGTCTGACCATCGGTCTGTAGATGAAAAGCAGAACTCAAAAGCACTTGGGTACCAAGACCCTTCTGAAAAGCTTTCAAAAATTACAAAGTGAACTGAGTACCCCTATCCAAAATGATAGACAAGGGAACTTCATGCAGTCTGACTAGCTCTCGAAAATAGAATCTAGTGTAATCCTCAGCAGTAGATGAAGTATGAACATGCAAAAAATGAGTAGACTTAGTTAACCTATAAACCACAACCCAAATTGAATTATGATAGCATCGAGAAGGAGGTAAACCAATCACGATGTCTATATTTATCTCTTCCCACTTCCAGGTGGGAATACTAAACTCTTGCATCATACCACCAGGTATTCGGTGTTCAACCTTAACCTATTGGCATGTTGCACACTTAGCTACACACGCTGCTATATCTTTCTTTATGCCACTCCACTAATAGACTTCTCGTATGTCTCGGTATATCTTGGTGGCGCTAGGATGAATAGAATATCGTGCCCTATGCGTTTCATCCATAATCCTCTATCTCATATCATCAATATTCAGGACACATAATCTACCAAGCAATATCAACACACCATCTCCCCTTTGGGAGAAAACCTCTACTTTTGGGTCCTTGACTGACTCCTTTAGTCTGACCAAACTAGCATCTAAGTATTGCTTTTCCTTCACTTCTGAAACCAAGGAGGATTCGAAACTACTCTGAACCCCTATACTACCTTCAGCATAGTCAAACAACCTAACCCCCAATCTAGCCAAATGATGTAAATCACAAGCCAACTCTTTTTTACCTTCTACCAAATGCGAAACACTACCCATGGACACTCTACTTAGGGCATCCGCCATAACATTGGCCTTGCACAGATGGAACAGCACACTCATATCATAGTCCTTTAACAATTCTAACCATCATCTATGCATAAGATATAATTCTCTCTAGGTAAACACATACTGCATACTCTTATGATCAGTGAAAACATCATCATGGACACCATACAAATTGTGTCCATATTTTCAAAGCAAACACAACAGCAACCAACTCAAGGTCATAGGTGGTGTAATTTTTCTCATGGGGTTTCAACTATTTAGAAGTATAAGCTATCACCTTACCCTTCTGCATCAATACGCAACCCAACTCAACTCTCAAAGCATCACAGTACACCACAAAACCATCAACACCATCAGGCAAAGTCAAAATAGGGGTTGAAGTGAGTTGAGTCTTCAACTCCTGAAAACTCTTCTCATAAGATTCGGACCACAAGAACTTCACTTTCTTTTGGGTCAACCGAGTCATAGGATATTATACAGAGGAGAAACCCTCAACAAAATGGCAGAAATAGCCAGCTAAACCTAAGAAACTTTGAATATCAGTCGAAGAAATAGGTCTAGGCCAATTTCTAACAGCTTCGATCTTATGGTGATCAACTCTAATACCCTCAGAAGAAATGATATGACCCAGAAAAGCATCTAACCTTAGCCAAAACTCACACTTACTGAAATTTGCAAGCAACTTGTGATCTCTAAGGGTTTACAAGACAGTTCGGAGATGATTAGAATGTTCATCCTCATTACGGGAGTACACCAGTATATCATTGATGAACAATATGATAAACATATCCAAATATGGTCTGAACACTCAATTCATGAGTTCCATGTAAGCTGTTGGGGTATTAGATAACTTGAAACACATAACAAGAAACTCAAAATTGCCATAATGAGTTTGGGAAGTACTATTTGAGATGTCACACTCCATAACTTTGAGTTGATGATAGCCGGAATGAAGGTCTATCTTTGAGAAATAACTTGCACCTTGCAATTGTTCAAACAAATCATCTATTCTCGGAAGGGTTGGCAGTAATCAATGCACATATGCAAGGAGATATATTTGTTTCTCACATACAACATAGGAGCACCCAAAGGAGAAATATTAAGCCTTATAAAACCCTTATCTATTAGACCTTTGAGTTCCTATTTCAACTCCTTAAGTTTTGTAGGGGCCATACAGTAAGAAGGAATAGAAAAGGACTGAGTATCAAGAAGAAGATAAATCCCAATCTCTATCTCTCTATCTTGATATATCCCTGGGAGATCATCCGAAAAGACATTAGAAAACTCATTGACGATTTTAACAGACTTGAGAGTTGGAGTCTCAAACTTAGTGTCTTTGACTCTAACAAAATGGTAAATACACCCCTTGGAAATAAGCTTTCTAGCTTTGAGGTAAGAGATAAAATGACTCTTGGGTGACAAAGAATTCCCAAACCACTCAAACACGGATCCACCCAAAAACTGAAACATGAATATTTGGTTCCGACAATAAATAAAGGAATAAGAAGAATACAACCAGTCCATACCCAGAATCATATCAAAATCTACCATGTCTAACTCAATCAGATCAGCCAACAAGACTCTATGAAGAGCAGTAATAGGACACTTTTTATGCACTTTATGGGCAACAATCGAATAACCCACTGGGGTAAACACTACGATAGGCTCAGGAATAATCTCATGACTCGTTTCAAAATTCACAGCAATCCAAGGTATAACATATGAGAAACTGGATACAGGATCCAACAAAGCATATACATCAAACTGAAATATACGAAGCATACCAGTAACAATATAGGGATGGTCCTCCTATTCCTGGTGGGATGGCAAAGAATATAATCTATTTTGGCGCTGCCCGCCAGCATTGCTAGAAGAGGCGCCCTAAGCTGGAGCTAGGTGAGTCACTGGAACAGGAGCACTAACAGTGTGAGTCTAGGTCTCAGGGCGATAGTCACGATGCCCTTGTCCATCCTATGGACAATCTCTAACTCTGTGACCCATGTCACCATACCGAAAATAACCCTTTTTCTCACCCCAACATTCACCCGAATAAGCCCTACCACACTTAGGACATAGGGGACAATTTGTCTTACTGCCAGCACTGTATTGGGACCTGGATGCATATAACCTGCTACCTTGGTCCTGCCTATCTCTAGGGATGGGAGCACTAGCAGATAATGGTGCTAGCATAGATGAATGATCCATATACTTAGGGTGACTCCCTCTCTACAATCTAATCTGACCCTGTCCATGCTGCTTGGACCTACTTCTCTTATTCCCTCTTATTCTCTCTCTCCTTAATCTTGTCTGCCTCAATCTATTGGGCATGAGTCATCAACCTAGAAAAATTTATCTCACTATTCAGCCTAGCAGACCTACACTCCTTAACCACATAACTAGACACTCCAGTCAAAAACGTACTCATACTAGCCCGATTATCATCCACTAAGTCAGGAGCATACTTGGCCAACTGATTGAACTTTTCCACCTTTGCCTCCCTCATCTCCAAATGGAAAAGCTTATCCAGGAATGCATCCTGGATCTCTTTCTAAGTCATAGGAACAACTCTCTCACCTCTACCTTTCTTCTAAGAAACAACCCAGTCATAAGCAAGGTCTTTCACCCTATACGCAGCCAACTTCACACTATGTTCCTCAGATATATGCATCACCTAAGTAATATTCCGCACCTCCTCTAAAAATAATCGTGGATCCTCATCAGACTTTGACCTATAGAATTCTAATGGATTCATCCGAATGAAATCATGGATCCTGGCAGCAGCTAAATTACCTCCCCGTTGTTGTGGATGCAGGGCTGGGTTGGCCTAAATATTTGTAGTAATAGCTTGGACCAGTGCCTGAAAGGCTATCCAAAATTTATCATGAGACATGTTTTCATTTAATGGGTTAGCGGGTTGAGGTTGCTGAACATCATTATTTCTTCTCGCTCGACGTGGAGGCATATTTCGGAAAGAGGAGAGCACGAATTAATAGCAGAGAGAGACACTTTAAGCACAATAGACTTCTTAAAGAAAGAATCACACTTTTTCCTAAAACATATTGTTGCCTCTTGCTCATAGATATGACATTCTACACAACGATGATCAAGACTCTACTTAACGCGGCTTATCAGACTCCCTAGGACACCATAAAACCTTAGGCTCCGATACCAAGTTTGTAACGCCCCGGAAAATAGGTCCCAAAGCATCACACGGTGATTGAGGCTACGAGTAGCCCCAAGCTAACTCTTTGAGACTTTTTTATTTTGTACAACACAAATCAATGGGGTTTCTATAAATAACCCTCAAATATCAATAGAGTAATCATCATCCATGAAGAAAAGAATTTCATAAAGATAACAAAATATGACTTATTTGTTAACTCCCAATATCTATACTAGTCTGATAAGCTTCTAGGAGAATCAATAAAACCAGAAAACCATTGAGACATTCCCCAACTGACTCATACTTAGTTATCAAATGTAAAAAATTCCGTGAAACCAATATCAGACATAACATCCTCAGAACATGAGGACTCACCACAATAGAGGATATAGAACAGCATGCCCGAAAAATCACTATCGAACCTGGAATTGAAGATCTAAGTAATGAAAATAAGGGCAAGCCTATAGTACTTGGCATACCCTAATTGGAACATCATTCTAAGAGTGAGTGTTTTGATTGTCCCTATGGTTACATATATAATTCCTGATTTGAGATGTGGGGGATTTCTTTGCTGTAATGGCACACTGGTTACATTGCTAGTTACTAACTTGTTTGGGTAGCGTAATACTAGTCTATGCATGGTTGTTATAGCTGAATTGATGCCATATCTTGATTCCTATGTGTTGCATTGGTGTTCTTCATTGTACTTAAATTGAATGACTTTGGAGATGTTGAAATTATTTTAAGACGATATGGATGATTGACTTCCAAATGTTCTTTGTATTCTCTTAGTTGTGCTGAATTGCTTGAGGAGGAGCAATTGTTTTAAGTTGAGGGTGTCGATGTTTGAGCTAATTCTAACATATTTTAGGCTTTTAACTAAGATTAATTGTGAAGTCTTAAGCAAATTTTCTTGTTTTTGATTGCTTTATGTTTAATTTTGTAGTTGAAGCTAAGATACTAGAGAGCCAATAAGAATGGAAGCGAATGAGCTGAAATCTGAAGAAAATAAAGGCGAAGTGTGGCTGACAACATTTGTGATAAGTCATCAGCCCTATGATAAGCTATCAGCTTCACTGTCAGCAGTAGATAGATAATTGGCCTAAGTTAAAGGCTGTGACTATATTTTGTGAAAGGACATCAAAAAGCTGATAAGTTGTCAAGATTGTCGCCAGCCTAAGGCAGAACATAAGAGCTGAGAAAAAACCTTGAAGAAATTTATGATAGGTCATCAAGGAGCTGATAGGGTGTCACCATTGTCATCAGCGTTAGGCAGTGAGTGCCAAAAGCACAAAGGAAGCTGATGACATTAGTAATAAGTCGTCAGCCTCCTGATAGGCTATCACAAATGGCGTCACCTAATCCAAGGAATTTTTGAATTTTATTATTTTGTTTCGATAATTAGGGTGAACTATTTAATGCCTTGTTTAGGGTTTTCTTCAGGGTTCCAAACCTTGAGTTTAGAGACACATATTTTGTTATTTTGTCTCTTTAATTTCTTGGCTTGAAAAAGCAATTAAATTAAAGAGATTTTAGTCATTCTTTTAGGATTTCTATTGTGATCTAATCTGCGATTCACTAGTAATTTTTCATCTTGTCGTAAGTTTATCTTTCAAAGCATGAATTCATCTAGTTGTGTCTATTATTACATCATGCGTGGCTAATTTTCTTTAACCTAAATTATAGGATCTAGGGTTAATTCTTGATAAGACGCTAAGTGTTCATGATTCAAAAAGTTGTAGGACTTCATGATAATTCTGAGGTTTTAATTATTGTCTGTTGGTTGCAAATAATAGATAACACCTGCTTTAATTTACTTGATTAAGAAATAAAATATAGTGGGAAGTGAATTATTTACAGGGACATGGAAGCAACAAAAACTTCCATTTAATAATTGACACTGTAACAAGGTTGATTAACCTGAGGTAAAATATGATTATGAACAAAAATTTCCTATGTTCGAGAGGATTAGGTAATTAAATGCTTAAGTAGGTCGAGAGAAATTTAGGCATAACTTCGATAAAGGTAACTTCTTGTCCTATCTACTGTGAGAATTTTGAATTACTATTAGCATCTATCAAGTATCAAAACCCCTAGTGACCATAATTCTGGTTTTTCATAGACTCTTGATTAGGAACACTATAACAAAAGTGACCAACAATTATTGGCTAATCTTCAAAACCCCCAATTTATCTTTTCATGCCAGTGGTTTGAATTAAACTTGTAGCTATAGTTTTAAATTAGTTTTATCGCCACTCACATTGTTCCATGTGGATTCGACCCCGACTCCAAAAGTTTGGTAAATATTTTGATGAAAAGCGCATTGCACTAAATTGATGTATAATTTGAGCGTTATCAATAACTTATATAGGTGATATTGAGAGACCGTGTCTGATAGTCTAGGTTTTGATGGAACTATCTTTGTTTTGTACTATACTGAATCCTGAGTTCTATAGAACTATCTCTGTTCTATAATTGAGACTGAACTGAAACTGTAATGGTAGGAAGTAGTCATCTAATCCACATGTACCAAATAATGCATTATGGTTGAGTAGGGGTCTAACTTGTAACCCCAATTGGAAGGGTCTAAATTTCGCACCACTATCAAATACAGACTATGGGTGACCCTCATCTGGCAATGTCCCCAAAAGAGAATGGTGGGATCCTCATCTTACAGTGTACCCAAGAAAGATCGATGGGACCCTGAACTCACAGGGTTTATCTACCTCATCAACCCACCTCTGTCTGTGTTAACATCTCAACCTATGCTGGCTACATAGTGATGTGATATACGGATTACTTCTAAGGATCATACCCTCAACTGTCAGTATGTGTCCTCATCCTTGGGTTCACTCGGTGTTAAATCCTACTCCCATCTTAATAGACACTGAACATGATTGACTGAACTGAGCAGGACTGAGTTTATTAAGTTCTGTTGACTGATGGAATACTACTGAGATTACTGAGTTTACTGAACATTCTTGAGTCACATGACTAACTGACTTCTACTAAACATGGCTTGACTGAGGATATCATGAAAACATGACACTGGTTCTAGGCACACAACTAAATTGTCAAGTACAAGTACCCCCAGGACCCGATAAAAGAAAACTAACAAGTCATGACATTCTTCAATACATGACCAATATCAACAATCCATAATATAATAAGTTTGGAATTTCATGAAGTACATGATTATCATAATCTTGTACATGAATAGGATAGTATATAAACATGCCATAATTTCATCAATTAGTCTCATAAGCATTTTATAAAATATTTATAATCCACAGTAATATCATAGAAGTCATTGTGATCATAAGGGTAAAGCATGCACTTATCATGTGGATCACAATTGAGCTATGATGCATAATTTCTAGTCCTTTAGGCATTTTATCAAACACCTTGCATACATAACTTAAAGCATAGACATAATCATCAAATTATAACTTCAAAACTCCATGAATCAACTAAACTTATAGATTTCAAGCCACACATTAACATAGTTTCATAAGAAATACATAACTATTCCAGCTTGGGAATCACATCACATGAACATAATCAACCCACAACCAAATATTCATAATACATCATTTAAAACATGATACTTGAACTTCATGTATGGAAAGAATCCATGAATGAACACTATGAATATGTTAGTTCTTGATTCTACGAAGTTTGATGGTGGAATTTCCTTAAATTTGACTCGCAAATTGAAAACCCTAAACTTGTTTTTGAGGAAAATTGAGAGAAACAAGTATATTTTGGGTGAAAATGCCTTAATTATCTGTTATTGGGTTTTTATATTGGTGGAAAATTTATCGCTTTGCCCTTAAAAATGTGGACATTTAATGACAAAAAGTGCACATCGATGTGATACCCAACGCGTTGCACCTTAATCGTGCAAGCCTTAGTAGTTTCACTAGAAGTCTCTATAACAATGTTAATCAATATGATGGGCGATATGACACGCCAAGATCACGTTACTCCACTATTTTGGGACACCAAACATAGTCTAATTAAGGTCCCAAAAATCCAAAACTTGTCCGGGAACACCGATTGACCTCTCTTATCGCGAATAAACAAACATAAGGACCACTAAAGGAAATTAAGGTGGATAAATGAGATTTCCAACTTTCAAAGGACAAAAAGAAGCTATGTTTGTGAACCTAGGTAGAGTTTTCTAAGTCTAGGACCCATTCACAATCTTAAAGGACTGAATTAAGCTTAGAAATTTTGTGGGGCCAAACAATAGCTCCCCCTTGGGAACATTCATCCTCGAATAAAACTGACTGAAAGTATGGAAATGATAACTTAAGTACATGTGGGACATGAATAACTTTAATATGATTACATGACTGATAAACTGAATCTATCAAACTGTACATACATATTAATGCAAACGTAACTCATTCATGAATGTATGATTGAGATTTCTGATAATCTGTGTTTCTAATAATAAGGATGCATATCTGATGCATAAATACGACTGACATAATGCATGAACATATGAATAGATATGTAATGGTAATTTAATACTGAGTTTATAATGATAATTTGATCATGAAAATGAATGCCAATTTGTAACTGAAATTTGGACATTAAACATGAATAATCTCTTAGTAATGTTATTACCTTGGGCTGAGCCTGAATTAGCGGATAAGAGGTGAGGATACTTCTGCTTCCCAAGTAGCTCTCTCAACATATTGATTCTTCCAAACAACTTTGACTTGAGGAGCTTCCTTGTTCCTCAGTCTGTAAGTCTGGTAGTCGAGGATTTCAACTGAATTCTCTTATAGAGAGAGATTGTTCTGAATGCCTATGCCCTTTTTAGGGACTATAACTGCTGGGTCACCTATGGACTTCTTTAGCAAGGAGACACAGAAAGGTGGATGGACTGAGCCTAGATCTGAAGGCAATTTTAGGTCATAAGCTACCTTGCCAAAGCGACTGAGAATTTTGAAGGGGCCGACATATTTGGGACTGAACTTTCCTTCTTGCCAAATCTCCTCTCTCCCTTCATGGGAGATATTTTTAGGTATTCATAATCACCAACATCAAACTAGAGATTTTATTTGTGCTCATCTGTGTAAGACTTCTATCGACTCCAAGCAGCTCAAACTCATTCTATGATCAACTGGACTTTTACTAAGGCATCGAATACTAAGTCATGACCTATAACTAAGGCCTCACTAACTTTGAACCAACCAACAGGAGATTTACATCTCCTACCATAGTGAGCTTCAAATGTAGTCATCTAAATACTGTAATGACAGTTGTTGTTGTAAGTAAACTCAATCAAAGGCAAATGGCATCCCAACTACCCTTGAAATCAATTAAACATGACCTTAGCATATCTTCCAAGGTCTGAATGGTCCTTTATGCTTGACCATCTGTCTGAGGATTAAAGGTTGTACTGAGGTGAACTCAGCTTTGCAAGTACCCTAATGGTGCTTGCCACATATCTGACAAAGGGGATAGGTGCGGGAACAAAACAATAGTTGGTCATCCATTCTGAGCAGGAAATGACCGAGTAAGATTAGTGAATACAGTTTTGAACTCTGCATGAGAGACATGTTTGCCTAAAAGATTTTTGGGTTGAGGGGCTGACTGATTTCCAGTTATCATAGACTAAAAGGATTAGAATAGGACATTAACATGAGATTATACTCACTCGTATGACAAGAATACTAAAAGAAGGAAGACTGTTCCTAAAACATCTCATAGACTCTTGTACATAAATCTGGCATGCAACTTACCCACGCACAACTCTACAAGATTTGGCTTTCAGACTTCTTAGAACACTGTTGAACCTTAGGCTCTAATACTAAGTTTGTAATGCCCAGAATCTAACACCTGGAATGCCACATGGTGCTCATGACCCCAAAGGACCACAAGAAAACCCATGATTGATATCTGTACCTGAGAACTGCATAATATACTATATAAATACAAAAATAAAGGTTGAAAGGCCATAAGGTTCAAAACTGATAAAACATAACATCTGAAAGTATAGTATATCAATACCAAAACAAACTAAAACAAAATTATTTAAACATACCATGGTCTTGAAAACCTCTAACTCCAACTACTCAAACAAACTCAATAATGAAGAAATAAAGTAATGATCATGTCCTCGAAGGATGAGGACTCACTGCTGACTATGACTGTTGAGACTAGAATGCTACTGATGCTCGAGAGATCGTGCTTCCGAATCTATAGTACAAAAACACCATAGCGCAAAAGTGTTAGTATGATTAAATGTACTCGTATGCAAGTTAGGTAGACAAAATTCAAAGGGTTTAAATGCATGAACAATACTAACTGACTGTATCACATGAACATGAGAATACGTGCATGAATGAGTGATTGTAACTGTATTCATGATGATACTAAATAATGAGTATGAATACTAATAACATAAGATACTGATAGCTGATATAACTGATTTTGAGTGACTGTATCTGACGGTTTAGGTTCTTATGGAACTAGCTGGGTTCCATACTATATTAAATTGACTGTAGCTGAAAGTCTAAAATTTGTAGAACTATCTAAGTTCTATAACTGAGACTATAATTATGGAAAGTAGTCATCTAATCTACATGCCTCAAACAATGAAATATGGCTGAGTTGGGGTCCAACCTTTAACCCCAATTAGAAGGGTGTCAATATCGCACCACTAGTAAAGACAGGCTGTGAGTGACCCTAATCTAGTAGTATACCTAAAAGAGAATGGTGGGATACTAATTTGATAGTGTTTATCCACCTCATCAACCCTCCACTGTTAGTGTTGATGTCTCAACCTATGTTGGATACATAGTTCTAGAATGCAAGGATTGTTTCTAAGGATCACACCCTCAACTGTCAGTGTGTGTCCTCATCCTTGGGTTCACTCAATGATAAATCCTACTCCCATCTAAATAGATACTGAACATGATTAACTCTACATAAATATACTGAGTTCATTGAGTTCCGTTGACTGGCAGAATACTACTGAGATTATTAGGATTACTGAGTTTACTGAGCTTTCCTGAATAAGATGACTGACTGATTTCTACTGAACATGGCTTGACTGAGGATATCATGAAAACATAACACTGGCTCTAGATACATAACTAAATTATCTGGTACAAGTACCCCCAAAACTCGATAGAAGAAAATAATCAAGGCATGGCATTCTTGAATACATTACCAACATCAACAATCCATAATACAATAAGTTGGGGATTAAATGAAGTACATGATTATCATAATCTTGTTCATGAATGGGAAAGAATATAACTATGTCATAATTTCATCAACTAGTCTCATTAAAATTTTATAAAATATTAATAATGCACAACAATATCCTAGAAGTCATTGTGATCATAAAGATAAAGCATGCACTTATCATTTGGGTCACAATTGAGCTATGATGCATAATTTCTAGTCCCTAAGGCATTTTATCAAACACCTTCCATGCACAGCTTAAGGCATAGGCATAATCATCAAATTATCACTTCAAAACTCCATGAATCGACTAAACTTATAGATTTCAAGCCACACATTAACATAGTTTCACCAACAACACATAAAGATTCTAGCTTGAAAATCACATCATCATAATCTCATGAACATAATCAACCCAGAACATGATTTAAAACATGATTCTCGAACTTCATGGATGAAAGGAATATATGAATAAACACTATGGATTCCTTAGTTCTTTATTCTACGAAGTTTGACGGTAGAATTTTGTTGAATTTTAATCCCCAATTGAAAACCCTAAACTTTTTCTGGAGGAAAATTAAGAGCAACTAGTATATTTGGAGTGAAAATGACTGAATTACGTGTTATTGGGTTGATATAGGGGTGGGGAATTTACCCTTGTGCCTTTAAAAATGCATACATTTAATGACTGAAATTGGGCATTGATGTGATACCCGACACATTGCTCCATGATCGTGCCAAGACTCAATAGATTCGCTGGAAGTCCCTATAACAATGTTAACCAACGCGATGGCCGATGTGGCACACCAAGATTGCATTGGTCCACTATTTTGGGACACCAAACGTGGTCTAATCGAGGTCCAAAAAATACAAAACTTGTCCAGAAAGACCTATTGACCTCTCTAATCATGAATTAACAAACATACAGACCACTAAAGGTCATTAAGGTGTAAAGGACTGAATTAAGCTTAGAAATTTTATGTGGCCTTATAATGTTGGACTCATCAAAGAGGTCTAAATGTGGGACACACATCACATAAACTGAATTTCACTGATAAAAAGAAGTGTAGCATGTGTACTGGAATCGAATATACTATAAAGCATGAGTACATGATTCGTACTGTTGAATGAACTGGAGTTCATAAATTCATGGAACATGATTCGTACTGTTTGGAGTTCATAAATTCATGGAACATGATTCGTACTGTTGAATGAACTGGAACTCCTCATACTTGGAACTGGGAGAGTCCATGATTCTCTATTATATGCATGAACATGAACTATGATCATGGTGCTGACATGTAAGGCATGAGTAGATATAATGATGAATTAAATACAACACTTAAATAAGTATAGGTTGGGTATCATCCTTCATTATTGATGTTTCACAATACTCCAGCATCACCACTAGAATCTGAGAATTTCACTTGGGTACTTGTACAATCAACTCCCCCATAATTTTAAGTCACCATTTTATATTTGTGGACCATTTTACTAAACTCTAAATGGAACCAGAATAACTTTACTCTCGAGTTTGGGGTATTATAATATACATAAATACTAATCTCACCCAGAAAGACTGCATCTGAAAGTATAAAACCTATTGCTAACAATTTCTTTTAAAATACAACTCTTAACTTTCAATATCCTCAATAGTCATCATATAATATCCTAAACATTGACTAACTTAGAACTTTTGGGAGTATCACCATCTAGAATTTCAACTCTTATTTCTATTTTCGTAGTCTACAAAAATTCAAAATTAGGTTCTAACACTTAACATGGATATCCCAAACCATAAAAATCAAAAATCATATTTAAAATACTCAACATGACCTATCCATAACTCCTTAACTTAGCTATTAAGGACACCATATACTATATAACTAGCGTTTTTCCACTTAGCAACTCAACGGTACCACTAATCAGACACGACATTTAATAACCCTAGAAAATAATGCAACCCCATATAACCTTAGGCACATCTCTACATCATACCTATAATATTACACTTAATCTCACATCAATAAACTTAAATTCTTTCATTCTCTATTTCAAGCCTATTGGTACACCTCCATATAACTAGCATCACTAACCAACCAATCATTACATCCAGCTTGATGACCATCCACTATTCAATCATAGTGTCTAGTGATTAATGACCCATCCTCACACACTATTCACACTGGGAAGCTATAAAATAAAACACTAAGAAACACTAGCCCACTAGAACCTAATAACAACGATAATCAATCGTAAGCATATGGAATATCTTATTAAAATCTTCTGGTATATCCTCTTTTTACACATTATGACTATTTACCCATTTATACACCTAATTTCTTACTTAATTCTATAAGCTTTAACTAAACTCATTTTTGCAACCTATAGGGAAGCCTAAATTACAATACTTAACTACCCAATACTTTTATTAATAATCTATACATTTATAACACAACAACTACTATCAATAACTCCTTTTATAGTTCAAGCAAACAATAATTTACCTTATCTATTAAGTCCCTTCTCTACCTTCTACTAAACTAAAAAAAAATAAGGACATATCACCATAACACAAAATCTATAACATGCATTAGTTTATCTCGATACTTTCTATAAGTCATCATTCCCATGTTCATGTCACTGCACTTTTAACCCCAGACTTCTAACTATAAAAAGGTTCTACCACTATGAATTTCAATACTTAAGGTCATAACATCTCTCAAATGCAAACTCTATTTAACACTTTGGGTTCATACTATCTCAACTCATGAGCACTATCAAAATAAAAGGGGTTAATGATGAATCTAAATACATAACATGGTCTATCTTAATGGAACAACATATATGGATGAGGACATAAGCTTTAAACTTAAGGAACTTTTAACACACTAGTGAGCTTTTCTTAAGCCGATTTGTGTGACTTTAGAGTTATTAATAGTAAATTTGTGAGCATTATCTTGAGAGGAATTAGAACTTGCTAATCATGTTATCTCAAGAATAAGTCAAAGATGAAGGATTATGGAGAACATATAAGTCAACAGAAGATTCTAAGAGAATAACTTTACAATATAATCTAGAGCATGAAAGAAAGTAGACATTTCTTAAATGCCTTGTAGACTCTCAAACAAAAGTATAGACGTCTTTGTACCATTTTGCAAGACTCTACTAGATGTGAATTCATAGAAACCCCTGGAAACTTTAACTCTATACTTTATACCATGTTAGTAACGACCCTAGACTACCACAAGTCATCACACGATTCTTAGGACCACAAGTGTTCCCAAGCTAAACCTTGTACTGGCATAACTTGTAAGCAATTGAATAAAATACATAACTCTAAAGGAAATAAGTGAAAGATACATCTTTTCTAAATATGACCAAAAAAAACTATATTAAAATGATTATAACCCTGATCATAAAAGTCAAAACTTAAATCAAATACATTAACTTCTACTAACAGTCTATGAAGCCTCTACAAGAATTGAATATATATGGTCGGGACATGACCCCCAGCTATCTCAAATCAATACGACTAAATAAAGAAAATAAAATTCTATACAAACTATGGCTGACTAAAACCACTGAATCAAAAGGGCTCATCACCTGCTTACTAAAAGTTGCAACTATCTGATTATAATGTGCATACTATAACTTTTACTTACATTATTAAACAACAGAGCACATAGACATATATATGAATTAGTTCTTTTGGAATGTACTGAGCTTGTGGGGGTAAATGCATAAGTAAAAACAATCTTTCAATGTTCATATAACTTGTAAAAAATGCATGCTAAGTTTAAATGACTCACA
Organism: Capsicum baccatum var. pendulum; assembly: GCA_030864225.1. NCBI lineage: Eukaryota > Viridiplantae > Streptophyta > Magnoliopsida > Solanales > Solanaceae > Capsicum > Capsicum baccatum. Next base: position 221,936,205 of record CM061552.1, on the reverse strand, counting down.
TAGGCTTGAATAACTGAAATTTGAAAATCATAAATCAAGAATAATAAAGCATACTATATATATCTTGTGAGGCATAACACTTAGTTCTAAAATCTTTACTTTTACTCTTTCTACTAGTGGAGTAAATATAATTGAAGTTAATCCTATTTTCAAATCATGTAGGATAAGTGTAAAAAAAGAACTTACATTATATCTATAAATTGAAAGATGAAATCTCATAGATAATTTCTTATTTAAAATAATATATGAATAAAATTTTAAGACTTTAGACTTAGTTTCTAAAAGCTTTTCTGTTATTCTTTTTTTGCTAGGGAGGTTCTTCTAACTGACATATACCATGTGAGATATTATGATTTCCAATGTCATGTTCCCCTAAGGGGAAAACCTCATGTTGGGGAAAGATGTCATGCTCTTACTAAGGAGTATAACCTGAGCTAAGTGATCACAATTTATATCTATATCAAATGGGAATAATCTAAATAATATTAACCTATGTTTGCTTGTAGTTTTGGGGCATGTGGAATGATACACTTACCTAACTTGGTGATAAATACTACTCCATACTTATATGCTCATTCTGTAGGAAATACACCTTAAAAATAACATAAGGGTTTATAATGAAAACTAATTATGCATCTATCTGTTTTAAACTATAATCAAAACTAAATGTATGGATTCCATATCTTATCTAAGGATCAATAGATCAAATCTTTCTTAAAATCTGAATACATTCTTATCAAAGAATGCTTAAATATCATCTTTCTTAAAATATCAAGGATTAAACTTAGGGCTTATAACCCATGCTTGAAATTCATGTCAAATCACAACCAAATTCATGATCAACAATAATAATCTTGAAATACTTTAACAATTCTAGTCAAGATAATGAAATTACAATCTCAATATGTGAAATCAAGTATCACGCATAAACATGCTATAGTAGATATGCAATTCAACACTTAAATCACTTGTAACTTCATAAACTTCAAGTAATGATAATTGGGTATGAACCTAAATTGAAATTCATGTAAATTCAAATTTTAAAACTAATTTTGGGCACAAGGACGAAATAAGTATCCTTGTTCATAAACTCACACACCTTAATTGGTTTAATTTTGAAATTGAAAGATTGACTTTGAATCTTTAGGAATGTTCTTAAATGCTTTTCTTGAATTTCTTGGATTAGAAACATTAATTCTTGGGTATCTCGGAGAAAGAATAGTGAAATTTTGGACTTATTTAAGTTATAGTTGAAGCATTAGGATTTTCTTAGGGTGAAATTTGGTGAGTAATGAGTGTAATATACTAAGAATAGGGTTAAATCTTCTATTTTTATGAATTTGGGTAGGGGCAAAAGACACAATTACCATTCTAGGGATTAAAGTCATAATTGGAATGTCGTTTAAGGCTTCATTGTGACATAAAAGGCCCCTCACCGCTATACTTACTATGATGCGGTACAATTATGATGAGTTTCATAAAATTGAGAATTGTTAATCTGCACTCCACAGTGATGCGCCAAGGATGCCATCGCTATAACTACCATGATACGGTGGAATAACGGTGAGCTACTATTTTGGAAATCAAAATAAGTTCTAAACCTTATCTGAAAAACCCAAAATTTACACGAGAAGGCTACACCCCTAAACATGTATCAATTAAAAAATATATGTCTCGAGGTCGAGAACACCATTTTAAAAAATCCTCATAGTTAGAGAAAGTCAAATAGTGACTAAGTCCCTCAACACTTAGACTTATTTTTAGGTTCTGAGTGTTTTTAGGTTCTAAGTGCCTTAAGCTAGCACTAGGGGCAGACTAAACTAGGAACGTATGGGGCATTACAATTTTATTTAGTGATTAATTATATTATGTTTTGTATTTTTTTCCTTATTATTTGGTTTATGTCCTCAATAGGTGTGGATTTATGGTTGGACTCAGTTAGGTAGGTCATGATTATGACCTATTCCCGGGGTCTTCGTGTGATGTATTACACCAATTTTTTCATGCTCAAAATTTAGCCAACTAAAGGTAGGAAGTTAGAGGTTGGGTTGGATAATGGGGTGGTCTCTAATCTTTGTTGGAGTTAGGATGCACATTACAACAAGGCCCCATAGTGGGTCATGTCAAGTTAGTATTAGAGCCTAGGTTCATGGTCAATTAGGAGTTCACAAAGATATGTAGAGTAAAATCTCTTTAGGAGTGAGTAGCATGCCACACTCATAAGGGAGAGGCTACAAGGCATTTATGAATGTTTCACTTTCTTGTTATTCTATCTTCAAGTATAAATTCTCTTTCATGGAATCTTCTCTAATCCTTTTTTGTTTATCTTTCAAGTCATGACTCATAGATCTAAAATATAATAAAACTCTACTATCTCATCTGGCTAATGCCAAAGTGGTGAATTCTACTTCTGAGGATGATCTTGGTCTCACTATCCGATCCTTGATAATTATAGATTTTAACCAGTTGCTACTAGTCCTTCTCAAATAGAGAAGGCTAGTATGGAATTCCTTTATTCTATTTATGTAATTGTGAATCTAGTTGTTTCTTAGGCTGATTGGGATATTTTTGGTGCTTTTTCTGCTAAGGCCATAAGGATTGGACAGTTTATAAAGATGATTCCTCCCACTTTCTCTAGACTGAAGGATGAGAAGGATCTAAAAGGCTTCTTAGATGAGATGGAATAGAGATTTAAGGCAATGTAGGCCACTAATGTGTATGGGGTAAACTTTGTAATTTATCAACTCAAAGATATTTCATATAAGTGGTATGAAGAGTGGGATAATGATAAAAAAGATATGGAGTCATGTATATGGGATTCCTTCTGTGGTACATTTCTAGATCATTTCTTTCCCCAAGTGTTAAGAGAAGCAAAGATGGAGGATTCGGTGAATCTCAAGTATGTGAGAATGTCTAACAAGGAATATGCCTTGAAGTTTCTCCAATTTTCAAGGTATGCTCCTAATTTTATGGCTGACATATTATCTAAAATGAGAAAGTTTATTTCTGGGTTAAATTGGGATCTTATTTTGTAGAGTAGGATTGCTTTACTGATAATGGATATGGACATCGTTAGGCTTATTGTTCATATGTAGTAGGTAGAGTATGAAAAGAGAAAGAAGGCAGTCTTTGGGGATAGGCAGGTTAAGGAGAGCTGATTTTCCTATTAAGGAGGTACTTAGTCTTAAGGTGTGCTAGATGGTGGAACACAAAAGAAAATAAATGGGGGATTTTTTGACCCTACTATACTACTAGTACTCCTTATCAGTCCGACGATAGGCGTTATTATGGTGATGATAATTTTTAAGCTTAGGATGCCCAATCTCATGTAAGTAGAGGTCAGTTATTTTCTACTGTCCTCTTTGTCGATTCTGTGGTTGTCCTCATAGGGTTATTGCGATGGAGAAACTGACAAATTCTTCAAGTATGCCCAGGCATGCCATTAGCTTATGGATTTTCCATCTAATAAGGTTTCTACACGGGCGAATAAGATTCTTGTGGCTTCATTTTCTTTTCCTACACCTGGTGGTGTTGCATTTTATTCTGTTACTGCTCTTAGTTCTAGCGCTGGTCAGAATAGGTTCTATGTTTTGGTGTCTCAGTAGGAATCTATGGCATCACCTGATGTTGTTACTGTCATATTTTAGATTTTCTCTCATGACGTATATTATTTGCTTGATCAAAGGTCAACTCTCTCCAATGTGACTCCTTATGTTACCATATTTTTGGTTTATATCCAGAAGTTATTGCAAATTCTTTTTCTATTTCTACCCAGTAGGTGACTAGGTTATTGCTAAGAGAGTCTATTAGGGGTATGTGGTATGTCTTTGTGGCATACAGTCCTTGGTGCATCTGTTTTACATAGATATGGTAGATTTTGATGTTATTCTGGGTATAGAATGGTACACTGTTGTTATATGCCTTTGGATCATTAGAATTATAGTGTTATCTTTACGCTCCTTGCTGAGCCGGTTATTGATTGGAAGGGTGTTTCTCTAGCTCCTAGGGAGAGGTTTATTTCTTACATTTGAGCTTAAAGATTGATCTCTCATGGTTTTCTTTATCATTTGGTTAGGGTTAAAGATTTTAACGCAAAATGTTCATTTTTCAGTCAGTTCATGTGGTTAATCAGTTTCCTAAGGTCTTTTAGGATAATCTTCCTAGTATTTTTCTATATAGGAAAATAGATTTTGGTATTGATCTAATTCTTAAGAGTTGTCCAATTTCTATTCCTCCATATAGAGTGTCTTTGGATATGTTAAGGGAATTCAAGGTGAAACTTAACGATCTTTTTGTAAAGGGTTTTATTCATCCTAGTCTATCTCCTTAGTGTGCACTAATGTTGATTTTATACAAGAAGAATGGTTCCCTTTTGACTTGCATTAACTATAGGCAGCTAAATATGTTGACGGTTAAGAACAAGTGTCCTCTTCCAAAGATAGATGATCTATTTGACATGTTGCAAGGTACCAAGTTTTTTTCTAATATAGATCTTCAGTCTGGGTACCATCAGCTAATGATTAGGGAGGTAGATATCCCAAAGAAGGCTTTTTCTATTCGGTATAGGCACTTTGGGTTTTTGGTGATGTTATTTTGGTTAAATAATATGCTACAATGGCGTTTATGGTTCTGGTGAATAGTGTTTTACATTAGTATTTTGATCTTTTAGTCATAGTGTGTTTTGATGTCATTTTAGTTTATTCAAAGAGTAAGGTGGATCATGCTAATAAACTCCATATGGTGTTGCAGACCTTAAAGAAACTATAATTATATGCAAATTTCTCCAAGTGTGAGTTTTAGTTAAATTTTAAAACTTTCATTGTTCATATTATTTCAAGTTAGGGGATTACAGTTGATTCACAGAAGGTTCTTGTGGTGAAGTAAAGGCCTAGGCCCATGAATCCATCTGACATATAGAGTTTCTTGGGTTTAGCCAGGTATTATAGGCAGTTTATGGAAAAGTTTTTATCGATAGCTACTCCTTTGACTAAGTTAACACAGAAAAAGGTTAATTTTCTTGGTCAGATACTTGTGAAGGGAGTTTTGAGAAATTGAAGGATAAGTTAATTTTGCCTCAAAATTAGACTTTGTCGGAAGGCAAAGATGGGTTTGTGGTTTATTGTCATACATCTCGAGTTGGGCTTGGTTGTGTGTTATTGTTTCATGAGAAGGTGATTGCTAATGCATTCGAGCAATGAAAGGTACATAAGAGAAATTATCCTACTTATGATTTTGAGCAGTTGGCGGTTGTGTTTTCTTTAAAAATATAGCGGCATTCTTTGAATGATGTTCACGTAGACATCTTTTCTGATCATTATAGTCTTCATTATGTGTTCACCCAGAGAGAGTTTAATCTCAGGTATAGGAGATGTCTTGAGCTTATCAAGGATTATGATATGAGTCTTTACTATCACCTAGGTAAAGCTCATGTAATTATTGAGCCTCTTAGCTAGTTATAGATAGGGAGTTTTGCTTATGTAGATAAAAGAAAGTCAAAATTCGTGAAGGATATTCATCACTTGGCTAATCTTGAAGTTCGCCTTTTGAACTCCAAGGATTGTGGTGTAGTGCTGCAAAAAGTGGGTTGATCATCTCTTGGTGTAGAGATTAAAGAGAAGTAAGTGTTAGATCCTATGTTGATAAACATCAAGAGTGATATTCGATAGAAAAAAGCAGTGGTGTTTGAGATCAGTGATGACTGTACTTTACGATACTAAGAGTGGTTTTGTGTACCTGATTTTGATGGTTTGCGACAAGGGATTTAGGTTGAGGCGTATGATTCGTGCTATGTTATTTATCCTGGCTAAACTAAGATGTATCGTGATCTTAAGGAGATTTTTTTGTGGAATCGAATAAACAGGGATTTGGCTGATTTTGTAGCAAAGTGTGTGGTGTGTCAACTAGTTAAGGTTGAGTATATGGGGCTAGTAGGGTTGTATCATGTAATTGATTTGTTCGAATGGGACTGGGAAGTGATCAATATGAACTTCATTACCGGTCTTCCTTAGTCTAAAAATCAATATAATTTAATTTGGGTCATCATGGTTCGAATAACTAAGCCTACAAACTTTTTCCAGTGTGTACTACCTTCTCAGCAAAGGATTATGTGAAGTTGTACCTTCAGTAGATTGTGAAGCTACATAGGGTGCCTGTTTTGATTATTTCTTATTGTGCCACATTTTTATGTCTAACTTCTGGCAATTTTTTTTAGAAAGGGTTGGGGACCAAAGTGAGTATCAGTACTGCTTTTCATCCGTAGATAGATGGAAAAGTGGAGAGAACTATTCAGAGATTAGAGGATATGCTTTGGTCTTGTAGATTTATTATGTTGGCAATTGGGTTGAACATCTACCTTTGGTGGAATTTTCTTACAATAATAGATATCATTCTAGTATTGGTATGACCGCTTTTGAGTCATTATATGGTAAAAAGTATAGATATCCTATTGGTTGGTTTATCTTTGTGAGGAAGACATGTACAGTCCCGATTTGGTTTACCAGGCTATGGAGAATGTAAAGCTTTTTGGGATAGGCTTATGGATGGCCAAAGTTGCAAAAACTTCAAGGCAGATATTAGGCATAGGGACTTGGAGTTTGAGGTTGAGGATAAGGATTTTCTCAAGGTATCTCCCATGAAGGGAGTAGTGCTATTTCGCAAGAAAGGTAAGCTCATTCCTCGGTATGTAGATCCTTAAAAGATTTTGTGAAAATTTGGTAGTGTTGCGTATGAGTGAGATTTTGCAAAAAGTTTGTAGTATTTCTTATGAGTTAGAGTTACTTTCTAACTTGAGTTTTGTTCATTCGGTATTTTCTGTCTTAATATTTAGGAAGTGTCTTGGTGATCCTTATTCGGTTGTACCTTTGGAATGGTTAGGTATCTCAAAAACTCTGTCTTATGAATAGGTCCTGATTAAGTTGTTAGATAGATAGGTTCTTCGATTACATACCAATGATGAGTCTTCAGGTAAGGTTCATTGGTAAAGCCATAAGGTGGAAGAAGCTACATGAGAAATAGAGGAGGATATGAATTCAAAGTGTAAGTATCTATTTTCTGCTCTTGGGATTCGTGTTAAAGGTATGTGTCCTTAACACATCTTTATTTTTAAAGTTGTTAAAGAATAGAATTATATCTTTGTCTTTTTGTCTTTGAAATTTGTTAGAGATTGGGAATATGTTTAAAAATGCAAAGACTCTAGTGTGTCGTTACCCCTACCTTGTCCTTCATTCAGGGATTAATGTTCCTAATAGGGGAACTAAAAAAGCCTAGTTTCTGGACCTTAGAAAATTTCCTGGAATTCTAATCTCTTAACCCAATAGGACTCATGGGTATGAGTCGTATGTTGGGATACGGATGGTATGGTCCAGTCATATACTGACCAGTGTTTGTTGGTGGGATATATTTCAATTAATGAAATGGATACGACTTAGGGATATAAGATGTATTTGAAGTTATAGGTCATTTGGTTCCTCAAGTTAATCTTAGACTTAGTTTTTTAGCTTTGATCTGAGTACGAGTGGCTCACCATTAGCGTAAGCCAAGGTATGAATCATACCAAAGATTCGTATGGTACATAGTATCTAAATCTTCCTCATGTATAAATTTTTCATGGGTATGGATGAAGGGTATGGATCGTATGTTATGGTTACGACATAATTGGATGAATCGTATACTAGAAAGTGTTTGATTCAAGGGTTGATGCTTGGATACAAGTAGTGGATATCAATCATATCGGATGGTATTCTGTACAATTCCCTACTTATCCTAATACGGTCTCACAACTTAAAACCTACTTGGGAAGATATTTACCCTATTATTCTATTCATTAGCACTTACAAACTCATCCTAAATACTCCATAATTCTCTAAAGAGCTATCGGGCAATGGGAGCTAGGGTTTTTACTAAAAGATTTATTTTGGGCTTGTCTTGGAGATTTCTTAAAGTTGTCATCTTGGTTTAAGGCATGTTTCGCTTCCCTCATAGTTAAATTTACATAAAGGCATGGTTTATATGAATGTTTTCGTGGTTTTACTTTTATTTGATTTTGTCTTTCAAATATGATTTTGGGGTTTTGATATTAAATGGTTGGTTTCCATTTTCCATGGTTTTAATTATGATTTTATATTCATTAATGGTGGTTTAGGATAATTGGATTGAATGGGAATGGTTTAATGGCAATTGGAATTGGTTTTGGTTATATTATGCCCCCAATGTGTTTTACAAAATGCTAATAATGATATGTTCATTGGATTGACTTCTTTTGATGGAACTCTTGCTTGTTTAAGCTAGGTAAAGGAATTGTGCATGATTTATATAGCTTGGAAATTTTAAAGTGTAATATATTTTCATTTTAGGGAACATGGAAGTCTCCCAAGCAGTTTAATATGGTAAATAAAAGGGAACTTCACTGTCCCCTTAAACTTATAAATGGTTGTCTATGGATGATACTTAAAAGTAAGGGTTGGTATGACATTATCGAAATCAATGTCCTTTGTAAATAAATTGATAATGGTTTGGTGATTTGGAAATTCATTTTTATTTGAGAAATAAAGGCATGAGGTTGAGCTAAGCTGTGGAAAGTAGAGGTCCCAGGGGGACAAAAATTAGGAACTTATATTTTCTGATATGCGGTTGGTCTTGGTAACCTTGTGCATGATGTCATACTTTATTTTGGGGATGTTCTAGTCATCCCATGCGATGCATCCCTAGTTGTATGGCTTCATGCACAGAGGCATATTTAGCAGGGGGAGCTGAACCCAAAATGGTCATGGATAGTTTAGGATGGCAAATCTAAACAACCCAGGTATAGGTTCTAAAGGCATGCTAAACTCGGTCCCTTTTTCCCGGCATTTTTATGTATATACATGTATGGTTGTGTGCATATATATGATATTACTTGGTTTTATAAATGGAATTATTTTATACTTATCCTAAGATCATGCTAGCGGTCACTCGCTAACACCATCTACTGGCAGTTATATACCTATGCTATGCAGGAACTGACCGTTCTCCTCCTCATACATAGTGACTGACTTAGGGACAATATTTAGACTGAAGTGGTTATCTTACATCCTTTTGAAAGGCTCAATTTCATGTTATGGATATTTCTATACATTTGGGTTTTATTTTGGATATAGGTTTTTTTAATGTTTGGGGGCATTTCCCAACTAGAATTCATTACTCTTTTTGTAAGAGGCTATGTGGTTCTTCTATGGGTTGGAATGGGTGGGATCGGTAAACGTATTAGCCATGGCATTTGAATAGGATGGGGGGGATGGCATCACCAGACATAATTTCTCACTAATCCTTCTTATTTCTCTTTGGGATTAATTATATTATATTTTGGAACGTCTTTGGTTATGGCTTGGTTTATGGGATTATTTGGTGTTATTTGTTTTTTCTTTCCTGCTTAAGATTCTAAATTATTAGAGACCTGTTAAATTTTTTTTTAGGACCAGATTTTATGCCTTTACAATAATTTGAATAATTAGGGACGAGAATATAATCTCTTCTTAATAAATATAATTTTAGAGAAGAGACTATATTTTGGTCCCTAAATATTGGTCTTAAACAACCTTTTTGTTGTAGTAATAGTTATTGGTATCGGGGATGACGTTGGTTTGATATTTTATTAGATTGTTGGTTGGTTATGGTTATGGATTCTATTATTGTCTTTGAGAATTAATTGTTATATCTTATTATCTATTTGGCATTTATTCGACATAGGGTACTAGGTGATTATGGTTTGATATTCTTAGTGGTCTCTGATCCTGCTTTAACTTTAGGCACCTGACATAACTAGGCCCTGGTTTGGATTATGTCAGATCCCTAGGTTCATGGTCACTTGGGATTCATTAAAGCCATGTCGAGTGGAGTGTCTTTTAAGTATTTATAGTGTGCCACACTTATAAGAGAGAGGTTGCAAGGCATTTTGGAATATTTCTTTTACTTGTATTTTTTTTTTGAGCTACAGAGTCTAAGGTCCTAAATTCTCCTCTAAACCCTTTTTGTTAGATTTTTATTTCATGCCTCATAGATGATCTGAAGCTCACAGAAACTCCTCTATCCCAACTGAGGGCAATGCTTATAGGACGTATTACTTATGGGGTCCATGCCCAGTCTAGGGGTCTACTTCTGCATTGTTCTAGAATTTCACTGTTTCCATTTAGTCCATCTCAAACTCCTTAGGTTGAAGTGATAAATGCTGAGTTTTGTCAGTCCATTCATATGTTAGCTCAGTTGGTAGCTTCTCAGTCTAAGTGTGGTATTCCTGTTACTCCATCTTCTAAGGACTCAAGGGTTGGCCAATTTTTGAGGTTGAACCCTCTGACCTTTACTGGTGTTAAGGTGGAGGAGGATCCGCAAGGCTTTATGGATAATATATAAAAGATCTTTCATGTTATCCATTCCATGGTTGTTGAGGGTGTGGATTTTACTACCTACCAGCTAAATGATTTGGCATAACAATGGTATTAGGAAAGGGGTGATGATGTTGAGTCACCTTTGGTTGAGGATTTTTCTAATGATTTCATAGACAGCTTCTTTCCTTAAAATTTTTAGGAAGCCATTACGGAGAAGTTTGTTAATAAGAAGTAAGGTATGATGTTTGTCAAGGAGTATACCTTGACTTTTCACTAAGTATCTTGGTATGCTTTGTAGATATTTTCTAGCATGAGAGGTATGCTGAGAAAGTTTTCTTCTAAGTTATCTAGAGAGTTGATATTTGAGAGTAAGGCTTCCTTGATGATCAAGGAAATGAATATCTCTAAGTTAGTTATGTACAAGCAATAGGTAAAGAAAGAGAAAAATAATAAGACTGAAATAAGGAAGAGGCAGGGCAAGAAGATTAGGTTCTCTAAGTAGGGTGGTGGAAAACAATAGAGTGTCATGGATGTTAGTAAGAGTCTCAAGAAAAAATAGGGCAATTTTGGTCCTCTCTATAGAATTTATAATAGGATGTATTAGGGTTTCTGTGATTAAGATAGAGAAAAGTTCTTTAAATATTGTTTGTCAGGGTATATGCTCAGAAACTGTCCTGTTGGTAAGCTTCCTTCGGGGACAAACAAGGTTCCTGTTGCTTCATCATCAAATCCGGCATCAAAGTGTGCACCATCTAGTTTATGCACTTGTTAGATTTATCTCTATGCGCTAACTACCTTATAGGAGTCTGAGGTATCACTAATATTGTAACTGGTATGTTGAAACTCATTTCTCATGATGTGTACTATATACTTTATCCGATAACCTCTCTCTCTTATGTTACCCTACTTGTGGCTGTTCAATTTTGTTTTGGTCCCGAGTGTATTTCAAATACTTTTTATTTCGACCCCAGTAAGTGACTTTGTGATTGCTAGAAAAGTCTATAGGAGAAGTGTGGTATATGTTAGTAGCAATGAAACTTTGGTGGATCTTTTTGAATTAGATATGGTGGATTTTGATGTCATATTTAGATGGATTGGTTTCACTCGTGCTATGCTTTTCTAGACTGTCGAACCCGTAAGGTCATCATTAAATTCCTTAATAATCCAGCTATTGAGTGGAAGGGTGGTTCCCGAGCTCCTAAGGGGAAGTTCATATCTTTTCGTAGAGCTTAGAGATTAATCTCTCAGGTTTATCTTTATCATCTATTTCAGGCTAAAGATTCTAACTCAGATGGTCCATCATTGCATTTTGTCGCAGTGGTGAATAAATTTCCTGAAGTCTTTCTTGATGACCTTCCTGGTGTTGCTCCTTATAGGGAGATTGACTTTGGGATTGATCATCTATTAGAAACTTATCCAAGTATTATTCCCCTATGTAGAATGGCTCAAACTAAGTTGAAGGAGCTTAAGGAGAAACTCAAGGATCTCTTAGATAAGGTTTTCATTTGTCCTAGTGTGTCCCTATTGGGTGAATCAGTGTTGTTAGCGGGTAAGGTTGATTCCATTCAAATGTACATAGATTAGTGGAAGTTGACCAAGGTAATAATAAAGAAGAAGTATCCTCTTCCAAGAATAGATGAACTATTTGTTCAGTTGCAAGGTGCTAAGTTCTTCTACAAGATGTATCTTCAATACGATATCACCAATAAAGTATTAAGGAGGTGGACATCCCTAAGACTTCCTTTCATACCCAGTATGGGCACTTTGAGTTTCTAATTATGTCTTTTGAGTTGACAAATTGCCCTACGAAATTCAAGACTTTTATGATAGGGTCTTCTATTAGTTTTTGGATATGCTTATCATTATTATTATAGATGACATTTTGTTGTACACAAAGAGCAACAGTTGTACATAAAAAATTTTATATGTTAATTCGTGTTGAACGCTATCACTTTTCTGGGTCATATTATTTCTAGTCAAGGGATCGGGATGGATTAACAGAAAGTTGTAAGGGTGAAGAATTGGCTTAGACCCACAACTCCTACCAATATCCAAAGCTTCTTGGGTTTATCTTGTTACTACAGGAGGTTTGTGGAAATTTTTTGTACCATAGCTGCCCCATTAACTAAGTTGGCTCAAAAGAAGTTAGAGTTCTTATGGTCTGATGCTTGTGAGGGGAGTTTCGAGATTGTGATGGATAAACTAACTTCGTCTCTTGTTTTTAGTATGCCTTAAGGCACTGATGGATTTGTGGTCTATTTTGATAAATCCCGTGTGTGCCTTGGTTGTGTCTTTATGCAGCATGACAAGGTGGTAGTTTATTCCTCTAGAAAGTTAAAGGTACATGAGAGCAATTATCTCATTCATACCTTGGAAACGTTAGTTGTCGTGTTCGCATTGAAAAACTTGCGGAACTATTTGTGTGGTGTCCATATGGATATCTTTTCTAATCATAAGAGACTGCAGTATGTGTTTACTCTGAAAGAGCTCAACCTTAGGAAAAGGATATATCTTGAGCTTCTCAAGAATTACCATATGAGTGTTCACTACCATTTAGATAAAACTAATGTAGTTGTTGATGCTCTTAGTAGGTTATCCATGTAGAGTCTGGCTCATATGGATGAGGAAAGCAAGAGTTGGTGAAGTATATTTACCAATTGGATAACCTTAGAGTTCACTTTTTGTGTTCGAGAATGGTGGTATGTTTGTCCAAGAAACTGTGTATTCATCATTTGGTGCTAAAATCAACAATAAACAAATTTTAGATCCTATCTTGATAAGGATAAAGGGTGATGTAGGCAAAAAGAAGCTAATGACCTTTGGATTAGTAATGATAGTACTTTGCAGTACTAAGGGAGGTTATCCATTTCTCATATAGATGGTCTGTGAGAGAGGATCTTGGCTAAGGAGCTGGAGTCGTTCTATGTTGTTTATCTATATTTGACAAAAATGTATCATGACCTCAAGGAGATGTATTCGTGGAATAATATAAATAAAGATATGGATAATTTTATGGCCATGTGCATGGTATACCAACCACTGAAAGGTGAGCACATGAGGCCCAGAGGATTGTTTCAAGAAATTGAGCTACCTGAATGGATGTGGGAAGTGATCAACATGGATTTCATTGCCAGTCTCCCTCATTGTTGAAATCAATTTTATTTAGTTTGGGTCATTATGGATAGGATAAATAAGTTGTCTCATTTTTTTCCTATAAGGACTAACTTCTCAATTGAGGATTATGCCATGTTGTACCTTCAATAAATTTTGAAGTTGCATGGGGTACCTATATATATCATATTTGATCGTGGTGTGTAATTTCCTTGTCACTTTTGGCGGTGGTTTCATAAAGGGTTGGGGACTAAGGTACGTTTGTGTACTGCTTTTCTCCCATAGTTGGATGGTCAAGAAGAATAAACTATTCAGACGTTGAAGGATATGATTCGTGCTTTGATGATTGACTATGATGGTAGTTGGGTTGAGCACTTTTGTCTTGTAGATTTTGCCTACAAAAATTTCTACCACTCTAGCTTTGGGATGGCTCCATTTCAGGTGTTGTATGGTAGGAGATGTAGGTCACCTATTGAGTTGTTTAAGCTTTATGAATAGGATATATTGGGAACAAAATTGTTCACCATTCTATTAAAAGGGTGAAGGTTATTTGGGATAGTCTAAAGGCTACCAAATGTCGCCAAAAGTCCTATATGGATATGAGGCAAAGGGATTATGAGTTTGAGGTTGGAGATAGGGAGTTCATGAAGGTGTCTCCCATGAAGGGAGTGATGTCATTTGGGAAGAAAGGGGAAGCTCTTCCCTTTGAGTGGTACGTTAATATCCCAGGTTTTGGTGGTCAAATGATTATTGTTCTTACAGTTTGGTGGTACGGTTTGTATGGTTTAGTAATGTGTCATTGGATTGATCCTTTGATCAAACTAAAAATTAGTGACTTAACTTGGCTTTGGTACTAATGACTCATTATTAGTCGTAAGGATAGGGTACGAGTGGTATAGTAGAGTCGTACATTGTCTAGTGACGAACCTCTTTGATTCTATCTTGGATAGACCTTTGGGTACTACTCGTATGTTATGGGTATGAGTGGGGCAAGGGAGTTGTATGGTTGATAGTGTGTGGATGTCAAACTCTTTATTCTGGGTATGCCATGCTGGTACCACTCATATGATGTTTGTACGAGTGGAGGAGTCTATCCGTACCCACCCGCGGGAATTTTTACAGTTTAATCGTGGGGTATTCTAGAAATTTACCCTCTTAAATTCTTTTGATCCCATGGCTTAAAACACTTTTGCTACTTTATTAACCTACTACCAAACACTCTTAAATCTCTCTTAAGCTCTTATTTCAAAATGAGGCTAGGGTTTTCTCAAGGTGGTTAATTAAGACTATCTATGGTGGTTTGTCTCTGTCTTAATTGGTATCAAAGTCATGTTACTCCTCGCTCATTTTAAGTTCAACTTAGAAACAACTTTTACTTAATACTTTTCCTGACATTATTGTGGGTTTGTATTGGTTTTGGAATATATGTTGGTGGTTTTGGTTACTAATGATTAGATAATGTTTTCCCATGTTCTTTTATTGTTTTTCTTGTCATAATATCGGTTTGAACATGTCCTTGTATGGGAATGGTTAATTGGTTCTTGGTTTTACTTATGTAAACTATATGCCCTCAACATGTTTGTTAAAATTCCAATGAGAATGGTTTTGTCACATAGTTTCGCTTTCATCAAAAACCTTGCATTGTATAATATGGTAATGGAACCAAAATTTGATTAAATGGTTTTTAAATTGATTAGAAAGTCCATAGTGGCCATGGCTTGGTTTATTTGGGAAATTTTTAGGGTACATGGGAATCCCCTAAGTGTTGGCTAATGACATTGCTTTTATGCTATAATTTTTATGACGATTCTACTTAATAAGGCCAGGGTAATTAACTTATGTAATTGGTGGTTTGGTCATGTACTAAAGGTTTTAATGGGGAAATGATGGTGGGTTGTGATAGCTAATAGTGAAGGTGTGAGTCAAATGGACAAACACTTGAATCTCATGTTTACTGACATAAGGTTTGGTCCGTGTTACCATATACTTGTGGGATAGATGGGAATCCCCTAAGTTTATACTTGTATATATGTATCATGGAGGGTGAAGGGTACACGGGAATTCCCAACCCCTATGATATCTTAGGTTGTTGTGACTACACGCACTAGGACTTGTTCAGGGGTAACACTAGACCCATATAGCCCATGGCTTGTTTTAGGATGGTCAAGCTACACAACCTAGAATTATGTTTTAACTGCATGTTAAACCCGATTTTCATTTTCAGTATGGTATATATGTATATATGTTTATGATTGCATATGGTTATTTATTTTTGTTTGAACGACGACATTATTTTATCCATATTCCTGAGTACATGCTTGAATTCACCCACTAACCTATCATCAAGCATTGTATCCCAATGAAATGCAGGGACCAACCATACTACTCCTCTTACTCATTGACTTAGATTCGGGTACAACATTGGTTTTTTCTATTTTTGGGGGTATGCCCTAACCAGATATTCTTTATTTTTAGTTACAGGCTTTGTGTGACTACTATGGGCACAGGCAGTGTCCGTATTAGTTTCAGCATTGGCATTAGTATTAGTATTGAGTCTAACACATGTTAGATATTTTATTGGATTGTAGGTTGGTTATGGTTATTTATTCTATTATTGTCTTTGAATATTAATTCTTCTACCTTGTTATATGTTCGAAATTCATCAAACATATGGTATTAGGAGGTTATGATTACGTATTGGTGGGGCACCTCCGATCCAAATTTGACTTGAGGCACTAGACATGACTAGACCCTAGTTTGGGTCATGTAATTATTAGATACCAAAGAAATACCTACCATAAATCCTTATTTATCACTAATTTTCAATTCCACCAATTTATAAAAATTTATCACTTTCACACTACAACTACATCCCTAATATCAACAACATACACGATGTTCATATGAGTACATATAATTATATATTTTCCATACATAGTTAATAGCCGATCTCAAATAGGTAGATGTACAAATAGGCACATCAATATAATCATTATCAAGTCTTTTTGGGTACCAATACATCATCAGAATATGCCCTGTCCTTACAACATATCAATACATCTTTAAAATATTCTTTGACTTTGCCGTCTATTAAGACATCATCACAATATTCTACGGCTTTCCCGTATCATTAAATCATCACAATATCCTATGGCCTTTCTGGGTATCATATATCATCACAATATCCTCTGGCCTTGTTGGTTATCAATAAGACATCACAATATCATCTGGCCTTGGCAGGAATTAATACGTCATCACAATATCTTTCGTCATTGTTATGTATCAATATGGTGTCATAACATAATCATCTTTGACGGGTATCAACATGGCTTCATAATATCACCCGATCTTGTGGGGTATTAATATATCATCAGGATCGGTGGAAAAAATCAATAGCATAAGTGATTATACACTCAAACTTTATGATGTTATGCATAATTAATAGCATAGCTGCCCATATAATCAATAAGCATTACTTCTAACATAAATCATGGCACAATTGCTAATATCATCAATTAGAATATTTTATTGCATGATTACTAGCCTAATTTCATGTGTGACCATAAGAATGAGTAAGATTTCAAGAATCATGGTAAGCTTTATTCCCTACCCCAGCATGTGATATTGTAAATACATATACATATACTTCATATGATATAATGTATTGGATATTGTACTGGTTTTGAACTTTTATCATGGTATTATTTTGTTTCGATATCCTTGAGTTTTATGCTAGCACTCCAACCCCTAACTTTCTTTAGATTTTGTATCCCCACGTGATTCTAGAACTTGCCATACTTCTGCATCTCTTCATTATTGACTTGGATTCGGGATCAGTTAGAGAGTCAGATTGAAGTGGTGAGCTTTCATACTTTAAAAGACCCTATTTCATTATTATGGTTTCCTTTACATTTTTACTATTCCTTTGGATTTGGTTTTTGGCTATTGTTGGGGGAATGTCCCGCCTTTTTTTAGTATTCAGTTTTGATTCATTATTTAGAAGTCTTTGCTTAGACTACTATTTTTATTGGGAATTTTCGATCTATAATTTTATAGATCACCGATGGTTGATTATTGATATAAAATAAATCTTTCTTAAGTTATTGCACACTGTCCTATTATTTTATTGAAATTTATCCAACATTGGAGTGTGTTGTATTGGGTTGTTTAGTTGTAAGAGGTGATCTTTGGTACACACAGGACTTGAGATATCAAACATGTCTAGGCCCTGGTTTAGGTCGTGTCAAATTGGCATCGGAGCCAAGGTTTGATGTTATTGGGTGTTCAAAAAAGTCATGTTGAGTGAAGACTCTTTTATGGGTGTGTAGGGTGCCACTTATAATGGAAAAGACTTGAGGAATTTAATAATGTTTCCACTTCTTATTGTTCCATTTAAAGCTTTAGAGTCTTAGATCTTGAATCCTTATAATTACAATTTTTTCATCCTTCAAAGCATGCCTCGGAGTAGATCTGATAACTGGGGAAACTCTTCTAGCCCGTTAGAGGATAACGTGGATGGAGCTCGTCCTACCACAAAAGTTTACACTTGGTCAAGGGTTACTGCATCTGATTGACTTAATACAGCTCTATTGGTTCCTCTTATCCCTTCTCCAGCACACCATGGTACTATCTAATACTGAGTTTCGTTAGTCGATTCACTTGGTTAACTAATTGTTGGCCTCTCAAACTAAGTGGTTGGTTTCTGTTGGTCCATCCTTTGAGGACAGTAGAGTTGGAAAATTAATGAGATTGAATCCTCAGGTTTCCACTGGCTCTAAAGTTGAGGAAGATCCTCAGTATTTCATTAATGAGATAGAAGAGATCTTTTGCATAGTAGATACTTCAGACATTGAGGGAGTTAGAATTTGAATAGTTGAGAGGTGAAGATACTAATTTGCCATATGTGATGATTTATCTAATGCATTTTTAGACCGCGTCTTTTGTCATGAGTTGAGGAAGATGAATGAGTAAAAGTTTATTTATCTGAAGCGAGTCAAGATATTCGGTAAAGAGTATGCCTAGAAATTTCTTCAGCTATCTCGATATGCTCTGAAGTTGGTGTGTAGAATAAGAACTAGAATAAGACAGTGTGCATCCAAGTTGTCTCCAAAAATGATTGTGGAGAGTAAGGATATCTATTTGAATATGGGCATGGTAATTTCTCGAGTTGTGGATTATACAGAAGAAGTCAAGAAAGAGAAGGGGAAGAAGGCTGAAATTAGGGAGAGGCGGAATAATAAATTTCAGCAATCAAAATATATGAAAGGTAAACAAAAGCGTGCGAGGGATAATGAAAAATAGTCAAAGATGAAGTACGAAAATTTTGAGTCATACTCGACAGCTAGTGCTCCTTCCCCAAAGCCATCTCGTGACTGATATTTTCTGGGTGGTTAAGGTTCTAGGGCGTAGGGTACCTAATCTCAGGCTAGTAAGACCCAATCAGCTCCATCATATATTTTCTATAGATTTTACAATCGGCTATATCACAGTTTCTATGATAAGAGGAGGGACATGTGTTTCATATGTGGGCAGCCAGGGCATATGCTTATAAACTATTCCATGGGTAATGTTGCTTCTAGGACAAACAAGGTTCCTATTGTAACTTTATCATATTCTGCACGAAAGGGTGCTTAATATGTCTCTGGCATTGTTTGGAATTATCACTATTTTCTCACTACGTGTAGCAGTCAGAGGCATCTCCTAATGTCCTTATTATTATGTTGAAACTCTTTATCATGAGTCCACTCCTTACTATGTGACCCTATTTGTGGTTGTGTATTTTGGTTTTGGTCCTAAGTGTATTTCAGAGCCCTTTTCTCTTTTTACCTTGGTACATGACTCAGTGATTTCTAGAACAGTCTAATAGGGTAGTGTGATATTGGTGGGTCATAAAGAGACCTCGGTGGATCTATTTTAATTATTGATGTATGAGTATATGCTAACACATTTGAGGCTTTTAACTCTAAATAACTGCAAGGTCTTGAGCAACTTTAGTTATTTTTGATTAGTTTATGTTTGATTTTGATGTTTAAGCTAATATGATAGAGGACCAATAATAATGGAAGAAAAAAGGTTGAAATTTGAAGAAATCTAAAGACTAGTGTGGCTGACGACATTTATGATAAGTCGTCAGCCCTATGAGAAGCCATCAGGTTGGTCGTCATTAGTAGGCAGAGAATTGGCCTTAAGTGGAAGTTGTGACAATATTTTGTGATAGGTCATCAGCCTTAAATAGGAGATGATGAGTTTTAGCTGGAAGAGTTGACGATATTTTGCGATAGGCTGTTAGGATGGTGATAAGGCATCAAAGATACCGTCAGATGTAGACAATACATGAGAATTAAAGCAGGAATGTGATGATGTTCTTGATAAGCCGTCAAAATCCTGATAATCTGATGTCATCATCATTGTCGTATGTCTTATTTAGCAAGAGCCAAAAGTGAAGAGGAGTAGACGACATCCGTGATAAATCATCGGACTCCTGATAAGCTATCACGGATGTTGTCATCTATTTTGAGGAAAACCTGTAACCTTGATTTTGTTTGCATAATTAGGCTAAACTATTTCAAGATTTCTTTTAGGGTTTTCTAGGGGGAATTGGATACATTATTTGACACTTTGAGTGTTTGACAGCATACTCTAATATTTTCTCTCTCTACTCCTAGACTTTAACAACACAACTATTTCAAGTGACTATTATCAGTATTTTTGGGATTTTACTTGGTGATCTAATCTATGATTCACTTGTTATTATTCATCACTATAAGTTTATCTTTCAAATCATTAATTCGATTATGTGTATCATTCATTGCTTTATGAGTGGATAAACCCCCTTAACCTAAATTATGTGATCTAGGTCTAGGTCTTGATGAGATACTAAGTATTCAAGATTCAATAGATGGTAGGATCTCTTGATAATTCTGAAGTTTTAATTAATGTTTGTTGGTTGAAAATAGTAGATACACTTGCTTTGATTTGCTTGAGAAAGAAATCAAATGTAGTAGGAAGTGAATTATCAACAGGGACTAGGAAATACTTCGTTTAATAATCAGCATTGTAATAAGTTTGGTTAACCTGAGGTAAAATCTGGGCAGTGAATAGAAATTCGCTAAGTCCAAGAGAATTAGGGAATTAAATGCCTAAGTATGTCGAGAGACATTTAAGCATGACAACGATAAAGATAGCTTGTCATCCAACCCACTGTGAGAATCTTGAATCACCTTTAGCATTTGTCATGTACCGAAAGACCTAGTGAACATAATTTTAGTTATTTCATAAACTCTTGATTACAAACACTGAAATTAAAGTGACAAACAATTATTGGTTAAACTTAAACCCCCCATTTCAGGAAATATTAAACTATCAGTGGATTAAATCTCAAACAACTTGAAATCATACCATATTCCCAGTTGGATTCGACCCCAACCTAGTTGGGTTTTATATTGACAATGATTGCTTACACCCATTCAAGAGTGTATTTTGAGCATTATCAAAAATGGCACCGTTTCTAGGGAATACGGTTATAATCTAAAGTTTATATGCGCTAATTGACTGTTAATTTAGATCCCTAGATTTATGTTTATTTGTTGTTATTCATTATTTGCAGGATTTTACAGTGTATGCCAAGCACCAGAAGTTTCGGAGAAATATTATCACCACTAAATCCAAAACTGCAATGAATAGAAAGAATGGTAGAGCAGCAAGAGGCTGACAGACTGGCAGCCTTAGCTAGAGCTCAGGTCAATGTGCAAAATGTCAGGAAAAATACATGACATCCAAACCATGAGGACAATAAATTTAGGGGATGAGGATTTATTGAAGCCTTGTAACCCAAGGCATGCAGAGCAGATAGCTGCACAAGTGCCACGTAATATTGACCAGAATCGTCTGTTCCAAAGAAGACAAGAGTACCAGCTGGTCCAGTATGATCTAAATGAGGATGATGATGGCATGGATGGGCAGGTGCAACTGGTGCAATTATTCCTCCACCTTAGGCACCTGGAGCCAAGTTCAACATTACGAGTACTATAATCCAACTCCTAAATCTGAAGGGGTTGTTTGGTGGCCTTTCAGGGGATGATCTGAACCTGCATCTGGTAAACTTTGTCACCATCTGCAAATCTTTTGACAACCCAGGAGTGGGCTAGAATGCTATCCGCTTGAGATTTTTTCCGTTTTCTCTTTTTGGGAAGGCAACCATGTGGTTAAATGAGCTGACACCCGATTTTATAACCAACTAGAGAAAGTTGAAAGGAGATTTCATAGAAAGGTTCTTTCCACCTTCCAAGAGGGTACAGTTAAGGGATGAGATCAGAAACTTCAGGCAGCTCCCGACTGAAGCCTTGCATGAAACCTGGGAAATATTCAAGAAGAAGCTAACACAGTGTTCGAAAAACAAAATGACGGACATACATTTGATGGAAACTTTGTACATGGCTCTTAACTTCATCACAAAGCCAATGGTAGACAATGCATCTGGTGGCTCATTTGTTGATCTTACATTCTCAGAGACTTCAGAGATGCATCAAAGAATGACCAAACAGAGTCAAGCATGGCATACCAGAGACTCTGTGGTATCGAGCCCCACTGTGTCTGTGAGTATTACTTCAAAACAACGCAAAAGAGACGAGGATCATGACCAAGACATGACTTACCTTAAAATGCAGATGGATTTACTAACCAAGCACTTGCTATCAAGAAAGGTTGAAAAGGTAAAAGATGTGGGATCTTAGGATAGAAGTGATGCTGATACAGATAAAGAGGCTAACTATGTTAATAATTAAGAGGGTTTCTGAGGTAATAGCCAAGGGAATCAAGGTCGGAATTACTATGATAAGCCTGGTTATAAAGATAAGGAGTAGGGAAATTAGAGAAATATCAATGACAGCAGCGGACAATATATTTCTCCTAGAAATCATGAGGCTGCTTCAATAAGTTCTGAAAAAAATCCATGGAGGACATGATGACCAAGTTGTTGAAGGGAGAAGAGGAAACCAACTCTTGTGAGACCACCATGAAGACCGATTTGATATCCATCATTCAGTTTGTGCACTCACACTCCACCACAATCAAATATTTAGAGTAGCAGATGTGTCAACTTTCCGCAGCATTCAACTAGAGGGAAAGAAAAATATTATTGATTGACACGGTGTAGAATCTATGGAATGATGGCTCATGCATGGATATTACCACTAGGAGTGGTAAGATGTTACCTGGGAGTTCTGTGGGAAATTTTATAGATAGTGAGGTAGTTGTTGATGAATCTGAAGAAAGCAATCCAGTGGAGTCTAAGAAGCTAGATAGTTCTGTTAATGCTTCAGAGAAGAAAAAAGAGAAGGAATAGGAAGTGGTGTTTAAATCTATCCCAAGACCACCACCTCCCTTTCCTCAATGATTGAAGAAAAAGGATGATGATGCAAAATACAAAAAATTCATGGCAATGTTTAAACAATTGACAATAAATATGCCTTTGGTTGAGGCACTTGAGAAAATGCCAGGATATGCAAAATTCATGAAGGACCTTGTGACTAAAAAAAGATCTGTGAGCTACGAATTGGAGGAAGATCTCCACCATTGTAGCGCTATTTCTACAAGGACCTTGGTGCAGAAGAAGACAGACCCGGACCTATTCACTATTCCCTGTACAATTGGGACTATGGAATTTGCCAAGGCATTACGTGATATTGGAGCAAGAGTAATTTGATGCCACTAACTGTTTATAAAAAGTTGGGTCTGGGAAATCCCACGCCCACCAACATATGACTCGTGATGGAGGATAGGTCAACAAAGTGGCCTGTTGGCATTTTGTATGATGTATTGGTGAAGGTGTAAAACTTTATATTCCCTACAAAATTCGTCATTCTAGATTGCGAGGTGTACTTTGAGGTATCCATAATTTTGGGTCAATCTTTCCTCACAACTGTAAGTGTGTTGATTGATTTGAGGGCGAATGAGCACTTATTCAGGATGAAAGATGAAGTGGTCCAGTTTAATGTGGGTAAGTCAATTAAAAAACATCAATAAATGAGTGTGTTCTCAGTAGTTGATATGTATTATGATGACGAACAGGAAGTGTCCATAGCCGAGCATCTTGTTATCAATCCTTTGGCTACAATTATAATCAATTATGATAGTGAAGGCATCGGGGAGTATGAAGAGACCATTTGTGATTTGATAGGAATGGGTTCATATTCTTATTCTCCTAAAAAGCTTCACATTGAAATTTCTAATCGACTAACACCACCAGCCAAGCCATCTTTTAAGGAGCCTCCAGTGTTGGAATTAAAAGAACTGCCTGGACACTTACGGTACGTGTTTTTGGGCAACAAGAACACGCTACCTATTATTATTGCAGCTGATTTGTATGAGCAATAGGTAAACACACTTATTTCAGTACTTCAGAGGAACAAGAGAGCTATTAGATCGACCATCGCAGTTATTATTGGCATTCCCCCGAGCATCTGCATACATAAAATTCAACTTAAGAAAGATTGTGTTCCAACCATTAAGCATCAGCGTCGTCTTAACCCACCAATGAAAGAGGTATTTAAGAAGGAGATTATTAAGTGGTTGGATGCAGAAGTGGTTTACCCTATTTCTGACAGCAAGTGGGTGATCCTTGTTCAATGCGTGTCCAAAAATGGGGGCATGACAGTGGTTCCTAATGAAAAGAATAAGTTGATTCCACTCAGGCCTGTAATTGGGTAGAGAGTTTGCATTGACTACCGCAAGATTAATTCTTGGACTCTGAAAGACCACTACCCGATGCCCTTTATGGACCAAATGCTTGATTGATTGGCTGGAAGAGAGTGGTATTACTTCTTGGATAGTTACTCTAGATACAACCAAATCTTCATTGCTCCTGAAAATTAGGATAAGACGACATTCACATGCCCATATGGCATCTTTACATTCAAGAGAATTCCATTTGAGATATGCAATGCAACTGCCATTTTTCAACGGTGTATGATGTCTACCTTTTCAGACCTAGTGGAAGACACCATAGAGGTATTCATGAATGATTTCTCTGTGGTGGATGATTCATTTGAGATGTGTTTGCCTAATATGAATATATCCTTGCATAGATTTATTGAATTTAATTTGGTGCTTAACTGGAAAAAATGCTATTTCATGGTAAAGGAGGGCATCGTTCTCGACCATAAAATTTCTAAAAAAAGGATAGAAGTTGATCGAGCAAAAGTGAAAGTTATTGAGAAACTACCACCTCATATTTCAGTGAAGGGAGTGCATAGTTTTCTTGGACATGATGGCTTTTATCGAAGATTTATAAAAGACTTCTCAAAGGTTTCAAATCCATTTTGCAGACTTTTAGAGAAAGAAGTGATGTTTTTCTTTGAAGATGAGTGCTCAAAGAAATTTGAATGCCTTAAAAAGAAGCTGGTTCATGCCCCTATTGTTGTTACATCTAACTGGTCAAAACCATTTGAGATCATGTATGATGCCAGTGGTGTTGCCCTTGGAGCTGTATTCAGACAAAAGAGGGACATACTATTTGATCCAATATATTACACTAGCAAAGCACGAAATTGACCAGAAAAGAATTGCACCATCACTGAATAGGAAATTATGGTTGTAGTGTATTCTTTTAAGAACTTCAGATCTTATCTGCTCGGGACCAAAGTGGTGGTACACACCGACCATGCTTTCTTGAGGTATCTGATGGCTAAGAACAATGAAAAACCAAGGCTGATTAGATTGTTATTGATGCTGTAAGAATTTGATTTTGAGGTCAAAGATAGGAAAGGTTGTAAAAACTAGGTTGCAGATCATCTGTCTAGAATGGAAGGTTAATATGAAATTAGTAATGAAACAAAGATAAATGGTGCATTCCCTAATGAGGATATCCTGGCTGCCACTGTGGAAAAAATTACCTTGGTATGCGGTTTATGCAAGTTATATTGTGAGTGAGGTCATCCCAGAAAACCTTTCATTCCATCAAAAGAAGAAATTCTTACATGATGTGACTCATTACTTCTGGGATGAGTTGTATCTTTTTTGGTGATATGTGGATAATATTATAAGGAGATGCCTACCAGAAGTGAATGTATTATGCATATTGGAAGTATGTCATGCTTCCCTAGTTGGGACACACCATGCAGGCAATCAAACGGATAGGAAGGTGTTGTAGAGTGGCTATTACTGGCTAACATTGTTCAAGGATGCCCATGAGTTTATGCTGAAATGTGACTAATGTTAGAGGCAGGGGTCAATCACTAAAAGACAAGAGATGCCCTTGACTAAGATGCTTGAAGTAGAATTATTTGATCTTTGAGGCATTGATTTCATGGGTCTTTTTCTAAGCTCGTATGAGATGAAGTATATCTTAGCTACTATTGACTCCATCTCAAAATGGTTTCAAAGGTGTAGCATTGTCTGATAATGAAGTGAAGAGGGTTGTTGCTTTTCTCAAGAAGAATATTTTCTCTCGCTTTAGAGTACTACATACTATTATAAGAGATAGAGGAACTCATTTTTGTAACAAACTATTTTGAGCAGCTTTAGAAAAATATAGGGTAAAACAACACCGAGTAGCTACTCCATACCACCCACAAACTAGTGGGCAAGTGGAGGTGTCAAATCAAAATACTAAAGCCATCCTAGCAAAAATGGTGACTGCTAGCCGAAAAGATTGGTCTCAAAATCTCGATGATTCCCTGTGGGCATATCAAACTGCATTCAATACACCCATTTGCATGTCACCATTTCAACTGGTCTATGGAAAATCTTTCCACCTACCAATAGAGCTGGAGGAGAAAGCCTTATGGGCACTCAAAAGGCTGACTTTGAATTGGAAGGAGGAAATAGATTTAAGACTGGGGAAACTGAATGAGATGGATGAATTTTGTCTCAGGGAATATGAACAAGCAGGTCTGTATAAAGAAAAGATGAAAATACCATTATTGGGGGATATAGAAATGGGACTTCAAAAAGGGTGATGTGGTGCTTCTATTCAATTCCAGACTCAAATTGTTCCCAAGTAAGATGAAATCTAAGTGTTCGATCCTTTTTAAGGTTAGCCAAGTCTAATCATCTAGAGTAGTGAAACTTAAAAACAATGACGGTAGTACCTTCAAGGTAAATGGGCAACGTGTCAAGTATTACATTGGTCCGAAAGAATCAATGAAAAGTATCACTATTATCTATCTCAATAAAGTCTAAAGTAATTGAGATCCCTGATTTGTGTTGCGATGTTAAATCAGGCGTTGCATGGGAGGCAACCCATGAACCTCGGGATTTATCCATTCCAGGTATACTCTAACCCTTAATTTAGTTTTATTTTTAATTTTAATTTGAGGGTGTAGGGTAGGATATTGTTGTAACAATTTTTGGTAGATAATTAGGAGTAATATAGCTACTTGAGGTGGTTATCTTGGTTTTTGACTTTTGAGCACCTCTTCATTGATCTGAGTTTATAACTATGTAAATTGCATTATTTGTGACTACGGTGCATCTTTTGTGGCATTAGTTTGGCAACTTGATGAGTTTTGCTGAATAAATTGCATGAATTAGATAAGTAGTGATATGTGATGTACTCGTGTTCCACGTGTGTGTGGGTTCTTACTCAGCTCTTGCAATGTGGTGAATCTAGAACTTGTCATATTAGTCCTACCTAGGTTGTAAGACAGGGGTTAGTAAAGGATCATAGGCCATGTTTGATTGCAACCCACTTTCAGCCTAAATGACCTTACCAATGTGAATAATATCCCTTGATCCCTGATTTGAGCCTATATGCTTATTTCTTTCTGTGAAACCTCTCATCAGGATAGTCATAAGGCATCAAGGATACCGTTAGATATGCACAGGACATGTGAATTGGAACAGGAATGTGACAATGTTCTTGATAAGACATCAAAATCCTGATAAGCCATTGTCATCGTTGTCAATCTTAGACAACAAGAGCCAAAAGTGAAGAGGAGATAACAACATCCATGATAAGTTGTCAGTCCAGATAAGCTATCACGAATGTCGTTGTCTATTCTAAGGAAATCTTTTAACCTAGATTTTGTTTCCATAATTTGGGTAAACTATTTAAAGCTTTGTTTTAGGATTTTCTAGGGGGAATTGGAGACATTATTCGACAATTTGAGTTTTTATCATCATATTCTGATATTTTCTCTCTCTAGTCGTAGACTTTAACAACACAACTATTTTAAGAGATTATTATCATTATTTTTGGGATTTTTCTTTGTGATCTAATCTACGATTCACTGGTTATTATTCATATCTATAAGTTTATCTTTTAAATCATGAATTCAACTATGTTTTTCGTTCATTGCATCATGAGTGGCTAAACTCCCTTAACATGAATTATAGGATCTAGGGTTAGGTCTTGATGAGGTGCTAAGTATTTAAGATTCAATAAGTGGTAGGATCTCATGATAATTCTAAAGTTTTAATTAATTTGTGTTGGTTGCAAATAGTAGACACACCTGCTTTGATTTTCTTGAGAAAGAAATCAAATATAGTAGGAAGTGAATTATCAATAAGAACACAGAAATACTTTATTTAATAATCAGCATTGTAACAAGGTTGGTTAACCTACGGTAAAATCTGGGCAGTGAATAGGAAATCCCTAAGTCTGAGAGGATTAGGGAATTAAATTCTTAAGTAGTTTGAGAGAAATTTAAGCATGAAATCAATAAATATAGCTTTTCATCCAACCCACCGTGAGAATCTTGAATCACCTTTAGCATCTTTCATGTACCAAAAGCCCTAGTGAACATAATTCTAGTTATTTCATAAACTCTTGATTACAAACACTGAAATTAAAGTGACAAATAATTATTTGTTAAACTTAAACCCTTCATTTTAGGAAACATTAAACTATCAGTGGATTAAATCGCAAATAACTTAAGTTCGCACCATATTTCCTGTGGGATTCAACCCTAAACTAGTTGGGTTTTATATTGACAACGATTGCTTATTGATAACGCTCAATCTACAACTCTCTTAGGAGTGTAAAGCGGTCGTAGTCAAATATAGAACCCAACCTGGGTTGGGTATCGATCCCTCAGGGAATAGCTTGGTCAACAAGTAAGCAACGGTTACTAGACTTTTAGTGCAAGTCTCATAATGAGGGGGCATTACAATGTGTAACCAAAACAATAAAGTAAAAGCTGAAAATAGCAAAGTAAAAAAAGAAGGATTGTTACGTAAGTTGTAAACAATGAGAATTGAAGCGTTGGGTTTATGTCCACCTCCTGAGTTATACGTCTCTATTGACTATGAGTATGTAGAATTCCGACATGCATGTGCTTATAGAGAATTGTATTCGATGGTAAATCCAGGCGTCTTTCGACCTATTCGAGGATTATTTCACTTTAACTCTTTCGAGCTTAAAGCGTGTCTAACGGTAAGAATTATCCAAGAGGTTAATCCAGTTACGGCACTAACTGTTTAGTAGGGAATTTAGGGGGTGACCCTACTACCTTGACATTATCTCTTTTCCAGACAAATAACCTTTCTTTCGAACAAGTTAAATGTTATACTGGCGTATTATTGTGTTTGCAACCACAAAGAATGTAGATTAAGATGAAGAGAATAATCATATAAGCAGCATACGTGTCATAACTCACAAACTCATAGAAATAGATAGTATCTCAGTTGGCTTCCATAACCCCAACAGAGAAGTTTAGTTACCCATGATTGCGAAGGAGATCACGATTGACATTGTTGTTATACCCCATTATTTTCGCCAACATACGCGGCTCTTTCTTCGCTATGGTGTCCTTGTTGATCAAGTCGACGTGAACATATTTCCTTTCCTTGTTGTTCTTGTACCATTCTTTGGCTTCCTCCTCAAGAACCCATTTTATTCCAAACATTCGTCGGGGTAGTTGCATTGAGGATGATTCTCCTTGTTCCTTGCGACCTCTCTTCTTGCCCTTTTGGGAAGTGGTAGCCTTATCTTGTCGCGCTTTAGGTGCCATTGTTCCTAAGATTTAAAAAGTATTCATGTTAGCATCAACTCAAAGGAAACAATTTATACACAAGCCATCGGGGTACCACCCCACACTTAGGTTCGTTAATACAAAACAGTGAAGTGAATTCATACGTTTTAGGAACTATGTTCCGACAAGAAAATCAGCGATGTATCACTACTTGAAGCCATTGCACTACTTTTATGTTAGGAATAACAACACTACTACGTAGGGGTTACATTATGGTATAGTTACTTTCAACAAACACAACCTCCTAAGTCGGTAGTCAACTATAGGTCTTATCCCGGTGAACGGGATAATCTAACATGTAAGTATCCAAGTATCAAACTTAAGAAATTTTAATAACCCTAGCAATTCCGCAAATAGTATAACAATGCTATTAAAACCAAATTCAAGTCGGAAACAAGTTAAGATTATCCTAACGTATATGTTCACGCACATGGTTTTGTGTCAACAATCCAAACACATTAACATCACCAATAATCTTTCAAGATGTAGCAATTCATAATAGGCATAGCAACGTAGTACTTACGAGAAATAGATGAAGAATACAAGAGTACTTACGTGATTGAAGCCTTTGGAGATGGACTTGTGAATTGGAAGAGAAAAAAGAAAAAGTTTGAGATGATTTGGAGAGAGTATGCGGCGCCCTTAGGTTAATTTCTAATGTGGTTATGTTTCAAGACTAAGTCCCCTTTATATAGGAAGAGAATGGGTCGGGTTTTAACCCATTTACAAATGGTTTTGGAGACAAAAATGACCTATATGCGGCGCATAGTGTATGGCATTTAGGGACATATGCGGCGCATAATGTATAGCATTTAGGGACATATGCGCCGCATAGTGTATAGCATTTAGGGACATCTGCGGCGCATAGTGTATAGCATTTAGGGACATATGCGGCGCATAGTGTATGGCATTTAGGGACATATGCGGCGCATAGTGTATAGCATTTAGGGTCATATGCGCCGCATAGTGTCTAGCATTTGATATACTGAGACCTAATGCTATAGCATAGGCGGCGCATAGTGTATAGCACACTTAAGAATGGGCGGCGCATAGTGTATAGCACACTAGATTCCGAGACTTTGGGCTATAGGATAGGTTATGCAATATTCGTGGCCTAGTTTTACCTAGGCCTAGCCTTCCTCGATGCCTATTTTGGCATGAGAAATGCTTAATCCATAGCCTTATGCATCCTTATACCTAACTTACCACCTTTTCCAATACATCCAAATCGTCATTTGAAACCAATCTCCTCGTTGAATACCTCTTGCACCTATATTTGCTCAAAACCAATGAAAACAATTAGTACTATGGGTTGCCTCCCACCAAGCGCCTTAGTTTTGGTCATGGCACGACTCGTATTTTTGGATTTTCATTTATCAAAAGCAAAACAAGTACTAGAATGAAAGAAAGACAAAATGATAAACGATAAACGATAAAACGATGCAACGATGGAACGATGGGTTGCCTCCCATCTAGCGCCTTATTTATTGTCGTGGCTCGACATAGTTACCTCGAGCACTTAGAATTCTTTGAGATAAGTGATAGCCATATAATTCATCGAGTCAAGAGGACCGATATAAGGTTTAACACGTTGTCCATTCACTTTGAAGACAACACCATTATTTCCTTCCAATTCGACTACTCCAGACGAGTAGACTTGGATAACTTTGTATGGACCAGACCACTTAGATCTTAACTTACCTGGGAAGAGCTTCAATCATGAGTTGAAGAGAATTACCATATCACCCCTTTGGAAGTTTCGTCGAACAATCCACTGATCATGATACTTTTTCATCCGCTCCTTGTATAGGTCTGATCTTTCATATGCATGGAGACGGAACTCATCTAATTCATTCAACTACTCCAACCTCATATTCTTAGCATCATCCTGATTCAAATTCAACTGCTTCAATGCCCACAATGCCTTATGCTCGAGCTCGATGGGTAAGTGACAAGCCTTCCCATTAATTAGTTGATAAGGAGACATGCCAATGGGTGTTTTAAACGCAGTCCTATACGCCCATAGTGCATCATCAAGCTTCCTAGACCAATCCTTCCTATTTGCATTAACCGTCTTTGCAAGGATTTGCTTGATCTCCCTATTGGAAACTTCTACTTGTCCACTAGTTTGGGGATGATAAGGCGTAGCTACCTTATGTTGCTTGACACCATACTTGGCCAAAACGGATTTGAATATCTTGTTGCAAAAGTGAGATCCTCCATCACTTATGATAGTACATGGTACTCCAAAGCGAGAGAAGATATTCTTCTTTAAGAACGCTACAACACGCTTCCCTTCATTGTCGGCCAAAGCTACAGCTTCCACCCATTTTGAAACATAATCTACAGCAACCAAGATGTACTTCATTCCAAACAAATTCACGAATGGACTCATGAAATCAATACCCCACACATCAAAGAGTTCTACCTCAAGAATTTTGGACATGGGAATTTCATGGTGTTTTGAAATAGCACCTTGACGTTGGCATTGGTCGCACCTTCTAACATAGTCGTAGGCATCTCTAAATATCGAAGGCCAATAATAACCACTTTGCAAAACTTTTCATGCCGTCCGATTGCCTGCGTGATGTCCTCCAACTTGGGAAGTGTGGCATGCTTCCAATATAGTAGGCACTTCTTCATGAGATATACATCGTCGAATGATACCATTCGTGCATCTTCGAAACAAATAAGGTTTATCCCAATAGTAGTACTGTACGTCATGCATAAACTTCCTCCTTTGGTGGTAAGATAAATTGGCAGGTATCATATTAATCACTACGAAATTTGCGAAGTCGGCATACCATGGTAGTTTCTCCATTGTTGCTGCTAATATCTCTTCGTCTGGGAATGCATCATCAATCTAATTTTCAGGTTGTGCCACATGTTCATTCTCAAGTCGAAATAGGTGATCGGCCACTTGGTTCTCGCAACCTCTTCTATCTTTGACCTCAAAATCGAACTCTTGTAGCAGCAACACCTATCGAATTAACCTTGGTTTTGCATTCTTCTTTCTCATGAGATACCTAAGAGCTGCATGGTCTGTATGAATGATCACCTTAGTACCTAATAGATAGGCACGAAACTTCTCAAACGCGTACACAACTGCTAGGAGCTCTTGTTCAGTAACAATGTAGTTCCTTTGGGCTTCATTTAGGACCTTACTTGCATAGTAGATAGGATGAAATAATTTCTCCTTTCTTTGTCCAAGTACAGCTCCAATGGCTACACCACTAGCATCACACATGACTTCGAACGGGAGAGACCAGTTTGGTGCTACCATGATAGGGTCTTCAATGAGTTTTCCTTTAAGGCATTCGAATGCCTTTAAGCAATCTTCATTAAAGTCAAACTTCGCATCCTTCTCCAATAGTTTGCACAATGGACTAGCAATTTTGGAGAAATCTTTGATGAACCGATGATAGAAACCTGCATGGCCAAGAAAACTACGAACTCCCTTCACCAAAATTGGAGGTGGTAGCTTCTCAATAACCTTTATTTTTGCTCGATCAACCTCTATTCCTCTTGCGGAGATCTTGTGCCCAAGAACGATTCCTTCTTTTACCATGAAGTGGCACTTTTCCCAATTCAGCACAAGGTTGAATTTTACACATCTTTGCAATGCCATGCTCAAGTTTTCCAAGCACGACTCAAAAGATTCACCAACAATTGAAAAATCATCCATAAATACCTCCAATGTGTCCTCAACCATATCATAGAAAATCGACATCATACAGCGTTGAAAGGTGGCTGGTGCATTACATAACCCGAATGGCATACGTTTGAAGGCAAATGTACCATATGGGCATGTAAATGTTGTCTTCTCTTGGTCTTCGGGGACAATACAAATCTGATTGTAGCCTGAATAACCGTCCAAGAAGCAAAACCATACTTTCCCCGCTAATCGATCTAGCATTTAGTCCATGAATGGCATTGGGAAGTGATCTTTGAGTGTCCAAGAGTTTAGCTTTCGGTAGTCCATGCATACTCTCCATCCAGTGATGGGTATGAGTGGAATAAGCTCGTTCTTCATATTCGCGACCACCGTCATGCCTCCTTTCTTGGGAACACATTGTACCGGGCTTACCCATGTACTATCCGAGATAGGATACACAACCCCCGCGTCTAACCACTTGATAATTTCTTTCTTCACCACTTCTTGCATAGGTGGGTTTAGACGTCTTTGATGCTCAATGGTGGGTGTGCAATTTTCTTGAAGCTGAATTTTATGTGTGCAAATCCCAGGTGGAATACCAATAATATCCGCAATGGTCCATCCAATGGCTCTAATATACTTGCGTAAGATAGCAATAAGAGCTGCAACTTGTTGCTCACCCAAATCGGCTACCACAATAACTGGAAGAGTATTTCCGCTTCCTAAAAATGCGTACTTTAAATGACTTAGCAACTCCTTCAATTCTAACGTGGGTGGCTCTTCAATAGATGGCTCAGCTGGTGGTGTGGGTCGATTCTTGAGATCAAGGTCCAGCTTTTTGGGAGCATAGCGATATGTCTCTAATCCCAATAGAGTACAAGTAGCTTCTTCAGAATTTTCAGCATCCTCATTCTCTCCATTCATGAGCACAACCGCCAAAGGATCATCGATACTTTGCTCCTCTTCAAGTGATTCTTTCTCATCATCAAAGAAAACATCAGCCACCAAAAATACACTGAGATCTTTGGGTTGCTTCATTGATTTGCACACATCAAAGCGAACCACTTCGTCATTTATTTGGAATGAAAGCTCATTGGCTCTCAAATCAATTAGCACACTTCCTGTAGCAAGGAAAGGGCGCCCCAATATTATGGGAACTTCTGAGTCTGCCTCACAATCCAAAATAACAAAGTCTGCCGAAAAGATGAATGAAGAAACCTTTACCAATACGTCACATAGAATACCAACAGGTCATTTTACCGACCTATCCGCCATGACGAGCCTCATATTGGTTGGAGTAGTATTACCCAACCCCAACTTCTTGTATATCGATAATGGCATCAAATTGATGCTGGCTCCTAAGTCACATAATGCTTTGGCAAAATTCAAAGATCCTAAGGTGCAAGGAATAGTGAAAGCTCCGGGGTCGGCCTTCTTCTGAACTATCGATCGGGTAGCAATTGCACTACAATGATGCACATCTTCTTTCAACTCATAGCTTGCTTCCCGCTTCTTTGTCAAAAGATCCTTCATAAACTTCGCATACCCAGTCATTTGTTCAAGTGCCTCCACCAATGGAACATTAATGGTCAACTGTTTCAACATAGTCATGAATTTGCTGAACTTTGTGTCATCCGCCACCTTCTTCAATCTTTGGGGAAAAGGTGGTGGTGGGTATGGAAGTGTTCTTTCCACGGCTTTCTTCTCCTCTTTCTTCCGTTTTTCCACTTTTTCAGGCTGTACCGTGCTGGAGGTGGCGTCCTTGACGTCAAGAGTAGTAGCTGTGGCATCTTCTCCTTTTGCGTTGTCATCCATGTCCGCAGCTTCGTCAACCACTTGCTTGCCTTTTGCTGAAGTTTCTAGCACCTTACCACTTCTGGTAGTGATGGCCATGCATGACCCATCATTCCTTTGGTTTTGCACAGTATCGCTAGGTAAAGTGTCGGCCTTTCTTTGATTGAGTGTTGCTGAAAGTTGGCTCAATTGTTGCTCTATTTGCTTGATAGAAGTGGAATGAGAATCAACTAATTGTTTCATGGAGGACAGATCATTGATTACCTCCGTTACTCCCACGCTTGTTGCTTTCACTCCTTTCAATAATTTAGCTATTATGTCTTCCATACTTCCAGAATTAGATGTGGTGGTGTCACGTCTACCAGGGGGAACGTACAAACCACTCTTTTCATTCTTGTTCTTCCAACTACCTTGGTCCTTGTTTCAATATTTATCATAATAGTTCCGACCTTGGTTTCCTTGGGTATTCCCACGGAAACCCCCCTGATTGTTGAAGTAGTTGTCCTCTTCTTCCGAATCAGATTCGTCTCTTCCTTTTGACGCAATGGCTTTGACTTTTTCGGTCTTCCCTATTAATAAATGCTTTGTAAGAAGATCCATTTATGTTTTCAGATGCGCCATATATTGATCATGTTCTTTTTCTCTTCTTCTTTGGTCTGCAGTCATGCCAATAGATAAAGTGGGGATTGCTACCTCAGAATCCCTGGTATGCCAAGCTCTACTTTATTTTGTCATACGATCTAGCATATTGCTTGCTTGACCAAAAGTGAGGTCCATAAAAGATCCTCCAGCTGCGTTATCCACCACTAGCTTAGTTATTGAATTCAAGGCTCTATACAATATCTCCATTAGGTGAACAATGGTCATGTGATGGTTTGGGAATCTCGCTAGCTTTGTCTTGAACCTCTCCCATGTTTCATGAAGAGCTTCAGTGGGAAGCTGACGAAAGTTGCTGATTTCATCTCTCAATTGTGCTATTTTGGATGGGGGAAAGAATCTTTCTAGGAAAGCGTCTCTCAATTGCCTCCAATTTGTAATTGAATCAGGAGTCAGCCCATTCAACCATAGTGTTGCCTCCCCAGACAGAGACAATAGAAATAGACGTAATCAAATTGCATTCTGACCAACACCAGGATTGTCAAACGACTTGCATGTAGAAATAATGTTGATGAGATGAATATTCGGATCATCGCCTGCTAGTCCACCAAATAATCCCTTGAGTTTCAATAACTGAATCATGGTGCTTGTGATGTTGAACTTGGCTCCGGGCGCTAATGGTGGTGGAATTATGGTTCTAGTGGCTCCCGGCGCCATCAAGATCATCATCATCATCGTCGAAAGTTGGCTGCATAAGTTGGCAATTATACCTAAACCGAGCTTGTCGACCTCTTCGGTTGGCAGGTGTTATGGTTTCAGCATTACGCCTAGGGTTTAGTAACTTGTCATCACCTAAATCCTCATCGTCGGGATTTATTGCTCGTACAGGGTTATCAATGTTATGCTGTTGAACCTGGGCTGCGGCAAGGGCAGCCAGTCTTGCTTGTTCCTGTTGAGCAGCCATCCTTTCGATTTCTTCTTGTGCTTTCATTCTTCCTATACGTTGTGGTTCAGGATTGATAGGTAATAACGGTTGACCAGAACTTCTAGTATGGGGCATGCACTGAATAAAAACCTACAGTAAACAAAGACAAAAACTGATGTAAAAGTACGAGAATCTTTGACCAAAGGGTTTAGTAATTATCACGAACTTGATTGATACTCGTATTCCCCAGAAACGGCACCAATATTTGATAACTCTCCATCAACAGCTCTCTTAGGAGTGTAAAGCGGTCGTAGTCAAATATAGAACCCAACCTGGGTTGGGTATCGATCCCTCATGGAATAGCTTGGTCAACAAGTAAGCAACGGTTACTAGACTTTTAGTGCAAGTCTCGTAATGAGGGGGGATTGCAATGTGTAACCAAAACAATAAAGTAAAAGCTGAAAATAGCAAAGTAAAAAGAGAAGGATTGTTACATAAGTTGTAAACAATGAGATTTGAAGCGTTGGGGTTATGTCCACCTCCTGAGTTATACGTCTCTATTGACTATGAGTATGTAGAATTCCGACATGCATGTGCTTATAGAGAATTGTATTCGATGGTAAATCCAGGCGTCTTTCGACCTATTCGAGGATTATTTCACTTTAACTCTTTCGAGCTTAAAGCGTGTCTAATGGTACGAATTCTCCAAGAGGTTAATCCAGTTACGGCACTAACTGTTTAGTAGGGAATTTAGGGGGTGACCCTACTACCTTGACATTATCTCTTTTCCAGACAAATAACCTTTCTTTCGAACAAGTTAAATGTTATACTGGCGTATTCTTGTGTTTGTAACCACAAAGAATGTAGATTAAGATGAAGAGAATAATGATATAAGCAGCATACGTGTCATAACTCACAAACTCATAGCAATAGATAGTATCTCAGTTGGCTTCCATAACCCCAACAGAGAAGTTTAGTTACCCATGATTGCGAAGGAGATCACGATTGACATTGTTGTTATACCACAATAAGGATGAATTTCGTGTGGCTCAAGAGGTAGGCGTTAGGCGTGAATTTCCTAGGCAACGTAACGTTTCTCTTGTTGCGGAAATTAAGAATAGATGAATAGAAGAAGAAAAATAGAATTAATGGGAAGATTAGAAGAGTTGTAATTGAGAAGTAGAATGTATCTTTCCACTAAGGGAGGAATTCTTAAACATCTCTAGCAAGATAGGGTATTTATAATACACATATCCTAATCCTACTAAGCTAATGAAATATCTAATCAAATCCTACTAAGCTAATGAAATACTTAACCCAATTGTACTAGGTTAATGTATTATTATCCTAATCCAAATAAGTTACTGCAAGTCCCCAAAGTCTTCAGAAATGCTGTTTTAGCCCGGGACAGATTTTCCATGTATCACTTTTGGTCCTTTAGGCGTCCAAGCTCCCTTTCCTTCCTTCGTGAGCTTTCTTTGGCATCAAGTAAGCCATAAAATGCTGAATTCTGCATCATTTATACCTGAAACTTTGCTAATCATGTTCGTTAGCTCACTTACAGGAAACAGGACTAAAAGTGCATGAAATATATAATTTGTCCTCAAAACATGGCACAAATATGGGCAAAATATATTGATATAGGCGCGTAATATCGCCTATCATCACTTACACCTATTCAAGAGTGTAATTTGAGCGTTATCAATTATACATGATTGGTTTTGATATCATATTGGGGATAGACTAGTTGTATTCATTCTATGTTTTCTTAGATTGTCGAATCCATAGGGGAATCTTTAACTTTCCTAATGAATTGGTTATTTAGTTGCAAGGAAGTTCCCTAGTTCAAAAGAGAAGGTTTATATCATATCTTATAGATCGGAAGTCTATTTCAAAAGGATGCCTCTATCACTTAGTGTATGTTATGGATTCTAGATTCGAAGGTCCTTCTCTACAAACTGTCAATATGGTCTACGAATTTTTTGAGGTATTCCCTGATGATCATCCTTGTATTCTTCCTGATAAGGAGATTGATTTTAGGATTTATCTTGTTCTGGACAGTTATTCTATCTCTATCCCTCCATAAAGAATGACTCCAGCTGATTTGAAGTAACTCAAGAAGTATTTGAAACATCTTCTAAAAAAATGTTTTATCTATCCTAATGTGTCCCCATACGGTGCAACTATTTTGTTAGTGTGTAAGAAAGATTTTTCCCTTGGGATGTGTATTGATTACTGATCTTGGGTGTATTTAAAGACCTAAGCACCATAATTTATCCAAATTTTAGCTATTTTAGAAAACAAAGTGCCTAGTTTCTTATGTATTTACTCTACTTCTATATAATTGAGCTAACCGATGTGATTAGCATGATTTCAGGCATTAATGAGGTGGATGAAGACATTATGGGTCTATGAAATGCGGAATGGCATATGACATAAAAGAGAATAGCAATTTGGACCAAATGTGGCGCCTAGAAAATATGTCCAGGAATAGTTTGTCATTTATAATTAGTTAAGGGACTTAGAAGGCAATTATGAGAGGAAAGATTAATAAAAGGGTTAAATGCTGAATTTTTATGCATGATTCATTATTCTATATTTTTTTTGGAGAGAGCAGAGAAGGGTGGGTTAGCTTGAGAGAGAGAGAGACAAACGTTTTTTGCTCTTGCTCTCAGTATTCGCACACCAAGATCGTCTTCTAGTTTTTGGTATAATGAATATTCTATTGTGATTTTCATTTTATTCATAAGTATCTAAGTTTATTAGTTAGGTTTACGGAAGCCTTGTAGCATACAATCTATTACTTTGGGTTTTGAATCCATTATGCATTGATTTGTTTACATCATAATCTATTTGTTTATCTTGAATTCTCGTGGTTGCAAACATATAAGATATGCCTTTAAACATAACTTGTTCGAAAGAAAGGTTGTTGTTCGAAAAGGAGAGTAGTGACAAGAAAATGGGATTACCAACCCCTATTTCATATGTTAATGCCTTTGAAGGATTAACTACTTGGATATTTCGTATTATTTTGTGTAAACACTTTTGATTTGAGAGAATTAAAGTGAATTTGTCCTTGATGGTTGAGAAATAGTAGGATTATGTTATTAAATACAATACGTTTCTCTGTAAGCATGATTTATGCATGAATTCGTAAAGCCCAGAGTTAGAAAGTATTGAAAATTACAAAATGGAAATGACCCTAGATTGCTCTTTATCTGAATTTGAATACTACTACAGTTATTTCATCTTGTTAAACTGAAGCCATTAATTTATGAACTGAATCAAATCCCCCTATTTATTTTATAGAAACAAACGATTAAAAGTCAACTAATCTGCATACAACTTAATTAGCACCATATTCCCTGTGGGATTTGACCCCAACCTAGTTGTGTTATATATTTGACAAAGACCGCTTACTCTCTCATAAAAGAGGTGTAGTTTGGGTGTATCATATTTTGGCACCGTTGCTGGGGAATATGGTTGTCGATTGAGTTTATGTGTGTAAGTTGATTGTTAGTCATGTTTCATTATTTTACGTTTATTTGTTGTTTTTGTTTGTTATAAGCTCATTGTTGTTTATGCCATGAACCAGAAGTTCAGGAGAACCATTATTACCCTTCAATCCTGAACCTTATCTTATTGAAAGAATGGCTAACCAACAAGAAGCAAAAAGATTAGCCATTTTGGCTAATGCTCAATTAAACCTCCAAAATGCTGATAATCTAGGTCGGGAACCTAATCCAGATGAAGAGGACCTAAGAGATGATAAGTTGTTGGGGCCAGTTAATCGAAGGTGTGCACAGGATATAGCTGCACCAGTGAATAGAAATATGAACAGAAATCGTCCTTTCAGAGCGAAACCTGAATGCCAAGCTATGTATTTTAATCTGGAGAATGATGATGACGACTTGGATGGATCCGGTGCAACAGGTGCTATTATTCCTCCACCCTTAGCACCCAGATCCAAGTTTAATATTACAAGTACTATGATCCAGCTGTTGCAACTCAAAGGGTTATTTGCTGGACTTACAGGAGACGACTCAAACATGCAATTAGTTAATTTTGTCTCAATGTGCAAGTCATTTGACAGCCCAGAGGTTGGAAAAAATGTAATTCAACTGCGCCTATTTCCATTGTCTCTATCTAGAGAGGCTACTCTATAGTTAAGTGGGCTAACTCCTAACTCTATTACCAATTAGAGGCAACTGAAAGATGTTTTCCTAGAAAGACTCTTTCCACCATCCAAGAGAGCACAGTTGAGAGATAAGATACACAATTTCAGATAGCTTCCAACTGAAACTCGCTATGATACTTAGGAGAGTTTCAAGAAGAAGCTTATGCGGTGCCCAAATCATCAGATGACCAACGTCCACTTGATGGAGATATTATATCGGGCCTTGAATTTAGTTACCAAGTCAGTAGTAGATAATCCTGTGGGTGGATCATTCATGGATCTCTCTTTTACTGAAGCTTCTGAGATGCTTGATCGGATGACAAAGCAAAGTAGAGCTTGGCATACCAAGGATTCTGAGGTAGGAAGCTCTACTGTATCTATTAGCATGACTGTAGACCAGAGGCGAAGAGAAGAAGAGTGTGACTAGGACATGGCTCACATAAAGACACAAATGGATCTTATCACTAAGCATTTATAATCGAGAAAGATAGAGAACGTTAAAGATGTAGCATCACAAGGAAGGGCTAACTCTGATCTTGAGAAAGAAGACAATTACTTTAAAAATCAGATTAGTTTCTGAGGTGGTGGCCACAGAAACCAAGGTTGGAACCATCAAGGAGATTGGAAGAGTAAAAGTGATAGGAGTGCACTGTATGTACCTCCTGGAAGCCGTGATAATGCTTCTACCAGTTCAGGCAAAATGTCCATGGAGGACATGATGGAGAAATTATTAAAGGGAGTTGAGGTGACAAATTTTGGGTGACTACTATAAAGAGTTAAATATCCTCCATGAGTCAACTAGTAAATTCGTACTTAGTCGCTATTAAACAATTAGAGCAGCATATGAGCCAATTATCTGGAGCATTCAACCAAATACAAAATAGGACTCTACCAAGTGATATAGTTCAGAATCCGAGGACTA
Source organism: Capsicum baccatum var. pendulum (assembly GCA_030864225.1). Taxonomy (NCBI): domain Eukaryota; kingdom Viridiplantae; phylum Streptophyta; class Magnoliopsida; order Solanales; family Solanaceae; genus Capsicum; species Capsicum baccatum. The sequence goes on along the minus strand of CM061552.1, from coordinate 221,894,695 downwards.
ATGGATTGTGTATATCCATTACCACTAGGAATGGTAAGATGTTATCTAGTCCAGGTTTAGGAGCTTTCTCTTACACTGATGAGGTTGAAATGGATTGGGAGATAGTTGATGAATCTCCAGTGGTGCTTGTGAAGTTGGGATGTTTGAAAAAGAAGAGTGCGAAAGTTGAACAACAAACTAAGCCAAAGCATGTTAGTGATATGGATCAAGGCATAAGAAAGGAGATAAAAGTTAATCCAACTAAAATCCAAAGGCTGCCATCCCCATTTCCATAATGATTAAATAAGAAAGAAGATGATGGCAAGTTTAGCAAATTCATGTCTATGTTGAAGAAATTGACAGTGAATGTGCCCTTAGTTGAAGCATTGGAACAGATGCCCAGATATTCTAAGTTTATGGAAGACCTATTGATAAAGAAAACTATTGTGAGCTCTGAAACGGTAGACAATCTTCATCATTGTAGTGCTATTGTTACAAGATCTATTGTCCAGAAGAAAGCTGATCTGGGAGCATTTATTGTTCCATGTATGATTGGATTGCTAAAGTTTGAAAAGGCTCTTTGTGAACTTAAGGCAAGTATCAATCTTATGTCATTGATGGTTTTCAAGAAACTGGGTTTGGGATATCCTAAATCCACTAATATGCAACTTCTAATGGCGGATAGATCGGTAAAAAGGCCGATTAGGATTCTACATGATGTACTTGTAAAAGTTGTTGGTTTTATATTTGCTGCCAACTTTTTAATTCTTGATTATGAAGTGGACTTTGAAGTACCCATAATTGTAGGCAGTCCATTCTTAGCAACTGGGAGAGTGTTAGTTGACATGGAGCTGAATGAGCTAAAATTTAGGCTCAACGAGAAAAAAGTTAGCTTTGAAGTATGTCGGTTTATGAAACAACAAAAAGAGATTAGTGTCTTCTCGATTGTTGATGTATTTTATGAAGATGAGCGATATGTACCAGTTAAGGATATGTCTTTTGTGGAGACCATTACTAGTTTGGTTGAACTTGCAAGTAAGGATGTGAGTGACTGCAAAGTGGTTGGACTAGGAATAAAGCATTTTCTTGATCCAGAAAATGAAGTACAAAAGGTTTCATCGATATATATTGACGAAGTCTAAGTAGTCAAGATAATGAAGTTGTACCGCAATGTTAAATCATGCATTGCATGGGAGGCAACCCATGATTTTATTTTCACTTTATTATGTTAAACAAAAATACAAAAAGAAGAGTCGAGCCATGATCGAAACTACGGCTCTTGGTGGGAGGCAACGCATCTTTCTAATCATTTTTGTTCTTTTGGATTAAGTATAGGTGCATGAAGTACTAAGAAGAAGATTAGTACATATTTTGATTTGAAAGCGAGCCATGTCAGTGGTGGTAAGTTTAGGAGTGATGGGAACATTACAGGTAAGTTGGAGTGGTCAAATGTGTAACGCTCCAGTATGATTCAAATTAGAGTTCGAATTATGTTAATCCGACCCTACCACTGACCTAGATAAGGGTGCAGGGGCAAAGCCCCCATAGTATGGACCTTTTTGACCAAGAGTGCACCACACATCTCATCGGACATGCTCACTAGACCAACTATGCGATACCCTATGTGCCACATATGAAAATATAGGCGATACAGTATGCTCCACATATTCCATCACCTATGCTCACTGCCTCACTAAGGCGATAGCTTAGGCTCCACCTATGTCAACATAGGAGATAGGTTAGGCACCTCTTATACCATTGCCTATGCTCACTACAACACTTACGCAATAGCTTAGGTGCCGCCTATGTCAACATAGGCGATAGGTTAGGCGCCCCTTATACCATTCCCTATGCTCACTGCCTCACATAGGTGATAGGGTATGCGCTACATTTCTAATCGCCTATGCCTACTAGCTGGTTACTTTGCTACTTGTTTTGTAAGAAAATAGTACCAATAAATTTTCTATTTGATCTAATGATGATCTCCATACAGGTGGCATGACTCCTAATGTGGATGAGAAGTACTATTAGCCAGGTTTTTTATCATGTTATTTGCACTGGGGATAGTGCTGAGCTTAAGTGTGGGGTGTCTGATTACTATTCTACTTGTTGTGTAAGAAAATAGGACCTTCTCCTTAGCATTTTTCTATAATAGGATTAGCTATTTTGTTTATTTTGTTAGTTATGTAGTCATAATTAGGTGCTTTTCTCGATGATGAATTGATGGCGACCGTCTTAAGAGAAAATTAGTCATTTAATTACATGTAACTGTTCTTATGGGTCATATAACATTATAACATAAGTATGTGATAGATCATTACGTTTGAAACACCTAGGCTCTAGTTGTGACTCTTATTGTATTTGTTGGTTTTTTTTGAATTCATGTAATTGTTGGGTCGAGAACCTATGATGCTCCTAATTGAGTTGACCATGTTCCATGAGTGTGTAAGACTGTTGTATATTCCTTATTGCAACTGATGCTATAACTTTCCTGGTGTGTGCAAAGCGAAATAAAGATTGTGAGTTTAGGAGATGATTTAGGCATTTCTTTGATATCCATTGTTCATACCTTCTTTTGAGCCTACCTTTGTACATTATCTTAGCTAGCCCCATTGAGACTTTATCTTGTTCTTTTATTAGCCTCATATGTAGCCTATTTTGTTCTTTAATAGACCATAATTTGACCTAAAAGCTGCTAAGTACTTTAATGTAAAATCAATGTGAGTTAGGAGTTTAACAATAAGAGGAAAAAGGTGAAATTGATGCCCCAAAGTCTAGTTATTGGCGTGAGCAATTGATGTGGTTGGGAGTAGTTAAAATTGTTGAAAAATTAAAATTTTTATCCCAGACATGTTACAATGAACCTGTTTTGGCCCTGGTCCTTCTGAAACATTGTGCAGCTCAACTAAGGCAAATTGCTTAAGTTAAGGGTGACTATTATAGGGTTTTATAACATGAAAAAGGTGTAAAAAATATATATAAATATATATATATATATATATATATATATTTGAAAGGGTTGCATACTCCCACCGTAGTGTTATTAATTGAGCTTAATGAGTTGGGTGAAAAGAAAATTTGTGAAGATAGTAGAAGTTGAAGTTGGAAGTTAGAGATTGGTCTTGATTGCATAATGTAGTGTATTAAAGCGCTTAGGGAAGATAGTCCCTATTTCTGGACAAAATAGTTCCTACCCATCCTTTAGCCTGCATTACAACCCGTAAAAGACTTATATGATCCTAATCTTAACATTCTAATATTAGTAGAGTATTACACTAAGGGAAAGCATATGGTCATCAATTGTAAAATGAGAATTCTTTATGAGATTGAGCGCAACATGATTCTTGTACATATTTTGTTTGAAATTACATGATTATAAGTGATTATGGGTAACTTTATTATTGTGAGGGCACATGGTGGATGAAGGTTGGGTAATTTAAATGATTTCTGTGCTTAAACGATATGCATGAAATTACCAACTTAATGATTCTATTCTTGAGGGTAGGTTGTCTCTAGTAATGATTCCTGAATCTACTACTTGTTCATAATTGTTGTGTAAGCCTATTTGAGCATCTTGACTTCCTTTTTTGGGTGCTAAGCCTTGTGTAGTATGTATAAATAGATATTTTGTTCGAGGACGAACAAAGCTTTAAGTGTGGGGTGGTGATCTTGGGTGTATTTATACACCTAAGCACCATAATTAATCCATATTTTAGCTATGTTTAGAGAACAAAGTACCTAGTTTCTTATGTTTTTACTCTACTTCTATGTAATTGAGCTAACCGATGTGATTAGCATGATTTCAGGTATTAATGAGGTATATGAAAACATTATGGGACTATAAAATGAAGAATGGCATATGAAACAAGAGAGAATAGCAATTTGGACCAAATGTGGCGCCTAGAAAATATGTCCAAGACTAGTTTATCATTTATAATTAGTTCAGGGACTTAGATGGCAATTTTGAGAGAAAAGATTATTAAAAGGGTTAAATGCTGAATTTTTATGCATGATTCATTATTCTGTATTTTTTTTGGGAGAGAGCAGAGAAGGGAGGCTTAGCTTGAGAGAGAGAGAGAGAAAAATATTTTTTGCTCTTGCTCTCGATATTCGTACACCAAGATCGTCTTCTAGTTTTTGGTATGATGAATATTTCTATTGTGATTTTCAATTTATTCATGAGTAGCTAAGTTTATTAGTTAGGGTTATGGAATCCTTGTAGCATACAATCTATTACTTTGGGTTTTGAATTCATTATACATTGATTTATTTATATCATACTCTCTTCGTTTATCTTTAATTCTCGTGGTTGGAAACATAGAGGATATGCCTTCAAACGCAACTTTTTCGAAAGAAAGGTTGTTGTTTGGAATGGACTGTAGTGAAAAGAAAATAGGATTACCAACCCCTATTTCATATGTTAATTCCTTAGAAGGATTAACTACTTGGAGATTTTGTATTGTTTTTGGTAAACTCTTTTGATTCAAGAGAACTAAAGTGAATTAGTCCTTGATGGTTGAGAAACACTAGGATTATCTTATTAAATACAATATGTTTATCTATAATCATGATGCATGTATGAAATCATAAGGCCTAGAGTTAGAAAGCATTGAAAACTACAAGGTGGGCATAACCCTAGCTTGCTCTTTCTCTGAATTTGAATACTACTACACTTATTTCATCTTGTTAAACTGAAATCATTAATTTGTGAAATGAATCAAATCCCACCTATTTATTTTACGGAAACGAACAATTAAAAGTCAACTAATCTGCACACAAATTAATTAGCACCATATTCCCTATGGGATTCGACCCCAACCTAGTTGGGTTATATATTTTACAACGACCTCATACTCTCTCATAAGAGAGGTGTAGTTTGGGTATATCAATTACCTGTAACTGAATAAGGTAATGGTAAAGAATAAGTACCCTCTTTTAGGGATAGATGATTTATTTGATCAGCTTCAGGGTGCTAAGTTTTTCTCTAAGATTAATCTTTAGTCTAGGTATCATCAGTTAAATATCATCAGTCTACGAGTCAGGTCACGTCATGAGACTATTAATTGAGTCATAAGGAGAACAGTAGGTGGGGGTCCTGGATACCATTTTGGTTACGACTCATGGTGACAAGTCGTAAGGTGTGATTATGAGTCAATGGTTGACTCGTAGCCAAGGGAGACACTTTTTCAGCTTTTAAGCTGGGGGAACTTTGGACATTTCCAACTTAAACCCTTTTGATCCTCGACTTAAAACCATCTGTGGGTTTTTATTAGCATATTATGCTCTTTCAATTCGAAGTACTCTCCTAAATTCTCCATTCAAGTTAAAGATAGCATTCCAAGAAAGGTGGTTATCTAGGGTTCCAACGGTATTTTATTGTCCAAATTTCTTGGTATTTGAGGCATGTTACTCATACCCTATACTTTTACTTTATCAATGACATGATTTGGATAAGGTTTATATTGTCTTGATGTTGGGGTTTGAGCTATGGGTTGAGGGTTTTTAATGTAAATTGTTTAAATTATTCTCCCATGATATTTATGAAATTATTTATCTTAAATTAATGGTTGGAAAATGATTTGGGGTGCATGGGGGTGGTGTATGGACATGGGTACAATTGAATCCCTAAATTGGTCAACCATGTATAATAGGGGTACAAAGGAATCCCAAAATAAATTTGTTTGTATGGAAATTGGTAACAACCTCAACCCACTTTTATAACTGGTTTTCGAATATGCATTATTATTTGGTTTGATATATTTCATGACATTAATACATGGCTTAATTGGTTAATTGGGTGATAATGGTCTTGAAAACCATATAACCTATCCACTAATGTAGAGCAACCAAATCCATCTAAAATGTAGTGTAATCAACACCAAGGGACTCAACAAGGCCCAAATTATGGATCTTGTACTCACAAGCAATCAAAAACTCATATTCATCCTCGCTCAGAGCACCAAAAAATCAAGGTATAGCCAATCTCTAGAATCTACCCAATATTTTTAACACCTCAGAAGACATAGTTGGTTGAGTAACTACCGGATAAACATCATCGATAAAGGAGGCACGTCAACTCTAGAAGCAGCAACTAAAAGTTATGCCCATATTTTTGCACCACTTTTATCATTATTCTGTGCATCATCATATGATACACCGCCATCCAAAACCAACAGTTGAACCAATAAATCCCTGAGCACTAAAGAAGAAATAAACCACAGTAGACCCTGGGCTAGTCCCTAGCCCACCAGTGTCGAGGGCATAAGAATCTCTTAATCAAGACTAGGAATAGTACCAGAGAAGGCATCCTATTTTCTTTACCTTAGTGTACACATCACATAATTGTCCATGACCTTTAGGTTGTCCACGAAAAGGCCTAGGAACCCTATGCTTGATCTTGGGATCCTCTTCTCGTGTAATGGTGGCACGTATCCTGGACATTTACAAAATAGTAAAGTCAAGGGAATACTTCTACAAACTAACTCAGACTCTTAAAAAGATATGAGTGAAAGAAGTAAAGAACTCCCAGGACTATACCATTGCCTCCTGAAGAAAGAAAATAAACATCACTATACTGATTCTAGAACTCTACTAGACACTTGATCTTATAACGATAACATCGTTGAAACCTAGACTTTCATACCAATTTTTCATGATTCAATGTACAAGTCAAGATGGCACCAACTAAATCCCGCCAGTAAGTTAGCCAAATCTGAACTCAGAGGTAACACGATGAGTTAATTTGGTAGGGAAAGCCCAACATAGGCAAAATTTTCAGAACACAATATATAAATAACAAATGTTACAGATAAAATAAAAAGTCAATACCAAATACAAAGAACACAAAATGGTAGAGCCAGTACAATAATATATAATAGTATTAATAAAACTCAAAGACTAGAGTAGTCAATATATTTATCTTGAAAGAAAAGACTGAAAATAAAGATATAAGGAAATGGACAACTCAAACTCTAAGAGATCACCATATATCTGGAATCAATAACCAAATGAACAATGATCAATGACGACAATTAGTACTCAAATTTTCACCAAAAAGGTACAGAACTGTAATATTAGTTCCAAAAAATTAGGCACTTAGTATATATCAATCGCCGACTAAGATAACTCATGATATAAGTATGATAAAATAAAAGATAACATAACTAAGAAAAGGTACAAAAACAAGCTGTAATCATCTCCAATATCAAAGTACATAACAAGTAATTAAACCAAAATAACAGTATAACTTAAGGCATCAACATATGCCAATATCATCGAGCATAATAAGTAAACAATGTAGAATAATAACGTATCATAAAGCATATACAAGGATTAATGACTACAAAATAGGCTACCCTATGCCAATTAATGCAAAAAAGTAAAGAAATCATCACAACCTCCCATATGACCAGATAGTGCACTCAATAAAGATTAAAGCCAAAAACTAACATTGTATCAAACTTTTATCGCAATTTAACAATCATTGCGTAATTTTCATCAATTGCTTATTTACCAATATTTCACAATTTAACAACAGTTGAAAAAGTATCCATATTCCTTAATGTTACCAACATTAAACAAATTTATCATCGATACTAAATGGTCACCATTTATTGGGCAACCCTCTCTATTAACTAATCTATTTTATTACTAGTCATCATCCAGCCTCTACACTTATTTTACTACTATTCATCACATATACACTAATTACCTTATATCAAATAGAAACATTGATCAACAAAAAATATTTATTAACTACTCATCCTTTACCAACTAATTCTCATTTATCATCTAGTCATTATTATACACCAATTTATAAACATGTATCACTTTTGGACAATAATTAATATCCCTAATATCAACAACATACCAAAACTTCTTATAAGTACATATAAGCATACATATAAACTTCATTATCCTTCGGCCTTGTCAGGAATCAATACATCATCAAAATATTATGTGGCCTTACCGGTTATCAATACATCATGACGATATCCTTTTTCCTTGATGAGTATCAATATATCATCACAATATCCTCAGGTCTTACCGTGTATAATTATATCATCAGAATATCCTCCGGCCTTGCCAAGTTTCAATATGCCACTACAATATTATTCACCCATGCTAGGTATTAATATGTCATCACAATATCCTCCATCCTTGTCCGCTATAAATATATCAACACAATGTACTTCAATCTAGTAGGGTATCAATATGGTATATTAATATCCTCTGGATTTGTTGTGTATCAACATGAAATCATAATATTCTTCAGCCTTACCGGGTATCAATATATTATCATAGTCGGTGGCTAAATCTATAGCATAACTGATCATATACTCAGACATCATTATTTCAAGCATAATTATTACAATAACTTCCTATATAATCAATAAGCATGACTTCTAACATAATTCATGGCATAATTGATAATACCATCAATTGGAATATTTCATAGCATGATTACAAGCATAATTTATTAAGAATGATCATAAGTATGAGTATAGTATCGTCAATGGCTAAAATAATTGGATAATCAATGGCCTTACCAATAACATAATCAAGGGCTTATTATATAGCATATTCATTAGATCATCATAGTATAATCAATAATCTAGTTAGATAATCCATAAGAATTACTTAAAATGTCAACATCTCCATATCCATTAAGTGCCAAGTTTTTTAATATGACATCAACTAACATTTCTAAGTATTCAAAAAGCATATAAGGGTTTCAAGAGAACTAATCATCCATATTGACTTAAGGTAGGTCAAGGATCCCACTTCTAAAATCTTGAAAATATATTCTAAGTCAAATTCTACTCTAGATAAGTATAAGATATCTAAATCCACTCTTAGATGTATAGCAAGCCTCAATTCACCCTAAGGTAAAGGTTCTGCTCTAACCCTTTAACTAAGTCAAAGGGAACTAAGACAACCTTCATTATGTAAGTCACTAAGGCCAATCTTACCCTAAGAATGAGTGCCAAGGTTACTCCTATCTAACTTAAGTAATTTAGTGTGTTCTCATCCTAAAAAATAGATATGATGCCTAATTCACTATTGTTCAAGGCTCATTCTATAGTTTTAAATGACTTAAATGACCTAACTTACTCTAAATATTAAATTTTATAAATCCAACACCTAAAACCCATCCCAATCACAACACAATATCATAAGAATATTATGACATGGCTCAATCTAAATAATGGCTAAACCTACCCTACCTTGACACCGAATAAAGCTCAACGAACCACTAAACCTTCACTTTTCCCTTCTGACAAGACTTCTCAAGATTCTAAGCTATCAAAAACATATTTTGCTCATCAATATAATAACATCGATACCCATATTGTACCAATTTATTTTGGGTACAAAAAAGATATCAAAACCCATGGGTCTTAATTACAAAAATCATGTTTCCGAGGCTAAACAAACATAATATCAAGCTTAAGGAAACATTACTCTCAACAAAGTGTGAAAACAAAGATATGTTGGGGCTAAAATCAAGCCTTAAAGATTTTGGGGTTTTAAGAAAATAATCATGAAATTTCACCAAGAAAAGAGTTAACACTTACCTTAAATAAGTAGATAATCATGAAAATAAATGTTACACAAAATTCATAATCGCCAACAAGTTTCAATTTTAAAATATCATACTATTTTATGTTTTTTCTCACATAGATAAGTGAGAAATTGCTAGAATTATAGCTTTGAGGTTATTTATACCTATACCAGGTACTCAGGTCCCGTTATCGTGGCCCAGCACCAGCAATTGTAACTCATTAAAGAAAAAGGAGATGCTACGATCGCAACACTTCTTAGTGTGATCGCACTACTTCCTTTATCAAAAGTGTTGCAATTGTAGCCCTTGGATTGTAATTGTGGTTGCCTTAATTGACAACTGAAACTTGGAAATTCTACTATGTCTTTGTCAAGCCCTAGGGATTCATCAAGAAACAAACAATGTAACCACACTAAATTCGATGTTCCATACATGATGGTACACTCGAAATTTCCATCCATGGTTGTTTTAATGAAATGTGGGTCTCATACCTATATTTCTAATTCTCAACCTTATGACCAATAGGTCAAAATAGGCTTGGGTGCCTCAAAATCAAAACCAAAAGTCTATGCAACCTAAAATTGATATTTTAGAGATTCTGGCATAGTTAAAATAAGCATATGAGATCATTTTAATGATATTTTACCTCGATCACCATAGCATCCAGCATATACCTCATAATAGGGAATTGTCTCTAGAAACGACATGAACTGCCAGTTAAATTAACTATTAGTCCTAATAATTCATAAATTACTTAGGAAAGGTGCAAAAAATCTCTAATGATGAAGATAAAAGGAAATATGGAAATGAACTAAAGGGTCATTACAATGTCCACTACTAAAGAAACCTTTTTCCTTGAAAGTTTAAAATTAGGATGTACCTAAAGTCTCAAACTGATGAGGATACTGGGTTGGTATCTCACTCTTCATTTCCTAAGTAACCTCCTCTGCTGGACAGTGCATCCACTAAATATTAACTACAAAAACCTCTCAAGCGTACAACCATCTGGCATCGCTAGCTATTATATGCACCGATTCCTTTACAAAGGTCAAACACCCAACCAACTAAATTGAGTTCAATCTTAGAACATGAGATGTATCAGGAATATATCGCTGCAACATAGAGACATGCAAAAATAGATGAACAATAAAAAAAATTAAAGGTAAATCTAACTTATAAGCTATCTCTCCAACTGCATAAAGAATCTCTAAAGGTACAGTATGTTCCGACACCTATATTTCCAATTGCTCAACTTTTTGACCAATAGGTCAAAATGAGCCTGGGTGCCTTGTGACCTGACCAAAGGTCTACATAGCATAAAATTAATATTCCAGAGTTGTTGGCATAGACAGTATTTTCATATGGGATATTTTTATGGAAGTTTTTGCTTAGTGAACATTTGGAACCAGGGAAGACTTCAAAATAGAGAATTGGCTCAAAAATCCACATGAACTACTCAATAACTAAACTATTAGTCCCATCAAGTTATAAATTACTTGGGCGTCCATGTATAAGATTTAATAGAAAAATAAAGAGAAAATATGTAAAATGACATGAAGAGTCATTACAATTTAAGCCTCAAAATTGCAAACAAGTCATTAAATTGACGACTTATCAGGGGCATCATTGCCTTAATCTGTAGAACACTCTATGTTTTGGACATAAATGCTCTATGTCGAGGAGACTCTAGAAATAGCTGAAGTCCCTTCATATATAACATGCCTCGAGCATTGCATTTTATTCAAAAGTATCAGACTGAAAAGGAACAACTACCTCAATTAGAAAACCTAGAATAAGTATGTCTCAGAGGCTTACTTGAACTTTGGCTAGAATGATCACTGTAGTTGGTTTGACAAGCATCAATAAGTTGAAGTGTTTCATGAACTGGTCTACCAAACTTACCTAGATGTTGATAGAACTAACGAGGAAGATACCAAATTTGAAAACCTCCGCCTCTAAACTGTGAGAAACTCAATTTCTTTTAAAATTACCCTAATACTGAGTCTCTTCTTACTTCCTCCTTAGGCCTTGTGATGAATCTCCTCTTTAGTTTGAGCTTATTTATAGACCTCAATAATAGTCCTGCCAGTGGAAATCAAATAGTGTGTATCTATGAAAAGAGAAAGTCTCAATCCTAAAATAAAATACCAAATTTTTCTCATACTTGGTCAACAAATAGGTGTAGCATTCCTTGCCAACTCATAAAACTAAGCGTCACACTCTAATGTAGTCATTTAACCCTATTGAAATCTCGATAACTAATCTTTCAGTTGATCTCACATTTACAAGGCATATATTTCTCTAAGAAAACCTCAGAGAACTGTGTCCATGTAACTAGAGAAGATCCAGCTGTCTAGGAATCCAGATAAGCTCTCCACCAATGTCTATATGCCAGGTCAAACTAAAATTAAATATTTTCAATACTGCTAGTCTCCACTAGGGTCAAATTATTGAGCCAATAATTACCAGCAGTCAATAACTTATACACATCCTCACCCACTTCACCATGAAACCTAGGAGGAGTAAATTTCAAATATCTATCCAACATATTTTGCTCCTGGATACACATAACAGGCTTGGAAACCATCGATACTGGAGAGATCTTATCTCTGGGGGTGAAAGATATAGGTCTTGCCCTTACCTCAGTACAACTTTGATCCACAGACCAAGCACCATCAGATGGTGCAACACCAATTAAACCTAATTGCTAAACTAAAGCATCACTGAGCATCGATGAAAAAAATAAACCCCGATGGAGCCTGGGCTGGCCCTTGACCTACCACTAGATAGGGTTGAGAAATCTATGATTTAACAACAATAGTAAGGTCTAGTAAAGGCTTTCTATATGAAACTCTAGCCGGGGATGTAGCACGAACTCATAATACCCATTTCCAATAGCAATAACTTGTGTTCTAGCCTTCTAAAAATAGTGAGACTAAGTGAATCCTAGAAACCAACAAAGACTCTTAGCATAAAATAAGAGAAAGAAGTTGAGATTTTCCAATAATGTGTTATTTCTTCTCTAAGATAAGAAATAGACGTTATCATTCTAATTTATGGGACCATACTAGATGCTTGCTCTTGTACCTACAATACTAGTGAACCAGGCTCTGATACAAATAAGTCACAACTCAATTTCATAAGTCATGATGGCTCTTATTTTATCCCACCAGTAGGTAAGCTAAATCATAGCCAAGAACGACAAGTTATGGGCTAATTTAAGGAAATTACCATGAATGACAAAAATACATAGGAAATTAAATAAGCCATAAATAATAAGCATAATAACATAACTAAATAGATAAAATGAAATGAGTAATAATAACACTTGACCTAGTAAGGTCGATACAAGAGCCTCTTGCAAACGAATAAGAGTACTATCAATTTCAAATATACAATACTCTCAAAACCAAAAGACAATCCAAATCAAAAGAAGGAGAAAAAGTTAACTCTAGCTGTAAAAGCTCACCATATCTCCAAACACTATCCCACACTAACACAATATCAATGGAGATAACTAATACTCAAATTTGAACTAAAGGGGTATAGAAGTGTAGTATGGGTACCAAAGCAATGGGTATTCAGTAGGCATCATTGACCACCTAAGATAAATCATAATAAAAATATAATAAGATGTAAGATAATAACAAAGTTAGGTAAAACACAACAAACCTGGAATAATGCAAAAATATATAATGTAAACAACTGAATATATAATATCAAGAGAACGCAATTATTTATTGCATAATTATGTAGGCCTCAAATGTTTTTGTTCTAGTAATGACAAACTCACAAGTGTATCTCTGTAGCTGGTAATAATGGAAAGATAAAGAAAGCCAAATTTAGAAATAGAAGGGAAATCAAGAATAGAAACACATCCACCGTATCCAAGTAGCATACATGTAAAATCAATCATGACAAGACAAATTGAAGAAGTATCATACTCCCAAATATTTTAGAAAATCATGACACAATATCTCACAAATGATATAGAGGACCTTGGCATGGCAAGCATATCAATCAAGTATCATGGAAATAGCAGAAGGATCAACCTTCCCACAATCATTATTGCAAACCAAGATTTATGGAAGAATGAATCAATCAAGAATAGAAGATCACAAGTACATTGGCAATGCCTCAAAATCAGACAAAAAATATAGATCATAGATATATCTAATATGAACGTGATTCAATGTTGTATATGGACATATCTGATGTGGACATTATACATGACTACATTCATCAATCAAGGAATCAATTCATATCTTTGATTAAGAAGAAATCTCTTGGATTTCCCTATGAAGGGTAACAACAACAGAATATAAAAGGCGAAGACCAAAGACATACACTTTTCATGCAAATTCAAGGTTTCATATTCTTAGTATTAGAAAGCTCTGTAATGTTAGTTTACAATTGTTACATAAAGCGTAGGATCGAGTCATCTTTGTAACATCAACCGAAGTTGTGTCACAAGATCTAAAGAGCAAAATACATCTTTAAAACTTATTTCCTATCCCTGTACTAGAACCAAACCTTCAACTATCTAAAAGAAACTTGAAACCCAAGGTGACTAAACATAGGCACTGAATTGGTGTGCCAAACTAGGATAAATCTTTTTATTGTTTGCTCTATGCTTTATTATTTATGTGCTTAACTGTTTAAGTTTCATTTGTCTATGAGGTATTTTTATTTGTAAGTGAGTCAATTGTAAGGAGTCAGTAATGGACTTAGAGAAGAAAATTTCAGTTCACCCTCTCTTGAATTACAATTTGTATCAGAGCAGGTCTCACAGATAGAATTGCCAAAATTCAAACGAGCAAATATTAAATGACCAATTTCTAAATTCCTGATTCTCTTCTATAGGATGGTCACTAATCTACAATAAGACCATAATTTAATGGACAACACTACTCATACTGGAATAAAAGATTTACAATCTTTGTCAAATCAAATGACTACTAAGCTCGTGTTGTCATCAAAAAAGGTCCTTATCCAATTCCACGCCTCAAGGAAAAACAAAAGGGCAAGGAAAAAGAATCCAGTAGTATTTTTATTGATGATCATAAAAAAAATTATTACCAAAGAAAAACAGAAGGCAATTTAAACTAACACACGTTCTTTACTTTTATGTTATCGAGTCCTAGAGGTATTTATACTCGATAATTTAGCTGTCGTCTAGAGCTGTGTTAGTTTTTGTGATTATCTCAGTCGAGCCATAATTCTCAAAACTCAGCCCTTCTAATCTAAAGTGCAGCTATGTATCTATTATTACATGATTTCTTGCAATTTTTGAGGCATTTAAGAGTTTAGAAAGATTATGAGCCTGTTTAACAAATTGCTTTAGCTATGTATACTCATTTTTTCCAGTGTTCTTAGTCTAGATAGTGACATTCGAGGATGACTGTTTCCAAGAGGGAGATATTATAAGACCCCGCAAAATTATTCATAGAATGAGCCTTAGGGCATGTTAAGCGAGGCGTGATTCCATCCCTAAAAGATTAAGAAGTGAATTCCTAAGTAAGTATCATGTTAACCATATAGAATTTCCCTAATTTTGACTTTTTATTACATGGGAAATTTGATAACATTTCCATCGATATAAGATTCACCCAAATTTGATACCTGGGTAAGAAGTTTTGGCTAATTTAAGTCCTAGTCATGAAACGGCATCATTTTAGTGTTTGGTGCATTGTGGAGAGGGTCTATTTGAAATTTATCAAATTCCAATGGAACTCCGCGATAGTGGCGTGTTGCGAAGGACCCTAATTTATCAACAGTCAATTTCCAGTGGCCTAGAGTGATTGCGATGCATCGCGCTAAAGTTCTAGGTCCCAACCAGTAGAACAATATGATGGCTTCGCATTGCGGTGACTCCCAGATTCCCATTTATCTATTTTTAGTGAGCCACCATGATATTGGCACATCACAGTGGGCCATAAAATTGGGTTCCCAGGTCAATTATTTTTTAGCTTCGTACAGAAGTTAAAAAGGGCACTTTAGACTTTTTTCAAGACTCTTAAACCATGCAAACACCAAATCAAAGTCATTTACAAGAATTCTATGAAGTTCTTCTCAAGTTTTCTCCAAAAAAAACCCTAAGTATCAAAAACCTCTCCCAAGAATCTCAAGAATCCACCATAGATTTTCTTAGTTTAGTCAAGATTCAAGGTTCCCAAGTTAAGGGCTTCAAGAACCCTCACCCAAGAGTAAGAAGAGGAAGTTTAGAGCAAGCTTGTTCATCTAATTCCATAATCCAAGGTATGTGGGGTTTTTAACAAGGGTAACCCTTTCACCCTTGTGCCCAAAGGATTATTTCAATCATGATTTTCCTGAAATCTATGAGGTTTTACATGAATTTGAACTAGGATTTTTCACCCATTATTATTGAATGTATTCATTTGATATTTTCTATGAATTGAGAGCTAAATGGCATGATTTCTGCATCTTTTTTTGAGAAATTACAGCTGGGTCTATACCCCATGATTTTAATCCTTAAGAAGTAAATAGTTGAAATGTTTGAGATATTGAAGTATATGAGTATGTTGAGATTTTGAGACATTGCTGAAATTTCCAGATTTCTACATGAGTTATGAATCTATATGCCATCTATTATGCTTTTGATGAGTTTTATCTTGAGATTGAATTATGGGTTAGTAAACCCTACTTGAGACTTGCAATTTTATGAACTCTCATGCTATAAGCACCTATAATTTTAGCATTTTGAGATTTGTTTAGAAATGATTTGACCTAATGGTCATAGAGTTTTGAAATCCACTTCCTACATAAGATTACAGATTTGATTATTGGGTTTGCGGTGAACCATGAGATTATTTCTTAAAGTGGATTTTTATGAGATGAGCACAGATAATCTAAAAGGAGTAGTATTTAGCACTGAACGGTTAAGTTACTATGATTTCTTGCCCCAAAACTATGTGCCACCGTAGGTTGGGCCTGAGGCTGAGTTTATGATTATTATTGGGCCTAAGGCTGAGTTAATATTGGGCCCGAGATTGAGTTTGTTTAGTGATTACTAGACCTAGGTTATACTCCCTAGCAAAGAGTATGATTCTCCTCCCCAACGTGGGCTCTCTTCCTTAGGAGGACAAAATATTGGACTCTATGTAGCTCGCATGATTTATGCCGATTACCTCCCTTGCCTTTTAAACTTCAGATCAGTAATTCCTTGAAAACTAAAGTATTTTCCCTTCCTATGAGATATTTTCCTAATGGTAACATTACAAAATGGTTCCCTAACTAAAGCGTTTCCTTGATATGAGTTGCTTCTCCAAACAAAAGTATTCTTCCTTTATATGGTATTTTCCATGAAGCTTTGAGATAAGTTATTTCATTAAAATAGAGTATCTTTCCATTGAGATTGAATGATTTTCCTAAATCTTGAAATGAGATACTTTCCTAAAGTGAACAAAATGCCTTCAAGTATGTTTCAAAGTTATATGATTCTGAATTCCAAGTATTTGAGTTCAAAAGAGTTATGAGACCTTGAACGTTAAAGAATTTCTACTCTCTATGAGATATATGAATGATTTGAAAGTACTGTTTAAAGTTCCTTTAGCCTTGAGGATTGATAATAAAAGAGGATTTATGATTTCAACATTAAAGTATGATGACGTACAAAGCTATATGGATTAGCACATTCATTGAGTTGTTGTGAAGTGGTGAGCCTTTATCCTTTGAAAGACCTTATCATTTTATTTTCTTTCATTTCTTACTCAGTATTTTGGTTTTCTTTTGGTCATAGTCGGGGGCATGTCCTGACTTCATTTAATATTCTGGTACTATAAGCTACTGTGGATAGATGTTGGTTGGTTGGATATTATTTTGATACTTAGATTTATTAAGTCATTTATTCATCTTCTTATTTTTGTTTAGTTGGCTTCCACATTATTGTTGTTGTTGTTGTTGTTGTTTTTATTATTATATTATTATAATGCTCTTGAAATTGGGTTAAGAGGGTGGTCTCTAGTCTATGGTGGACTTGAGGTACCCATCATGGCCAGGTCCTAGTTTGATTCATGACAATATCGTCTTTTATCCCAAAGTGGGGCACTATCCAGAGGCTTTCCGGAGAGGTTTTGTAATACCCCAAATTTTTCCTAACTTAATTTTTCTCAAGAATGTCAAGTATTAGCTTCTAAATTGAATGATTTTTATTACATGGGAAATTTTCAAGAATTTCACTTTTTTCATGTGGGAAATTCAATAAGCTTTCCTTCGATATAAAATATGCCTAAATCTGATAACCGGGTAAGAAGTTATGTCTATTTCAAATCCGCATCGTAAAACAGTGCCATATTGGTCAGTGATGTGCTGCGCCACAAGATAAATTGAAAATTGTCCTTTTTCTAATGTCCTAGTGTGATATCTCTACATCACGCCAAACTTCCAGGTAGAAAATAAAGTGGCAACACAATGGCTCCACATTGCACCATTTTCCTATTTCCCAATTATCAAATTCCAGTGACACGGTACGATAGCGCCACGTTGCGCAAGGGGTCCAGGTCTGGAAATTTTTGCCAATTTAAAAGATGCATCCAAGATTAAAAGGGATAATTTCCCACTGCTAGTTAATCCGTTTAATATGAGATTCAGCTAACTGGAACTCTAAATATATACTAGTTTCTCTCAATTTTCTCTCAAGAACAAGCTAGGGTTTCAATTTAGGATTTAATTTCAAGAAAGTCTCTCTGTCAATCTTTGCTAAATCAAGAACTAAGGTATGTCACGTGTTGATTCATTGGTCACTTTCACCCATGAAGCTCAAGAATCTCTTTTCAAAATCAAAGATTTGTATATTTATGAATGTTCATGATTTGATTGAATTGAAAAGTGATGTCCATGTTGTTGTTTGGCTTCATTTAATGTTATAGACTATTAATTACAAGAATTGATTCTAGTATGTGAGGAATTACATAGTATTCATGATAAACCCTTCAATTCACAAGTTGATTGATGTATCCTTGTTTAATAGATGTGTTGATGATTGTATAACCATAGCATGCTCCCCCCATGTTTGATTAAATGCCTCTGTGAAGGAAAAGTGTCATACTAGTATAATAAAATGAAATCTCCATTCATGTACAAGTTATGTATGTCAAGTGTTTGATGAAATATCTTAGCCAATGGATTATGTATTGTTGATGTTGGTCATGAACTCAAGAAAGTCATGCTTTGTCAGTTTCCTTCTATCGAGTCTTTGGGATACTTGTACCCTAAAAATATAGTTGTGTGCCTAGAGTCTGTGCCATGTTTTAACAATATCCTCAATCAAGCCATGATCCATAGAACTCAGTCGGCCATGTGACTCAAGAAAGCTTAGTAATACAGTAATCTCAGTACTATTTCATTAGTCAATAGAACTCAGTTAATTCAGTCAAGTTCATTTCAGTAATCTATGATCAGTGTCTATTCAGATGGGAGTAGGAATTAGCACCGAGTAAACCCAAGGATGGGAATACACATAATCAGATGAGGGTGTGATTCTTAGAAGTCATCCTTGCATTCTAGAACTATGTAGCAAGCATAGGTTAAGACATCAATACTGTCAGATGAGGGTTGATGAGGTGGATAAGCAATGTCAGATGAGGGCCCTACCATTCTCTTTTGGGGACCCTATCAAATAAGGGCCACTTACAGCTTGTCCTTACTTATGGCACGATACTAACACCCTTCCAATTGAGGTTACAGATTGGACCCCAACTTAGCCATAAAGGTGTATTAGGGGCATGTCGATTAGATAACTACTTCCCACAGTTTCAGTTATAGAATCAAGACTGTCAGATACAGTCATTCAGTCTCAGTAATGCAACTCAAATAGTTCTACCAAATTCAGAACTATCAGATACAGTCAACTTAGAACAATACAGAACTCACCTAGTTCTATCAGATTTAGGATTATCAGATACAGTCACTCATGTCATCAGTTATATCAGTCATCAAAATTCAGTTATCAGTCATATTAGATATCAGTAAATTCATTTTGTCATGATCTCAGATATAGTTATGGCATATTCATTCATGTATTCTCACAATCATATTAGCTAGATAGCCAGTATTGTTTATGCATATGAACCCCATGCATTCAGCCTAACTTCCATGCATACCAGTACATTCAAATTATTGATGCATTCACGCTATAGTTTCTTATACCATAGGTTTAGAAGCATGAGCCCCAGAGCATCAGTAGCATTCAGTCTCAGTAGTCAAAGTTAACAGTGAGTCCTCATCTTTTGAGGATATGATCATTTATTTATTTATTTATTATCTTATTAATTAATTTATAAGTTGGAGTTAGTTGGGGACATGTCCCATCAACTCCTTATCTAGACAGTTATATTTTAGAGGCTTTTTAGACTATAGTATGTTCAGACAGTATTTCAGTTTTGGGTATTCTATTACCCCACTCAGATATTATATTTTATCAGTCATGCAGTTTTGAACCTTATGTCCTTTCAGCCTCCATTTCCACATTATATTTAATATGTTATATAGTGTACAGATACAAATATCAGCCATGGGTTAGCTTGTGGTCCTTCGGGGTCATGAGCATTGTGTATCATTCCAAGTACCAAATTAAGGTCATTACAAATAGGGTATCGAGCCTAAGGTTCAATAGTGTCCTAGGAAGTCTGAAAGCCGCATCTAGTAGAGTCTTGAACATGAGTGTGTTGTACCACATTTATGTACAGGAGGCTATAAGATATTTTAAGAATAGTTTTCCCTTCTGTCAGTATTCATGTCATGCCAGTGAGTATAATCTCAAGTCAATCTCTCTGTTTAATCCATTTCTCCCTTTCTTCTATATAACATGCCTTCTATAAGAAGAAACGAAAATTAGTCATCCCTTCAACCCGAAGAACCTTTGGATGAACATATTTCTCATGCACAGTTCAAAGCTGAATTCACTACGCTTGCTCAGTCAGTTTCTACTCAAAATGAATGACCAGCCATTGTTCTAGCCTACCCAGTGGCCAATTCAGTTGTAGACAGGATTTGGGGCTTCACCCGAATGAATCCTCTATCATTTCTCAGGTCTAAGTCAAAATGAGGTCCCTCAAGTATTCATCGATTAGGTTTAGAAGGTTACAAACATCATGGGGGTTACTCCTATCGAGAGTATCGAGCTAACTGCATACCAGTTGTAGGATTTTGCCCGCACTTAGTTTAAACAGTGGAAGTCAAAAAGGCCACATGATGCAGGGCCTATTGAGTGAGAAGAGTTTGTCACTGCATTCTTAGATAGATTCCTTCCCCAATAGCTGAGATAGTCTAAGCTATTAGAATTCATCAACCTCAGGTAGGGCAACATGACGGTGAAAGAGTATTCTCTTAAGTTTACTCAATTAGCCAAATATACTCCTTATATGGTTGCAGATTGCAATAACAAGATGAGTAAGTTTATTTCTGGGTTGAACGATAGTGTGGTCAATGAGTGTAGGTCTACGATGTTGATTAGTGACATGACTTTAGCCAGGCCTATGACTCATGCTCAGTAGATAAAAGATCAAAAGGTTAAGATGAGGGAGAAACAGAATAAGAGAGAAAAGACAGATAGTTTCAACTTTGCTCAGCCTAAATAAGAAGGAGCAACCCTCTCTCAGTTCCATCCTAAGTCATCAGTTCCAGCTCCTTCTTCAGCCAGTGCTCTAGCTCCTAATTTCAAGGATAGAAATATAGATAGGGTACCAGGCTCTAAGTCTCAGGGAAGTGTCAGCAATACCGAAACTAATCTCCTTTGTCAGACTTATGGTAACCACCACAAGGGTGCTTGCATAGCTAGTAGAGATGTCTATTTTAGATGTGGCAAGCTAGGCCACAGAGGTAGAGATTGTCCCCAGTAAGCTTATCAGGGTCAGCAGAATCATTCCTCAGCTTAGTCCAGTTGCCCAAATTAGCAGGGTGCCACTTCCAGTGCTACTAGTGGGCAACGCCCAAACAGACTCTATGCTCTCTAGTCCCAGTAAGATCAGGAAAATCCTCCTGATGTGGTTACTGGTACATTGCAAATCTTTCATGTGCATGTTTACGCTTTGCTAGATCCAGGAGCTTTCGTGTCTTTTGTCACTCCATATATAACAGTTGATTTTAAAAACAGTCCTAAAATTCTAGTAAAGCCCTTTTCAGTCTCTACCCTAGTGGGTAAAACCATTATAGCCCAGCGGGTATACAAGAACTGCCTAGTTATGATATTTCAGAGAGTCACTTCAGTAGATTTAGTCGAATTAGAGATGACTACTTTTGATGTCATTCTCGGCATGGATTGGCTTTATTCCTTCTATGCCACAGTCGACAGTATAAACAGAATAGTCTAGTTTCAATTTCTGAATAAACCCGTTCTAAAGTGGAGGGGTATTACTTCAGCTTTTAGAGGTTAGCTTATTTCCTACCTTTGGGCATGGAAAACGATATCTAAAGAATGTGTCTATTATCTTGTTAAAGTTAAGGACGCTAGTTCCGAAACTCCCAGTCTTGAATAAGTTCCAGTAGTGAATGAATATTCAGATGTCTTTCCCAAAGATCTTCCAGGAATTCTTCCCAAAAGGGATATAGACTCGGCACTGATCTTCTTCCAGATACTCATCCTATATCTATTCTGCCATACAGAATGGCACCTACAGAACTCAAAGAACTAAAATATCAGTAGAAGGATCTCTTAGATAATAGATTTATCAGCCTCATTATGTCCCCATGGGGTGCACCAGTCTTATTCGTGTGCAAGAAAGATGGTTCTCTCCGAATATGCATTTATTACCTTTAGCTCAATAAATTCATAGTCAAGAACAAGTATCTTATCTCAGAATTGATGATTTGTATGACTAACTTCAGGGTGCCAATTATTTCTCTAAGATAGACCTCAGATTCGGCTATCATTAGCTCAGAGTCAGAGAATATGATATTTTAAAAATGGCCTTCCATACCCGATATGGTCACTTCAAATTCCTAGTCATGTCCTTTGGTCTTACAAATGCCCCAGCAGCTCTCATAGACTTTATAAACCGTGTGTTCAAGAAGTACTTAGACATATTCATCATAGTCTTTATAGATAATATTCTGGTGTATTCCCGCAGTGAGAGTGATCATGTAGACCATCTTAGAATTATACTTCAAACTCTCAGAAATAATCAGTTGTTCGGCAAATTCAGTAGGTGCAAATTTTGGCTAAGGTCAGTAGCATTCCTTGGCCATATCATTTTTGGTGATATCATTAGAGTAGATCCTCAAAAGACCAAAGCGGTAAGAAACTGGCCCAAACCTATCTCTCCATCAGACATCAGGAGTTTCTTGGGTTTGACTGGCCATAAAAGATGGTTTGTTGAAGAATTTTCATCTATTGCATCCCCTATATCTAGATTGACTCAGAAAAAAGTCAAGTTTTAGTGGTCAAATCATTGCGAGAAGAGCTTTCAGGAGTTAAAGTCTCGACTCACCTCATCCCCAGTCTTAGCTCTTCCAGAAGGTACAGATGGGTTTGTCGTGTACTGTGATGCATCAAGAGTTGGTTTGGATTGTGTCCTCATACAACATAGTAAGGTCATAGCCTACGCCTCCAGACAGCTTAAACCCCATAAGAAGAATTATCCTACTCATGATCTTGATTTAGCAGTTGTGGTTTTTGCCTTAAACATTTGAAGGGTGTGAAATTGATTTCAAGGGCGTGTGAAATTGATTTCAAGGGTAGTTGGGATGACCACTTGCCTTTGATTAAGTTTGCATACAACAATAGCTATCATTCCATTATTAGGATGGCTCCATTCAAATCTCTCTACGGTAGGAGATGCACATCTCTAGTTGGTTTGTTCAAAATTTGTGAGGCGTCAGTGAAAAGACTTGACTTGGTATTCGATGCCTTAGAGAAAGTCCAATTGATTAGAGAAATACTCCAGGCTGCTCAGATCCGACAAAAGTCTTCTGCAAATGTGCATAGAAAGGATCTCGAGTTCAAGGTTGGTGACTATGTCTATCTAAAGATCTCTCCCATACAGGGAGTGAAGAGGTTCGGCAAGAAGGGAAAGATCAGTCCCAGATATTTCGATCTGTTTAAAATTCTCAGTGGCTTTGGCAAGGTAGCTTATGAGCTTGAATTTCCTTCAAATCTAGCCTCAGTTCATCCAGTCTTCCATGTCTCTTTGCTTAAGAAGTGTATAGGTGACCCAGTAGTTATAGTCCCTATTCAGAATATAGATGTTCAAAACAACCTCTCTTATGAGGAAATTCCAGAAGAAATTCTAGACTACCAAACTCGTAGAGTGAGGAACAAAGAAGTCCCTCTAGTTAAAGTTCTTTAGAGGAATTAGTCCATTGAGGGAGATACTTGGGAAGAAGAAGAAGACATGCATACCAAGTACCCTCACCTCTTTTCCGCTGACTCAAATCAAGCTCCAGGTAATAGTTCTCTTTAAGCTTTTCAGTTTTCATGTTGAGATTTTAGTTACTACTTGGTATTAACCTCATGTTTAGGATTCCATTTTTAAACTTGGTACTAAGTATCATTGCATATCCAATTATATGTTCATACATCAGATTAGTTATATGTTCATGCATTAGACATGCATTCTTCTCATAAGAAGACTCAGTTATTAGAAATCTCAGTTATGTAATCAGTTCTATCATGTATTCACGTATCAGATATGTGTGATCAACTTATCAGTACTCTCAGTCATGCATTTATGTATCAGCTCAGTCATGAAATCATTTATCTGATATGCATGCTCTGTATTAATCTCAGAAATATTAGTTATGTAGTCATGTTTTAGTGTTCATGTTTAGTATGTGCTTTAGCTTATCGTTTCTCCCCTCTCAGTCAGTCTTATTCAAGGATGCATGTTCCCAAGGGGGAGATATTGTAATACCCTGAAGTTTCCTAACAAATGTTTTCTCAAGAATGTCAAGTATTAGCTTCTAAATTGAATGATGTTTATATCATGGGAAATTTTTAATATTTTCACTTTTTCATGTGGGAAATTCAATAAGATTTTCATTGATATAAAATTCACTAAAATTTGATTACCGAATAAAAAGTTATGACTATTTCAAGTCAACATCATAAAACAGCGTCATATTGGTCAGTGGCACACCACACCATAAGATAAGATGGCAATTGTCCTTTTTCCAGTGTCCCATCATGATTTCTCTGCATTGTGCCAAACTTCTAGATCGCAAATAAAGTGGCAACGCAATGTATCCATATCGTTCCATTTCCCTATTTCCCAATTGTTAAATTCCCGTGACGCAATGCGATAGCGCCGTGTCACGCTAGGGGTCGAGGTCGGGAAATTTTCCACAGTTAAAAAGACGCGTTCGGGGTTAAAAGGGTCAATTTCCTACCCCTATTTGATCCTTTTAACATGATATTCAGCTATTAGGAACCTAAAATATATACTAGTTTGTCTCAATTTTCTCTCAATAACAAGCTAGGGTTTCAATTGGGGATTCAATTTCAAGAAAGTCTCTCCCTCAATCCTCACCAAATCTAGAACTAAGGTATGTCATGTGTTGATATGTCTCTTTCACCCATGAACCTCCAGAATCTCTTTTCAAAATCAAAGATTTGTATATTTAAGAATGTTCATGATTTGAGTGAATTGAAAAGTGATGTTCATGTTTTTGTTTGGTTTCATTCCATGTTATAGACTATTAATTACAAAAATTGATTCTAGTATGTGAGGAATTATGTGGTATTTATGATAAACCCTTCGATTCATATGTTGATTGATGTATCCTTGATTATTAGTTGTGTTGAGTATTGTATAACCACAGTATATGCTCCACCCATGTTTGATTAAATGCCTATATGAAGGAAAAGTGTCATACTAGTATGATAATATGAAATCTTCATTCATGTAAAAGTTATGTATGTCAAGTGTTTGATAAAATATCTTAGCCAATGGATTATGTATTGTTGATGTTGGTCCTATACTCAAGAAAGTAATGCTTTGTTAGTTTTCTACTATTGAGTCCTGGGAGTAATTGTACCCGAAAAATATAGTTGTATGCCTAGAGTCTGTGTCATGTTTTCACAATATCCTCAGTCAAGACATAATCCATAGAACTTAGTCATTCATGTGACTCAGGAAAGCATAGTAATATAGTAATCTCAATACTATTCGGTCAGTCAATGGAACTCAGTTAATTCAGTCTAGTTCAGTTCAATAATCTATGATCAGTTTCTATTCAGATGGGAGTAGGAATTAGCATCGAGTAAACCCGAGGATGGGAACACATATTTTCAGATAAGGGCGTGATTCTTAGAAGTCATCCTTGCATTCCAGAACTATGTAGCCAGTATAGGTTAAGACATCAATACTGTCAGATAAGGGTTGATGATGAGGGTTGATGAGGTGGATAATCACTGTCAGGTGAGGGCCGTACCATTCTCTTTTGGGGACACTGTCAGATGAGGGTCACTCATAGCTTGTCCTTACCAATGGCGCGGTATTGATACCCTTCCAATTGGGATTATATATTGGACCCCAACTCAACGATAATGGTATTTTAGGGGCATGTCGGTTAGATAACTACTTCCTACATTTTCAGTTACAGAATCAAAATTTTCAGATACAGTCATTCAGTCTCAGTAATAGAACTCAGATATTTCTATAGAATTCAAGACTATTTGATACAGTCAACTCAGAATAGTATGGAGCTCATCTAGTTCCATCATATTCAGGCCTGTCAAATACAGTCACTCATGTCATCAGTTATATCAGTTATCAGAATTCAGTTATCAGTCATGTTAGTTATCAATAAATTCATGTTATCACAATCTCAAATATAGTTTAGATGTATTCATGCATGTATTCTCACGTTCATATTAGTCAGATAGCTAGTATTGTTAATGCATATGAGCCCCATGCATTCAGCCTACCTCCATGCATACCAATAAATTCAAAGTACTGACGCCTTTTTACTATGGTTTCTTATACCATTGCTTCAGAAGCACGAGATCCATAGCAACAGTAGCATTCCAGTCTCAGCAATCATAGTTAGCAGTGAGTCCTCTTTTTTCAAGGATATGAGCATTTATTTATTATCTTATTAATTAATTTATAAGTTGGAGTTAGTTGGGGACATATCCCATCAACTCCTTATCCAGACAGTTATGTTTTAGAGGTTTCTCAGACTATAATATGTTCAGATTGTATTTTAGTTTTGGGTATTCTATTACCCCACTCAGATGTTATATTTTATCAGTCATGCAGTTTTGAACCTTATGGTTTTTCAGCCTTCATTTCCGCCTTATATTTAGTATGTTATACAGTGTACAGGTACAGATATCAGTCATGGGTTAGCTTGTGGTCCTTTGGGGTAGTGACCATTGTGTAGCGTTTCGAGTACCAGATTCGGGGCATTATAGGTTCTTAGCTTTGGCATTGAGGCAGGCTAGGCTTACCCTATATTTAGATTGAACTACGGTAATTGTGTACTATTATGATAGTTTTGGAAAAGTACTTGTAATTTGCATATCATTTGATATATATATATACATATATGCGTATGGATTTATTTGTCAGATTAGGATCACATTCTAGTAAATTTTAGTCCCTTCATATATAGCAGCTATAACTTTATGACCTGAAATTAAGTTACGGAACCTTGGATTCTCCCTTTTTATTATATTATGAAAATGGTTATTTAATGTATTTTAGTGACGGTTTAAGGTCAGCATAAACTTTATTTCTATCACTGATTGTGAATTTTGTTCTATTTTGACATTGGTTATGGTGTGGTTTGGGTTTTGATTTTACAGTCAGGTATGGTCACTATGAGTTTTGGTTTAAGTACGGTATCTCATTATGATGATTTGGGAGTTGTTGAACTGATTACAGTTGTTCTGGGAGTTGTTGTTCCTCTGAATTCCAATTTGAGTCAGGCATCTAATTATAAGTTCTATTGTATGTTACGTATGTCGCCTCTCATTATGACCCACCATTTCTTGTTAGAATTTGGCATATGGACTCATGTTACTATCCACCACTACCGATTTGAGCCTGACATTTGGTGACACAACCCAAACTAGGGCATGACTGTGTCGGGTATCTCAAGTCCAACCCTTATAGGAGACCACCCCTAATACCCAAACCATTGACTTCCTTAAACCCCATGTCGGATGACTTCCGAACATATAACAAGAAAATACAATATCAATTTAAAGACATTGTGATAAGTCTATAACCAAAACCAACCAATACCACCCATTCCACAGTAGTCCGACAAAGTCTCTGATCAAAACCAAAGAATATCTAGTTGGGATATGCCCTCGACCATATCCAAAACCAAGACCAAAAGAAATAGTAAAGACATAAGGAAATCCATCGTATGAAATGGGGTCTTCCAAAGAATGGGAGTTCACCACTTTAGTATGACTCAAAATTTATCCCTGAATCACCTAGTCATTAAGTAAAAGAAGTAGAAGTCTGGTTGATTCCTACATCATGTGGAGATACAACATTCAAAGATTGTTAGCGGGGTGAACACTAGCATGTAACTTAGGCATAAAGATAAAGTAATTGCGTCAATCCAAAAACCAAGTCAGGCCGCATAAACATATATAAATACACATATATATACTATGTTGGAATAGGGAACAAGGTTTAGCTTGCACTTTATAAAATTAACTTAGGTTCTATAGCTTTGCTGTCATAAATCCACCCACGGGCTATATGTGTCCAGTATTACCCCTTAGATGGTCCTTAGTGCGTGTTAGCGACACGAATCAAAGATACCATAAGTGGACGGGGATTTTCTATTACGCTTCACCCAATATGAAATGTATGTACGTATGTATGTATGGGCACTTGGGGGATTACCTTGTACTCGACAATCACTTGGTCATCAAGACCAATCCTCATGTTCATAAACACGAGTTTCCAGTGTTCATTCTTCGAACTCGCACCTTCACGACTAACTACCACAACCCCCATTATTGCCCAATTAAAATATTTAACACATAACTAAACCACAATCCCTAGAGTCAGTTATTAAGGAACTATTAAGTGGTATAGTCATACCGACTATAGCTTGCAACCAATTTCATTAGCCAACACTTAGGGGATTCCCAAGTACCCTATAGAATCCATTATTAAAACAACTTGAGGGATTCCGATGTACCCCACAAGGTTTTTATAATCATTTACTTAGGGTATTCCATTGACCCCACAAGGTTTTCAAAATCATCCTTAACCATTTGATCATTTATTCCATGCATTAGTTTTAAAAAACAGGCCAAGACAAGTGATAATGCACAAACCAAATCAATTATGCAGGTGGGTTGAGTTTATTAAAACAATTAATTTGGGGATTCCATTGTACCCCTATTTCCATCCACCATTCCAACGCACCCCAATGCATTTACCAACCATTAATTTAAGCATAATAATCTCATAAATATCTTGAAAAAGCATTTAAGCAATTTATATTAAAAACCCTCAACCCATAGTTCAAAACCCAAGACAATATCTTATGAATGATCCTTTAAATCTCATGCTTTTACAAAATTGACTATGAGGGGAGGGTAACATGCTTGAAATAACAAGATGTACGGAGGTAAATCACCCTTGAAATCCCAAATTCCTTAACCTCTTGAAAATGTTAAGTGTTCATGACATTGAGGATTTAAGAGTGTATTGAGAAGTTATTTGATTTGTTTCTGAGAGGTAATGATGCCCTAAAAGGGAGATTGACGTGGGTTTTAAGTTGGGAAAAAAGGGAAATGTACAGAATGCCCTTAACTTAAAAACTGGAAAAGGGTTGCCTTAGATTATGAGTCAACCTTCAACTCGTAACCACAGATTACTACTCGTCACCAGGTGTCGTAACCAAGATAGTGACTGGGACCCCTGTACATTGTTGACTTTACAAATTGACCAACCCATTCATAATGAGACCCTATGACTCGTAGGGTCCAGTCATAGTTAACATAGAACCCAAATGGGTTAAACATTGGACATCCTACAATTTCATCCCATGAATTGAACTTTGTCTTTATGACTCATAATGATCCACTCTAACTCAGAGAAGAATCATACCACAAAATTACTTGATTTGGTTACAACTCCTCCTAAGGACTCATCACGAGTCTTTATGACCTATTTCCCCAAGTTTTACTCTAGGAAAAAACTCAGTCACCATTCACTGGACACCTTATTACTAAGGTAACCTAACCCATCAAGACACCCTATGACACATTGGGTCAAGTCGTAACCAAGGAAGGGATCTCAAAGCTTAAGAAATTTTCAGGGACCCAAATCCAGCATGTTTCAATTCTCCCCTACTTGGATCATTCGTCCTCGAATGACGATAAAAGGCATTTACCTGCATAATTATTCCCCAAACATCACTACTCTTTCCTTTAAGACAACATAAAAATACCAAGGAATTTATAATCTTCCTTTAACAAAGATGGAAAACAAAGATATTAAGAACATCACATACCTCAAGAACGATTTTCCAAACCGGGGAACAAAAATGTATCTTTGGACTTCATGTCATCCTTGATTTTCCCAAGAAGCTTACCCTATCCCTAAAAAAGGCATATAGTAACCCCTACCTATCACCACCCTTCTTTACCATGCTCTTAACCATGAACACACACTTTACCATCTCTGTCTCCTTATTTCTTTGAGAAACTCATAACTATGAGAGCCTAAGAATAACCGCATATTCCTCCTATATTAAGGCCTAATGCAAAGTTAAAGGGGCTATCATAAGCTATGGGACCCTATACTTTATATCCCACCAATAATGTTATTTCATCTTATAATTATAATCTAACCTTAGGTCTCAAACCAATGTGTACTAGCCGCGTAGCACTGGGGTTTTGTGTATCTATCAATTATCACATCTGAGCCTATCTTTACTGTACCCTCTTTATGGATCTCCCCACTAAAACTAGCAACCTCAAATACTATCACAAAGGATTTCACCAGGTCTCTCCTTCTTAACTATTTTACCTAACCCAAGTTCATCTAACTCTTCTATCTTCACCTACTACCTTAGCCCAAGTAGTCACCCTCAAAATTTCATAATAAAGAACGTCTAGTACTTTGCTCAAAATGGTAAAATACTTGTATAGCCACTTCCATTCGAACATAAGGAGGATCACAGAATGGATAGAGTACACAAATTGGAGGGTTACTTATCATTTATTACTCCTATCAGTCGCACTACACAAGGTGAGACCAGTAAAAAGAGACAAGGTATAATAGTCATGGAATATTTCATATCCATCTATATCAAAGATAGAGGGTGGTCCTAGAACAAACACCGCCTATCCTGAGCTCCTCAAACTGGGAATAAAGAAAACACTAGTGCATACATCAGGGGCCCTATAACATAAGGCTAAGATTTATATACCTAAGAAATAAGATAGGGGATGCCGCTTGAAACCACTATCCCTTTTTCTATAGACTAAGAATGTTTGGGATCTTGCATAGGTAGCATCACTTTGGGATAGGACAAGACATAAAATTAACAGATGCTAATTAGAATGTATAGTCCTTTAGAGATAAACATTAAGTGAGTCATGAGCCCATGAATCATGAGTGCCATAGCATTGAGCTCGAATACTTGAAAACTTAGATTTTGAGAACCTTTACATGTGCAGCATATAGAATGCGGACTTTAGGTGCATGCATAATTTTCTTAAGTACGTCATTGGTGGTAGGTCCTCTTAATTAATGTAGAAGGAAATTCCTATAATATAAGTAGCTTTACCATTTCCCTTCCTTGATGCTCACTGCCATCATAAATTTAAAGGTCAGCCTTAATTCACTATCTTAATAAGACTATATGCACAACACTCCGCTCTAAGGAGTATCACTATGGACATGTACTAGGGACACTTGGCTCTCTTATGCTTAAAACCTAATCTATCCAGATGCTACCTAGGGTTCAGCATAGTCTTATAAACTCCATCCCCTAACCCATTCAATGACTTATCCCCCAAATCCAAAAGTTAAACCTGGACCTCCGACCTATATATTACAACTTTCCTATTCTAGTATCCCCTAAGGCATAAACCTCATATCTTATGCCTACCCAATCAAGCCTACCAAATATTCTCCCATAAATCTTGCATTGCTATCCTCGAACTCACATACTCTTTTCACCAAAATCAACATCTAATGTTCAAACTTAGTGTCTAGCAATACTATTATGCACCAATAAATCCTATAACGTCCACCCAATAGAGAGGTCACCCTAAACCC
The DNA here is from genome assembly GCA_030864225.1 of Capsicum baccatum var. pendulum. NCBI lineage: Eukaryota > Viridiplantae > Streptophyta > Magnoliopsida > Solanales > Solanaceae > Capsicum > Capsicum baccatum. Next base: position 221,862,928 of record CM061552.1, on the reverse strand, counting down.
TTTGTCTCACTACCAATATTTTATACTTCTATAAAGAATCCCATCTTCCTTAAATACGAGAAACATAGGAGCACTCCCTGGAGAAATCCTAGGGTGGATAAAACATTATCAAAAGGATCCTTCAACTATTCCTTAAGCTCCTTCAACTCAACTGGAGTTATTCTATAAAGATAGAGAATAGGGATAGGACGAGTGTCTGAAAGAAGATCAATCCCAAAACTAATTTCCCCAATATGGAGGGATACTAGGAAGGTCACTAGGGAAAACCTCTAGCGATTCACTAACCACAAGAATGGACCATAACAAAGGACTTTCCTAGTTAGAATCTTTTACTCAGACCAACGGGTAAAGACACCCCTTAGAAAGTAATTTTCAGGCTCTAAGATACAATATGAACCTCCCCTTAGGCACTAGGGAAATCCCTTCCCATTCCTAAAATTGGATTCTTAGGGTATTTAATAGGACCTTATGGGTCCGTCAATCTAAAAAGCCATAACACGAATATAACCAATCTATCCCCATGATGACATCATGATCAACCATATACAATTTAATCAAATCCACTGAGGTTTTCCTACTATCAACAGATACCACAAACCCGTATAGACTCTTCTAGCAACCACAGAGTCACGCACCAGAGTAGTAATAGAAAAAGAGTCCAAATACACTCATGACTAAAATCAAAATAATTTGCTACATATGGGGTCACATAAGAAGAAGTTGGCCCCCAGATTAAGTAAATAATACACTCTATAGTATAGGAGTTTTAACATACCAGTAACGACATCAGGAGATACCTCAGACTCCTAAAGGATAGGAAGAGCATAGAGATGCCCTCAGCCAATGTCGAAGCCGGAAGAAGCACCCCTCGGTGCAGGATCTAAAAAAGTGGCAACCAGAATTCTATTTTCCCCAATTGCAACCCTTGTGGGATATTCTCGCTGCATGTGAACCAACTAACCATAAATAAAACATTGATTCCTCTTATTATAGTAATAACCACGATATAACAGACTACAAAACCATAAAGGATGATAGAGTGGGGCTGACCGAGCTCTACTAGTGGAAAAATAATATCCACCAGAAGACTGACAATAAAGAGTACTGACCACATAGGAACTCTCTCGATTCCTCTACTCAGACCACTGTCCATCATATCTACCAATATTTCTCTAGCCCTTCACTCACTTTGAATATCAGGACATCTTACTCTACCTATTTCTCACTTTTTCCTTATCTCATCTCATACTAAAAAGATCAAACTGGCATGATAAAGAGGCCACTATCTAGGTCAACAGATGAATAGAATGTCGAAACTCAAGATTGATGATATATCGTCGAGGTGACTAAGCTTAAGTATCACCTTCTAGAGTAGGCTCAGTGGAGACTAATGGAACTCTATGGGGGCAATCAGAAGTAGCAATTATTGACCAGGTCAATACCTCATATGTTGGATGAGTTCCATCTATATTATCCTTGAGTGGGATAATTGAGTTTCTTTGAGATTCAGATCATTTAGGAGGCATGATCTGGAAGACAAAAAATGGTAATTCAAAAGGAGCTCAGTATCCTAGTCTCTACAACCCAAAAAAAAACAAGAAAAAAGAAAAACATTCCTAAATTTCACGTAGCCTCTCCCTTATAAGTGTGTCACACTATACATCCATAAAAGAGCCTCTACTTGACAAGGCTTTGTGGATACCTAATTGACCATAAAACTAGATCTCTGAAACCAATCTAACATGACCCAAACCAGTTCCTAGTCGTGTTGGGTATCTTAATTCCAACCTAGCCTGAAGACAACCCCTAATACCCAAACCATTTACCATGTTACACCCCATGTTAGATGAATTCTGAACATATAATAAGATAAGAGAATATCAGTTTTAATACATTGTAATAAGTCTATAATAAAAACCAAACACCAATAACCAAACAACCAACCAATACCACCTATGTCCATAGTATTCCAACAAAGCCTCTAATAAAAATTAAAGAATATCCAATCGAGAAATACCCCTAACCATAGATAAAACCAATACCAAAAAGAATAGTAAAGATGTAAGAAATCAATGCCATGAAATGGGGTCTTCCAAAGTATGAAAGCTCACCACTTTGTTATGACTCAAAAGTAATCCTCAAATCACCTAGTCACTGAGGAGAAGGAGTAGAAGTATAACCGATTCCTACATCGCATGGGTATAAAATGTCCAAAAATTGTTAGTAGTGTAAGCACTAGAATGTTTCTCATAGATAAAGATAAAGTAATGCCATCAATCCAAAAACCATGTTAGACCAAAGCACATAACCATATGCAAATATATATATATATATATACATATATATATATATACCATGCCAGGATAGAGAACAAGGTTACCATAAGTGGCTAGGGATTCCCATGTACCCTTCACCCACTATGATATATATGTACATATGTGCACTTAGGGGATTCCCTTGTACGTGACAAGAACTTGGCTATCAAGACCAATCCTCATGTCGGCAAACACAAGTTTCTAGTGTTTGTCCTTTGGACTCACGCATTCACGGTTAGCTATCATAATCTTATTTATTATGCAATTAAAATATTTAACACATAACCAAGCCATAATACCAGGAGCCAATTTTATCATCATCCAACTGTATCTTGCATGCAATTTCATTAGCCAGCACTTAGGGGATTCATAAGTACCCTACAGAATCTATTATTAAAATCATTTGGGGGATTCCGATGTAACCCACAAAGTTTTTATAATTATTCACTTAGTTTCCATTATTCCCCACAAGTTTTTCAAAATCATCCTTAACCATTTAAACCATACATTAGTTTCAAAAAACAAACCAAGCCAATTGATAATTTATAAACAAAATTAATTATGAAAGTGGGTTGAGTTTATTACTAATTCCCATACAAAATAATTAATTTGGGCATTCCATTGTACCTCTATTTCCATCCACCATATCCACACACCCTAATGCATTTACCAACCATCAATGTAAGCATAATAGTTTCATAAATATCATGGAAAAAATATTTAAGACATTTTTATTAAAAAACCTTAACCCATAGTTCAAAACCCAACATTAATATCTGATGAATGATCCTTGAAATATCATGCTTTTACAAAATTGACAATGAGGGAAGAGTAACATGCCTGAAATAATAAGATTTACGAAGAGAAACCACCCATAAAAGACTTAATTGGTTAACCTCTTGAAATCCTTAAGTGTTATTGACCTTCAGTATTTGAGAGTGTTTTGAGAAGTTATTTGATTTATTTCTAAGGGCTAATGATGCCGTAAAAGGGTTATAAGATGTGGGTTTCAAGTTAGGAAAAAAGGGAAATATCTAGAATGCCCTTAACTTAAAAACTGGAAAAGGGTCGCCTTTGATTACGAGTCAACCATCAACTCATAAACACACTTTATGACTCATCATCAAGAGTCGTAACCAAGATAGTGACTAGGACGCCCGTACTCTATCGACCTTACAACTCAACCAACCTATTCATAATGAGATCTAATAACTCATAGGGTTGAGTCGTAGTCACTAAAAAACCTAAATGGGTTAAAACACTGGACATCCTAATATTTCATCCCATAACTCATAACAAGTCCATATGACTCATAGTAATCCACTAGTACTCAGAGCAGAATCATGCCACAAACTTACATGACTTGGTTACGACTCCTCCTAAAAACTCGTCATGAGTCTTTATGACTCGTGTCCCCAAATCATACTCAGGATAGAAACTCAGATACCATTCACTATACACCTTATGACTAGTGTTACCTCACCCGTTAAGACACCCTATTACTCATGGGGTCTAGTCATAACCCAAGAAATGAGCTCAAAGATTACAAAAATTTTTAAGGGACAAAATTTGGGTGTTTTATCTGGACTTTTTTTACTACCCATTGGTACGGGTTCAAGCCCGATCCATATTTGGATGTCTACAATGGTTTCATGGGGTTGGTTCTGTTATGGATTATTTATACTTTTTGGTAAAATTATTTCTAGTACGTCCTATAATTTTATGGGGGCATTATTGAGTTAATTGCATTCTTCAATGTGCCTAGAGGGATTATAGGATCCCAATTAGGTTATGTTTTATTTTCCTGTTATTACTTTGTTATTTATATTTTTGTATCATTTGTACTTATTCCCTTATCATATTTGCTTAGCTGGATAGTGGTTTATATTCTATCCCTATTTATTGGTGACTTAGATTACACCCTCGCATTTTAGTTATTCTTTTTATTGAGATCAATCGACTAATGATGTCTACTAAATACCCATTGCTTTGGTACTCATACTACACTTTTGCATCTTTACCCTGATGCAAATCCGTATACTAGCAGTCGGTGTTGATGTGATTCTTATTTTTCATACTAATCAAGAGCAGGGCGAGCTTGTTTTTGTCTGAGGTTGATCCTTCTCTATCTATTTTAGTTTAGTCTTTTTAACTCGACACTACTTGCATATATTATGTATATTTTGTATTTTGTCTAGTTGTGGCTCTAGTACTGACCTTACTAGGTCTTGGGAGAGATTTGTTTGTATATTTTGGTCTTTTTCCTTCTGTCATCTTGATATACCTTGTATATTTTCTTTCTATTTTTTGCTTATTACTACTATTGTTCTAATTATATGTGGTATTTTTTGGTTTTTGCCCATTATCCCATTGCCTATCATTCCGAGCTATAGCTTGACTTGTCTACTGGTGGATAAGGTAGGCGCCATCATGACTTAAGAAATTGGATCATGACACATGGGCTAAAGTTTACACTACCACATTGTGTTTTTAGTTATGAGATGTCCAATGACTCTTTCTTAAAGTCGAGACTTAGCCAAAGAACTTTCAAATAAGAAATTATACCCCATGGGCAAAAGTTGACACTACCATATCGTGTCTTTATTTATTATGTGTTCCATAAATCTTGCCATAGATTCAAAACTTAGCTCAAGAACATTCAAACAACAAGTTACACCCCATGGAAAAGAGTTGACAATATCACATTGTTACTTAATTTATGAAATGCTCTATTAGACTTTACTCTAAGATTACAAGACTTATCCCATGAATCTCCGAAAGAAATAAGTTACTCCCCATGGGCAAAAGTTAACACTATTTCATTGTGTCTTAATTTCTGAGATACTCTATAACTCTTACCTTAGAGGAAAGACTTATTTTAAGGATTTTCAAACAAAATGTTATGCCCTACGAGCAAGACTTGATACAAACACATTATATCCTGAGTTATGAGATATTCTATAACTCTTGCCTTAGAGGCAAGACTTATTGCAAAGGACATCCAAACAACAAGTCACGTCCTTAAATTTACTTTGATATCACAGAAACAAGATCTTCTTTTTGGACTATCTACCTTTCAGTTCATTAGAAAACTATAACAGATGTTAACATGAAAGAAAGATGAAAAAATAAAGATTTGGAAAAAAAAAAAAATAACAACTAAGAAAAAAATAGAGAAGAATTAAAATAAAAAAATAGAGATTGAGAAAAAACAAAAATGAGAAGAAAAATAAAAATTAAGTTTGAGAAAATGAAAAAAAAAGTTGAAAAAACTAAGAAAAGATTAAAAAAAATTGTAAATGTATTGACATTATAGTGAATGTCTATCAAGATATTATGAATATCTATCAAGATATAGTGAATAGCTATCAAGATATAGTGAGTATCTATAATGCATATCATTTGGAGAGAAATTAGGATAAATTTCGCATGTAAATAGAGAGGTTTTATTCATTTATAAATCATCTGTCATCCCTCAAGAAAAATAAAAAAAAGGATTACTCTCTTCTCTCTCAATTTATTTTTTATTTTTACTTTAATATTTTATAACATATTATCAGTCAATACTATCACGCCTCAAATCCTATTGGGGTAGACAGGCACCCGTAGCCGCAAAGGCCTGAGAGAACCATTCCATAACCTTGTACTTCTCATGCATGCAACTATAACAACCAAAGGTTCTGAAAAATATGATATTATCCATCGATGAGAATATCTACATTGGCAAGCACAAAATTATATATACGACACTTGGCCGTTGGGGCAACCACATCTAAAAGATAAGACACTACCATGTTTAACTTTACATTAGTCTACAAATAGTGAATAAATAGTGCTAGTAGACCACCTTTATATATTTGTAGGATCATGTAAATTATATTCCTTTCTTCATTTTACCTTTCTTACTTCATAATCTTTGTAAGTCATATAATACAAATGACCAACTGATCAGTGGTAAGTGGACAAATCGGGATCGGCCCATGCTAGGCTTATGCACCTAAGCTGCCACCCATAAATAAACATTGGGATCGACCTATGCTAGGCTTATTCCCCTGAGCTAACACCCATATATAAAGGTATCGAGATCATCCAATTCTAGGATTATGCCCCTGACATACCAATCGCTTTATAGTTTTGCATTACTTAGTTTATTTAAACTTTGAGATTGTTACTTTTGTGGTCATAATATTATGGTACCTTGAAAAGTAATCTACCAATAAGAGACATGTAAATGGGAACTTAAAGCAACAAAAATAAGTTAGGGAGTTGTTGGCAGACAAATGAAGTGTTTAGGAGCTGAAAATAACACATGGGTTTTATTTGAGTAAACGGAGAACTTGATAACGCTCAATCTACAGCTCTCGTTTGAGTGTAAAGCGGTCGATATCAAATATAGAACCCAACCTGGGTTGGGTGTCGATCCCACAGGGAATAGCTTGGCCAACAAGTAAGCAAAATTACTAAACTTTTGGTGCAAGTCTCGTAAAAGGGGGGATTCTTGTCGTGCAAGTAAAGTAAACAAAAGCTGAAAATAATAAAGTAAAGAGAGAAAGATTGTTACGTAAGTTGTAAACAATGAGAATTGAAGCGTTAGGGTTATGTCCACCTTTTGAGGTATACGTCTCTATTGGCTATGAGTGTGTATAGTCTTGACATGCAATTGCTTATAGAGAATTGTAGTCGATGGTAAATCCAAGCGTCTCTCGACCTAAACAAGGACTATTTCACTTTAACTCTCTCGAGCTTAAAGCGTGTCTAACGGTACGAATTCTCCAAGAGGTTAGTCCAGTTACGGCACTAGCTTTTTAATAGGAAAGGGTGTCCTACTACCTTGACATTATCTCTTTTCCAGACAAATAACCTTTCTCTCGAACAAGTTAAATGTTAGACTGGCGTTATTCTATGCGTCTGCAGCCACAAGAATTTGTATTAAGATGAAGAGAATAATGATATAAGCAATATACGTGTCTCGAACTCACAAACTCACAGCAATAGATAGTATCTCATTTGGCTTACATAACCCCAACAGAGAAGTTTAGTTACCCATGAGTGCGAAGGAGATCACGATTTGCATTGTTATTGTTGAGTAATGGCGTGTGGATTAGGTGATAGGCGTGTGGCGTGATTCCTTAGCAAGTAACGATTCTCTTGTTGTGGAATTTAAGAATAGAATTAATGGAAAGATTAGAAGAGTTGTAATTGAGAAGTAGAATGTGTCTCTCCACTAAGGGAGGACTTGCCTCTCCACTCAGGGAGGACTTCATTAAAAATCTCTAGCATGATAGGGTATTTATAATACTCCTATCCTACTCCTACTATGCTAATGAAATAAATAACCAAATCCTACTATACTAATGAAATCCTTAACCCAAATGTACTAGGTTAAGGTAACATTATCATAATCCAAATAAAATAATGAAATACATAACCCAATTGTACTAGGTTAATGTATCATTGTCAAAATCCAGCTTTGTGTCTGTAAGTCCCCAAAGTCTTCAGAAATGTTGTTTTAGTCCTGGACAGATTTTCCATACAGTCCCCAAAGTATTCAGAAATGCTGTTTTAGCCCGGGATAGATTTTCCATGCAGCAGTTTTGGTCCTTAGGCGTGTAAACTTCTTTCCCTTCGTTCATGAGCTTTCTTTTGCGTCAAGTAAGCCATAAAATGCTGTATTTTGCATCATTTATACCTGAAACTTTCCTAATCATGTTCGTTAGCTCATTTATAGGAAAAAGGACTAAAAGTGCATGAAATAGATAATTTGTTCTCAAAATTAGGCTAAAATATGGGCAAAATATATTGATATAGGCGCGTAAATTCGCCTATCATCAGAACTCCTGAAATTCTTTAGTGAAAATAGACGTGCAGGTTTAATAATAAGTATGTATTAAGATGTTTTAACATGTTAGAGAGTGGTAACAAGGTCATTGACTACATGGTATATAATACATTGCCATTATGTATCACTTGCTATAGGATAACCTTGGAAGCTTACTCTATGGACCAAATGTCCGATTTTATGCCAAAGAGTCCAAAATAAAGTATACCTGACATACCTGATTATATGAATCTGAAACTAACCAAACTTGGATTCCCGCCTTTCAGTTTACTTATCTATAATAAAAGATATGGTAAACTAATATTAGCAACCAACCGATACGTTTGGGATATTTAACTTTACCAAAACAGTAACCGGGCAGTATGCCCTTAATCTATCAATTAAGAGAGTTATTTTAACCCTTTTATCTTCTAATTACACCCATATACCATACATGTCCTTATAAGGTTCACCAAAATCACCTTGGTTTCATTACACATTCCAAACAATACGCAAAACAGATCGGGCAATAAACAAATGCAATAATTAGTTCGGTGGTGTATTGTCACACCTTTCTTCTATATTTTGTTACAAACTAATCACACCTTTCTCCAACATCAACCTGACATCCCATAACATATACATACAAAATAGTCCATAAAATAGTCCCAAATCCCTTTTATTGTAGCAATCACTTATTTAACTCGTCATCTCCTGAGTTCTCAATAACAACAAATTCATAATTCTCTCTCAAATTCATATATAAGGAGAATAAAATGGAGAAGCCATCTTTCCTTAATTCTGAAACTTATACTTAAATTTGAACTGCTCAAAAACTTCAACTTTCACTTTCCTTCACACCTTAAACCAAAGAAGAAAAGATATCTCTAAATAACAAAGAAAAAGTGAGCAAGTAGTTGTTCTATATTCTGCCATGTATTTATAATTAGACACCTATAGAATATTTTCCTAATCTTCCATGAGATAATTAACCTAAAACTTGAGTGTTTTTAATTACCTTATCTTGCAAAGATGAGGGTTTATTCAAGAACCCTAGAAGAAATTTTATGGCTGTTGTTGTTATCCTTGTTAAGAAAGGGAAAAAGCTGAAATTAAAAGGGAATATTTCTGTTAAAATGAGAAAAATGGCCAGCTATATTGATCTTATATTGGGCCCTTATTATTGACCTCATTTCCAGCCACAAATTAGTCAAGTGGGTGATGCACCTACTTAAGGGTTCAAGCTGCTCAAAATTTCAAAGTAGGTGATGCACCTACTTGCTTAAATTCTTATTTTGGGCTCAATTAACTTGGGCCTATGGCAAATTTAATTGTTGTTCCATTTCTCTATTTTCTTCTTGTTTTCTTCAATTTGGCCCAAATGAGTACATTAGTTTAGGCCCAAATCTTGTCCATGGACATGGGTCCATTAATTTGGTCGAAAAAGCTTAAGTTGGTGACTCACCTATTTGCTTAATTAAGTCAAGCATGCACCTCAATATTTTATTCCATTTCTAGCTCCTAATTCCTTTAATCTAACTTTCAACTTGTACACACTTGGTCACTTTAAACTTTAGATCCAAATTTTAGCTTACAATCCCAAGTTTAAATAGTTGTATCGATGTTTACTTGATTGTGTCACATAAAATGTATGGGAAGCATCTATATTTTCATCTCCTACATTAATTCTTACATAAAAAATCTCATTCGTTACCTATACCACAAGGCTATACCAAGTTATCTATAAATAGGGAAAGTACATGGAATGTATGGGGTGTCACATCCTCCTCTCCTTAGAAACATTCGTCCTCGAATCTTAGCAAAACTATCCAACTAAAAAAAGTTCAAGCCTAAGTTAAATATCCATATTATCACATAGTACTTATATAATACCCACTTGATATTGCTCCTATTTAGTATCTTGTACTTTTTGTTCGTATTTAAACAAATGGGGGTACTTAGATTTCATCACTTCTTCAATTTCCCATGTTATCTCTTCTACTTGTTGGTTTTTCCAAAGCACTTTTACCGAAGCTATTTCTTTTTTCCTTAACTTTTTAACTTGTCAATCTAGGATAGTAATAGGTATTTCTTCATAAGTGAGATCTTTCATAACTTGTACATCTTCGGTAGGAGTAATATGAGATGGATCACCCATGCTCTTTCAAAGCATTGAGATGTGAAATACTGGATGAATAGTTGAGAGCTCTTAGGGTAGTTCTAATTCATAAGAAACTTTGCCAAACCTTCGAGTAATCTTTTATGGGCCTATATAACGTAGACTTAGTTTTCCTTTCTTACCAAATCTCATAACCCCCTTCTTTCGTGATACTTTTAAGAATACCCAATCACCAATAGAAAATACTAGCCCGCTTCTTCTAACATCTGAATATGACTTGTGTTGACTTTGGGCTATCTCCAACCGTTGTTGGATTACTTTAACCTTTTCCATAGCCTGATGAATAAGATTAGGCCCGAATAAGGCAGTTTTACCCACTTCAAACCATCCAATTGGTGATCTACACTTTCTTTCATACAAAGCTTCATATGGCACTATTTTTATACTTGAATGATAGTTATTGTTATAGGAAAACTCGATAAGAAGTAAATGATCATCCCAACTACCTTTAAAGTCCAACACACAAGCTTGTAGCATATCTTCAAGTGTTTGAATGGTACGTTCTGCTTGTCCATTTGTTTAGGGATAAAAAGTTGAACTTAGATTTACTTGTGTCCCCAAATTTCTCTGAAAAGACGTCCAAAAATTTGCAGTAAATTGATCTCCTTGATCTGATATAATAGAGATTGGTAATCCATAAAGTCAAACTATCTCTTTGATATATAATTTGGTACACTCTTTAACTGTATAAGTCATCCTAACCGGTAGGAAGTATACTAATTTGGTAAGCCTATCAACATTACCTATATGGAATCAAACTTTTGAGATGTACGAGAAAAACTAGTGAAAAAATCCATGTTGATCATGTCCCACTTCCAGATTGGAAGATCTATACATTGTATATAAACCCCAGGCTTTTGATGCTCTACTTTAACTCTTTGACAATTTGGACATTCGTCTACAAATTCTGCAATGTTCTTCTTCATATCACCCCACCAATACATTCCTTTAAAAGCATGATACATTTTAGTTGACCCTGGGTGGATGTAATACCTTGAATGATATGTCTGTCATAATCCTCTTTTTTAGCCAATCTATATTAGGCACATATAATCTGTTTAGGCATCGAAGTACTCCCTTTTTTGTTAGCTCAAATGACTTTGTCATACTATATTGTACATTCTCCATAAGTTGTAATAGTATGGGATCTGTATATTTCTTCTCTTTCACATCAGCTACTAATGAATATTCTGCCGTATTATGCATAATAATCCCTTCATCTGGAGTTTCAAGGAGGCGAACTCCTAAATTGGATAGTTGGTATATATCTTTAGTCATCCCTTATCTTTCTATAGATAGTGCCATGGTCTTCTGACTTAATGCATCTGCCACCACATTTGCTTTCCCCGAATGATACAAGATATCAACGTCATAGTCTTTTAATAATTCAAGTCATATTTGTTGCCTCAAATTTAGATCCTTCTGATTAAATATATATTGTAAACTCTTGTGGTCGGTATATATGTCAACATGAATCCCATACAAGTACAGATGCCATATCTTTAAGGCATATATTACTGTTGCTAGTTCTAGATCATGCGTTGGATAATTCTTCTCATGTGGACGCAATTTTCTTAAGGCATATGCTATGACTTTACCATGCTACATCAATACACATCCTAAGACAATTCTTGAAGCATCACAATACACTGCATACCCCTTTGTGCCTTCTGGAAGCACTAATATAGGTGTAGAAGTCAACTTATTCTTCAGATCTTGGAAACTCCTTTCACATTCATCATTCCATTGAAACTTGGAAGGTTTGTGTATTAGAAAATGAAGAAAACCCTTCAACGAACCTCCTATAATAACCTGCCAACCCTAGGAAACTATGAACCTCTGTAGGCGATATTATTCTTGGACAGTTCTACACAGCTTCTATCTTTTGAGTATCAACCATTATCCCTTCATCGGATACAATATGACCCAAAATGCCATAGATTTTAACCAAAACTCACATTTAGAGAACTTCACATACAACTTACAATCACGAAGAATCTGTAACACCTGTAGTAAGTGACTGGCATGGTCCTCCTTTGATCTTGAATAAACTAGAATGTCATCTATAAAAACTATCACGAACACATCTAAGAATGGCATGAAAACCCTATTCATCAAATCCACAAAAGTTGCGGGCGCATTAGTTAGTCCAAAGGATATGACTAGAAACTCGTAATGACCATACCGTGTTTGAAAATTTTTCTTGGTATATCATTCTCTTTGACCCTCACTTGGTGGTAACCTTACCTCAAGCCAATCTTTAAAAATCACTTGGTGCATTGCAACTGGTAGAATATGTCATCAATTCTTAGAAGGGGATATTTGTTCTTAATAGCCACCTTATTTAGTTGTCGGTAGTCAACGCACATTCTCAATGAGCCATCTTTCTTACTCACAAATAACATTGGTAAGCCCTAAGGGGACAGCATTATGAATCCTTTTTCTATAAAGTCTTTTAATTGCTCTTTTAACTCCCGCAATTCTACAGGGACCATTCTATACGAAGGAATTGAGATTTGTTGAGTGCCTGGAATTACATCAATACCAAACTCCACTTCTTGTTCTGGTTGCAAACCTAGAAGATCTTTAGGCGATACATTGGGAAATTCATTTACCACTGGAATAGTTTGAAGAGTTGGTGGCTCCGCATCTATATCTCTCACTCTAACTAGATGATATATGTAACCCTTGGAAATCATCCTTTTTGCCTTAAAATAAGAAATAAATTTACCTCTTAGCGCACCAATAATACCCCTCCATTCAAGTTCTGCCTCCCTTGGAAAATGGAAATACACCCTCTTAGATTGGCAATCTACTGCAGCATAATAAGAAGCCAACCAATCCATACTCATTATAGCATTAAAATCAACCATTTCTAACTCAACAAGGTCAGTCATTGTATCACAACCACAAATAGTTATTATATAATTTTTATACACTCTTCTAGCTATAATAGATTCACCAACTGGCATAGATACTTCAAATGGATTAACTAGAAATTCTGGTATTCTTTTGAACTTTCTAGAAATTAATGGAGTGACATATGATAATGTAGAACCCAGATCAATTAATGCATATACATCATGTGAAAAGATGGAAAATGTACTTGTAACAACATATGGAGAAGCCTCTAAATTTTGTTGATCCGCTAACACATATATGTGATTCTAAACTCCACTAGAGCTAACTATTCCTTTAGTACCTCTATCATGACCCATAGGCTATACACCTCTACCTGAATGAGGCACCGATGATGATGATGCAATGGCTGATCCAATAGGTCGTATCATACCACCTATGCCCCTTGGTGGGTATTCTCTCATCATATGCTCCAACGTACTACACCAAAAGCAGGAATTTGCCCCAAACCGACATGCACCTAAATGAATATTTCCACATTGTTTACATGGCTGTCTAGGAGGCCTTAATTGGATCATACTCCCTTTCTCTTGATACCCCGCTGTTCGTGAACTCTGACTCTAACTTCTTTGTCCAAACTAGTTGCCTTTGGACCCTTAAAACTATGTTAGATCACTAGCTGTAGGATAAAAAGATAATGGCCTAGGTGAACTATTAGAAAATTGAGGCCTAAACTCACCTTGGGATCCCATGAACTTCCCTGTAGATCTAGCCCTCTTAGAATAATTTCTTCCCAATTCTTGTGTTTTTCTTCTTTGCCTCTGATCCTCTATTTTTTATGCAAAAGCTTGTCTCCTTGCTATATCCATGTCTTTGTTCAAATAATCAATAGTACAATATCTAACCAAATATGGGTCCAATCTATCCACATATTGATGTACTCTATCATCCATAGTAGCTACTATATTAGGAGCATACCTAGCCAAAGAGTTAAACCGGAGGTTGTACTCCCTCACACTTATATTCCATTGGTGACGATTTAGGAACTGGTCTACACAGGCCTTTCAAATCTCAAATGAAAGATAATGAACAATAAATGCCTCCTTGAACTCTTTCCAGGTAGATGAAGGTGCATCGATACCCCTAAATCGTTTATTGTCTTCATGACAAATATAGCCTCCTTTTTGAATCTGTATATTGCTAGATAAACTATCTCTTTACTCGATATATGCATGACATCTAGAGCCCTTTGGATTTGATAAATAAAGTCTTATAGGTCTTCATTAATATCTGATATGGTGAATATGGGAGGATCTAATTTCAAAAAATCCTATGTCCTAGACTAGCTGCCCTATCTGCATCACTAGAACCTGCGGTGGGAATAGTTTATCCTTGAACTTTTCTAGAAACTATACGATCCAACAATTGAACCTCACTCCTTATATATTGGTTAGTAGCATTAATAGGTGGTTCTGAAGATGTGGTTCTTCTCCTCAGTTCTTCTGAGGATGGAGGAGTAAAAGAAGTTTGTGATATAAACATAGCTTGAGCCTTACTTTGATTAGATTGTTTAGGTGGTGACTTGTTGGTCCCTTCTCTGAAAGCCATGTCTACTCTCTTACATGTATTCTTACTCCTTCTTATAACCAGTATCTTTACTATAATGAGAGAAAAAAATAGGTTTAGTGGTTAGATATGACTTTACCTATGACTTGGGCTCTATTGCACGATCTAAGATGTTAAAAAAGAAACAACCCCTAAATGCCCATAGCATCTTGTTTATGGATGTGTTGCATAACACACCCATAAGCAAGACTCTAAGTAGACATGACTTTGTAAATTTCCTAGGACGACCTGCTCTAATACCACTTTTGTCTCACCTCAAATACTATTGGGACGGACAAGCACCCGTAGCCGTAAAGGCCCCGAGAGAACCAATCCATAACCTTGTACTTCTCATGCATATAACTATGACAACCAAAGGTTCTGACAAACATGATATTATGCATTGATAAGAATATCTACATTGGCAAGCACAAAATTATATATACAACACTTGGTCATTGGGGCCACCACATCTAAAAGAAAAAACATTACCATTTTTAACTTTACATTAGTCTATAAAGCCTCTAAAAGATACATAGACTTAGCTAGGATTGGGACAAACCTCCGTCCTACTCTTGACTACTGCTCAATACTAAAATATATGGAACAAACTCAGAAAGCCCCAAATCAACCCGGAGCTCAACAATAGTCACTGAATAGCCTGTGCTTCTATTAGTGAGGTGTACTAGCTGAAGCACCTATGCCTGCAGCATGAAATATAGGTCCCCTGTGAGGGACATCAATACGAAAATATGTACTGAATATGTAAGGCTGAAGGTAACAACACATGATACAAGAACTCAATAGAAATCAAATACCAGTGAATAAATAATGTTATTAGACCACCTTTATATATTTGTAGGATCAGGTACATTATTGGCACACAAATAAAGTTTTAGGAGACGAAAATAACACATGGGTTTTATTTGAGTAAATGGAGAACTCCTGAAATTCTCTAGTGAAAATAGACATGTTGGTCTAATAATAAGAATGTATTGAGGTGTTTTAACATATTAGAGAGTGGTAACAAGGTCATTGACTACATGGGATATGATACTCTGCCATTATATATCACCTGTTATAGGATAACCTTGGAAGCTTACTTGATGGACCAAATGTCCGATTTCATGCCAAAGAGTCAAAAATAGAGTATGCCTAACATACCTGATTATATAACCCCTAAAGAAATAAGTGCTTTGAAGCGTGGTATATATTGAAAGATATGTTAGAAAAATTATCTACATCTTATATATGTATCGATTTTCTCCAAAAGTAGACATATCTTGAAAGATATTCTAAGAAATCATAATTTGATAGGCTTAAGGCACGATTATATTTCATTTGGAGAATGAGAACTTTGATTGTTATAAATATATACCTATACCCTAAGAGTGAATGTGATTGTATTTAGTAAAGGTTATTAATTCGAACGAGTTCTTAATTGTGAGGATATCATAACCCACCTCTATAAGAGGTAGAATAATAGAAAGATTGAATATCTCAGAGTTACTATGGTAAGAAACATGAATATGAAAATTTATCCGAGCATGATGAGATCACATGCCATAGTATACTGGGTGTTTATTGATATAAAAATTCATGTCATGGTAAACTAGAAGTTAACTAAAGCAAAATGCACAAGTTATGGTAGACTTAGAGTTTACTAGTATAAAAGTTCATAAATTGACATGAACGATTTGTCATCACGAAGAATTGAATAATGACTATAAGTTATATGTTGTAGAATTAGAAGATTCTTCAAGATTTTTTTAAGTTATTATTCTCATGATAAGTTGGTTGGATCAACAAATATTAGGATTGGATCTCCTAAGTTTTGAAAAGTATAAGAAGGGAATAAGGACTCGTTATGTTGAAAAGATACATCAATAAGATAATAACATGTATATTTATTGTCAACCTTTAGTTTGACATTCATAAAGTTTCTTTCTCAATATAAATTTAGTTAAGAGGATATTTTCAGATTATGTAATCAAGGAAATTCATCTTGATAATGCGAGTTAAGTTGGTGTTAAATGCCTACGATAAATAATTGAAGCAAACTTATGAGAACAAAACTTCATGTGTTTTTTTTTGAAATATGATATATTGTATACAACAGTACTTGTATGCATCAAATAAATAAATTATAATTAATTTCCTCTCAAAGTTGGTTCTTGTCTAGAACCACACATTTTTCATCTAATAGTTTTGATGTGCGGTATACGATTAATGGATATACATGATGCACAAATATAAATTCCTCAAAGAAAGATAGGGGATAAATGTTACGTTTTCTACCCAACAGGGAGTTTATAAGAATCTATGATATTTTTTAGGAATTATAATTAGATCCTCATTCGAAAGATAATTCAAGTCAAATGCTAGGAGCATTTGTTGGCCCCAAGTTGATTTCATATATAACTGCGGATGCTCCAATTGTGTGTCCGTAAAGTACAAAGTCTACAACATGCATAAAGTATAATAGACCATATTCAGTTTCAAATGAAATACTCCTTGATAATGATAAGGAGAAAATGATCATAATAAGGAGGCAATGTGCTAACACTTCCTATGACATAACACTTCATGAAATCTTATGAGAGGTTTATGTACCTAAAATAATGATGTGATAAGATCTTCAAATCTTATGTCACATTACAAACTAACACAAAATAATGTATCATCGATGGTATTGACATGATCCAAACCAGGGCCTTGTTATAATGGGCAATCCTAGGTCCAACTAGGACGAGGAATTGCCCCCGTTACCCAACCTAACCACCAAATGCATACCTTGAGTCGACCGAAGTCCAAACATATAATAAGATAGCATATCCAACTCTATGTTAACTCTGGGATAATTCTATAATCAAGACCAACCCAATCAAATCCAACCACCTGTAACGCCCCGTATTTCCTAGCATAATCTAAGTCCCAATACATGAGTATTCATATATATAATTTTTGGAAAAACTTATTATTTGTAAGTTTAGATCCTTCCATTGAGTAGGAAAATCAGTTATCTTTCCAATGATAAAAAAATTTCCTAAATCTAATAACCGAGTAAGAAGTTATGACAATTTTAATTTTCAGTCGTTAAACACCGTCATTTTAATCCTTAACGCCTCGCGGAGCCAGCATAAATGACAATTGTCAATTTCAAGTGAAGCTCTATGAAACCATTGCATCATGCCATCAGCTAAAATCCCAACTATCCTTTTACAGTATCTTGTCATGATAATGGCATGTCACGCCAAGGGTGAATTTCAGAATCAAAAGGGCACTCCAATTCCTTGCGTCACGCCAAGTCCTCAGTTTCCATTTTTCCAATTCCAGTGACACGGTGCGATAGCACCACATCATGCTAACTCATAAAAATGGTAATTTTTTAGGAATTCTGAGTTTTAAATATAAGGGCATTACAGTCTTTTTTCCCTCACCCCATTCAGCCTTTAACACGAAATTCACCCTAATTAACCTATTATTTCATTATTTTGATAACTTTTTCCCCAAATCAAAGAAGATTCCCTCCCAATCAAGAACCCTATCTTTCAAATTCAAGGACAACTTAAGAACCCACCAAGAACTTCATGAAATTCATCCATTAAGGTATGTTAGATGTTCATCTATGGATTCCTTTCGTCCATGGAGTCCAAGTAACCTATTTAATTTAAAAGTTTTGATCTTTTCAAGTTATTACTCCCTCCATCCTAAATTATCTGTCCCAAATTGATAGGGCACATTGATTAAGAAAAATAATTAATAACGTGAGTAGTTTACTATAGTACCCCTATTAAATGATGTTTACATTTTAATTTGAAGAAAAAGTAATTAATGCAAAGGGTAAAACATGGAAAAAAAATTATCTCTTCTTGATTAATAAAAAAAGACAAGTAAAATGGCAATCAAATTAAAAAATTTAGAACGGGTAATTTGGGACGGAGGGAGTATACTTTAAATTATGATTTCATCCTTAAATCTCCATGTACTATTGATTTTATACCATGTTACCATGAAATCATTGTTATTATTCAATCCTCCATGTTATAACATTAGTATTTATTAAATTAAACTATGAATTAATGCTATTATGATAAATTCATGATATTGCTACAACATCCATGACATTCCTATGATTGTTTTAAACCATGAACTATAAGTGTTTGATAAAATGCATACAAGTGTGATTTATTTAATAAGAGCTTTCATGTTTTGGTCTCCAAGTTTTAGTGTCATTTTGCTATAATTGTTTTGAGTCATGGGGGTATTGAATACCTGAAATCCATAGTTGTTTATTTAAGTCTAGTATCAGTACGGCACAAAATAACTTCAGATTATACTATGAGCATTTTTAGAATAGTAAAATATCAGTCAGTTAAACTCAAAAGAGTCTAGTATTTCAGTGTCTTTAAGTTAGGATAAGATTTAGCACCGAGTGAGTGTAGGTATGGTGGCTTCCCCGTCAGATAGGTAGAGTCATTAGTAGCATTCCCTATACTTTAGAACTACATAGCCATCATAGGATATGAGAAGTCACTCGTTATATTAGGCTTAACTATCTCACAGGGGTCACCTTTCAATTCAGGCTTGACACCCTTAGTCCTTTGGACTTTATATCAGTTTAGTGGATCCACACACTTCCATTATTAGTACCCATGGTATGTTATTAACACACTTCTAACTGGGTTACAGGTTAGACCATAATTACCTCAAATATGGGAATGTCAGTTAGATGATACCTCACACAGTCTGAGATATAGTCTTAGCTATAGTCTCAATTCAATTATACAGTCTTAGAGTTGCTTGACCAAAGCATACAGATATCAGGATTTTTCATTATTTCAGTTTAGAAATTTTACTCAATCCATATTATATGCTTGGTCAAGAATTCCCAATGTCTATATATTTTTACGTATATTCAGTATATACAGACTGTCATGCATACTCGGTATTTAAAGATTTTGTATATATTTTTAGTATCTATAGATTTTGTATTCTCTACTCAGTACTTCATGTTTTACACGCATATTCAGTTAATTATTATTTTGTTTATGAATCCATGCATATCAGCCTACCTTATCTAGCATACCAGTACATTCAAAGTACTGATCGCATACCTTTCTTTGCTTTATGATGTATTATATCATAGGTGTTGATGCTCAGTTCCCAAACCGCACTTCGACCTCTCTCCTTAGGCTATCAACTATACAGTAGAAGTGGTGAGTCCTCATCATTTAAGGATAGATTATTTTGCTTCAAATCTCTATTTTACTAGTTAGCAGAGTTAGTTATGGGCCTGTCCCATTAACTCAGATTCAGTCAATTAGTTTTAGAAGTTTTTCATACATTAGAGTCAGTTATTCAGTATTTGGATATTTAGTTGACAAGTCAGTTTATCAGTATTTAATCATATTCTGTCCATTTTTCTATAGATTCATATTTCAATATTGATTCAGTGATAAAACCTTATGGCAATATCAAATGTTTTCCACAATATTGATATTATTATTCAGTTCTCACAACAAGTACCAACTCATGGGTTAGCTTATGGTCTCTCAGGACTGTAAACACCATGTGACGACTAGGAGGTAGTCCTGAGTCATTACAAACTTTGTATTAGAGCCATGTTTTAAAGTGTCCTAGAAAGTCTGAAAGTCGTGTTAACTAGAGTCTTATACATCGGTGTGTAGCACGCCACACTTATGGACTAGATGCTACAAGGAGTTTAGGAAAAGTTTCCCTTCTTTTAGTATTCATGTCGTACGATTGAGCATGAACTCTAGTTAAACTCTCAGTCTAATCTTTTTTTTCCTTTTGTTTATAGAACATTCCTCCTAAGAAAAATAAAAGAATAATAAGAAATCAGCCAGCCCCTCAGCCTGCCCAGGCAGATCCTCTAGACGAGCATGTCTCTCATGCAAAATTTAGGGTTGCGTTTATTACTCTAGCCAACTTCATAGTAGCATAAAATGAATGGCCAGCAGTTGTTCTATCCAACCCAGTGGCCAATACTGGTGCAACTAGAATTCAGGATTTCACCTGGATGAATCATCCTTCTTTCATGGGATCCGATTCTGAAGAGGATCCATAGGAATTCTTAGATATAGTGTAAAAGGTAATGAATTCTATAGGGATGAAATCTAGTATGAGTGCTGAGTTGGATGCATATCAGTTACAGGATGTATCCCATACTTGGTTTAAGCAGTGGAAAGTTGATAGGGGTGTTAATGTAGGGCCTGTAGAATGGGAAGAGTTTGCCACAACTTTCCTAGATAGATTCTTCCCATTGGAGTTGAAGGAGGCCAAAATGTTTTAGTTCATTAATTTAAGGCCAGGAAGCATGAGCATGAGGGAGTATTTCCTTATGTATACTCAGTTAGCTAGGTATGCTCCTCATGTGGTAGCGGACAATAGGTCCAAGATGATTAAGTTTGTGTCTGTCATATCTAATTATATGGTAAAGAAGTGGAGGACCATAATGTTGATTAGTAAGATAGACTTGTCTAGGTTGATGTTTCATGCTCAACAGATAGAGAAGGAAAAGATTAAGAAATAAGAAAGACGAAACAAGAGGGTTAGGATGGGTAGTTCTAATTTTAATCAGCCAAAGTCAGAAGGTGGTAACCATCCTCAGATTCATTAGAGGTCTTCATCCCCATCACCCTCTTTAGCCAGTGCCCCAGTAACCAAATTTAAAAATGACAATAGGGATAGGGCACCAGGCTTAAAGTCCTAGGACAGTGCTACCAGTGCTTATAAAAATCCTCTATGTCAGAAATGTTGTAGAAACCATTAGGGTGAGTATAGAGTGGCTAGTGATGTATGCTTTGAGTATGCCAAGCCAATACATTAGATTCATGATTGTTGGGTAGTTGCTTAGAAAGGAAGAGATGTGTTCCAACAAGGCCAGTCCCATCAGTCGTCAGTTCCATCTGGTCACCCAACATAGTAGGGTCCACTTCTAGTGCTACCAGTGGACAACATTCAAATAGATTATATGCTTTTCAGTCCCACCAAGATAAGGAAAATTCTCTTAACTTAGTTACTGGTACGTTACACGTATTTCACTTACATATTTATGCTTTACTAGACCCTAGAGCTTCTCTTTCTTTTGTAACTCTATATATAGCTATCAACTTTGGAATTAGTCCTAAAACTCTAGTAGTGCCCTTTTCAGTGTCTACCCTAGTAGGCATTTCTATTGTAGGCAGACAGGTATACAGGAACTGTCCAATTATAATATCTCAAAAATTTACCTCAATTAATCTCATGGAGTTAGAGATGATAGATTTTCTCATCATTCTCGGCATGGATTGGCTCCACTCACGCTATGCCTCGGTTGATTATACAAACAAAATAGTTCATTTGCAATTACAAAATGAACCAGTCCTTTAATAGAGGGGTAGTACCACAGCTCTTAGGGGTTAGTTCATCTCGTACCTTAGAGCCAAAAATATGATATCGAAGGGGAGTTTTTACCATATTGTGCGAGTCAAATACTCTAACTCAAAAGCTCCAACTTTTGATTTAGTTCTAGTAGTAAATGAATTCTTAGATGTATTTTCTGAAGATCTACCTGGAGTTCTTCCCGAAAGGGAAATCGACTTTAGAATAGACCTTCTCCCAGATACTCAACCTCTATCTATTCCACAATAAAGAATGGCTCCAGCTGAACTCAAAGAATTGAAAGAACAGTTAAAGGATCTCTTAGATAAGGGATTCATTAGACCCAGCATCTCCACATACGGCACACCTATTTTATTCATGCATAAGAAAAAAGGTTCTCTCAGAATATGTATTGACTACCATCAGTTGAACAAGGACACAATCAAGAATAAATATCCACTTCCTAGAATCGATGACTTGTTTGACCAACTTCAGGGTGCTAGCTACTTTTCCAAGATAGTCCTCAGGTCAGGCTATCATCAGCTCAGGGTCAGAGAATATGACATTTTGAAAATAGCTTTTTGAACCTAGTATGGTCACTTCAAATTTCCATCCATGTCCTCCGATCTTACAAATGCCCCAACAACCTTCATGGACTTTATGAATCGAGTGTCCAAGTAGTACTTGGACATGTTCATCATAGTCTTCATTAGTGACATTCTTGTTTACTCACGTAGAGAAAATGATCATGGAAACCATCTCAAAATAATATTGCAAACTCTTAGAGCATATCAGTTGTTATCTAAATTCAGTAAGTTTGAATTCTGGGGTAAGATCAGTATATTTCCTTGGCCATATTAATTTTGGTGATGGCATTAGAGTTGATTCTTAAAAGACCAAGGCGGTGAGAAATTGGCATAGACTCATCACTTAGATTTTGATGGCTATTACCGTTGGTTTTTTGAAGGGTTCTCTTCTATTGCATCCCCCATGTCCAGATTGACTCAGAAGAAAGTTAAGTTTCAGTGGATAGATTCCTGCAAGGAGATTTTTTAGGAGTTAAAGACTCGACTTACCTCAGCTCCAGTTCTTACTCTACCAAATGGTTTAGATAGTTTGTTGTGCACTGTGATGTATCTAGAGTAGGTTTGGGTTGTGTCCTCATGCAGAGAGGTAAGGTCATAGCCTATGCCTCCAGACAGCTAAACCCTCATGAGAAGAATTATTCAACTCATAATCTTGAGCTAGCAGCTGTAGTGTTTGCCTTAAAGATTTGGAGGCATTACTTGTATGGGGTGCATATAGATGTGTTCAGAGATTATAAAAGCGTTCAGTATGCGTTCTCTTAGAAATATTTGAATCTGCATAGAAGGTGGTTAGAGTTATTAAAGGATTATGACATGAGTGTTCTGTATCATCCGATCAAGGATAATATAGTAGATGATGCTCTCTGTAGATTGTCTATGGGCAGTATTTCTCATGTTGAGGATGGTACAAAGAAGTTAAATCAAGAAGTTCATCAGCTTTCCTGAGTAGGTGTTCACATAATCGACTCAGCAGAGGGTAGTGCATGGGTATAGAGTAGTGCCAAATCATCTCTAGTTTCTGAGGTGAAGGAAAAATAGGATGGAGATCCCAGTCTAGTTAAGTTGAAAGACTCAGTCAGAGATCAGAAGTGGAGGTTTCTCCAAAGAGGGAGAAGGTTTTTAAATTGTTAGGGTAGATTGTGTATGCCTGGTGTAGATGATTTGAGGCAACGAATTCTTGTAGAAGTGCATGGTGCGCATTACTCTATTCATCCAGGGGACACTAAGATGTACCGTGATATGCGGGAGATCTATTGGTGGAGTGGGATGAAGAGAGATATTTCAGAGTTTCTAACTAAGCGCTCTACATTTCATTAAGTTAAGGTTGAGCACCAGAAGTCTAGTGGGTCCATGCAGAAGTTTAGTATTCCCATATGGAAATAGGAGGAAGTGAACATGGACTTTGTGACTGGTTTCCCTCGTACCCGTCATCAGCATAATTCTATTTGGGTTATCATAGACAGGATGACCAAATCAACTCATTTATTTCCAGTCCATACCTCTTACTCATCCCAGAACTATGCCAAATTTTATCTCAAAGAGTTGGTCAGGTTGCACGGTGTTCCCTTCTCTATCATCTATGGTAGAGGTACCCATTTTACCTCTCACTTCTGAAATTCATTCCAAAAGGGTCTTGGTACCCAAGTCCACCTTAGTAGAGCCTTTCACCCTCAGATAGATGGTCAAGCAGAATATGCATGTTCAGTGTGTAAGCTTAGTAGATCCTTTCACCCTCATTCGATAAACACCATCATTTTAACCTTTAATAGTTTACAGAGACAGTATAAATCCCTAATTCTGGCTGTTGTTGAACCCTCATCTTGCTGAGGTGGGGCAACATCCTGACTATTACCCAGAACAATAGTCACAGCTTGGGCTAGCACCTAAAAAGCTGCCCAAAACTCTGTAAGTGATAGATTCTAATTCTCAAGATCTACTGGATGAGGTGGTTGGTCATCAACCCTATCAGCATTATCTCTACGACGAGGCATCCTTTGTAAATGGAAGAAAGAAGTAGATTACACTGAGGATCAACTTAAGCTCACGCTCACTCGCACGACATGAATACTAAAAGAAGGGAGACTGCTCCTAAAAATATATTATAGCCTCTTGTACATAAATGTGTTATGCAATACACCCCTACACAAGACTCTACTAGATGTGGCTTTTCAGACTTCCTAGGACACTATTGAACCTTAGGCTCTAATATCAAGTTAGTAAAGACCCAATTTTATGGAACCAAAATGTCACATGATGCTCATGATCCCGAAGGACCATAAGCTAACCCTCCACTAGTATCTGTACCTAAGAATTGCATAATATAGATAACAAATGCAGAAACTAGCCAAAAGGTTCAAAACATCTAAAAATACTCAAAACTAAAAACTGACTACTGATAGATTCAATCAAAAAGCCTCTAAACTGTCTAAGTTGTGCAGTTGATGGGATATGTCCCCAACTAACTTCATCTACAGAAAATAAACTAAATCTGATGCGACAAAAAAAAAGAATCATTCTCGAATAAAGAGAACTCACTGCTACATCTATTATTATTGACAGGGACTGAGCTACTAGGGGTACTCTAAATCTCGTGCCTCTGAACCTATGGTGTGAAATAAAATACCATAGTACAAATGTGTCAGTAAGGGAATATAACAAGTATGAAGATGATGTAAGGCTAAATGTAAGGGCTTATGCATAAACAACTATTTAACTGAATAACCATAACAGTACTGTATGAGAACACATGCATGAATGTACAAATCATAACTGAAATCATCCTAACTCGAAATACTGCAACTCGGGTATTGCTTTACTGGCATCTAAACTCACTACTAATACTGAGATACTGAACAACTGAAGTTTCTAATATTGATAATTGAGTACAGAAGTTAAGATCAGTCTTATCTAGCGAGTGATCTAAAAATCTCATGACACTAAAATTGATTAATGGAGTTTCCTCATATCAATGACTGAAAGTTGAGCTTACTACTCTCGACTGACTGAACCTGAGATCAAACCTCTCTAACAGATAATCCTTGAATCTACTATCAAAGATAAGAAATGATTATATCCGATATCAAACCTATCTAGCAGAAGATCTCAAAATATGATAATGACATTACTCAACCGAATCTGAGACTGAGATCAAGACTATCTAACGGGTGATCTTTGGATCCGATAATGAGATTACTCAACTGAATTTGAGACTAAGATCAAGCCTATCTAAAGGGTGATCTCTGGATCTGATAATTAAATTACTCAACTGAATTTGAGACTGAAATCAAGCCTATCTAATAGGTGATCTCTAGATCTGATAATAAGATTACTCAACTGAATCTGAGACTAAGATCAAGCCTATCTAATAGGTGATCTATGGATCAGATAGTATTATTACTGAATAACTTTATATAAGACCATGCCTTTCTAGAGGGTGGTCCATGAATCAGTGTAACTATCTGAGTTCCTTACTAATAAAGGTGACTATATCTACCAATTTTGATTTTTGAGTTCTACTCTAAAAACTGATACTGAAATTGCAACTGTGGGAGTGCTCACTTAACCAACATGCCCCAAATCTGAACTGGTGGGGTCAAACCTATAACCCCAGTTTGAAGAGTGTCAATACCTTTCCATGGGTAAAGCCCTCTCTGGTCAACCCTCTCTAACGGGTGACCCTCACAGGAAGTCAAGCCTAAGACAGTATAATAGTCAAGCCTTTTTCTAATGGGTGACAAGCCTTTTTTAATGGTTTACTCTTGCATCCTACACTGGCTACGTAGTTTTGGAGTTCAGACATTACTTCTAACAACTTTACCTCTCTAACGAGGAGCTGTCATCCCTACACTCGCTCTATGCTAGCTTCTACTCCCAACTAAAGACTCTGAACTAATTCTCAACTAAACTTAAACTGAGCCAAATCTGATACTGATCATGTTTCTCGACTAATCTAACTGAGTTATGCTGAATTTACTTGGTTTCGTATCTAACAGAATACTACTGAATTTTGTCATTTGACTAAATTATATTGATCTCTAAAAAGATTACTCGAATACTATTGAGGTCTGAACTGAATGCTTAAATACTACTAGATTTAAGATGAGTACTGAACTGAGGCTAGAATATTAAGGATACTGAGAATAGTAAGATTACTTAAGTTTTGTATCTATCTAAGTTTATAGAGTTCTATAACTCACTGAGTTCTAAGAATCGTGGCTAGACTGAGATTATTATGAAATCTGACACTGGCTCTAGACTGCAGCTAAATTGTCGAGTATAAATACCCCTAGAACTCGATAACATAAAAGTAAAACATAATGATTATTAAATAATCAAGACCATGGACATTCATTCACCATCACAATCAATAAAGAATCTCCTCAACCAATTAGGAATCATCAATATGTAATAACATAGGGAAACATGTTATTGGCTTATACTCCATTCAACATGGTCTTACATCAAACACTTTGCATGTATTAAAGTGTTAGCATGTATCGAAGAGTACATAATTGGGAGAACTTCATGCTATCATTTCAAAATTCATCACTAAGGCTTTTTAACAAACACTTGGCATGCATGGGCTTGCACACACTTGGGAATTTCTAGTCAACATGCTATAATGGCTCTAATTCCTTCACATAAGCATTTTATCAAACATATGGGGAGTATGCTTTAATTATTCAACAATTTCTACACATAATTGGCATGAACACACCACTTAACAAGCAACTTGAAGAGATATTATTATAAACATCACATGAATATCACGTACTAGGGTCAAAGCTTGAAACCACATCAACAAAACATGAATTAAAACTCAAAAATAGCATGAACTCCAATTTCAATTCACATAAATCATGAAAACTCATAAATATAAGATCTTTGAAATTTAGAAAAGGGTTCTTGAGATTCTTGGATTAAAGGGACCGAAGAATCAACATCTACATACCTTAGGAAACTCTCTCTTGAATTCTCTTGGGGAGATTCTTGTTTTCTTAATTTCTCTTGATTTTTTTAAGAAGAAAGAACGGTTTTGATTTTACAGAAACCCTAGTTTTTGATGTTAAAGATGAAGAATGAAATTGTAAGCCTTGATCGAATATAAATAGGGGCTAAAAAGAGTGGGAAAAGGACCAAAAAGACCTTTTAAAATCAAGTTAAAAATGCTGAATGGGGGTTGCGATGGTCCATCGCTTAGTCTGATGGTATGTCGGATTGTCCGTCACACATCGGTCAGCAAAGTAATACACTGCATCAATGCTATAGTCTCAGCGATGGTCCATTGCAGCCATGATGGTCTGTCGGATCGTCCATTGCACGTTGGCCTGGATGAGGTCACACTACCTCAGCGGCGACGATCCCAGCAACGGTCTATCATAGCCTTGATGGTCCGTCGTCCTGGCCGTCGCACTTGGTCCATAAAACGTGGTTACTACCTTGGTGGCAACGGTTTGGGAAATGGTTCATCGCAATCTTAATGATCTATCAACCCGGCCATCGCACCTGGGCAGTTCTGACTGCTTTCTGTAAAACGGCCATAACTTCCTCATCTAAAGTGAGATTTTGACGAAATATTTTAGGACCGGAT
The DNA here is from genome assembly GCA_030864225.1 of Capsicum baccatum var. pendulum. Taxonomy (NCBI): domain Eukaryota; kingdom Viridiplantae; phylum Streptophyta; class Magnoliopsida; order Solanales; family Solanaceae; genus Capsicum; species Capsicum baccatum. Next base: position 221,834,589 of record CM061552.1, on the reverse strand, counting down.
TTACACTTGGGAAGACACTTCTTAATCTTTTAGGATTGGATTTACATTTCACTTGACACACTCTAAGGCTCAGACTATGAGAAAATTTTGTGGGGTCTTACATGATTTCTTTCATATCCTAACCACTGTGTGCCCAATTGTTTTCGCTTTGACAACTACTAGACCATACAAGTCGTAATGACTTAGTAAGAGTTGTATGGTACAACTAGTAGCAAATTCAGTGTTGGTGATCATGGGCAGTGTCCAGACTATGAGTGGAATCTTATGAGTTGTATGGTGACCCTACGAGTCGTTAGGTCACACGTAGTGACAGGGTTGTTAATTTTCAGTCTTTTCATTAAGGGCATTCTGGTCAATTCTCCTTTTTCCTTACTTAGACCCCATGTCCATAAAAAACTCAAGGGGGTTATGTCTTATTCATAACACGGTCAAAACATACTCTCTTCTCTCAAAACTCTCCAAAGTCAAGATACTTAGGGTTTTCGAGAAGTTGGTTATCTAAGGGCTCAAGGGATGATTGCTCTCCATATATTTTGGTATTTCAGGCAGTACTCTTCCCTAATTAATACTTTATGTAAAGCATGTATTTAAATGGTTTAATTAGATGATTTTGAATGTGGGTTTTGATGTGGTTGAGGTTTTTGACATGGTTGGTTCTTAAATTATTTTTCCATGATGTATTATGCCTTTTTTAAGCTTTATTAATGGTTTTAAAATTATGGGGTGCATGGGAATGGTGAATGAACTAAGGGGTCATGATATTTTCCAAATTGTGTTTCAAAATTCGAAATTGGTTTACATAGTTGTGTTCCCTCAACCCATTTGTGTAAACAGCTTTGAATTATGAAATTTCCACTTGATTTCACTAACTCACCCATGTTATTCCATTGCATAAGAATTTAAATAATGAAAATGTTTTTGAAGGCCTTGTTGGCTATGATTTGATTTAATGAATAAAGGGGGTCGAGGCATTCCCCCAAGTTAATGTGATTGTTATGGCATAAAGATAAGCTTGCAAGTAAAAAGATATGATGATACCATGGTGTGCCTTTACGGTTAGTTCATTAGTTAATAGATGAGTCATGTGAAACATGCTTTAAATTGGACTTATTGGGGTTTAATTAGCAAAGTTGTGAATGTGTGTGTCTTGGATGACTTATACTGGAAACTCATGTTTGTCGAAATAAGGTTTGGTCTTAATGAATTATGTGCATGGTTCACACTATTAATATATTTGTATCATGGACTTGCGTCGGGTCCAGGCATTGCCTGGTCTTCCTTTATACCACTGGTTTATGTAGCTGACACGTACTGAGGTCCTTTCAATATGTGGAGTTGAACTAATATAGCTCGTAGTGCCTGCTTATAGTGGTTAAGCTATATAGTCTAGGATAAAGTTTACTTTATGCTAAGCCTTGTTCCCTGTCCCGGCATGAAATGCTTATGTATGTGTATATATATATAACTATGTGCATTGGTTTTGAATAATTTTGTAATGTATATCATTACATTATTTATTCCCCTATCCTGAGTTACATGCTAGTTCTCAACCTACTAACCATCTCCAGATATTGTGTCCCCATATAATGCAAGCATCGAAGATACTTCTACCTTTCTTGCACACTGTTGGTGGATCAACTCGGTTCTTTGATCGTTAGTGGTGAAGTGGTAAGCTTCCATTCCCTGGAAGACTTGGTTATTTTATCAGTCTCCTTTCATAGACTAAAATTAAAGAACGCTAGAACGTACTCAAAATAAGGATAAAGTAAAGCCAACTATTTAAACCAAGTAAACCAACCATATGCATTCACAATCATATATAAATATATATGTATATAAAACCATGTCGGGAAAGGGAACCAGGTTTAACATGCCTTTAAAACCAATAACTTGGGTATCTATAGCTTAACCATCCTAAAACCACCCATGGGCTATATGGGTCCGTGTAACCCCCTGAATGAGTCCTGATGCGTGTAGTCGTATGAACCAGAGATACCAATGGAGTAGGGGATTCCCAATTACCCTCTATTCTCTATGATACATATATACAAGTGTAACCTTGGGGACTCTAGTGTACCCCATAAGTATAGTATATAGTCGTCATGAGGAATCCTTATGTCAGTAAACATGAGTTTCCAGTGTTTGTCCATTAGACTCACACCTTCACGGTTAGCTATAACACCCCGCCATTATTGCCCAATTAAAATCATTACCACATAACTAAAATCACCATTCCATTTATTATTAACCAAGGCTTTAAGTAGTGGTATCATCATACCAACTATAGCTTACAAACAATGTCCTTAGACAACCTTTTTAGAGTAGAAGGGATTCCTATGTACCCATAGATTACATTATTTAGTTGCTTGAGGGATTCATATGTACTCCACAGGATGTTCATTATCATGTTTTATTGGGGGATTCCCTTGTACCACACAAGAATTTTTAATTAAGCCATAACCATGACCACCCAAATCTTACAAATTAACCATTCAAAACCATTTATACTATATAGAGTTCCGTTACCAATTTATACCATGTACTAGTATCATTAAAAATCTAACCTCATAGTAAAAGCATTCTCATAGGCATTCTATCAAAAATGTTGGGGGAATAGTGTTTCCAAAGACAAAACCAACCAATTAACCATTTCCATGAAACTAAATGTTCAAACCAGCATCATAATATGAAAACCATAAGTAAAGGACATAGGAAAACCATAACCAACCATTATAATCAAAAAAAACCCAACATATATTTGAAAACCCAAAAACAAACAATAATTATGCTATTAAAATAATTCGTAAAACATGCCTTTAGTTGGAGGTAACAATGAGGGCGGCGTAAAATAACTTAGATTATGAAGATGACAGAGAAATCACCCTTGAAATCCCCAAATTGATCCTATTGATGAATCACTAGCCTTCCCTAACCCAAAAGCCTTTGAGAGAATTTGAGAGAGTTTTTAAGTCTTTAAGATTAGAATATTAGGGTAAATAATATCCCAAGAGTGAAATAAGTCGTGGGTCCCTAAGTGGTTAAGAGGGGAAATGTTCAGATTACCCCCTTCTTAAAATGCATAAAAGTCCCACAAGAAGGTACAACCCCCCTAATAACGCTCAACTTACTCCCATTTTTAAGGGGTAAGGAAGTCATTGTCAATATCCCAACTCACATTGGGGTTGAATCCACAAGAAGTGTAATGCTAATTTTATGTCCTATGGGTGCTGTAATTACTAAAGAGATACCTAGAATGCAAGAAAACACAACATATAATAAAAGTGGGGGGATTCAGTTTGTATCAACTTTTGAGTTATAACAAGATATAATGACACTTTTGGTTTAAAAATTATGTTTGGGAGAATCTTGGAATATGTCTCCCTAAATGAATAAAGTGTCTAGGTTAGATATGGTTCATCATGACATCTAGTTGTTGAGTGATATCATGTATAAAGTCTTTCTGGCTAGTTTTTCAACTAAATCTCAAAGATTTCACCTATTGGCTCTTTCGAGCACCTAACAAGTGTGCCATCATAGTCACTGAATACCTCAATCGGTCATTCCTATTTCAAGGAAGATACCCATGACATGACTTACACTCTATTTACACTTATTTCTAAGATTGCGAAAGGTAGTAAACCACATACTAAATTGTCCACCATTTCCTTGTCCCCCTATAGCCCTTTTTCAAGGATGTTATGGGTTTCCATAGGTTCACTTTAATCCCTCTTTCAAGGATGAAGAAGTTTTTCTAGAGATTAATCTTTCTGCCCATCAAACCCATTTAGAGATTTAGGGTTTTCACCCATAAAATTCCAACTATTAAACTCAAGCAATGGTGAAATCCATACTCAACAACAAGAAATTGTGTAGAAATTGTGTAAACACATCAACACCCAAGCATAAATACACTTTAGTTCAACATAATCCCAAGACTAAATTACTTAGCTACTCATGAAGAAAGTAGAGAAAGATATACCATAAGGATTATCCAAAGCATCCATTCTTCACAAAACACTAAGAATTCAAGTCACCAAAATTAGTTACAATCTTGCCTAATTAGGGTTCTTGTTTCAAATTCAAAAATATCTATGAGGTTAGCAATACCCAAAGAAGAAAGGGGTTTTGAGTAAATAAGGTTTGGGATTCGGCTAAGTGAAATTACAAAACTGCACTGGCAATATTTCCGCTTAGCCGCAATAGCATTGGGTTGTCCACTACCACAAAATGGTTTTGCGATCATATTTTACTATCCATCTTGACTAACCGCGACTACATTCTTTGTCCCGCAATCGTGGTAACTAGGGTTGATGAATGCTTCAGGTCTTCAGCTGCACTTCTTTGCTTACACTTGATCTCTTTAAGCATCAATCCACATCTTTTCATCTCACCAAATCAATGCCTGAATAAGGTGGATATTGGTTCATTAAATCACGATATGTCTTATTTATTTATACAAAACTTGGTTGTGTACATGAAATATGAGTGCAAATGAGTAGAAAAATCACCACTCATCAACACTCCCAACTTAAAACCTTGCTTTTCCTCAAAGAACACCACCTCTTGTCATAAGGAAATTTCATATGTATGCCCACATTCTATTACCTAATGTCATGAAAACTTTAACATTATTATTACCACAAAAAGCTCTTCACACATGGGAAAAATAATTTTGAATACACCCACAATATAAAATGAAATATTGAAGGGAGCAACAGACTTTAAGCAGCAACCATGTGACTACTACTAATACTCTAGAAATGACTTACTTCTTGAAGATGGCTTATGAAAATCATGCTCAATACATGCTGACTTCCCCAAGTCAATCCTTCACTTTTTGCCTTTACCAGGTGTGCCTTCCTCTAGAAACCTCAAGGGGTAGATGGGGGGCCAGGGCAAACCCAAGTATCTCTAGAATACTCTTCAACCCCTGCTTTTCTGTAAAGCTCAGTAATCAATGAGGGAAAAAAATATGGGTACCACCTTGGTCCTTGAAGTGGTCTATTTCATTGACCACGAGCTGACCAACATCCAAAGAAATTTCATCTAAAAGTCAAGCAAACATTCGAGCATATATATCTGGGACTACTGTCATGTGGGTGAAAGGGGAGACTCGGCTACATATAATGTAAAACCAAATTCAACCCTCGAAAGTAAAGTCATTCACAGAGATATTGCTTTTTGTTTTCATCCACTAGACTTCCTTTCCGGGACATAATCTTTCCACCAACAAACTTTCTTGCTTATACCCTTTTGCTTTGAAATCCCCCATGTGTGCATGTGGGAGCCCATAAACATCATTGATTTGTTCACCCTAAGGTGCATCATTTGTCCCCGGATCTGAATAGTCATGTTGGATAGATCAGAGAAAGAAACTTTGCTAATGTTGGCATAGAATTCATGGAGCCATTTCTCATTTGCATTGAATAGATCTAGGGAAAAACACCACCACCCTATGGCTTCAAGCTTGTCATGGAATACTGAAAGATTTTCTAGCACATTATCTAAGAAAATTCCTCTCTCCAGGAGAAGCTTTGTCCTCGGAAGATCACTATAGTAGTGAGTGTGGCACTCGGGTGCCATGAATTGAATATGATCTTACTTGTCCATGAGATTATCCTAAAATCACTAGTCACACATGGTTTTAATCAATGACATTTTTATACACAAACTATACCACATTATTCGCTAAAGCTCATTGGATGGGCACTTAGTGGTGTTTTGTTAAAAATTTGGAGTGCGGGATTTTTGGCATGGCAGGAAATCACCCTCGATTATTGTGATCACAGGCCATAACCACATCCATGCTGATGCGACCGTGGTAACTGAGACCAGTTCTTACCTACTTTCCATTTTTAACATTTCCAAATTTTTAGACCACTAGTATGTTCTACAATATGGATTCACATTAAGACCAATGAACAAGGATATTAGGTGCTTTTATGCCCTTTCGAATGCAAAAACCATTATTGAATACTCATTTGGGCAATATATCAAACACTTGGTGTGCACACTCTATTTTGCACACATTTTTAGGTAATCAAGACTTCCCCACTTATGTGCACACCATACTCTAGAAGTTAAACACCACACAAATTCCAAGCATGAAAGCATGGAAACATGAGAATCAACGACTTGGCCCTTTCTACACCAGATTTGTGATACAAAAGTAATGTAAGGATGTTTTTGGACCTCACAAACTTGGCCAAAATTTGGTACAATTAGAAAAGAGGATTTAAAAAGGGAGTATGAGGAAAATGGGGAATGTAGTTGGTCATATAGCTGAAGCAACCGCAGTCGCAGTTAAGTGACCACGGTCACAGGCATGCAAGTAGTTGTGATTACAACCAAGGGCCCGAGATCATGGTAACTAAGAGCATTTACGATCCTCTGTTTTCCCATATTCATCTCAATTCAAAAATTGAAATCTTTTCCCCTGTTCACTTTTCAATACAAAAATTTCACACTTTTCCCTTTTTTAAGCTCATACAAGGCACTCTATAGTGCCACAAATGCATGGGTTATTGAAATGCCAAATCCAAAATATAAGCTACACCATCATAAAGAAAGTATATGAGCCACTTCCGTGGCATTTGTGGGTTTCCTCCTACACAACACCTTAGTTAATATCGTGGCACGACATTTTTTTTTTCATTCTCAAGGTGGATCTTTAAGCCCCCTTTATGTCACCTCCTCAATCTCAACATTCAACACAGGCACAACTTGAAGCTCTGTGGATAGCTTTTTCATCTTACAAACCATGAAAGTGACTTCACCCTCTCGCACCCTAAACTTCATCTCCCTCATTTCTAAGTCTACAATGTCCCTTTTGGTGGCTAAAAATGGACGACCACGGATGATGGGTACCTCGTGGTCCATTTCACAGTCCAACACCACAAAGTCCACCGGGAGTATAAACTTATCCACTTTTACTAGGATATCAAATAAAATCCCCACCCGCCTTTTGATAGACTGGTCTGCCATTAAAAGTCACATAGATGTTGGGGTAGGAGCATTCAAACAAAGCTTCTTATAGATGATAAAGGGCATAAGGTTGATACTTGCACCAAGGTCGCATAGAGCTTTTACAAACACATGCCCTCCAATGGTATAAGGAATTATGAAAGCTCTGGGATCATCTTTCTTTTTCGGAATCTTACTATCCATGATAGCACTACAACCATGGGTGACTTCAATGGTGTAACCTTCGACAAGTTTCTTTTTCAATATCAATTTCTTCATTAGCTTAGCATATCTTAGGATCTCTTGAATCACATCAATAAATAAGATGTTTATCAATAGATAGCTAAGCTTGGCCATAAATGTTTTTAGCTTGTCACCCTTCTTTTTTTATTTCAATCATTAAGGGAATATGAGAGGAACTTGGATTGTAGGCCTTGTTTCAATTTGTGGATTTTCAACCTCAACCACTTTTTCATCATCTTTCTTATCTCTTTCTTCTTGATTTTGTGGTAACACCTCCTTTGGATTAGCCTTAGGCATCTTCCCAATCAAGTTTCATTTTAAGTGCTTATTTAGTGTCTTCTCACTCCTAATGAAAATTGCCAGGACTTGATCATCATTCTTTGGATTAGCAATCATGTCACTAGGGAGTCCACCTATAAGCCTAGCATTTAATTGTGTGGAGATTTTCCCAATTTAGGTCTCCAATTTCTTGATGGAGGTGAAGTAAGCCACTACGGTTTGAGAGAGTTGAGAAAAGTTACCTTTCAATTCACGGACCATCTTTCTCGTACCTTCTACCCTATTTAAAATTCGGGCCAAAACATCCTCGGTCTTAAACTTTTTAAGGTTAATGGATCATAACTCTTTATTCTTAGCTAGATCTTTGAGGGGGGACATAGAGGTCATAATCATGCTCTCTATTCCTCTAATACTATCACTCTTATGGTCCATCCAACCTTAATTCTCATATTGCCTTTGATAGGTGAGGTGAGAACCCATCGAATAGTTTGCTAAATACTAGATCTCCTCATCCAACTTCTTGGACTCCTCATCATCCTCATAGGACTTAGATGCATGGTGTTTGTCGCTTTTGTGGGTGTACCCATAACATACTTTGTCAAGATCTCAAATTGGATCATCATCTTTTTCATGCTCTCTTCTCTTTTCTCATCCCACTTTCTTTATTCTATATTAACCACAGATGTAGAGGGAGAGCTTTTGGTAACTTTGGTATTTCGGGTATGCTAACCCCGATTTTGCATGGCAGGGAATCTAATAATTAAATTTCTACATGGCAGGTCATCTTTACTAGGGAACCTCCTGCCTCATTGTCCACCACAGTTTTGTTAAGCAGATCAAGGTCCCAGTAGAATATTTTGAGAATCATCTTCTCTGAGACCTCGTGGTTTGGATAATTTGCCAATTTTTCGTTGAATCTTTCCCATGCTTTAAATAATGGTTCCCCGCTCAATTGCCTAAAATTTATGATCTCATTCCGCATTTGGAGTATTTTGGATGATGGGAAGTATTGATCAATAAAAACCATGGTAAGCTCTTCCTAAGTAGTGATTAAATCAGGTGAGAGTGAACAGAGCCACGACACTGTCTCGCCAATTAAAGAGAACAGTAAAAGGCGAAGATGAATGGACTCCTGAGTGATGTGTGTGCTATTAAAACGTGCACACACCTCCAAAAAATTCTTCAAGTGAACATTGGTGTCCTCATATACTTGATAACCATATAGCCCCTTCATTTGTAACATGTGTAACATAACACTAGTTACATGGAAAACTCTATTCCCATTATTTGGTGGCATACAGATTACACTCATTTGTCCCGCATTATTGAGTTGTTCCTCATCATGAAAGGAACATTAAAGGTCCCCATGTTACTAGTGTTGTCACTTATTGTTGTGTTAAAACTACGATCACCTAAAAAAATTAAAAAAAAAAACAAAGAAAGTAAATCACACCACCCCGGGTATACCTAAGTAAAAATCATACTGCATAAGTGAAATCTATATTCCACCCCTTGGTAACGGCACTATTTTGATAATGCACAACTTACTCCCATATTTAAGAGGTAAGGCGGTCATTTTCAATATCCCAATTCACGTTGGGGTTGAATCCCCAAGGAGTGAAATATAAATTTCGTGTCCTATGGGTGCTCTAATCACAAAAACGATAACAAGAATTCAAGCAAAGACAACATATAATAAAAGTGGTGGGATTTGGTTTGTATAAACTTTTGAGTTACAACAAGCTATAATGACACTTATGGGTTAAAAATCAAGTTTGGGGAGAATCTTAAGATTGTATCTTCCTAAAGGTATAAAGTGTGTAGGTTAGATATGGTTCATCATGATATCTAGTTATTAAGTGAGAGATAGGCTAGGTCAAAAGTTTTTGTGGCTATTTTTTACTAAACCTCAAAGATTTCACCAATTGTCTCTTTCGAGCACCTAAAAAGTGTGTCATTCATAGTCACCCATTACCTCAATCGGGCATCCCTATTTCTATGAAGATGCCCATGACATGACCTACACTCCATTTACAATCATTTCTAAGATTGTAAAAGGTATTAAACCATATATTTAATTTTCCACCATTGCCTTGTCCCCCTATGGCCCTTTTTCAAGGATGCTATGGGTCCCATGGGTTCACTTTCACCCCTCTTTCAAGGATGATGAAGGTTTCTACAGTTTAGCTTTTTCACCCATCAAACCCATTTAGAGATATGGGGTTTTCACCTACAAAATTCCAACTATTAAACTCAAGCAATAGTGAAATCCATACTCAACAATAAGAAATCATGTAAACACATCTACACCCACACAAAAATACAATTTAGTTAAACAAAATCCCAAGACTAAATTACTTATCCACTCATAATGAAAGTAGATAAAGATATACCATAAGGATTATCCAAAGCATCCATTCTTCAAAAAACACTACGAATTCAAGTCTCCAAAATTAGTTATAATCTTGCCCAATTAGGGTTCTTGTTTCAAATTAAAAAATATCTTTAAGGTAATCAAACCCAAAGAAGAAAGGGTTTTTTCCTATATAAGGATTAGGATTCGGCCAAGAGAAAATACAAAACTGCCCTAGGTAATATTCCCGCTTAGCCGCAATCGTATGTGGTTTTCTGCGACCACGGCCAATGTGACTGCAGTATAGTTTCATGATCGTAATCTATTGACCATCTTGACTGACCACGACCACGGCCTTTGTCCCCCGATCGTGGTAACTGGGGATTGATGAGTACTCCAGGTCTTTAGATGCACTTGTTTGCTTACACTTGATCTCTTTTAGCTTCAGTCTACATCTTTTTATCTCACCAACTCTATGCCTGCAAAATATGGATATTAGTTCATTAAATCACAATTATGTCTAACTTATTTAAAAAAAACTTGGTAGTGTGCACGAAAGTTAAGTGCTAAATAAGTGGTAAAATCACTACTCATCAACACCCCCAACTTAAACCCTTGTTTGTCCTCAAGTAACACCACCTCTTATCATTAGATAATTTCACATGTATGCCCATATTCAATTACCCAATGATCAGTATGACTTTAACTTGACTATTACCACAAAAAGCTCTTCACACATAGGCAAAATGATTTTGACCACGAGATGACAAATATCCAAAGGAATGTCATCTAAAAGAAAAGCAAACATTCCAGCACACAAATCTGGGACTACTGTCATGTGGGTCAAAAGGGAGACTCGGCTACATATAATGTGCAACAAAATTTGAACCTCGAAAGTAAAGTCATTCATGGAGATGTTGCTTTTTGTTTTCATCCACGAGACTTCCTTTTCGGGACACAATCTTTCCGCCAACCAACTTCTCGGATTACATCCTTTTGCTTTAAATTCCCCCATGTATACATGTGCGAGCCCATCATTGATTTATTTTTCCCTAAAGTGCACCATTTTTCCCCGGATTATAATAGTCATGTTGGATGGATCCGAGAAAGAAACTTCGCTAATGTTGGCATAGAATTCACGAAACCATTTCTCATTTGCAGTGCAAAGATCTGGGTCAAAACACCGCCACCCTGTGGCTTCAAGCATGTCATGGAATGCCAAAAGATTTTCTAACACATTGTCCAAGCAAATTCCTCTCTCCGGAAACAACTTTGTCCTCAAAATTTCACTAAGTAGTGAGTGTGGTACTCGGGTGCCATAAATCGGATGTGATAATACTTGTCTATAAGATTGTCCTGAAATCACTAAGAACACATGGTGTTAATATATGACATTTTTATACACAAACTATGCCACATTATTCACTAAAGCTCATTGGTTGGGCACTTGGTTTGTTTGGTTAAAAATTTAGAGTGCAGGATTTTTTGCATAGCAAGAAATTACCCTCGGTTACCATGATCATAGGCCATAACCGCAACCATGCTGATACAATTACAGTCCAATAACCACAATCACTGTAATTGATACCAATTCCCACCTGCTTTCTATGTTCAACATTTCCAAATTCTTAGACAACTAGCATGTTCTACAATATGGATTCATATTAAGACCAGTGAACAAGGCTTTTAGGTGCTAGATTATGCCCTTTCGAATAAAAAAACCATTATTGAATACTCATTTGGGAAATATATCATACACATGGTGTGTACACTCCATTTAGCATAGCCGCAACTGTATGGTCTTATCCGCAACTGCGGCCAATATGATCACAGTAGAGTTTTGCGATCGCATTTTATTAACCATCTTGAATGACCGTGACCACAGCCTTTGGCCTGAAATTAAGGCACTAGGGCTGATGACTACTCCAGGTCTTCAGTTACACTTCTTTTCTTACACTTGATCTCTTTTAGCTACAATCCATATCTTTTCATCTCACCAACTCTATGCCTGCAATATATGAATATTAGTGCATTAAATCATGATTATGTCTCATTTGTTTATACAAAACTTGGTAGTTCTCATGAAAGTTGTGTGCAAATGAGTGGTAAAATCACCACTCCTCAACACCCCCAACTTAAACCCTTACTTGTCCTTAAGCAACCCCACCCCTTATCATAAGACAATTTTATATGTATGCCCATATTCTATTACCCAATGATCATGATGACTTTGACTTGATTACTACCACAAAAAGCTCTTCACATATGGACAAAATGACTTTGACTACTCATTGAAGGATGCAATGGACTTTAAGGAGCAACCATGTGACAACTACAAATACTCTATAAGTGACTAACTTCTTAACCTCAACCACATTATACTTCCTTTTGTCTTATTGTTTGGAAGGTGACAAAATCATCCACCTCAACTTGATCACATGCCTCATCATAAGAAAGAAGATTTCACATACCTAGCTACCAACTATGCAATAAGGAATTTAAGTGAAAACACTCTCTCTCTCTCTCTCTCTCAAGAACTCTCAATGCTACCAACTACCATGCTATAGGCTTTCCCCTATTTTAATTGCCACTACAATGATCATATTTGGTTGGGAATCACGAATAACTTTTTGAGATTGTAATGTAGGTTTAGTGTAGGGTAGGATATCAATTTAGGACAACAAGGCTAAACCCCTTTTGAGCTTCCGCAACACATTCTTTTCAATTTTGATATTAGGCTACTTCTTTTCTTTCACTATTATGCCTACATTGCCTTTCTTGGTTTTCCCACTTTCTTTCCACTTGTCTCTTTCCTTTTTTGTGCATAATTCTCGAATTGTTTTTACCTTTGTTGGACCATTTCTTTTTTCTAATCATTTTTCTTTATTTTCTTAAGCATGTCGGTACTTTCTTATGACTTCGTGGCCCAATGACACCTCTTTCAACTTTCACCACCCCCAACTTAGGCTTTTAGCCTCAAATTACATTCTTAAGTTCAAGGAGGATAGGGTTCTAATAACGCTCAATCTACAGCTCTCGTGGGAGTGTAAAGTGGTCTTTAGCAAATATAGAACCCAACCTGGGTTGGGTATCGATCCCACAGGGAATAGCTTGGCCAACAAGTAAGCGATTATTACTAGACTTTTAGTGCAAGTCTCGTAAAAGGGGGGATTGTAATATGTAACCGAAATATTAAAGTAAAAACTAAAATAGCAAAGTAAACAGAAAGAATGTTTAGTAGGTTGTAAAACAATGAGAATTGAAGAGTTGGGGTTATGTCCACCTTCTGAGTTATATGTCTCTATTGGCTATGAGTGTGTAGAATTCAGACATGTATGTGCTTATAGAGAATTGTATTCGATGGTAAATCCAGGCGTCTTTCGACCTATTCAAGGATTATTTCACTTTAACTCTTTCGAGCTTAAAGCGTGTCTAACGGTATGAATTCTCCAAGAGGTTAATCCAGTTACGGCACTAACTTTTTTATAGGGGATGGGACCCTACTACCTTGACACTATCTCTTTCCAGACAAATAACCTTTCTTTCGAACAAGTTAAATGTTATACTGGCGTATTATTGCGTTTGCAACCACAAAGAATTTAGATTAAGATGAAGAGAATAATGATATAAGCAGCATACGTGTCACGAATTCACAAACTCACAGCGATAGATAGTATCTCATTCGATTTCCATAACCCCAACAGAGAAGTTTAGTTACCCATGAATGCAAAGGAGCTCACGGTTGACATTGTCATTATACCACAATACTGATTAATTTCGTGTAGCACAGGTGGTAGGCGTTTAGGCATGAATTCCTGGGCAAAGTAACAATTCTCTTGTTGCGGAAATTAAGAATAGATGAGTAGAAGAAGAAAGATAGAATTAATGGAAAGATTAGAATGGTTGGAAGAGTAGAAAAGATTAATAGTTGAAGAATGTATATGGATGAATAAAAATCTCTAACATGATAGGGTATTTATAATACCCAAATCCTAATCCTACTAAGCTAATGAAATACTTAACCAAATCCTACTAAGCTAATGAAATACTTAACCCAATTGTACTAGGTTAATGTAACATTATCCAAATCCAAATAGACTAATGAAATTTTTAACCCAATTGTACTAGGTTAATGTATTATTATCCTAATCCAAATAAGTTACTGCAAGTCCCCAAAGTCTTCTGAAATGTTGTTTTAGCCCGGGACAGATTTTCCATGCATCACTTTTGGTCCTTAGGCATCCAAGCTTCCTTTTCTCCTTCCGTGAAGCTTTCTTTGGCGTCAAGTAATCCATAAAATGCTGAATTCTGCATCAGTTACACCTGAAACTTTGCTAATCATGTTCGTTAGCTCACTTACAGGAAAAAAGGACTAAAAGTGCATGAAATATATAATTTGTTCTTGAAACATGGCACAAATATGGGCAAAATATATTGATATAGGCACGTAATATTGCCTATCATCAACACCCCACACTTGAAGCTTTGTTAGTCCTCGAACAAAATATCATGTCCTTCTAAACATCAACTTATGGTTTTACAGCAACCACACAAAATATTCGTCAAGACAGGCACAACAATTATCAACAAAGTGTAGTTTTCCGATCATTAGTAGAAACAGTTTAACCTCTAGTATAGACTCGTGATGGTGGTCAACTCATATTCAAAAGTTAAGGCACAAGGAATCATATACAACTACCCAAAACTCATCAACCATGTGTGTCTCACAATATATTACCCATAATCACTCACAAGTATAGCATATTTTTTCAAACATGGGTATCAAAATATCCTTGCTCTCTCTCTCACAAAGAATTCATATGCAGCAACTGATGACCATAAGTTTACCCTTAGTGTAATGCTCCACTAAATGTCAGAATACTAAGCTTAGGATCAAATAGGTCTTTTACAGGTTGTAATGTAGGCTAAGGGACGGGTAGGACTATTTTGGCCAGAAATAGTGACTAAGTTCCTAAGCACTTTAATACATCACATTGTATCATCAACATTTTTCTTTCAACCTTTCTTATTTCTTCTATTCTACCACCCTTGTTCTCCTCTTTTGTTTTTCAATTTTAACCATAACTCACTTTTCAGCTTTCTTTTCCTTTTTTCTTTTCATAACATACCTCTTATGATAGCACTTTCTTTTTCATAACGCATTCAAGCACCACTACAATTTAAAGCATCATACTTACCCAATTTCCTCTTATTTCGTCATATGACTTTATACGTTAAAGCACTTAGGAATTTGGATCAACTTACGGTCTTGAAAAAAATGGATTAGGCTTACATATGAGGTTGTCAAATAAGTAGGCTAAAGGCTCAAAAGGGTTTAACTAGAATGATGTCCATGGGTAGGTAAAATGAGGATAAACATGTATAGGTTGCCAAAGAAATGCCTAAATCATCTCCTAAACTTACACTCCTTATTTTCGCTTTGCATACATACCAGGCAAGTTCTAGCATCAGCTACAAACATAGAATATACTATTAATCTCACAGACACAAGGCACATGGTCGACTTTATTGGAAGTAGTATAGACTCTCGACCCAACAAGTGAAGGAATTGAACCACACAATATCACATAATGAGTCACAATTAGAGCCTAAACGTCTCAATAGTCATGATTTTAGCACCTACTCTTGTTATGATCTCATGCTGCCTATTAGAATAATTTCGTGCGAAGCCAAGTAAAAAAATTGCTACTAAAAAAACTTAACTTAAACTAAAAAACAAAACACACACAAAAAAAATGAAACAAATAAAACAAAGTAAACAAAGAACAAAGTAAACAAAGTGAACAAACATAGATGCGGTAGAGAAGTATAGCATGTAATACCGCCACCCCACACTTAAATAGGACACTGCCCTCAGTGGAAAGTAAATACGAAGAACCTGGTCAGTCGGACTCTTTCTCAATGTCGGGGGTCATACCCCCTTCGTCGAAATCATCATAAGAGTTGTCATCAGAGTTCTCCTCCACGTCGGAATCTGGCAAGCGTCGATCATCATCGGTCGGCACATCATCGTCTAGAGGTTCCTCAAAGTATGTACCTACTCCACACATCTCCCGTGCATTCATATTCATTGGATAGTCATGGTCCAGCTGTTGGAGCTCTGTAGCAGTTGGAACATGACCTTCTCTCATCATTGTGAACCGTTTCATGCCATAAAGATGATGGAAGAAACTCTCATCTCGAGCATGTCTCTCCGCAGTAGTAAGGTTGACGCCATGTGTTGTTTCAGCATCTTTGACCTTTGTGAGGTCAACCTTATTCGGGTTATGTGGGAGTTTGTGATCTGCTGGTTCCTCTTCGATGTCCTCCTTCCACAAGATTGCTGTCAACAGATTGCCAAAAGTGAAGTAGGACCGCTTGTGTAGCCTGGACTTCCGCATTGTAGAGCGAATGATTGCCCCAATGTTGATAGGGACATCTGTCATCAATGCATAGACCAAACATACTCTATCTCTTGTTATTTTGGTGTATTGAGTCCCAGGAATAAGGCATGAGTTGATGATGGGCAACCAGATTCTTGCTTTCCTATTCAAAGGAGCATAGGGGAAGGTGTTGTGTCGTCCGGTGTCTTGGTGTCTACTCCACCTTGCCATGGATCTACTTCCACAAAATGTGTGTCGAATTGCTCTATAAGGAGGTCTGCTGTACAGCTCTTTGAATGGTGCTGGATCGACCGAAGGTAAGCCAAGAAAGGAGTTGATCAAATCCTCGTTGAGCTGTAAAACTTGGCCCCGAATCTTGACTTCGCTGCCCATGGTTTTCGGCGACCAGTTGGCGTAAAATTCTCTTGTCAAATCAAGATTACATTCTCCCATGTCACGAAAGATGAAATCCAGATTCAATGCCAAGATTTTTGCCAACATACGCGGTTCCTTCTTCGCTAGGTTGTCCTTGTTGATCAAGTCGACATGAACATATTTGCTTTCCTTGTTGTTCCTATACCATTCTTTGGCTTCCTCCTCAAGAACCCATTTTATTCCAAACATTCGGCGGGGTAATTGCATTGAGGATGATTCTCCTTGGTCCTTGCGACCTCTCTTCTTGCCCTTTTGGGATGTGGTAGCCTTATCTTGTCTCGCTTTAGGTGCCATTATTCCTAAGATTTAAACGATAATTCATGTTAACATCAACCCAATGGAAACAATCTATAAACAAGCCATCGGGGTACCACCCCACACTTAGGTTCGTTGATACAAATTAGTGAAGTGAAAGTGGCCGATTACTTAGACTTCGTCGACATACGTTTAAGGAGCTATATTCCGACAAGAAAATCAGTGATGTATCACTTCTTTCAACCTTTGCAATATGTTCATGTTAGGTAAAACAAGACTACTACATAGGGGTTTCATCATGGTATAGTTTCTATCAACAATTACAACCTCCTATGTCGGTAGGCAACTATAAGTCTTATCCCGATGAACGGGATAGCCTAACATGTAGGCATACAAGTGACAAGACTATGCAATGTTCATAACCATAGAAATTCCGCACAGAGTACGACAATGCAATTAAAACCAAATTCAAGTCAGAAACAAGTTAAGATTATCCTAACGTACATGTTCACTCACATGGTTTTGCATCAACAATTCAAACACTTTAACATCACCAATATTTCTTCAAGATGTAGCAATTCATGATAGACATAGCAACGTAGTACTTACGAGAAATAGATGAAGAATAAAAGAGTACTTACGTGATTGAAGCCTTTGGAGATGTTTCTTGTGAATTGAAAGAGCAAAAATAAAAATTTTGAGATGATTTGGAGTGCATGTGCGGCGCCTTTAGATCAAGTTTCAATGTGTTTATGTTTCAAGACTAAGTCCCCTTTATATAGGAAAAGAATGGGTCGGGTTTTGACCCATTTAAAATCGGTTTTGGAGACAAAAAGGGACCATAGGCGGCGCCTTTAGCTTTGCCTATGCATGGTATAGGCGGCGCCTAATGCAAAGCATAAGCTAGCATAGGCGGCGCCTAGTGTAATGCATAAAGGGACCATAGGCGGCGCCTAGTGCATGGCATATGAGATACTGAGACCAAATGCTTTAGCATAGGCGGCGCCTATGCTATAGCATACCTGAGCATGGGCGGCGCCTATGTCTTTGCACACTAGATTCCGAGACCTTAGGCTATAGTATAGGTTTTGCATTATTCGTGGCCTAGTTTTACCTAGGCCTAGCCTTGCTCGATGCCTATTTTGTCATGAGCAATGCTCAATCCATAGCCTTATGCATCTTTATTCCTAACTTATCACCTTTACCATGCAATAGGTCCAAATCGTTATTTGAAACCAATCTCCTCGTTGAATACCTCTTGCACCTATATTTGCTCAAAACCAATGAAAATGATTAGTACGATGGGTTGCCTCCCACCAAGAGCCTTGGTTTTGGTCGTGGCACGACTCTTATTTTTGGATTTTCTTTTATCAAAAGCAAAACAAGTACTTAGAATGAAAGAAAGACAAAAACAATAAACGACAAACAATAAACGATGGGTTGCCTCCCATCTAGCGCCTTATTTATTGTCGTGGCTCGACATAGTTACCTCGAGTACTTAGACTTGGTCGAGATAAGTGATGGCCAGATAATTCATCGAGTTAACAGGATCGATATAAGGTTTAACACGTTGTCCATTCACCTTGAAGACAACACCATTATTGTCTTCCAATTCAACTACTCCAGACGAGTAGACTTGGATAACTTTGTATGGACCAGACCACTTAGACTTTAACTTACCTGGGAAGAGCTTCAATCTTGAGTTGAAGAGAAGTACCATATCATCCGTTTGGAAATTTCGTCGAACAATCCGCTTATCATGATACCTTTTATCCGCTCCTTGTATAGGTCTGACCTTTCATATGCATAGAGACGGAACTCATCTAATTCGTTCAGCTTCTCCAACCTCAGATTCATCGCATCATCCCAATTCAAGTTCAATTGCTTCAACGCCCACAATGCCTTATGTTCGGGTTCAATGGGTAAATGATAAGCCTTCCCATAAACTAGTTGATAAGGAGACATGCCAATGGGTGTTTTGAATGCAGTCCTATACGCCCATAGTGCATCATCTAGCTTCCGAGACCAATCCTTCCTATTAGCATTGACTGTCTTCGCAAGGATTTGCTTTATCTCCCGATTGGAAACCTCTACTTGTCCACTAGTTTGTGGGTGATAAGGCGTGGCTACCTTATGTTGCTTGACACCATACTTGGCCAACACGGATTTGAATAGCTTATTGTAAAAGTGAGATCCTCCATCACTTATAATAGTACGTGGTACTCCAAAGCGAAGAAGATATTCCTCTTTAAGAACACTACAACACGCTTTCCTTCGTTGTCAGCCAACGCTACAGCTTTAACCTATTTCGAGACATAATCTACAGCAACTAAGATGTACTTCATTCCAAACGAATTCACGAATGGACCCATGAAATCAATACCCCATACATCAAAGAGTTCTACCTCAAGAATTTTGGACATGGGCATCTCATGGTGTTTCAAAATAGCACCTTGACGCTGGCATTGGTCGCTCCTTCTAACATAGTCATAAGTATCTCTAAATATCAAAGGCCAATAGTAACCACTTTGCAATACTTTCCTTGCCATCCGATTGCCTGCATGATGTCCTCCAACTTGGGAAGTGTGGCATGCTTCCAAAATATTAGGCACCTCTACATGGGATATACATCATCGAATAATACCATCCGCACATCGTCGAAACAAATATGGCTCATCCCAATAGTAGTGTTGTACGTTATGCATAAACTTCCTCCTTTGGTGGTAAGATAAATTGGCAGGTGTCACATTACTCACCACGAAATTTGCAAAGTTGACATACCATGGTAATTTTTCCATTGTTGTCGCTAATATCTCCTCGTCAGGGAATGCATCATCAATCTGAATTTTAGGTTGCGCCACATGCTCATTCTCGAGTCTAGATAGGTGGTCGGCCACTTGGTTCTCGCAACCTCTTCTATCTTTGACCTCGAAATCGAACTCTTGCAGCAGCAATACCCATCGAATTAATCTTGGTTTTACATCCTTCTTTGTCATTAGATACCTAAGAGCTGCATGGTCTGTATGAACGATCACCTTAGTACCCAATAGATAGGCACGAAACTTCTCAAACGCATACACAACCGCTAGGAGCTCTTGTTCTGTCACAGTGTAGTTCCTTTAGGCTTCATTTAGGACCTTACTTGCATAGTAGATAGGATGAAATAATTTCTCCTTTCTCTGACCAAGCACAACTCCAACGGCTACACCACTAGCATCACACATGACTTCGAACGGGAGAGACCAATATGGTGCTACCATGATAGGGGCTTCAATGAGTTTTCCTTTGAGGCATTTGAATACCTTTAAGCAATCTTCATTAAAGTCAAACTTCGCATCTTTCTCCAAGATTTTGCACAATGGACTAGCAATTTTGGAAAAGTCTTTGATGAACCGACGATAGAAACCTGCATGGCCGAGAAAACTACGAACTCCCTTCACCAACATTGGAGGCGGTAGCTTCTCAATAACCTCTATTTTTGCTCGATCAACCTCAATCCCTCTGTCGGAGATCTTGGGCCCAAGAACGATACCTTCTTTTACCATGAAGTGGCACTTCTCCCAATTCAGCACTAGGTTGAATTCTACACATCTTTGCAATGCCATGCTTAGGTTTGCCAGGCACGCTTCAAAAGTCTCACCAACAACTGAAAAGTCATCCATAAATACCTCCAAAGTATCTTCAACCATATCAGAAAAAATTGACATCATACAATGTTGAAAGGTGGCTGGTGCGTTACATAACCCGAATGGCATACGTTTGAAGGCAAACGTACCATATGGGCATGTAAACATTGTCTTCTCTTGGTCTTCGGGGGCAATACAAATCTGATTTTAACCTGAATAACCATCCAAGAAACAAAACCATCCTTTCCCCGCTAATCGATCTAGCATTTAGTCCATGAATAGCATTGGGAAGTGATCTTTGAGTGTCCAAGAATTCAGCTTTCGGTAGTCCATGCATACTCTCCATCCAGTGACGTGTCTGAGTGGAATAAGCTCATTCTTCACATTTGCGACCACCGTCATACCTCCTTTCTTGGGAACACATTGTACTGGGCTTACCCATGTACTATCAGAGATTGGATATACAACTCCTGCGTCTAACCACTTGATAATTTCTTTCTTCACCACTTCTTGCATAGGTGGGTTTAGACGCCTTTGATGCTCAATGGTGGGTGTGCAATTTTCTTGAAGCTGAATTTTATGTGTACAAATCCCAGGTGGAATACCAATAATATCCGCAATGGTCCATCCAATGGCTCTAATGTACTTCCGTAAAATAGCAATGAGAGCTGCAACTTGTTGCTCACCCAAATCTGCTGCTACAATGACTGGAAGTGTGTTTCCGCTTCCTAAGAATGCGTACTTTAAATGTCTTGGAAGCTCCTTAAATTCTAATATGGGTGGCTCTTCAATAGATGGCTTAGCTGGTGGTGTGGGTCGATTCTTGAGATCAAGGTCCAGCTTCTTGGGAGCATAGCGATATGTCCCTAATCCTGATAGAGCACCAATAACTTCTTCACAATTTTCAGCATCCTCATTCTCTCCATTCATGAGCACAACCGCCAAAGGGTCATCAATAAGCTGCTCCTCTTTAAGTAATTCTATCTCATCATCAGAGTAAACATCAGCCACCGAGAATACATTCAGCCCTTTGGGTTGCTTCATTGATTTGCAAATATCAAAGCAAACTATTTCATCATTTATTCGGAATGAAAGCTCATTAGCTCTCAAATCAATGAGCACACTTCCTGTAGCAAGGAAAGGGCGCCCCAAGATTATGGGAACTTCTGAGTCTGCCTCACAATCCAAAATAACAAAGTCTTCCGGAAAGATGAATGAAGAAACCTTTACCAATACATCACATAGAATACCAACAGGTCATTTTACCGACCTATCCGCCATGACAAGCCTCATATTGGTTGGAGTAGGATCACCCAACCCCAACTTCTTATAGATTGATAATGGCATCAAATTGATGCTGGCTCCTAATTCACATAATGCTTTGGAAAAATTTAAAGATCCAATGATGCAAGGAATAGTGAAAGCTCCGGGGTCGGCTTTCTTCTGAACTATTGATCGGGTAGCGATTGTACTACAATGATGCACATCTTCTTTCAACTCATAGCTTGCTGCCCGCTTCTTTGTCAAAAGATCCTTCATAAATTTCGCATACCCAGGCATTTGTTCAAGTGCCTCCACCAATGGAACATTAATGGTCAGCTGCTTTAACATAGTCATGAATTTTCTGAACTTCGTGTCATTCGCCACCTTCTTCAATCTTTGGGGAAAAGGTGGTGGTGGGTATGGAATTGTTCTGTCCACGACTTTCTTCTCCTCTTGCTTCCGTTTTTCCATATTTTTAGGCTGCACGTCGCTGGGTGTGACGTCCTTGACGTCTTCCACGGACTCCTCTCCTATTGCGTTGTCATCTAAGTCCGCAGCTTCGTCAACCACTTGCTTGCCTTTTGCTGAAGTTTCCAGCACCTTACCACTTCTGGTAGTGATGGCCATGCATGACCCATCATTCCTTGGGTTTTGCACAGTATCGCTAGGTAGAGTGCCGGTCTTTCTTTAATTGAGTGCTGCTGAAAGTTGGCTCAATTGCTGCACTATTTGCTTGATTGAAGTGGAATGTGAATCAACTAATTGTTTCATGGAGGACAAATCATTAATTACCTCCGTTACTCCCGCACTCGTTGCTTCCACTCCTTTCAATAATTTAGCCATCATGTCTTCTATACTTCCAGAATTAGATGTGGTGGTGTCACGTCTACCAGGGGGAACGTACAAACCACTCTTTTCATTCTTGTTCTTCCAACTACCTTGGTCCTTGTTTCCAGATTTACCATAATAGTTCCGACCTTGGTTTCCTTGGGTATTCCCACGAAAACCCCCCTGATTGTTCAAGTAGTTAGCCTCCTCTTCCGAATTTGATTCGTCTCTTCCTTTTGACACAATAGCGTTCACGTTTTTGATCTTCCCAGATAATAAATGCTTTGTAAGAAGATCCATTTATGTTTTCATATGCGCCATATCTTGATCACGTTTCTCTTGTCTACGCCTTTATTCTGCAGTCATGCCAATAGATATAGTAGAGCTTGCTACCTCAGAATCCCTGGTATGCCAAGCTCTACTTTGCTTCGTCATACGATCTAGCATATTGCTTGCTTGACCAAAGGTGAGGTCCATAAATGATCCTCCAGCCGCATTATCCACCATTGGTTTAGTTATTGAATTCAAGGCTCTATATAATATCTCCATTAGGTGAACATTAGTCATATGATGGTTTGGGCATCTCGCTAGATTTGTCTTGAACCTCTTCCATGTTTCATGAAGAGCTTCAGTGGGAAGCTGATGAAAGTTGCTGATTTCATCTCGCAATTGTGCTCTTTTGGATGGCGGAAAGAATCTTTCTAGGAAAGCGTCTCTCAATTGCCTCCAATTTGTAATAGAATCAGGAGTCAGCCCATTTAACCATAGAGTTGCCTCCCCAGACAGAGACAATGGGAATAGACGTAATCGAATTGCATTCTGACCAACACCAGGACTGTCAAATGACTTGCATGTAGAAATAAAGTTGATGAGATGCATATTCGGATCATCACCTACTAGTCCACCAAATAATCCCTTGAGTTGCAATAACTGAATCATGGTGCTTGTGATGTTGAACTTGGCTCTGGGGGCTGATGGTGGAGGAATTATGGCTCCAGTGGCTCCGGTACCATCAAGATCATCATCATCATCGTCGAAAGCTGGTTGCATGGGTTGGCGATCATACATAAACCGATCTTGCCGACCTCTTCGGTTGGCAGGTGTTGCTATTTCAGCATCATGCCGTGGGTTTAGTAACTCGTCATCACCTAAATCCTCATCGTCAGGATTTGTTGCTCGCCCAGGGTTATCAATGTTTTGTTGGTGTGCTTGGGCGGCAGCAAGAGCAGCTAATCTCGCTTGCTCCTGTTGAGCAGCCATTCTTTCGATTTCCGGTTGTGCCTTTATTCTGCCAATACGTTGTGGTTCAAGATTGATAGGTAATAACGGTTGACCAGAACTTCGAGTATGGGGCATGCACTAAATAAAAACCTGCAGTAAACAAAAACAAAAACTAAAAGTAAAAGTACGAGAATCTCTGACCAAAGGGTCTAGCAATTATCATAAACATAATTGACACTTGTATTCCCCGGCAACGGCGCCAATTTTTGATCACGCTCAATCTACAGCTCTCGTGGGAGTGTAAAGAGATCATTAGTAAATATAGAACCCAACCTGGGTTGGGTATCGATCCCACAGGGAATAGCTTGGCCAACAAGTAAGCGACTATTACTAGACTTTTAGTGCAAGTCTCATAAAAGGGGGGATTGTAATGTGTAACTAAAATATTAAAGTAAAAACTGAAATAGCAAAGTAAACAGAAAGAATGTTTAGTAGGTTGTAAAACAATGAGAATTGAAGAGTTGGGGTTATGTCCACCTTCTGAGTTATACGTCTCTATTGGTTATGAGTGTGTAGAATTCAGACATATATGTGCTTATAGAGAATTGTATTCGATGGTAAATCCAGGCGTCTTTCGACCTATTCGAAGATTATTTCACTTTAACTCTTTCGAGCTTAAAGCGTGTCTAACGGTACGAATTCTCCAAGAGGTTAATCCAGTTACGACACTAACTTTTTAATAGGGGATGGGACCCTACTACCTTGACACTATCTCTTTTCCAGACAAATTACCTTTCTTTCGAACAAGTTAAATGTTATACTGGCGTATTCTTGCGTTTGCAACCAGAAAGAATTTAGATTAAGATAAAGAGAATAATGATATAAGCAGCATACCTGTCACGAATTCACAAACTCACAACAATAGATAGTATCTCATTCGGTTTCCATAACCCCAACAGAGAAGTTTATTTACCCATGAATGCGAAGGAGCTCACGGTTGACATTGTTATTATACAACAATACTAATTAATTTCATGTAGCACAGGTGGTAGGCGTTTAGGCGTGAATTCCTGGGCAAAGTAACAATTCTCTTGTTGCGGAAATTAAGAATAGATGAGTAGAAGAAGAAAGATAGAATTAATGGAAAGATTAGAATTGTTGGAAGAGTAGAAAAGATTAATAGTTGAAGAATGTATATTGATGAATAAAAATCTCTAGCATGATAGGGTATTTATAATACCCATATCCTAATCCTACTAAGCTAATGAAATACTTAACCAAAATCCTACTAAGCTAATGAAATACTTAACCCAATTGTACTAGGTTAATGTAACATTATCCAAATCCAAATAGACTAATGAAATACTTAACCCAATTATACTAGGTTAATGTATTATTATCCTAATCCAAATAAGTTACTGCAAGTCCCCAAAGTCTTCTGAAATGTTGTTTTAGCCCGGGACAGATTTTCCATGCATCACTTTTTGTCCTTAGGCGTCCAAGCTTCCTTTTCTCCTTCCGTGAAGCTTTCTTTGGCGTCAAGTAATCCATAAAATGCTGAATTCTGCATCATTTACACCTGAAACTTTGCTAATCATGTTCGTTAGCTCACTTACAGGAAAAAAGGACTAAAAGTGCATGAAATATATAATTTGTTCTCGAAACATGGCACAAATATTGGCAAAATATATTGATATAGGCGCGTAATATCGCCTATCATCAGGTTCAAGAAAGGGATAATAAAAAGGTCACGGCTTGTAATATGTTTCCCAAAGAAAAGTCCAAAGGATCAAAGTTGGCTAAGGATTATATCTATGTATTGGTACGCTTTCTAGGCTAAAGTGGGCTTCCAATGTCACAGGAATGGCCTAAGATTATTTTACCAACCAAATACAATAAAAATTTGTCCTTGAATGACTAATGGTACAAGTTCTAGATGGTATAAGTACGCATGAGATATATACAAATATGCTCCCACAGATGGCATGTGAATCTCATCTAGGGGGTTCAATAATTCCTCCAACTCGAGACAAATAATTTTCTGAAGCCAATTTCTAGAGTCATAGAAAGAGAAAAAGTTTCATTACAAAGTTGCTCACACCCATGCCCTTGAATCTTGCAAAAATTTTGAAAGGAAGGGGGTGTTTGTTATGCATTCACACCATGCATATTTTATTAATCATGGCAAAAATCAAGCTCTTATCTCATATTAAGGCTTTAATATGGGCCATCCACCTATATGGCTACTTAGACTTTGCCAATGGGCATGAATGCAATCCCAAATCAACAATACCACAAGTACTCAGACTTTTCTTGCATTTGTGACCTTGATGCCACGGGTACTCAGACTTCCCCTGCATTCTTAACTAAAACCCAATCATGACATTTTCCCCTTAAGAATGTCGTCACTCAGTTTATCATATGTAAAAGCTCATCAAGTGACCAAAATTAAATAAAACAACAATCTAGGAAGAAAGTAACTAATCCATGCAAATATGGGCACCATTAGAGTGCCCAAATATTACAACCCAATAAAAATAAGAATCATCTAAAAAAGGAGAAAAATATGCAGAAATATCAATACTACAGGCCCAAATCAAATGAATACAGAGATAAGCACCCATAACTAAAAAGGTAGTAGTTTCTCTACTACATAAATAAATAAGGATAAAAGATATAAGGGTGCTCCCTGAAACCACATCAAGTACTGTTGTTAATCTTAGAGTTTTCATCATAAACATTCTTCTCAAGATCAAAACAATCGGCTTAGGCCTCATCATTAGTCTCTACCCAGGAGAAAGGAAGTCAATCTCGGGGTTTTAGGACCTTCCATATGCCCTTTACCCACTTCTATATCTTGTTAAAGAACTCATCACTCTTCTTCTCCCTTATGACCATCTTTTCATATGCAATCTGGAGATCTTGATGTGATTCAACCAAAGATGAGTAGGCTTTCTAAAACCTATAAATGGTAGGTTTCTTCTTCTTTTAGTCCATTCTGTACATATCATAATTGGACTATGAGAAATATGAATGATGAGTGGTGAAGGGCTCTCCCGGTCCCTGGGAAAAACTAGACACAAGCTCCCTAATGGCAGCAATATTAACTCCAATATCCTTAAGTGGACCGATGGTGGATGGATTATGAAACTTAGGCTCAATACATGCGGACTTCCCTAAGTCAATCTTTTGCTTCTTGCCTTTGCCAGGTACGTCCTACCCTCAAATCCTCAAGTGGTATATAGGGGTCCAGGCAACACCCAAGTATTTCTAGCATACTCTTCAACCCCTACTCTCCTGCAAAGCTTATAAATTAATAAGGGAAAAAAAGAATGGGTACCACTTTGGTCCTTAAAGTGGTCCATTTCATTGACCACGAGATGACAACTATCCAAAGAAATGTTATCTAAAAGCCAAGAAACCATTCAAGCACACAGATCTGGGACTGCTATCATATGGGTGAAAAGGGAAACTTGTCCACATATAAGCTGCAACCAAATTCGAACCTCAAAAGTAAGTCATTCATGGAGATGTTGCTTTTTGTTTTCATCCATGAGACTTTCTTTCTGGGAAATAATCTTTCCGCAAACAAACTTTTCAGCTTACACTATTTTACTTTGAATTCTGCAATGTCTGCATGTGGGAGCCAGTAAATATCATTGATTTGCTTCGCCCCAAAGTGAAATATTTGTCCCCGAATAATAACCCTCAGCTTAAAAGTTAGTCCTCACTGGCAAGAAGTGAGTTGACTTTTCCATCCTATCCACATTGACCCAAACCAAATCAAATTGGTTTTGAGATTGAGGAATACTGATAACGAAATCCATATTAATCACCTAACATGTCCATTCTGAAAATTCAATTTCTTAATACAATCCACCATGCCTCATATGCTAACTTTAACTTGATGACATACCATGCACTTGGCCACAAAATCAACCACATCCCTCTTCATACCGTTCCATCAATACATCTCCTTGAGGTCATGATACATTTTTGTCAAATCGGGATCAACAACATAGCGCGATTTATGCACCTCAGCCAATATCCTTTCACACAACCCATCGACATTAGAAACACACAACCTCATTTGGCACCGCAAGGTACCATCACCATTTATCGCAAATACCATCACCTTTTTCCTACCTACATCGCCCTTGATATTCATCAAGACAAGATCTAGAATTTGTTTCTCCTTGATCTCTGCACCAAGATATGAAACACTTCCTATACCAATACACCACCATTCCTGGAGTCCAAAAGAAAAACTCTAAGATTAGCCAAGCGGTGAATATCCTTCACCAATTCCCATTTCTCCTTATCCACATAAGCTAAACTCTCTATGGACAACCTGCTAAGAGTATCAGCAACTATGTTAGCTTTACCTGGGTGGTTGTGAAGACTCATATCATAGACCTTGAAAAGCTTAAGCTATCTTCTCTACCTGATATTAAGCTCTTTATGAGTGAATACACACTGTAGACTCTTATGATCAAAAAAGATATCCATGTGAACTCCATACAAATAGTGCTGCCAAATTTTTAGCACAAACATGATTGCTACAAATTCTAAATCATGAGCTGGATAATTCCTCTCATGCACCTTCAAATGCTTAGAAGCATAGGATAACACCTTCCCATGCTGCATCAAAATACAACCAAGCCCCACAGAGTATGCATTATAATAAACAAAAAGCCCCTCATTTCCTTCAAGGAAAGTCAAAACTAGAGCCGAAGTTAGCTTATCCTTCTATTTCTTGAAACTACCCACACAAGCATCCGACCAAGAGAACTTTAACTTCTTATGAGTCAACATAGTCAATGGGGAATCTATCATCAAAAAACTTTCCACAAACCTCCTATAATACCCAGTCAAACCTAAGAAGCTCCAAATATCGGTTGGAGTCATGGGTCTAGGACTCTTCTTAACCACCGCAACCTTTTTTAAATCCACTAGGATCTCGTCACTAGAAATAATATGACCCAAAAAAGTGTTAGCGTTCAACTAGAATTCACATTTAGAGAATTTAGCATACAACTATTGCTCTTTTAAGGTCTGTAACACAATACAGAGGTGATTGGATGATCCACCTCACTCTTAGAATACACCAAGACGTCATCTATGAACACAATGATATATAGATCTACAAACTGATGGAAAACCTTATCAATCAAATCCATAAATATTGTCAGGGCATTAGTCAACCTAAATAACATCACCAAGAACTCAAAGGTCCTATACTGAGTATGGAAAGCTTTCTTAGGGATATCTACCTCCCCAATCTTAAGCTGATTGTACCCGAACTGAAGATCTATATTAGAAAAGAATTTGACACCTTGCAACTGATCAAATAAGTTATCTATTCTTAGAAGAGGATACTTGTTCTTAACCATTACCTTATTCAACTACCTATAGTCAATGCAAATTTGGAGAGAACCATCTATCTTACGCTTGAATAACACTGGTGCACCCCATAGGGTTACACTAGAATGGATGAAACCCTTATCCAAAAAATCATTAAATTGCTCCTTAAATTCCTTCAACTCAGCTGGAGCTATCATATAAGGAGGAATAGATATTGGACGAGTGTCCATAACCAAGTTAATCCTAAACTCAATCTCATTATCCAATCGAACACCAGGAAGATCATTCGAAAAGACCTCAGGAAATTCATTCACCGCCGAAACCAAATGCAAAGAAGGACCATCTAAGTTAGAATCTTTAACATGGACTAGATGATAGAGACACCTCTTAGAGATTAATCTCTGAGCTCTAAGATATGACATAAACCTCCCCTTAGGGGATAGTGAACCACACTCTCATTCAATAACTGGTTCATTAAGGTACCTAAAGACAACCTTACTGGTCCGATAATCTAAGGACGTATAACATGAATATAACCAATCCATACATAGAATAACATCAAAATCCATCATTTATAATTCATAAAAATCCACCAAAGTCTTACATTCTTACTACTAACAAATACCACACACACCCTATAGACTCTTTTAGCAACCACAGAGTCACTTACTTGGGTAGAAATATAAAAAGAATCTAAAATAACCTCGGTACTAAAACAAAAATTCACAGCTATAAATGGGGTCACATAAGAAAGAGTGGACCTCAAATCAATTAAATAATACACATCATGGGAGAAAAGTTCCAACATACCAGTCACAACATCAAGCAACGCCTCAGACTCTTGTCAAGTGATGAGTGGTGAATTTAACACTCATTTTCACCAAACATTTCTGCATAATACCATGATTTGTATTAGAAAATAAAATATCAACATGATTTAAATTCACTAATATCTATATTTTACAGGTATCTAGTTGAGATGGTGAAATAATATGGATTGAAGCTAAAAAGGGATCAAATAGAAGGAAATAGAGTAAAGTTGGAGACCTAAAATAGTTTAGCCTCAGTTACCGTGATCGCGGCCCTCAGGATACGATCGTGATCAGTCGAGATGGTCAGCATAATACGATTGTGGAGCACAACCACAATTGCATAGCCATAATTGCGGTCAAACTTGGCTGATAGTGGTTCAGAAGGAATATGACCTAGGGCAGGTTTGTAAAATTGCATAGAAGAATCCCAGACCATATATAAGGAAAAACCCTTTCTTCTTTGGGTATTGCTTACCTCATAGAAATTTTTGAATTCAAATAAAGAAACCCTAATTGGACAAGTGTGTAACTAATTATGGAGGGTTAATTTCTTAGTAATTTTGTAAAGAATGACTGTCTTGGATAATCCTCGTCGTATATCTCTCTTTACTTTCTTTGTGAGTAGATAAGTAATTTAGTCTTAGTATTATATTAAACTAAAGTGTAATTATGTGTGAGTTTTGTTGTGCTTGCATGATTGTTAGTTATTGAGTATAGATTACACCATTGCTTGGATTAATGAGTTGGAATTTGTGGGTGAAAACCCCAAATCTCCAAATGGGTTTGATGGGTCAATACCCCAAACTCTAGAAACTCATTATCATCCTTGAAAAAGAGATGAATGTGAACATGATCTAACCCATAAGACCCTTGAAAAAGGGTTATAGAGGACAAGGAAATGGTGGAAAATTAATCCTATGGTTTACTACTTTTTGCAATCTTAGAAATAAGTTTAATTTGAGTGTAAATTATGTCAAGAGCATAATCCTAGAAACAGGGATGCTTGATTGAGGTTTTTGGTGATTATGAATTGCACATTTGTTAGGTGGTCGAAAGAGCTAATGGGTGAAATCATTGTGGTTTTATTGAAATATTAACCACAATAGTCTTCAACCTAGCCTATCATTTAGTTAACAACTAAATTTCATCGTAAATCATCATCAACCCACATGTTTTTACTTTTAGGTAGACATAATTCCAAGATCTCCTCAAATCTTGATTTTAAATCAAAAGTATCATATTTGTGCATTGTTAGTCAAAAATCATTACGAAATAATCCCCCTATTTTATTTTATATGTCATGTTTTTTAACAATCCAAGTAACCTTTTAGTAACTAGAGCACCCATAGGTTTTGAAATTTATAATTTTCTCCTTATGGATTCGACCCCAAATCGAGTTGGGTTATTTAAAATGATCGACTCACACCTTAAGAATGGAAGTGAGCTGAGCATAATTAAAATGGTGTTGTTGATGGAGATTAAAATATAGATTTTGCTTAGGCAGTGTGATTCTTACTTGGGAATACTCAGGGTGGTGTTATTTACTTTATTTGATGCTTTTAAATTCCTTTAGGTGATCAAAGTGTTAATGAAACAATGAGTGATAACGCAAGAAACATGGGCCCCTTTGATGGATCCCTAGATTATGAGGGCTAACCAAATGAAACGAGACAAACAAGTGCAATCCGTATCCCATCAACTAATGGGAATGAAATCTTCCATGTGACTAGCACTATGCTTTACATGTTGTAAATAAAAGGATTGTACAGGGGTCAAGCCTTTAAGGACCCGAATGTCCATTGGAAGAATTTTATAAAAGTGTGCGCCATTCCATACAGCACACATTACTCAAGAATCCATTGGGCTACACCTCTTCACGTTCCCACTAATGAACGAGGCAGTTTTATGGCTCCGCTCACTTCCACCCGGCTCAATTACATCTTGGGGCAAGCTTACTATAGTGTTTCTTAATATATACTCCCCACCATCTAAAATGCTTCAAAAGCGGGATGAGATTTTGAATTTTTGGCAAATGATGGAGAGCCATTATTTGAAGCTTGGGAATGATTTAATGGAAAATTGGCCGAATTCCCAAATCATGAAGTCCCGAATAAGATGCTTCTTGAGATATTCTACCATGCCCTTGATCTATAAATAAAACAGTGGTGGATAATGTTACTGGTGGATCCCTAGTGAAGATGCATCACTATGTGGCCTTTCTATTGATATGAGAAGTGTCAAAGAAAAATCGGGGTTGGCATACCCAAGATACCAAAGTTCCCAAGATCCCTTCCACTACTTCTATGGTCGATAATGAACAAAGAAAGCAGAATGAAGAGAAGGATGAGACCATGGTAAAAACTATAACCCAACTTAAACTCCAGACAAAGCATGTTATGGGTGCACCCGCGAAAGCGATAAATGTCGTAGCATTAAAATCTTAGGTATTTGGCTAACTACTCAGGGGGTGCACACTTCGCCTATCAAAGGCAAGGTGGGAATCAAGGTTGGATGGATCGTTAGTGGGATAGAGATTGGAGATATCATGAGCGTAAATATGACCATTGTGTTCCCCCTCATGATTAAGCTAAGTCCAAGGAATCTAGGGCTATTGACCCTAAAAATTTCAAGACCAAGGATGTGTTAACAAGGATCTTGAATAGTGTGGAAGCTACTAACAAAATGGTCTGTGAGTTAAAAGGTTATTTCTCCTAACTTTCCCAAATAGTGGTGTCTCACTATTCCTCTATCATCCAATTGGAGACTCAAGTTGGGTGAATCTCCACACAATTAAATGCTACGTTTAGAGGTTGAATTTCAAGTGACATTATTTCTAACCCAAAGAATGACACACAAGTCCTAACAATTGTCACAAGGGGTGGGAAGGCACTTGATGAACCCTTAGTGGAGACTTGAGTGAGAATATGCACAAGGCTAAAGCAAAGGAGGTGATACCTCAAAGTAGAGAAGCAAATGATGAAAAAGAGATCAAGGAAAGTAATGAAGAAGTGGAAGAAGTTAAAAAGTCACAAGGTAAAGCAAGGTCAACAATCCAAGTCCCTCTTCTATTCCATCAACATTTGCATAAAAAGAGAAGGGTGACAAATTAAGGAAATTTATGGCAAAGCTAAGCAATTTATCGATAAATATCCCGTTACTCGAGGCAATCTAAGAGATCCAGGGATATGCTAAGTTAATGAAAAAGTTGATTTCCAAAAAGAAACTTATTGAAGATGACACTATTGAGGTCACTCATAGGTGTAGTGCTATCATGGATAGTAAGGTTGCGGAAAATAAAGATGACCCCGGAGTATACACCATTCCTTGTACAACTGGGACGCATGAGTTTGCAAAAGCTCTATGTAACTTTGGTGCGAGCACCAACTTAATGCTTTTTGTCATCTACAAGAAGCTCAGATTAGATGCCCTTACACCAACCTTTATGCAACTTTTAATGGTAGATCGGTTAATCAAAAGGCTGGTGGGAATTTTGTTTGATGTCCTTATTAAAGTGGACAAGTTTATACTTCCGGCGGACTTCATGGTATTGGATTATGAAATGGACCAAGAGGTACCTATCATCCTTTGTCGTCCTGGAAAAGCCATTGTTGATTTAAAGATGGGGAAATGAAGTTTAGGGTGCAAGAGGATGAGGTCTCTTTCAAAATTTACAAGAAAAAAAAAAGCAAACCGCAGAGCTTCAAGTGGTATTTGTGTTAGATGTTGAAAGTGAAAAGGTGAATGAGGAGGGTCTTGATGACCCACCTTGAGTGTTGGAGATGAAAGACATCGTTCCACGATAATAACTAAGCCGCTATATGGGAGGCAACCCATAAATGCCACAAAAGTAGCTCATATCCTTTTTGTCATGTTTCTATAGTATAGAGGTTAGCTTTTGCATATGAATAACTCATTCATTTATGGAACTTTGGAGTGAATTTTATAAGCTTGAAAAAGGGAAGTGGACAATTTTGCATTGAAAACTGAACAGGGGAAAAATTAATAAAAATTGAGCAAATAGTTGAACAGGGGAAAATAGGGGACCAGAACTACTCTCAGTTACTGTGATCGCAGTCTTGAATCGCGATTGCAGCCACACATATGTTTGCAATCGTGGTCACTTCATCCTCTCAATCCTCAATTTTTCTTATTTTCCTCACACTCTCTTTCATGATTGTACTCTCTAATTTGGGCCAGATTTTGTCCAAGTTTGTGAGCTTTGCAACAACATCCTTGCATCCCTCTTGCATCATAACTCCAGTAGGTATCATGAGTCCATGTTTTTATTTTTAAAAATAGGCCCTAGAATGCATGATTAAGAGAGGGCCTAAAGTTATTATTTGTTTGCTTTCCATGTTGTCATACTTGGTGTTGGTTTGGTGTTGGCTACTTGAATAAGGTGTGCACACAAGTGGGGAAATCTTGAGTACCTAATAATATGAAAAAAAAATGTAGACAAATAAGATATGCAAACCAAGTGTTAGACACTTTGCCCAATTAAACTTTCAATAGTGAAATTTCCATTCAAAAGGGAACATTCAAACACTTATTGCATTGTTAAATTGGTCTTCATATGAATCCATGTTGTAAAGCATGTTAGTAGCCTAAAAACTTAGAAGAGATTTTAACATAGGGAGCAAGCACAAAACTAGCCTCAGTAATCACAATCGTGATCATGGCCAGTGATCGTGGCCATGCGATCGTCATCATGGATTATGGTTACAATAATCGAGGCCAATTCCTTGCCATGCCAAAAATCCTGCACTCCCAAATTTTTAGCCTAGCTTCATCAAGAACTTTTTTCCAATGAACTTTAGTGAATAGTGAGGTACAATTTGAATGAGAAATTATCATTGATTGATATAATGTGTACCTAGTGTTTTTAGGACAACTTCATGGAAAAGTATGATCACATCCAATTCATGGAACCCGAGTGCCACACTCACTACCACAGTGATCTTTCGAGGACAAAAGCTCTCCCAAAAAGAGGTATTTGCTTGGAGAATATTTCGGAGAAACTTCTAGCATTTCATGACAAACTTGAATCCACATGATGGCAGTACTTTGGCTTGGATCCCGATGTTGCAAATGAATAATAGGTCAATGAATTTTATGCCAACATCAGTGAAGTGTCCTTCTCGGACCCATTCAATATGACTATTAAGATTCGGGGCAAATCGATAAGATATGGGGTTAGGAAAATCAATGATGATTATGGTCTCTAACATATAGACATGGGTGAATTCAAAGCAAAAGGGTGTAAATCGGGGAGTTGGTTGGCCCAATGGAAATGCCCTAGAAAGAAAGATCTCTAGGGCAGAGACTAAAAGCAATATCTCCATGAACGACTTCACTTTCGAGGCTTGGATATGGTCTCATATTATTTGTAGCTGAGTCTCTTCTTGCACCCACATGATATCAGTCCAAGTTCTGCGTGCTCGTATGGTTGCTTGCATTTTATATGGCATCCTTTTGGACGTTGGTTAATTTGTGGTCAATAAAATGGATCACGTCAAGAACCAAGGTGGTACGCATCTCTTCTTCCCCTCTTTGATTACTGAGCTTTACAGGAGAGTAAAGGTTAAAAAGTATTCTAGTAATACATAAGTGAGTCCTGGTGATCCCATCTACCCCTTGAGGATTCAAGGAGAGGGCACACCTGGCAAAGAAAAGAAGTAAATGATGGACTTAGAAAAGTCGGCATGTATTGAGTCTGATTCATATAGGCCAAACACTATCGGACCTCTTGAGGAGATTGGAGTTTATATTGCAGCCATCAAGGAGCTTGTGTCTAGTTTTCCCAGAAAGATCAAGAGATCCTTCCACCACACAACATTCATATGTCACGTGCCAATTTTGATAAGTACATGGAGGAACAAAAGAAGCAAGAAGCTACCATTGAGAAGCTTGATAAAGCCTACTCCTCTTTGGTGGAGTCATACCAATACCTCTGGATTGCACATGAAAAAATGGTTATATGATAAAAAAAAAGGAATGAGTTCTTTATCAAGATGTGAAGGGGGTAAAGGGCCTATAGAAGGTCCTAAAACCCTGAGATAGGCTTCCTTCCTCTTAAGTGGAGAGTGATGATGAGGCCTCAGCCGAGTGGACTAATCTTGAGGAGAATGGTGATAATCCAGATCCGAGAGTGAAAGGAGCCATTGATGCAATTTTAGGGAACACCCTTATCTCTTTTATCCATAATTATTTATGCAGTGAAGACACTAATACCTTTTCAATTGGGGTGTCTCCTTATTCATTTGATTTAGGCCTAGATTATGGATATTTCTACATACTTTTCTGCTCTTTTAGATAATTCTTACTTTTATTTGGGTTTTAATATTCAGGCACTCTGATGGTTCCCACATTTGCATGGATTAGTTACTTTGTTCTTGGTTTGTTACTTAATTTTAGTTTTAATCGATGAGCTTCTCCTTATGATAGATTGAGTGACAATATTCTTAAGGGAAAGTACCATGGTTGGGTTTTTAGCCATGGATGCAGGGAAAGCCTGAGTACCCCTGGCATCAGGGTCATAAATGCAGGGGAAGTCTGAGTACCTATGGCATTAATGAATTGGGATCGCATTCATACCTATTGGCAAAGTCTGAGTAGTCGTGTGGGTGGTCCGCCTATATTAGAATCACATGACGAGACATTAACTTGGGTTCTTTCCATGATTAGCAAATTATGCATGGAGTGGATGCAAAACAATCAACCCGTCCCCTCCCACCGTCCAAATATTTTGTGAAATTAGAGGGCATGGATATGAGCAACTATAATACCCTATACTTTTCCTAGCAAATTTCATCTCAAGAAAATCAAGTATTATCTTCTAAATGAATGATGGTTATTCCATAAGGCATTTTCAAGATTTTCACTTTTTGTCATATGGAAAATTCAAAAAGCTTTCCATCGATATAAGATTCGCCCAAATCCGATAATCGAGTCAGAAGTTACGACTATTTTAAGTTCCCATTGTAAAACAATGCCATATTAGTCAGTGGAGTGCCATGCCATAAAAGGAAATGGCATTTTGAAAATCCAGTATGGCTCCATGATTATGCCACGTCGCGCCAGGGACCAAATTTAGAATTGTCCTTTTCCAGTGTCTTAGCGCAATTTCCTCCACATCGTGCCAAAGTTCCAGGTCACAAAAGAAGGGCCAACATGATGGCTCCACATCGTGACATCCCTAAGTTTACCAATTGTCAAATTCTAGTGACATGGAACGATAGCACCGAGTCGTGCCAGGGGTTCAGTTTGGGAAAAATTTACTAAAATTAAATGATGTGTCTAGGGTTAAAAGGGTCAATTTCCCACCCCTATTTAAGCTCTTTAACACGTGATTCAGCCACTCTTCACCCAAAATACACTCTTTTCTCTCAAACAACCTCTCTAGAATAAGCTAGGGTTTTCATATAAGATCCAATCCCAAGAAATTTCTCTATCAATCTTTACAAAATCACGAACTAAGGTATGCGTAGTGTTCATTCATGAACTTCTTTCATCCATGAAGCCCAAGAATCTCCTTTTTAAGTTTAAGTTTATGGATTTCTTTATGAATTTTATGCTGGTTTTGTTTTGTTTATGTTGAGAATGATCAATTGAATTCAAATCCATGTTGGGTGATCAATTTTATGTGGAATTGATTTGTATAGATGTATATTCATGTGAACCTATGAATAAACCCTAGAATGATGAAATTAGGGATGAATCATGATGATTAATTGTTGTATAATGTTGTCTACATGTTCTATGGCTACCATGTGTTTGATTAAATGCCTAGATAAAGGAACAACTCCAACTAGTACGATATTATGAAATCCCCATGTATGTAAAAGTTATGCCTATCACATATTTTAATGGAATGCTTTTATAAATGTATTATAGATTATGATGTTAGTTATATATTCAAGTAAGTTATGCTTGATAAGTTTCTTTCAATCGAGTCCTGGGGGTACTTGTACCCGAAACATTAGCTATGTACCTAGATCCATGTCATGGTTTCACGATACTCTTAGTCAAGCTATGAATCCTTATACTTCAGATAGTCTTATGACTCAGGAAAAATCTCCATGATCTCATGACTCAGTCAGTTGTCAGATATTAGTAGTGTTCCGTCAGTCAACAAAACTTAGTAACTCAGCTCATGTTCAATTTAGTAAATCATGTTCAGTGTCCATTCAGATAAGAGTAGGAATTAGCATCGAATAAACCCAAGGATGGGTACACACACTATCAGATAAAGGTGTGATCCTTAGAAGTCATCCTTGCATTCCAGAACTATGTAGCCAGCATAGGTTGAGACACCAACCCTATCCGATGAGGGTTGATGAAGTGGATAAGCACTGTCAGATAAGGGCCCCACTATTCTCTTTTGGGGACACTATTAGATAAAGGTCGCCCACAGCTTGTCCTTACCAGTGGCGCGGTATTGACACCCTTCCAATTAGGGTTACAGATTGGACCCTAACTCAATCATAATGACGTATCAGAGGCATGTTGGTTAAATACTACCTCCCACAGTTTTAGTACCAGTACAGTAAAAGAACTTAGATAGTTCTTCAAATTCAAGACTGTCAAATACAGTCGACTCTGATACAGTAAGAAACTCAGATAGTTCCAACAGATTCAGGGCTGTCAGATACAGTCACCCATGTTATCAGTTATATTCAGATACAGCTATTTATGCTATCAGTTATATCAGTTATTTGTATGTCATGTCATCAGTATTCAGATTAAGTAATCATGATATCATAGTGTCAGTTATAGTTACGTATTTATGTATGCATTCTCACAATCATGTTAGACATTCAACTAGCATTATTCATGCATGTTAACCCTTACATTAGCCTACCTCACATGTATACTCAGTACATTCCATTGTACTAACACATTTACTCTATGGTGCTTTCTATTTATGTTACATTATAGGTTTAGAGACACAAGTTCTAGATCAGTAGTAGATTCCAATCTCAGCAGTCAAAATAGAAGTGAGTCCTCATCCTTTGAGGAAATCATTATTTCTACACTATTTCATTGATTAGTTATTATTTGGAGTTAGTTTGGGACATATCCCATCAACTCCTTATTCAAATTATTCAGATAGTAGAGGTTTTTAGACTAGATGCAGACTATTATGTTTCAGGCTTCAGTGTTTACAGTTTTGTTTTGGGTATTGTACTGCTCCACAGATGTTATCTCATCCATGTTATGTTTAGTATTGAAGCTTATGGCCTTTCAGTGCATGTTTCTGCATTATTCAGTATTTTATGCAGTATACAGGTACAGATATTAGTCATGGGTTTTCTTATAGTCCTTCGGGGTCATCAGCACTGTGTAGCGTTCCGGGTACCAGATCCGGGGTATTACAACAACCTTGTGATAAAAATTTTCCTCTTTCTATGACTCTAAAAATTAACTTCAGAAGAATAGTGAATACTCCATCTTTATCTCGAGTGGAAGGAACAATTGAACCAGTTTTATGAGATTCACATGCCACGTGTGTGAGCTTAATTGTCTACATCTCATGTGTACTTGTTCCATCTATAACTTGATCCTTTAGTCATTCAAAGCTAAATTTTGATTGTGCTTGGTTGGTAAAATGATCGTAGGCCATTTTTGACATTGGAAGCCCACTTTAGCCTAAAAAGCCTACCAATAAATAGGAGTTACCCCTAGTCACCTTATTTGAGCCTTTGGACTTTTATTTGGCAAACACATTACAAGTCTTGACCCTTCTATTTATCATCGTTTCAAAACTACCCTCTTTGAACTTAAGAATACAAGTTAAGGCTAAAAGCCTAAGTTGGTGTAGTGGAAATTGAAAGAAATGTAGTTGGGGAACGGATTCATAAGTAGGTGCCTATGATCTTAAGCAAATAAAGCATTTTGATTTGAATTAAGAAAAGATTCCATAAATGAAAGAAAGACATTATCTATGCAAAAAAAAGAGATAAAAAGTGAAAAGTGGGAAAACCAAGAAAAGGCAAAATTGTAAATGGAAAAAAAATGGCCCAGTAGCAAAAAGTGCAGAGAGTGATGTAGAATTTCAAGTAGGTTTTAGCCCTATTACCCTAAGTTGATATCCTACCCCGCCCTAAACATATATTACAGTCTAAAAAATTCCTCAGTGATTCCCAACCAAGTGTGGTCAATGTAGTAGCGATTGAAAATAGGGGCAAGCCTATGGCATGGTACTTGTTAACATGGAGAATTTCTTGAGAGAGAGAGTGTTTCTACTTAAAATTCCTTGTTGCATGATTGGTAACTAGGTATAATAAATTTTTTTTCTTTTGAGGAGGCATGTGAACAAATTGAGGTGGGTGATTTTGTCATCTTCCGCACAATGAGATAAAAAGAAGTATAACATAGTTTTAGTCAACAAGTGAGTCATTCCTAGAGTGCTAGTGGTTGTTACATGGTTGCTCCCCAAAGTCTAATGCATCTTTCAAATGTTCCACTTTATTGAAGGGTGTAGTTGAAACCATATTGCCTATGTGCAAAGAGCTTTTTATGGTAGCAATCAAGTTTAAGTCATCATGATCCTATAGTGATAGAATGGGGGCATACATGTGAAATTGTCTCATAGAAAAGGGTGGTGTTACTTGAGGACAAGCAAAGTTTTAAGTTGGGGGTATTGATGAGTGGTAATTTTACAACTCATTTGTACCAAACAATTATGCACACTACTATGTTTTATATTAGAAAATAAGGCATCAACATGATTAAAATGCACTAATATCCACATTTTGCAGGTATCTTCTTGAGAAGGTGAAATGATATGGATTGAAGCTAAAAAGGGGATCAAATAGAAGGAAATAGAGTGCACCTGGAGACCTAAAATAGCTCAGCCTCAGAGGGCCGCAGTCATGGTCAGTCAATACAGTTAGCATAATGTAATCACAGAGCACAACTACAATCGCATAGTTATGGTTGTGGTCAAACCTACATGATCGCGGTTCAACGGGAATATGACACAGGGCAGTTTTGTAAAATTGCATAGATGAATCCCAAACCATATATAGGCAAAACCCCGTTCTTCTTTGGGTATTGCTTACCTTATAGACATTTTTGAATTCAAAGTAAGAAATCCTAATTGGGCAAATGTATAACTAATTTTGGAGGCTTGATTTCTTAGTAATTTGGTTAAGAATAAATGGCTTGGATAATCCTTATGGTATATCTCCCTTTACATTCTTCATGAGTAGCTAAGTAATTTAGTCTTAGGATTATGTTGAACTAAAGTGTAATTGTGTGTAGGTGTTGTTGTGTTTGCATGATTGTTAGTTGTTGAGTATGGATTCCTCCATTGCTTGGATTTATAAGTTGGAATTTTGGGTGGAAATCCCAAATCTCCAAATAGGTTTGATGGGTGAAAACTCCAAACTTCAGAAACCCTTCATCATCCTTGAAAGAGGGATAAAGGTAAACATGAGGTAATATAACCCATAACATCCTTAACAGAAGGTTATAGGGGGGACAAGGCAATGGCGGACACTTAAGCCTATGGTGTACTACCTTTTGCAATATTATAAATAAGTGTAATTTGAGTGTAAATCATGTCAAGAGCAACATCCTAGAAATAGGGATGCTTGATTGAGGTTTTGGATGATTACAAATGGCAAATTTGTTAGGTGCTCGAAAGAGCCAATGGGTAAAATCGTTGTGGTTTTATTGAAATATTAACCACAATGATCTTTGACCTAGCCTATCCTTTAGTTAATAACTAAGTATTATGTTAAATCATCATCAACCCATATGTTTTTACTTTTAGGTAGACATAATCTCAGGATCTTCTCAAATCTTGATTTTAAATCAAAGGTGTCATATTCGTGCAATGTTAGTCGAAAATCATTACAAACCAATCCCCCCATTTTATTTTACATGTCATATTTGTTAGCATTTTGGGTAACCTTTTAGTAATTAGAGCACCCATAGGTTTTGAAATTTATAATTTGCTCATTGTGGATTCGACCCCAACTCGAGTTGGGTTACTAACAATGACCGCAACACCTTTCAAGAATGGGAGTGAGTTGAGCGTTATCATTGGGACACAAGAGCATATAATCGATTCTGGCCTGCCGCTACTAGAAGTATAATCAAATACAGAAGCAGCACCATTTGGTACAGGAGTGGATGAAGAGGCAACCGGAACCTTGTTCACCCATGAAGCGACCTTACTAATCGATCAATTTCTAAGCATATGGCCTGGCTAATCATATTTGAAGAACTTATCCCTTCCTTCATCATAAAAACCCTGATATAACCGACCATAGAACCTATAAGAAGGACATAATAAGGTCAACTGAGCCCCACTAGCTTGAGATTGGGCACCTATACCCTGAAGTTATTAGCACCCTGCTGACCCCTGTCACTTAAAAGCTTTGGGTAAGGAGCACTAGCTGTGAAGAATGAACCAAAAGTCCCCCACTTCTTCTTTGGCCAGTTACCACCATCCTTACCATTTTGTTGTTGACCACCCTACTCAGAGAACCTAGACTTTTTACCCTTCCTTTCCCCTACCTCAGCATGTTTCCTCTTTTTCTCCTCTACCTATTGTATATGAAACACCAACCTAAAAATATCCATGTCCTTGATCAGTAAGGCATTCATACTTTTAAGGATCAACTCACGATACAGTCCGAAATAAAATTTCCTCACCCTGGCCCTCATATGAGACACCATTTTTGGAGCATACCTAGACAACTGGTGAAATTTCAAGGCATGCTCATTAATTGACATTTTCCCCTATTTCAGATTAACAAACTCCTCTATTTTTGCTTCTCTCAATTCCTGAGGAAAAAAGCAATCCAGAAATGCATTAGAGAAAGTTTCCCACAAATATAACTCCTTAATTTTCCCCTTTCCCTATCCCATTCCTTATACCATTGGTATGCTACTTCTTTTAGCTAAAAGGCAATAAAATTCACCACTTCCACATTCATGGCCTGCATCACCCTGAATATGTTTTCCACTTTCTCCACAAACCATGAGGATCCTCCTCCACCTTTACACCAGTAAAAGTTGTAGGACTCAACATCATGAACTGGACAACCCTTGTGGCCTACAAAAATGGAATTCCAGATGGACCACGCTCAGCTGAGAAGCTACCAATCAATAAATCACATGTATCAACTGATGAAGCTCTGCATTTATTATGTCACATTTAGAAGAACTAGAAGGAATCGGTGGGACTCTAGAATAATCAAGAACTGGACTTCTAGATCGAGTATGGACCCCTTGAGTAGAGTGTGTCCCATAAACAATGTTCCTAGTTAGGACAGAGGAGTTTTTGTTAGCTTCATATCATTGAGGAGGCATGATATGAAAAACGAGCATATAAAAATCAAAAGAATTCAAGACCTTAGACTCTATATCCTGAAATAAGACAACAACAAAGTGGAATATTCCTAAATGCCTTGTAGTCTCTCCCTTATGAGTGTAGCGTGCTACAGACCCATAAAAGAGACTCTACTCGACACGACTTTATGGACTCCCAATTGACCATGAACCTAAAACTCTGATATAAACTAGACACAACCCTAACCAAGGCCCTGTAGTAATGGGTATCTCAAGTCCAACCAAGGCCGGAGACCATCCCATTACCTTACCCAATCAACCAACATATACCTTGAGTCGGATGAATTCTGACCATATAACAAAATAGTGTATATTTACAAATCTAGACTCTAAGATAGGTCCATAACTGTGACCAACCCAAATAAGTCCAACCACCTAATGTCAACCATAACCAAACTAATATAATAAATAAGTTTCTATCCATAACATAACATACAAGAGTGGAACAATAATAAATATAGTCATATGGTATCATCCCCAATACCAACGCCAATAATAAGGATGACACCACTAACGACACCTCCCATACAAACCTATAGTAATCCCACAAAGACTCCAACCAAAAGTAAAATAATATTTGGTTGGGACATGCCCCCAACCATAGTAAAAACCAATATCCATGAAATAATCAAAGTATGTAAAGATATCCATGATATGAAATAGAGCCTTCCATAGTATGGAAGCTTACTACTTTAATCTAATAGCTAATCCCAAATTCAATTAATAAGCAGAAGAAGTATAATGGTCGATTTCTGCATCACATGGGGATACAGTTGCCCGAAGATAAGTTAGCAGGTTAACGTTAGCAAATACTTAGGATAAGGATAAAATAATGCCAACCATTAAAACAAAGTAAACCAACCATATGCATTCAAAACCATATAATATATATATATATATATATGTATGTATGTATGTATAACCATAATGGGAATGAGAATAGGGTTTAGCATGCCTTTAAAACCATTAACCTGGGTAAGTATAGTGTTGAGTACCCTTTGCTCTCCATGATACATATATAAAAGTGTAACCTTAGGGATTCTCGTGTACCCTATAAGTGTAGTATATGGTCTCCATGACCAATCCGCATGTTGGCAAACATGATTTTTCAGTGTCCATCCATTAGACTCACACCTTCACGGTTAGCTATCACACCCCGCTATTATTGCCTAATTAAAACCATCACCACATAACTAAGAC
Source organism: Capsicum baccatum var. pendulum (assembly GCA_030864225.1). Lineage (NCBI taxonomy): Eukaryota > Viridiplantae > Streptophyta > Magnoliopsida > Solanales > Solanaceae > Capsicum > Capsicum baccatum. The sequence continues at coordinate 221,789,999 of CM061552.1, read as the reverse complement.
CACTATTCCATTAATTATTAACCATGACTATAAGTAGTGGTATTGTCATACCAACTATAACTTCTAAGAATTTAAACCATTTATACCAAACCATTTATAATATTTATGGCTTCATTACTAAGTTATACTATGTAATCGTTCCATTAAAGTCCAACCTTATAGTAACAACATTCTCATAGGCATTTTATCTAACATATTTGGGGTATAATGTTTCCAAAGTTAAAACCAAGTACCAATTAATCATTCCTAAGAAACCAAATGTTCAAACCATCATCATAATATGAAAATCATAAGTAAAGGACATGGAAAAACCATAACCAACCATTATAACCAAAAAATCCCAACATATATTTGAAAAACCAAAACTATACAATAATTATTCCATGAAAATAATTCATAAAACATGTCGTTAGTTGGAAATAATAATGAGGAAGGAGTAACATGCCTTATATTATGAAGATGATAGAGAAATATCACCCTTGTATGCCCCAAATTGATCCTATTGAAGAAACCTTAGCCTTCTTAGACCCAAGAGCCTTTGAGAGAATTTAAGAGAGTTTTTAAGTGTTTAAGATTAGAATATTAGGGTAAATGATGTCCCGGGAGAGATATAAGTCATGGGTACTTAAGTGATTAAGAGGGGAAATATCCAGATTAACCCCAACTTAAATGGCATAAAAGTCCCGTAGAAAGGTACGACCCTCCAACCGTACCTTAAGGTATAAGTGGTACCTTACTCGTACCCTAGGCCCTACCTTGGACCCCAACACTATCTAACATACAACCACCAAGGCTAAACTGTACCATAAGGTATGAAAAGTACCCTATAACCTGTACCTTTGATAGAATATGATCAAGGACATACTAATTTCCATACGAGTTAGCACCATAAGATTCGTATCCTAGCACACAATTTATATATAGTCTACTCATACCTTGGACAGAGACCTATTCATCCCACATTTTTAAAGATATAACTAAGATCCTAGAAACCATACCCAAACATATGACTTGTACCCCTGGTCGTATGATGTCCAAAGAGTTAGAAACTCAGGAAATTTCCAAAGATCAAAACCCAAGGTGTTTTAAAATCGTATCTATTTATATGCTTGGAATTCAACCTTTGTTAGGCATTATGTTTGATTTCACTAGGAAATGGGGGTAGTCTCTGGTCCTCAGTGGACTTAAGATATCTGTCATGGCCAGACTCTAGTTCGGGTCATGATATAAAACTTTTTTTAGAATTCAAAATGTTTGAAGCATATAAAATTTTATGAAAAACATGTTTATAATCATAATACGTATAAATTTATACTTGAAAATTATTAAATAAAATACCTAGACTTTGGACATTTACAAAATTCCTTTGGTTTGAGGATTCTAGACTTGGTACGACTAAGGGTACTAGTCGTACCTTTGGATATGACTTAGTGACCCCCCTCTTATACCCTAGGCAGTGTGGTAGGGGTTACACATTTTCCAATGTATGAGTTATCCTATCTATGGTCATACATTAGGGTACGAGTTATACCAAGCTAAGTCGTATGGAGTGTTTCTTGATCTAGTGCACACTATTATGGGTACAGTTTGTGAGTATGATTTAGGGTATCAATCATACCCTTTAGACACGAGTCTAAGGTATGTTTTCATACCTTGGGTATTATAGGGTGATGATAGGCGAATTTACACGCCTATATCAATATATTTTGCCCATATTTGTGCTATGTTTTGAGAACAAATTATATATTTCATGAAATTTTAGTCCTTTTTCCTGTTAGTGAGCTAACGAACATGATTAGCAAAGTTTCAGGTATAAATGATGCAGAAATCAGCATTTTATGGCTTACTTGACGCCAAAGAAAGCTCACGAAGGAAGGAAAGGGAGCTTGGATGCCTAAAGGACCAAAAGTGATGCATGGAAAATCTGTCCCGGGCTAAAACAGCATTTCTGAAGACTTTGGGGACTTGTAGTAACTTATTTGGATTAGGATAATAATACATTAACCTAGTACAATTGGGTTAAGTATTTCATTAGTTTATTTGGATTTGGAGAATGTTACATTAACCTAGTACAATTGGGTTAAGTATTTCATTAGCTTAGTAGGATTTGGTTAAGTATTTCATTAGCTTAGTAGGATTAGGATATGGGTATTATAAATACCCTATTATGCTATTCATCTTCTTACAATCCTCCCTTAGTGGAGAGATACATTCTACTTCTCAATTACAACTCTTCTAATCTTCCCATTAATTCTATTTTTCTTCTTCTATTCATCTATTCAATTCTTAATTTCCGCAACAAGAGAAACGTTACTTTGCTAAGGAATTCACGCCTCACGCCTACCACTTGTGCTACACGAAAATCAACAATCTTGTGGTATAATAACAACAATGCAAATTATGATGTCCTTCGCATTCATGGGTAACTAAACTTCTCTGTTGGGGTTATGGAAGCCGTATGAGATACTATCTATTGCTATGAGTTTATGAGTTCGTGACACGTATGCTGCTTATATCATTATTCTCTTCATCTTAATGCAAATTCTTGTGGCTGCAGACGCATAGAATAACGCCAGTATAACATTTAACTTGTTCGAAAGAAAGGTTATCTGTCTGGAAAAGAGATAATGTCAAGGTAGTAGGACACCCTTTCCTATTAAAAAGCTAGTGCCGTAACTGGACTAACCTCTTGGAGAATTCGTACCGTTAGACACTCCTTAAACTCGAAAGAGTTAAAGTGAAATAATCCTCGAATAGGTCGAAAGACGCCTGGATTTACCATCGAATACAATTCTCTATAAGCACATGCATGTCACAAGTCTACACACTCATAGCCAATAGAGACGTATAACTCAGAAGGTGGACATAACCCCAACGCTTCAATTCTCATTGTTTCACAACCTACGAAATATTCTTTCTTTTTACTTTGCTATTTTCAGCTTTTGCTTCAATATTTTGGTTACTTGCACTACAAAACTCCCCCCTTTTATGAGACTTGCACTAAAAGTCTAGTGATTTTACTTACTTGTTGGCCAAGCTATTCCCTGTGGGATTGATACCCAACCGAGGTTGGGTTCTATATTTGCTAACGACCGCTTTACACTCCTAAGAGAGCTGTAGATTAAGCGTTATCAAAAATTGGCGTCGTTGCCGGGGAATACGAGTGTCAATCAAGTTTTTGATAATTACTAGACCCTTTGGTCAAAGATTTTCGTACTTTTACTTTCAGTTTTTGTTTTTGTTTACTGCAGGTTTTTATTCAGTGCATGCCCCATACTAGAAGTTCTGGTCAACCGTTATTACCTATCAATCCTGAACCACAACGCATTGGAAGAATGGAAGCACAAGAAGAAATCGAAAGGATGGCTGCTCAACAGGAACAAGCAAGATTGGTTGCCCTTGCCACTGCCCAAGTACACCAACAAAACATTGATAACCCTGGGCGAGCAACAAATCCTGACGATGAGGATTTAGGTGATGACGAGTTACTAAACCCTAGGCGTGATGCTGAAATTATAACACCTGCCAACCGAAGAGGTCGACAAGCTCGGTTTAGGTATGATCGCCAACCTATGCAGCCAGCGTTCGACGATGATGATGATGATCTTGATAGTGCCGGAGCCACTGGGGCCATAATTCCACCACCATTAGCGCCCGAAGCCAAGTTCAACATCACAAGCACCATGATTCAGTTATTGCAACTCAAGGGATTATTTGGTGGACTAGCAGGCGATGATCCGAATATGCATCTCATCAACTTTATTTCTACATGCAAGTCGTTTGACAATCCTGGTGTTGGTCAGAATGCAATTCGATTACGTCTATTTCCATTGTCTCTGTCTGGGGAGGCAACACTATGGTTGAATGGGCTGACTCCTGATTCTATTACAAATTGGAGGCAATTGAGAGACGCTTTCCTAGAAAGATTCTTTCCGCCATCCAAGAGGGCTCAATTGAGAGATGAAATCAGCAACTTTCGTCAGCTTCCCACTGAAGCTCTTCATAAAACATGGGAGAGGTTCAAGACAAAGCTAGCGAGGTGCCCAAACCATCACATGACTAATGTTCACCTAATGGAGATCTTGTATAGAGCCTTGAATTCAATAACTAAACCAGTGGTGGATAACGCAGCTGGAGGATCTTTTATGGACCTCACTTTTGGTCAAGTAAGCAATATGCTAGATCGTATGATGAAACAAAGTAGAGCTTGGCATACCAGGGATTCTGAGGTAGCAAGCCCCACTTTATCTATTGGCATAACTGCAGACCAAAGAAGAAGAGAAGAAGAACGTGATCAAGATATGGCGCATTTGAAAACACAAATGGATCTTCTTACAAAGCATTTATTATCAGGAAAGATCAAAAAAGTGAAAGCTATTGAGTCAAAAGGAAGAGACGAATCTGATTCGGAAGATGAGGCCAACTACTTGAACAATCAGGGGGGTTTCCGCGGGAATGTCCAAGGAAACCAAGGTCGGAACTATTATGATAAATTTAGAAACAAGGACCAAGGTAGTTGGAAGAACAAGAATGAAAAGAGTGGTTTGTACGTTCCCCCTGGTAGACGTGACACCACCACATCTAATTCTGGAAGTATGGAAGACATGATGGCTAAATTATTGAAAGGAGTGGAAGCAACGAGCGCGGGAGTAATAGAGGTAATCAATTATTTGTCCTCTATGAAACAATTAGTTGATTCACATTCCACTTCTATCAAGCAAATAGAGCAGCAATTGAGACAACTTTCAGCAGCACTCAATCAAAGAAAGGCCGGCACTTTACCTAGCAATACTGTGCCAAACCCAAGGAATGATGGGTCATGCATGGCCATCACTACCAGAAGTGGTAAGGTGCTGGAAACTTCAGCAAAAGGCAAGCAAGTGGTTGACGAAGTTGCGGACATGGATGACAACACAAAAGGAGAAGATGCCGCAGCACCCACTCCTGACGTCAAGGACGCCACATCCAGCACTGTGCAACCTGAAAAAGTGGAAAAACGGAAGCAAGAGGAGAAGAAAACCGTGGAGAGAACACTTCCATACCCACCACCACCTTTTCCCCAAAGATTGAGGAAGGTGGTGGATGACACAAAGTTTAGCAAATTCATGACTATGTTAAAGCAGTTGACCATTAATGTTCCATTGGTGGAGGCACTTGAACAAATACCTGGATATGCGAAATTTATGAAGGATCTTTTGACTAAGAAGCGGGCAGCAAGTTATGAGTTGAAAGAAGATGTGCATCATTGTAGTGCAATTGCTACCCGATCGATAGTTCAGAAGAAGGCCGACCCCGGAGCTTTCACTATTCCTTGCACCATAGGATCTTTGAATTTTGCCAAAGCATTGTGCGATCTAGGTTCTAGCATAAATTTGATGCCACTATCCATCTAAAAGAAGTTGGGGCTAGGCGATCCGACACCAACCAATATGAGGCTCGTGATGGCTGATAGGTCGGTAAAAAGACCTATGGGTATCTTGAATGATGTGTTGGTGAAAGTTTCTTCATTTATCTTTCCTGCAGACTTCGTTATTCTAGATTGTAAGGAGGATTCTAAAGTTCCCATAATCCTGGGACGTCATTTCCTTACAACCGAAAGTGTGCTTATTGACATGAAAGATAATGAGCTTTTGTTTCGAATTAATGACGAAGCAGTACGATTTGATATATGCAAAGCCATGAAGCAGCCCAGCGATATGAATGAGTTATCTGTAGCTGATGTTCATCAAGAGGATATGAAAGCATTATCTATAGAGAAACAGCCTACTGTTGAGCCATTGTCTGCTATGCCACTGAATGTTGAGCATGAGGATAATGAAGATTATGAAGAACTTATGGGTGATCTAACAGAAATAGAGTCTTATACTCCTAAGCAACCGAATTGTGATCTCAAGAATCAATCAACAGCGAAGACTCCCATTGACGAGCCACCAATGCTAGAATCGCAAGAGCTCCCCGATTATCTAAGGTATGTGTTCTTGGAAAGTAGAAATATACTTCCAGAGAGTGCAGATGATTTAAGTGAACAGCACGTAGAGGCTCTCATCTCTACTCTGAAGAGATACAAGAGAGCTATGGGTTGGACTATTGATGATATAATTGGTGACTCTCCGTAGAAGCGTATGAGCCATCTTGAAAAAGATCGCATGCCCACAGGTAAGCCTCATTGTTGTCTAAATCCTTTCAGAAAATGATCCACCATTTACCTCGACGAAGTCTGATTACTCGAGGTAACTATGTCGTGTCACGACAATAAATAAGGCGCTAGATGGGAGGCAACCCATCGTTTATCATTTTTCATTTATTGTTTATCGTTTTGTCTTTCTTTCGTTCTAGTACTTGTTTTGTTTTTGATAAATGAAAATCCAAAAATAAGAGTCGTGCCACGACCAAAACTAAGGCGCTTGGTGGGAGGCAACCCATCATACTAATTGTTTTCATTGGTTTTGAGCAAATATAGGTTCGAGAAGTATTCAACGAGGAGATTGGTTTCACATGATGATTTGGACGTATTGTATGGAAAAGGTGGTAAGTTAGGTATAAGGATGCATAAGGTTATGGATTGAGAATTGCTCAGGCCAAAATAGGCATCGAGGAAGGCTAGGCCTAGGTAAAACTAGGCCACGAACAATGCACCACCTATACTATAGCCTAAGGCCTCGGAATTTAGTGTGCTATACACTATGCGCCGCCCATTCGCAAGTGTGCTATATACTATGGCCGCCTATGGTATAGCATTAAGTCTCAGTATCTCATATGTTGTACACTATGCGGTGCATATGTCCCTAAATGCCATAGACTATGCGCCGCATATGCCCCTAATTGCCATACACTATGCGCCGCCTATACCATGACTATGCCAAGCATTATGCGCCACATATAGGGCATTTTTGTCTCCAAAACTGTTTGTAAATGGGTCAAAACCCGACCCATTCTCTTCCTATATAAAGGGGACTTAGTCTTGAAACATAACCACATTAGAAATTGACCCAAAGGCGCCGCACATCCATCCAAATCATCTCAAAATTTCTCTTTTTGCTCTTCCAATTCACAAGAACATCTCCAAAGGCTTCAATCACGTAAGTACTCTTTTGTTCTTCATCCATTTTTCGTAAGTACTACATTGCTATGCCTATTATGAATTGCTATATCTTGAAGAAGCATTGGTTATATTCATGTGTTTGAATTGCTGATACACAACCAAGTGAGTGAACATATACGTTAAGATGCTCTTAACCTGTTTCCAACTTGAATTTGATTTTGATGTATTGTCATACTCTTGCGGAATTGCTATAGTCATTAACATTGCATAATCTTGTCACTTGAATACTTATATTTTGGAATGAATTGTTCATCGGAATAAGACTTATAGTTGCCTACCGACATAGGCGGTTGTGATTATTGATAGATACTATACCTTGATGTAATCCCTATGTAGTAGTCTTGATATAATCTTACATGCAAGTATTTCCAAGAGTACAAGAAGTATGACTCACTGATTTTATTGTTGGAATAGAGCACCTAAAATGTATGTCGATGAAGTCTGAGTAATCGACCACTTTCACTTCACTAGTTGGTGCCAATAACCTAAGTGTGGGGTGGTACCTCCACTGCTTGTTCATAGATTGTATCCATTGAGATGATGCTAACATGACTCTATTGAGATCTCAGGTACAATGGCACCAAAAGGCAAGGCAAAGATAAGGCTACCACTTCACAAAAAGAGCAAGGAGAACCCTCCTCGATGCAAACACTTCGACTCACTCTTGGAATTAAGTGGGGTACTTATGAGGAACTTCTGAGGATGACGACTCTGATGATGATTCCAATGCAGGGGGTATGATTCCGAACATAGAGGATGAGTCCGACTAACCAGGTTCTTCTTATTTATTTTCCACAGAGGACAGTGTGTCCCGTCTAAGTGTGGGGTGATGGTATTTACATGCTATACTTCTCTATCCATATTTGCATTTATGTTTGTTTTGTTTCTCTTTTTAGTAGTTATTTGTTTTTCTTTTTTTTAGTAGTTAAATATTTTCTTTAGCTTCGCATAAAATTATTCTAATAGGCAGCATGAGATTATAACAAGAGTTTGTGCGAAAATCATGACTATTGAGACGTTTAGGCTCTAATTGTGACTCACTATGTGATATTGTGTGGTTCAATTCCTTCACTTGTTGGGTCAAGAGTCTATACTACTTTCAATCAAGTCGACCATGTGCCTTGTGTGTGTGAGATAATAGTATATTCTATGTTTGTGGCTGATGCTAGAACTTGCCTGGTATGTATGCAAAGCGAAAATAAGGAGTGTAAGTTTAGGAGATGATTTAGGCATTTATTTGGCAACCTACATATGTTTACCTTCGTTTTACCTACCCTTGGACATCATCCTAGTTAAACCCTTTTGAGCCTTTAGCCTATTTCATCTCCTAAACTTACACTCCTTATTTTCGCTTTGCATACATACCAGGCAAGTTCTAGCATCAGCCACAAATATAGAATATACTATTATCTCACATACACAAGGCACATGGTCGACTTGATTGGAAGTAGTATAGACTCTTGACCCAACAAGTAAAGGAATTGAACCACACAATATCACATAGTGAGTCACAATTAGAGCCTAAACGTCTCAATAGTCATTATTTTCGTACAAACTCTTGTTATAATCTCATGCTGCCTATTAGAATAATTTTATGCGAAGCTAACGAAAAAATTTAACTACTAAAAAAAAGAAAAAAAAATAACTACTAAAAAGAGAAACAAAACAAACATAAATGCAAATGTGGATAGAGAAGTATAGCATGCAAATACCATAGGGGTCCTAGGTGAAGCCTAGGGTATATGTCAGGGTACTACTCGTACCCTAGGGTACGGTTGACTTAAGTAAGTTATACCCTAACTCAAGTTTATTTTCCAGCTTCTAACCCAAGGGCCTTATAGTCATTTCCACCCCAAAACCACTAAGTCCCCTCACTATATAAGGTATTGTGGCCTCTTAAACTCTTATTATCAAGATCAAAACCTCCCAAATAGTCTCTCAAAAATATCTTTGAAGATTTGGAGGCTAGGGTTCCAAGGGGTGTTCATCTATAGAAAAGATGAGTATGTCAAGTTTCTTTATGGATCATCTTATTTAAGGCATTAGACTCTTTCCCTTATTTTTAACTCAAAAAACCCATGAATTTCAAACATGGATAAAGACTTATGAATGATTATTTTGAAATCAATGATAAGGGTTTTGTTTTCAAATGATAAGTAATGTTTATTCTAGTTTATACTTGTGATTACACAAGATATTAATGATGATTTGTACATGTGGGTGCTTGTTGTTTATGGTTGAAAAAATTGGTCTTGGGTATCTCTAATAATGATGAATTCTACCATGATTTTGTCCTTGATAAAGGTATGCACATAAGGTATTGTGAAAATATCTAAGTGAAATATCTAGTCATATGTTGATGATGTTTTAAACTAGCGCAATAGCCTAAAGAGTGTGTACGATTGGTAAATGGTATTGTAAAGAGACTTTTAGCCATGTAATTAGTTAACTTATGACCATGTTGGTTTGATGGCCAAGAAAGGGTTAAACTCCCTAAACATAAAATTGAATTATGTTTGAACTAAAGTGTGGTATAAGAATATTAATAAAGAATGAATGGCTTACAAGGGTCTTGATGACCATATATTGAGTTGAATGATGAATTGAAATAAGGCATTGGCTTATTATAGTTTTTATGGACAAATAGTCCCATGAAGACCTTGTTATCATATATGGTGTTGATTTGGTTAAAATAGGTTAAAGTTCTTAAGTGTGAATTGAATGGATGTGGTGTATGAAAAAAGGGTTAAGAGTCCCAATATAGACTAATGATAGTTCCGATGACTTGTGGTTAAAGTCCCGTGCCCACTAAGTGGCTTATAGTTAAATTCTTTTACCTAATAATATTGTTTGTGGTTAAAGTCTCTTGCTTAATGAAATTGCATGCGCTTAGAGTCACTCACCAAATAAGCTCACTTATGGTTAAAGTCCCTTATCTAATATGGCTTGAGGTTAGAATGCCATGCCTAATGAAAGGGTATGAGGTTAGAGTCCTTTGCCTAACAAAGATGTGTATGTGGGTAAAGTCCCTTGTCCAATGAAAATATGAGTGTGGTTAACGTCCATTGCCTAATGAGAAATGTTTGAATCTATAAGGATGGAAGATCAAAGTCGTCCACCTCATGACATGCGAATGATTACATCGAGAATATTTGCTAAGTCTTGTTTCCTTGTGGCACATTATGAACATGTTAAATATAGCCGCATGCATGCCTATGAATATGAATGTGGTTTAATAGGATGATTTGACTTGATGTTGAATAATGGCTTTATTTTGTCATTATCCTTGAGTTACATGTTAATGCTTCAACCACTAACCATCTTCAAATGCTATATCCCCATGTCATATAAGGGCTGGAGCTTCTTATTCTCTTCCTGTGCAGGGACTAGATATTCAAGCAGTTTATGTGACTGACATTAAAGTGTTGAGCTACCATACTCCAGAACTCATAATCTTCATGGTCTTTAGTTTATGTTATACACTTGTCTTAGATTAGATTTTGGCTATTATTGGGGGTATGTCTTGATATATATATATATAGATAGATAGATAGATAGATAGACTTCAAATTTATGTTGAGGAATTATGGATTATTGTGGGTTTGCTTATGTTGGTAGTATTTCGATATAAATAAATTATTTAAACATTTTTTAATTTATGAGTATAAGATATTTTTTCGCTACCTTGATTATAACGTTGAGTTTACTCAATGCTTATGGATTTATGTGATAGTTAGGTTGGGTAAACGGGGCGATCTCCAGCCCAAGTTAGACTTTAAATGCCAATATGACAAGGCCTGATTTTAGGTTGTGCTAAGTTAGTACCAGAGCCTAGGTTCAAGGTCAGTTGGGTATCCACAAAGTCGTGCCAAGTAGAGTTTCTTTAATGAGTGTAAAGCATTAGAGGGGCTACGAGACATTTAGGAATGTTTCCCTTTCTTGTGTATCAATCCGAGCTATAAAGTCTAAGGTCTTGGATTTCTCTGATTTCTATTTGCTTATCTTTTAGATCATGCCTCCAAGGATATCTGATACTCAGGAAAATCTTTTTATCCCGACTAAGGGCCCTATAGACAGATCTTGTCCAACTTTTAGGGTCCAGACCTGAGCTAAGGCTGCGGTATCTGATTATGTTCATGGGTTCCCATCAGACCTAACTTATCCTTCTTATGAGAGTGACACCCCTACTCAATCACCTCAAAAGGATACAATTAATGCCGAGTTTCATCGCTCTATCAACCTTTTGACTCAATTATTAGCCTATCAATCAGAGCGTGGTGCTCTATATACTGTTTCTTCTGAGGCTATGAGAGTTGGCCAATTTATAAAGTTGAACCCTTCTATATTAATGAGTACGGAGGCTGACGAGGATCTCCAAGGCTTTATTGATGAAATGGATAAGATTTTCCAGATCATGCATGCTTTGAAGGTTGAGGCTATTGAGTTTTCTTTCTACTAATTGAAAGATATAGCGTACCAATGGTATGAAGGGCGGGAATTATCTAGAGGTTTGGATGCTAGTTCTGCCGTGAGGGAGGATTTGTCTTAGGTTTTCTTGGATCATTTCTTTTCTCAAGAGTTGATGGAAGCAAAGATGGAAGAGTTTGTGAACTTGACGCAAGAAAGGATGTCTGTTAAGGAGTATGCCTTGAAGTTCCATCAGTTGTCTAGGTATGCTCCTAAGATAGTTTCTAGCATGAGGGCTAGAATGCATAAGTTCGTTTCAGAATTGTCCCGTGAGTTGGTGCTTAAGAGCAAGGCGACTTTGTTGATTGAAAACATGGATTTTTCTAAATTGGTTGTGTACATGAAATAGGTGGAAGAGGAAAAATATACAAGTTGAGTTTAGTGAAAGGCAAGGGAAGAAATTTAAATCTTCTAAGCATAGAAATAGAGGTGGTGGCAAGTGGCCTAGAAAGAAGTGAGGGAGTTTAAGTTCTTTCTCCTTGGTTAATGCTCTTTATCCAAAGTCATTGAGCGATTGTCGATCTTAGTTTAATGGCAGGTTTTGGGCACTGAGTGTATAATCTCATACTAGTAGGGCTCAGTTGGCTCTATCCTACCTATCTTGTAGATTTTGTGGTCAGCTTCATCGTGGTCAGTGTGAGAATAGACGAAATAAATATTTTAGATGGGGTCAGATTGGTCACATACAGTGAGAGTGCCTCACTCTAGTGGCTACCTGGTCCAACAGGGCCCCTATTGCTACTTCATCTACTCCTGCATCAAAAGATGTTATTTCTGCTTCTGCTTCTATTTTTGGCACTGGTATTGGTTGGAACTGATTATATGCACTTGCTACTCGCCAAGATTCTAAGGCGTCTTCTGATGTTGTCATGGGTATATTGAAACTTTTCTCTCATGATATGTATTATTTGCTTGATCCAAAGTTTACTCTTTTTTATGTGACCCCATTTGTAGTTGTGCATCTTGGTGTTGGTCCTGAGAGCCTGTTGGTTCCCTTTTTGGTTTTTACCCCAATAGGGGACTCTATGGTTGCTAAAAGAGTCAATAGGGTGTGTGTGGTATATGTTAGCGGTAGAGAAAGTCTTGTAGACTTGATACAATTGGACATGGTTTATTTTGATGTTATTTTAGGGATGGATTTATTGTATTGGTGTTATGCTTCCTTAGATTGTCAGACCCATAGGGTCATGTTTAAATTACCTAATGAGCCGATCATTATATGGGAAAGTGGTTCTTTAGTACCTAATAGGAGATTCATTTCATATCTTAAACCCTAAAAGTTGATTTTTCAAGGGTGTTTGTATTATTTTGTCTAAGTTAAAGATTCTAACTCAAAAGGTTCTTCTCTAGAATTTGGTCCCATGGTTAATGAGTTTCCCAAGTTTTTCCTCGATGATTTCCCGATATTCCTGTCAATAAGAATATTGATTTTGAGGTTGATATAGTTCTAGACACTCTTCCTATTCTATCCCTCCTTATACAATGGCTTCGACAGAGCTAAAAGAGCTTAAGGAGCAATTGAAAGACATCTTAGATAAAGTTTTCATCTATCCTAGTGTGTCTTATTAGGGTGCTCCCGTGTTGTTTATACGCAATAAGGATGGTTCCCTTCATATGTGTATTGATTATCATAAGTTGAACAAAGTGACCATAGAGAATAAGTATCCTCTTTCTAGGATCAATGATTTATTTGATCAACTTTAAGGTGTGAAGTGTTTCTCTAAGATTGATCTTAGGTCGGGTTATCATCAACTTAAGATTAGGGGAGTGGATATCTATAAGACCGCCGTTAGAATTTGGTATGGTAATTATTAGTTTCTAGATATGTTTTTTGGGTTGACCAATGCCCCAACGACATGCATTAATTTGATGAATAGGGTCTTCCCTCAGTTCTTGGACTTGTTTGTCACTGTGTTCATTGATGACATCTTAGTCTATTCTAAGAGTGAGGCGGATCATGTCGATCACCTCTGTGTCATACTACAAACTTTGAAGGATTATCATTTGTAGGCCAAGCTCTCTAAGTATGAGTTTGTTTAATTTATGTGCCCTTTCTTGGTCATGTTATCTCCGGCAAAGGGATTATGGTAGATCCCCAAAAGGTTGTAGCATTTAATAAGTAGCCTACACTTGCGACTCCAACTAATATTCAGAGCTTCTTGGGTCTAGCCGGTTATAAGAGATTTATGGAGAGTTTTTCGATCATAGTTACCCTATTGACCAAGTTGACTCAGAAGAAGGTCAATTTCTTGTGGTCGAAGGCATGTGAGGGAATTTTTGAGAAGTTGAAAGATAAATTCACTTTGGCTCTAGTTTTGGACCCTACCCGAGGGTAATGATGGTTTTGTAGTATATTCTGATGCTTTTTGTATTAGGCTTGGTTGTGTATTGATGCAATGGGTGGTGGCCTATTCTTCCAGGCAATTGAAATTTATGAGAAGAACTACCTGTAAGACCCCATAAAGTTCCCTCGTAGTCTATGACTTTAGAGCATCTCAAGTGAAGCCTTTTTTCGTCTCTAAAAGATTTAGGAATGACTTCCAAAGTGAGTAGTATTTAAATCAGATAGAGTTTTCCTAATTTTGACTTTTTATCATGTGAGAAATTGAATTAGCTTTCCAATGATACCAATTGCATTAAAATTTGGTATCGGAGTGAGAAGTTATGGCCATTTTACTGAGAGCTATCAGAACCACCCAGGTGCGACGGACGGTTTGATGAACCATCAAGCTTGCGATGGACCATCGCTTGAGCCATCGCAACAAAGGCAGTAAACCCATCCACTGGCCAAGTGCGATGTTCAGGACGATGGACCGTTGAGATTGCGATGGACCGTCGCCCAAGCCGTCGCTACTAAGGCAGTGAGCCCCTATTCTAGTCCAAGTGCGATGGTCAAACCAACGGATCGTCGAGCCAGCGATGGACCATCGCACGAGCCATCGCAGATTCTGTTCAGCATTTTAAAGCCATTTTTAAAAGGGTTTTTTGTCTTTATCCACCCTTTTTAACACCTAGATATATCAAAACGAAGCATAGAATTTCAGAATCATCCAAAGCATCAAGAACTAGGGTTTTCTCTCAAGATTAAACCTCAAGAGAAAAATCAAATCTTTCTCCAACAACCTTAAGATTTCACCATAATTTCTACAAATTGAGTTAAGATTCAAGGTTCCCAAGTCAAAAGCTTCAAGAACCCTCACTCAAGAGTACTAAAAAAAGCCTCAAGCAAGCTTGTTCATCTACAAGTCATAATCTAAGGTATGTGGGGTTTGAACAAGGACACTCCTTTCGTCCTTGTACCTAAAATCTGTTTTAATTACAAAGATATATGGTTTTACATGTTTTCTTATGAAATTAAAGTATGAGTCTATACCCTATGTTATGATTTCTTGAGATTATGATGGTTTCAATGTTTTAGAAATTGAAGTACATGAGTATGTTGAGATTATAATGCATATTTCTGAAAATTTCTAGATTTCTATATGATTTATGAATCTTTATGATATCGAGTATGAATTTTGATATGTCTTAACCTGAGATTGATATATGGGTCATTAAGCCCTATTTGAGATTGTAATTTTAAGAACTTTTGTGCTATAAGCACCCATGCTTTGAGTATTTTGAGATAATATAGAAAGTTTTGACCTTGACAATCATAGTAGCTTTGAAATCCACTTTTCTAAATGAGATTACAGATTTTATAGTTGGATTCTTTATAAACCACGAGATTATTTTAAAGTGGATTTCCATAAGATGAGCGTAACTAACTAAAGGGAGTAGTATTTAGCACCGAGTTGGGTAAGTTACTACGGTTGTATACCCCAGAACTACGTGCCACCATAGGATTGATATTTATGGGCCCTAGGCCGAGATAGTGATCACTATGTTAAGGTTATACTCCCTAGCAAGAGTATGACACCTCTCCCCAATATGAGGTTTTTTCCTTAGGAGGACAAAATATTGGACTCCATGTAGCTCGCATGGTGTATGTCGGTTAAGAGAACCTCCCTAATAGCAAGATTTTTCAAAGTAGTTTCTTAAAGTAAAATTTTCCCAAGAATAAAGTAGTTTTCCCTATTAGTAATAGTAATCAGTTTCTAAAGTAATGTATATTCCTTGAGATGAGATTTATACTATGTGTTCCATTATTCATAATTTACGAGATATGCATTTTGAGATTATTCGAGCTATGTGAGTCAGTTATATTAGCATGCATATTTTTGTAAAGATTGATGATATTATTATTTTAAGTATTGCATACACCCCCATATACTCAGTACATCCTCAAAGTACTAATCCACATATACGTCTGTGTGCTACATTGTCTCATAATATAGGTTCAGGTTCTCAGTCTCAACAGTGTTAGTGATCTCTGAGTACCTTGATCTACACCTCTATATTTAGTGAGTCCTCATGGTTCGAGGACCTATTTTTTCCTGATTTCAGTCTTCATAGTAGTTGGGTTATTTATTTTCAGTTGATTATGACTCAGTTGGGGATCTATCCCAATGGCTCTCTAGTTCTTGAGTAGTAGAGGCTTTGTCAGACTAGACTCTCATTGGTATTTTAGACTTTTCAGCATGTTGCTATTCAGACAGTATTCTTTTGTTATTTCAGTTGAGATGTGTTATGACAATGCCATTATTTTTCTTTATCCATCTTAAAAGTAAGTGTTAGGAGTAGTAACAGGCTCAAAGGTTTAGCTTAGGGCTACTTGTAGCCTTAAGCACCGTGTGACATCACGGAATGAGATTTTGGGGTGTTACACTACCCTACTCATGACTTGGAATAGTTAGCCATAGTTTTTCTTTGAAAATTTGACGACATTATCTCTATGAAGTTCATGTTCACATATTTTCCAATCATGAGAGTCTTCAGTATGTGTTTACTCAACTAGATTTGAATCTCAGGCAAAGGAGGTGGCTTGAGTTATTGAAGGACTATGAGATGAGTTTTTATTACCATCCAGGTAAACTTAATGTAGTCGTCGATGCTCTTAGTAGATTGTCCATAGAAAGTTTAGCCCATATGGATGAGGATAAACGGGAATTGGTGAAGGATATTCACCATTTGACAAATTTTGGAGTTCGTCTCATGGACTTCGATGATGGTGGGGTATTTGTACATTCAGTATCTCAATAATCTCTTGTTGTTGAGATAAAGAAAAAGCAAGTTGGATCCCAATTTAATGAGGATCAAGAGAAATGTAGGTCAATAAAAGGTTATTGACTTTGTGATTGTTGGTGATGGTATCTTGAGGTACCAAGGTAGACTATGTGTTCTTGATATCGATGGATTGAGGGAAAGAATTATAGCTGAGGCTCATGAATCTCGGCATGCTATACATCTCAATTCTACAAAGATGTATCATGATTTTAGAGAGTTCTATTGGTGGGGTAATATGAAGCAAGATGTGGTTGGTTATGTGGCTAAATATATGGTGCGTCAACAAGTAAAAGTTGAAAACATAAGGCTCGGAGGCTTGTACCAAGAGATTGCCTTGCCTGAATAGAAATGAGAGGTAATTAATATGGATTTCATTACCAGTGTTCCTCGGTCTCGAAATTAATGTGATTATATTTGGGTTATTGTGGATAGGATGACCAAGTCTGCTTATTTCTTGCCCGTAAGGACTAATTACTTAGCGAAAGATTATGTTAAGTTGTATCTTGTAGAGATTGTGAAATTGTATGGTGCTCCGGTATCTATCATTTCAGATCGTGGTACTCCATTTTCATCTCAATTTTGGAAGTCGTTCTAAAAATATTTAGGGACTAAGGTGTACCTTAGTACTGCTTTCCACCTACAGACGGATGGACAAGTGGAGAGGACCATCCAAACATTGAAAGATATATGGTGGGTTTATGTGATCGATTATGGTGGTAGTTGGTATGACCATTTTTATTTGATTGAGTTTGCCTATAACAATAGTTACCACTCTAGTATTGGCATGGCCTCTTTTGAGGCATTGTATGGTAGGCGATGTTGTTCTCTTATTAGTTAGTATGAAGTTGGTGAGGGTAAGTTGCTTGGCCCTAAATTAGTTCACCAAGTCTTAGAGAAGGTGAAGGTGATTTATGATATATTGAAAGCTGCTCAAAGTCATCAAAAGTCCTATGCTGATGTGAGGCATTAAGATTTAGAGATTAATATTAGAAATTAGGTATTCTTAAAGGTGTCTCCCATGAAGAGAGTGATGTGATATAGTAAGAAGGGGAAACTTAGTCCCCGATATATTGGTCCCTACTTAATTTCAAAGAGGGTTGGCAATGTTACCTATGAGTTGGAGTTGCCTTCTAGTTTGAGATCCATTCACTCGATTTTCCATGTTTCTATGTTGCAAAAATGTGTGGGTGATCCTTCATTGGTTGTTCTATTAGAAGATATTGGTATTTCAGACTCTTTGTCCTATGAGGAGGTCCCGGTGAGGATCTTAGATCATCAAGTTCACCAGTTGCGAACAAACGAGGTGGCTTCGGTGAAGGTTTTGTGGAGGAACCAAAAGTTCAAAAAAGCTACTTGGGAGGTGGAAGAAGACATGAAGTACAAGTATCCACATTTGTTTTTCGTTCTGAAAACTCGTAATTGATGTATGTGTTAACCTTCATACCTTAACTTAAGTCTTTGTTAGACTATGGGTTAAAGACATCAATGCTTTGAGATGATTTATGTCTTTGATAGATAATGGGTTCAAGTCCTTAAGTGTAGAATCAAACAAGTGTCTTTGATAAATGATGGGTTTGAGTCCCATAGTTAATGAAATGAATGGTTGTTTGATAATGATCATAATATGTGTTATATCCTTGTTGTACACTTTATTTTATAACTTGTTTAAAGGTTGGTTTGATGTGTAATAGTATGTTAAATTATGTTTATTTTTGCCTTACCCATCATTCGTGGACGAATGATCCAAGTGGGAGAGAGTTGAAATACCTAGGCTTTGGATCCTTAGAGAATTCCCTTGATTTGAGGATTCTGGACTTGGTACAACTAAGGGTACTTGTCGTACCCTTTGGATACAACTTGGTAACCCCTCTCTCATACCCTAAGCAATGTGGTGGGGGTTACACACTGTCCTAGGTATGAGTTAGCCTCCCCATGGTAATATATTAGGGTACGAATCATACCAAGCGATGTCGTATGGAGTGTTGTCTTGATCTAGACCACACTGTTGTGGGTATGGTTTGTGAGAACAGTTTAGGGTACCAATAGTACCCTTTGGATATGATTCTAGGGTGTGTAGCCATACCTTGGGTTGTTTAGGGTTCATAGGTGATGCCTAGTATACGAATTAAGGTACCACTCATACCCTAGGGTATGGTTGACTTAAGTGGGTCGTACCCTACCTCGGGTTCATTTTCCAGATTATAAGCCAAGGGCCCTGTGGTCATTTCCTACCCCAAAACCTTTAAGTCTCCTCACTATATAAGGCATTGTGGCCTTCTAAACCCTTATTTGCAAGGTTAAAACCTCCCAAATACTCTCTCAAAAACATCTTTAAAGATTTAGAGGCTAGGGTTCCAAGGGGTGTTCATCTAGAGAAAAGAGGAGTTAAGTTTCTTGGTGGATCATCTTGTTTAAGGCATGCGACTCTTTCCCTTGTGTTTGACTCAAAAAAACCATGTATTTCAAACATAGATTAAGAATTATGAATGATGATTTTGAAATCAAATGATAAGGTTTTTGTTGTCAAATGATGAGTAATGCTTGTTCTTGCTTATACTTGTGATTATACATGATATAAGTGATTATTTTTATCTGTGGGTGCTTATTGTTTGTAGTTGAACATATGGGTCTTGAGTAACTCTAATAATGATGAATTCTACTATAATTTTGGCGTTGATAAAGGTATGCATACAAGGTGTTTATGAAAATGCTTAAGTAAAATATCTATTCATATGTTTATGATGTTTTGAACTAGGGAAATGGCCCAATGAGTGTTTATAGTCAGTAAATAGCATTGTAAAGACGCTTTTAGCCATGTAATTAGTTAACTTATGACCATGTTGGTTTGATGGCTAAGAAGGGACCAAAGTCCCTAAACATGAAATTGAATTGTGCTTGAACTAAAGTGTAGTATAAGATTGTTAATAAAGAATGAATGGCTTGCAAGGGTCTTGATGACCATATATTGAGTTGAATGATGAATTGAAATAAGGCATTGGCTTACTATAGTGTTTGATAGACAAATGGTCCCATGAAGACCTTGTGGTCATATGTGGTGCTGATTTGGTTAAAATAGGTTAAGTTCCTTAAGCGTGAATTGAATAGATGTGATGTATGTACAAAGGGTTAGAGTCCCAATGTCGACTAATGATAGTCGCGACGGCTTGTGGTTAAAGTCTCTTGCCCACTAAGTGGCTTATGGTTAGAGTCTCTTGCCTAATAATATTGCTTGTGGTTAAAGTCCCTTCCTTAATGAAATTGTGTGAGGTTAGAGTCCCTCGCCAAATGAGCTCACTTGTGGTTAAAGTCACTTATCTAATATGACTTAAGGTTTGAGTCATATTCCTAATGAAAGGGCATGAGGTTAGAGTCCCTTTCCTAACAAACACGCGTATGTGGGTAAAGTCCCTTGTCTAATAAAAATGTATGTGGGTAAAGTCCCTTGTCCAATGAAAATGTGAGTATGGTTAATGTCCATTGCCTAATAAAAAATGTTTGAATCTAGAAAGTTGGAAGGTCAGAGTCCTCTACCAATTGACATGCGAATGAGTACATCGAGAATGTTTGCTAAGTCTTGTTTTCTTGTGGAACATTATGGACATATTATATATATCTACATGCATGCCAGTGAATATGAATGTGGTTTAATATGATAATTTGACTTGATTTTGAATGATGACTTTATCTTGTCCTAATCCTTGAGTTACATGCTAGCGCTTTAACTGTTAACCATCTCCAAACACTATGTCTCGATGCGACATAGGGGACAGAGCTACATCTTCTCTTCTTCCTGCACAGTGATCAGGTGTTTGAGCGGTTCGTGTAACTGGCATTGAAGTGGTGATCTTTTATACTCCGAAAGTCATACTTTTCATGGTCTTTAGTTTATGTTAAAGACTTGTCTTAGATTGAGTTTTGGCTATTGTCGGGGGCATGTCCCGACATATATATATATAGATAGATAGATTTCAGATTTGTGTAGAGGCATTATGGATGACTGTGGATTTGAGTATATTGGTAGTATGTCGATGTAAATGAAATGTTTAGACATTGTTTAAGTTATGATTATAAGATATGTTTCCGCTACCTTGATTATATAGTCGGAGTTCACCCGACGCTTGTGGATTTATGTGATGGTTAGGTTGGGTTAACGGGGTGATCTACAACCCAAGTTGGGCTTGAGATACCCATACGACAAGGCTCAGTTTTGGGTCGTGTCATTAAAACTTTTGAAAGTATTTTCAAAACCAATAGATTATTTACTTAAATAATAGACATACAGAATTTAATTAGATCCTGAAGTACCATTTCTAGTGCAATTGATGCATTTATCCGTCTTTCTATAATTATGAGTATGATATAGTTTTACTCTTATATGTGGAGTTACTGAAGTAGACCATTTACATATTGCAATTGGAAGCCCTTGCATTAATGTGTTTATTCTAACAAATATTGTAAAGTTTTTTAATATACAAGATATTCATAGCATAGCACAACTAATGTATGTGGTTGAGGGCAATGATACATCTTATTCGAAAAAATATAGTTTGAAATACCCACTTATATAAAAATGCTACATGCATAGCACAACTAATTGGAAGATTCATAAAAAGGAGAAAGAATGAAACACATTTTGGAAAAGTTATCTACACACATGAGTTCCCAATGAGTGACGATATCAATGTGCAATAGATTCATTTTAGTGATAATATGAATGTTTATCCAACAAGTTTCTACCAACTACAACTTCAAGAAGAAGGTGCACATGATTGGTTAACGAAGATTCAGGATTTTGAATTATTCTCATCAGGGGGAGTTTATATGCAGTGTACTCTTTTTTTCTCTCAAGATTTTGTCCCATCGAATCTTTCTTGTAAGATTTTTAATGAGACAGCCAAAATGTGTATTATTAGAGATGTGTACTCTTTTTCCTTCACTAGATTTTTTCACAGGATTTTTTCTTGTAAGGTTTTAACAAGATAAATTATTAATCAGACATTCGGCAGGGTGGAGGTGTTATAAATATATTTACATTATAGTAAATTTCTATCAAGATATATTGAGTATCTATCAAGATCTAGTGAGCATCTATAATGCCTATTGTTTGGAGAGAAATTTGAAGAAATTTTCCCTATAAATAAAGAGGTTCTATCACATTTGTAAATCATTTCTCATCCCTCAAGAGTAATAAGAATTATACTCTCTTCTCTCTCTATTTATTCTTGTTCTTACTTTAATATATTCATAACAAAAATAAAAAATAATATAAATAAGAGTTGAGACAAATGAATTTAAAAATAATAAAAAAAAATGAAAAATAAATAATGTTTGAGAAAAAGTGTTTGAGAAACGAAAAATGAGCATTAAAAGTGAAAATATATTTGAGATGTATGGGGACAAAAATCTTGTTCTCTACATAAAAATAAAAAAGAAAATTTAGTCTTTAAAACTCTCCTTAGGGAAACAAAAAAGCAAAGCCATCACTATGGGGTCATCCCATGTAATTTCCTATTAAATTTCACGTTTTAAGTCTCTCTTTCATTTTCCTTCCCCAGCTCCGATCTTTTTTCTTGAAAAAAAAAACTAATAAGTAGGTTAAAAGCGGTAAAAATTTACATGCATCGGGTGTATACAACTAATTAATAAATAATTGACACTTGTCACATTATAAAAATATAAATATTCATACTTGAATCATAGTTAACTATGTTACTTCATAAATTTATCATCATATTATTTACTTTATAAATTTATCACATAATTATTTACTTTACTTCTGTTGACCTTTAATATCTTAATGTTACTTGTTTTTTTTTTCCATCAGAAAAATTATTTTTCTTATTTTGCTTACTTTTCTAGAGAAAAAATATTTTGACCAATCAAACATAAAAATATTTTCCCTATCAAGGTAAGGCCACCATAAATAGAACTACATATCAGATGAACAAGATTCAAGTCCATATAAAAACTAACACCTACAACATTCTTAACAAGAACCAACATTTGCTTCTCGACAAGAGCAACAAGCTTACAAACTTGTTTCTCTCCTATCACCCTTTCAACGAGCTGCGATGGAGCCATCATTAAAGTTGAGGCGTTTCAAATCTTTATGATATACAAATTCATCATTCTCGATTTCTTTCACTATCTCAATTTTAACACAAGAATTTATTTTTTCATTTTTCCTTCTAATTCAATTTTGCCATCTTCCGCAACTTCATTTTATATTTTTTTTCTCTTCGTCATATTTCACGTTAATATTTTCTAATAATTCTTCGTTACTTTATACTTTATTTGTCTTATTAAAAGTTAACATTCTGATATTTTTAATAAGAGGAGAGAAGAATGAGAATTCGCCACAACTACGAAAAAATAATAAATAAATAAAGTTAAATCAATGACCACAGTCCTTAGAATGATGGTGGCAATCCTTAGAATTAAGTTATTATCTTTATTTTTCTTTCTTTTTCTAAATTATTTAGTGTTGTTGGATTATTGAATTTACCTTAATTTTTAAATTTTTTAATTTCTTGATTAATAGTATTAGTTTTAATTTATTTTCCCTTTTAATTGTTTAGTTTTGTATTTGACTTATTGAATTTTTTTATATATAGTCTAATTATTTAATTTTCTTAGTTAAAAGTAGGACTCTAAATCTTAGTTATTTAATCATAATTAATTTAATTAATTAATTAAAAAAAGGACTCTAAACCTTAGTTATTATCTATGATTACTTTAAGCGGGCTTTGGTAGAATGTGTTCACAAAAATAATTTATGCATTATTCTTGTGCACTATTAATACCTTGTTTGGTTCATTATTTTGGTCTTACATATTTAATGGCTGCATTTGTTATACACTCTATTGCGTATTAATAATATCACCATTTTCTATGTACTAATAATACAAGGCATTTTAACATATGCATTAACTTATTAAATGACAAATTTACCCCTAAAAATATCTTTCGATTCCTTTTCACCACAGTTACATTTTCCTGTTCCTTTTTCCCACCACTTTTTGTTGTAAAAAGCTTCTTGTTTCTCATCTCCTTGTACTACTTTCTATGAAAAATAAAGGTTATTTTAGACTGCTATCAAAATATCGTCTTTATTTCCAAACTTCATAAAGCCACCTTTCTCTGTCTTTATTCTAGCCAAAATAAAATCGATTTCATTTCCAAACTTTTGAGGTTTAGAGAAAAGTGAAAATTGGGATTTTCGCTTGCAAGTTTCTACAAACAGTAGCTGTTGTTGCTCGCTTCTAACTTGAAAAGATTGGGGTCTCGTTTCTACAACAATAGAAGCTGTTACTTGCTTATCTTGAAAAGAGAATGTACAGAGAAGGATAATTTGGTAAAAGAACATCTTTTTATAAATATCTTTTTATGAAATTTATTTAAATATATATTATTTTTAATGCATCAAACCAAACACTGCGTATTAATAACAACATTATTAATACTTGCATTAGTAATACATGCATTACTAAGTAGCCGTTTAACCATGAAAATTATTCATTTTTTTTGAAAAACTATTTCATTTTAGTGAAAAAAGTGATAATTATGTGTGTTTGGCCATGAGAATTTCAAATACAATTTCGAAATTGCATTTGAAAATGTGAAAATAAGTATTTTTTTTCACTCATACTTTCTCATAAAATTTCAAAAATAACTTTAATTTATATTAATGGCCAAATACAACTTCAACTTTAACTCCAACTTAAAAAAAATATGATTTCCGTAACCAAATAAAGCTTAATACATCTTATTCAATATTATTATTATACACTCTATCAAACCACTCGTAACAAAATTATGTGCATGTAAGTTTTTACCATTAAAAGATACCTATGCACTCAAAAAAAGAATAATTAAAAAAATCTAGCTATGGACACCCGGATAGCACTTTTCCGTAAGGGAAAAGGGTCAAAAATACCTTTTTACTTTAAAAAATTAGTCAAATTTATTCTCCGTCATACTTTGGGGTTATATATACCCCCCATTATAAAAGTTCACATAGGTACCTCAACTAACAGAATAACACAATTCATTTTAAATGACCTATTTTTTTTATTTTAAAACTAAACCCGACCTGACCCATATTAAAAGACCAAACAAATACCCACAATGAAGACTTTCTCGGGAAAATACCCACATGTATTTATCCCATCTTTCATATCCCCAAAGTCTATTTCTCTTGTCCTTCAACTTCTCCTCGAACAACACTATCTATCTTCGTTTTTTGTTTTTTGAGAAGGTACCACATTCAGTAGATACATATAAACATCAGAATAAATTATGCTGGAAATCAAAATATAGTTACTTAATTACATCAGTGATTCATTAACCCCAAAATTCTTGATCTTCTTACAAGGAATCTAATATATAACAAGACTATCGATTTAATATCAGTGTAACCATACAACCAAAGTAGTTGTCTCCTTGAAGGCTCTGATGCTAACACAAACAACGAAAATGTCAAGTTCCCTCAATTGCCCTCAAGCTACGTAAAACTGAATGCTTTAACACTACATGTGCATATTATAATTGACAATTCTGTACTTGCTTTAATCTGAAATCTTTCCTCATTTGATGTTATATCACCAAACATTTCAAATTGAACTTTTTTTTAAAAAAAAATTTAACTGATATCATAAGAATCAACCATAACAATAGAGAATAAAATAGAGTTGCAAGGATATAGTATTAGCAAAGTGAAACCCAAATATATCCCTTTTGCTTCTGTTCTCAAGCTTATTAAAGACTAAGGGTGTCAAACGGGCCGGGCTGACCCGGCCCGACCCGGCCCATAACACCAAACCAAACCGGTTTGACCCGGCCCGGAAAGCCCTAGGGCTTTAGGGTACCGGGTCCCGGTCCTGTTTTTTTTAAAATTTGGGCCCGGTTAACCCGGCCCGGACCAACCCGGTCCAGGCCCGCCGGTTAACCGGCCCAGCCCGGCCCGGCAACAGAAAAAAAGTGTATATTTAATGTATATTTCATGTATATTTAATGTATATGTAATGTATATTTAATGTATATGTTTATATATCTTCTATAGAAGTGTATATTTAATGTATACATGTGTATATTTTTTATTTAAACTAGTACATATATATTGAATGATGCATATATATGTGTATATTTTTTATAAATTAGTATATAAGTATATCTATACATATTGTAATGTATATATAATGTAGTAAAGTATTACATATACATAGAATAGAGTGTATATATGTGAATGGATCTTCTATAGACGTGTATGTTTAATGTATACATGTATATATATTTTATTTAAACTAGTACATATATATTGAATGGTGCATATATATATGTGTATATGTTTTATAAATTAGTATATAAGTATATCTATACATATTGTAATGTATATATAATGTAGTAAAGTATTACATATACATAGAATAGAGTGTATATATGTGAATGGATCTTCTATTGACGTGTATGTTTAACGTATACATGTATATATATTTTATTTAAACTAGTAAATATATATTGAATGATGCATATATATGTGTATATTTTTTATAAATTAGTATATAAGTATATCTATACATATTGTAATGTATATATAATGTAGTAAAGTATTACATATACATAGAATAGAGTGTATATATGTGAATGGATCTTCTATAGACGTGTATGTTTAATGTATACATGTATATATATTTTATTTAAACTAGTACATATATATTGAATGGTGCATATATATATGTGTATATGTTTTATAAATTAGTATATAAGTATATCTATACATATTGTAATGTATATATAATGTAGTAAAGTATTACATATACATAGAATAGAGTGTATATATGTGAATGGATCTTCTATAGACGTGTATGTTTAATGTATACATGTATATATATTTTATTTAAACTAGTACATATATATTGAATGGTGCATATATATATGTGTATATGTTTTATAAATTAGTATATAAGTATATCTATACATATTGTAATGTATATATAATGTAGTAAAGTATTACATATACATAGAATAGAGTGTATATATGTGAATGGATCTTCTATTGACGTGTATGTTTAACGTATACATGTATATATATTTTATTCAAACTAGTAAATATATATTGAATGGTGCATATATATGTGTATATGTTTTATAAATTAGTATATAAGTATATCTATACATATTGTAATGTATATATAATTTAGTAAAGTATTACATATACATAGAATAGAGTGTATATATGTGAATGGATCTTCTATTGACGTGTATGTTTAACGTATACATGTATATATATTTTATTTAAACTAGTAAATATGTATTGAATGGTGCATATATATGTGTATATGTTTTATAAATTAGTATATAAGTATATCTATACATATTGTAATGTATATATAATGTAGTAAAGTATTACATATACATAGAATAGAGTGTATATATGTGAATGGATCTTCTATTGACGTGTATGTTTAACGTATACATGTATATATATTTTATTTAAACTAGTAAATATATATTGAATGATGCATATATATGTGTATATGTTTTATAAATTAGTATATAAGTATATCTATACATATTGTAATGTATATATAATGTAGTAAAGTATTACATATACATAGAATAGAGTGTATATATGTGAATGGATCTTCTACAGACGTGTATGTTTAACGTATACATGTATATATATTTTATTTAAACTAGTACATATATATTGAATGGTGCATATATATGTGTATATGTTTTATAAATTATTATATAAGTATATCTATACATATTGTAATGTATATATAATGTAGTAAAGTATTACATATACATAGAATAGAGTGTATATATGTGAATGGATCTTCTATTGACGTGTATGTTTAACGTATACATGTATATATATTTTATTTAAACTAGTAAATATGTATTGAATGGTGCATATATATGTGTATATGTTTTATAAATTAGTATATAAGTATATCTATACATATTGTAATGTATATATAATGTAGTAAAGTATTACATATACATAGAATAGAGTGTATATATGTGAATGGATCTTCTATTGACGTGTATGTTTAACGTATACATGTATATATATTTTATTTAAGCAAGTAAATATATATTGAATGGTGCATATATATGTGTATATGTTTTATAAATTAGTATATAAGTATATCTATACATATTGTAATGTATATATAATGTAGTAAAGTATTACATATACATAGAATAGAGTGTATATATGTGAATGGATCTTCTATTGACGTGTATGTTTAACGTATACTTGTATATATATTTTATTTAAACTAGTACATATATATTGAATGGTGCATATATATGTGTATATGTTTTATAAATTAGTATATAAGTATATCTATACATATTGTAATGTATATATAATGTAGTAAAGTATTACATATACATAGAATAGAGTGTATATATGTGAATGGATCTTCTATAGACGTGTATGTTTAACGTATACATGTATATATATTTTATTTAAACTAGTACATATATATTGAATGGTGCATATATATGTGTATATGTTTTATAAATTATTATATAAGTATATCTATACATATTGTAATGTATATATAATGTAGTAAAGTATTACATATACATAGAATAGAGTGTATATATGTGAATGGATCTTCTATTGACGTGTATGTTTAACGTATACATGTATATATATTTTATTTAAACTAGTAAATATATATTGAATGGTGCATATATATGTGTATATGTTTTATAAATTAGTATATAAGTCTATCTATACATATTGTAATGTATATATAATGTAGTAAAGTAATACATATACATAGAATAAAGTGTATATATGTGAATCGATCTTCTATAGTCGTGTATGTTTAACGTATACATGTATAGAGCAGAAATAAGAAACCAAGGAATGGAACCATAGCCCAATGACGACCTCAAACTTGAAGAATTATGACTTCATGGGTATATATAGTGTATATCGAGTGTATATATAGTGTATATGAAGTGTATATAGTGTATATCGAGTGTATATATAGTGTATCTTTGAATTTTTATTTATTTTTTTGACGGATTTGATCGGTTTTTAACCGGGTTTGACCGGGTTTTAGCGGGTTGGGTTAAGTGGGCCGGTTCCGGGTGGGTTTTAAAATTTTTACTGTGCGGCCCGGCCCGGCCCGGACCGGTTAAGGCCAAAACCGGCCCGGAACCCGGCAAAATTGAGAGGGCCGGTTCCGGGTTGAACCGGCCCGGCCCGTTAGACAGTTATATTAAAGACAGACTAATTTGTTCAAGCATGAATAGAAAAAAATGCTATCAAATGAGGAAAACCATCCTAAGTTCACACGTATTTAAGTTATAAATAAATATTGCAGACTAACCTGGAGGAAAAGCCAAACCGTGGAAGTAGAAGCAGAAGCCAAACATATTGTGGGTATTTGTTTGATCTTTTAATATGGGTCGGGTCGGATTTAGTTTTAAAATAAAATAATAGGTTATTTAAAATAAATTGAGTTATTCTGTTTGTTGAATAGTACATATGTGAACTTTTATAACGAGGAGGTATATATAGCTCCAAAAGTATGATAAAAATATAAATTTGATCAATTTTTTAAGGTGGCGAAATATTTTTAATCCTTTACCCTTCGGTAATTTAAAGATTCTTTGTATCCCGGGTCCCACGAGGTTGAAGAAAAAATGTGATGTTTTAGCTTCCAACACCCTTTGACAGCGTTACCAAAGTTGCTGCTTTTTCAAATCTTTTTGCTTTTCTTGGATAAAGTAATCAATGCTAGAAAACAATATGCACTCCGATATTTGCACCAATTTGATTTTTAAAATAAAAGAAAAACTTATAAAGTTTTTGTTAAACAAACACCTAAATTTGTACTTTCCGACGAGATATTTTAGAGTAAAAGCAAAAGAGAAGTGAGAGGCATCATCGCAGAATGGATAGAGCAACACCTGTACGGAGCTCCCATACTTCCACTGCCGATCTTCTGACTTGGTCGGAAGTTCCTCCGTCGTCCAACTCTTCCTCTGTTGCCGCCTCCGGCAGTGCGTCTCGTTCTCATCAGGCGAGTCATTTATTATTTCGTCATTTTTCTCTACCATCGTTGTTTCTTTTAATTACTACTTTGATTTGCTTTTATTGAGCCGAAGATGTTATCGAAACAGGTAAAAATCTGCGTACACTTTACCCACTTGTTGGAAATTCTCTGGGCATGTTGTTGTATTTTCTTTCTTCATTGGGGGTTTGCTTATCTTTTAACTTTTTCTTTGACAGCCTTCTGATGGAATCAGTAAGGCGGTGTTTGGTGGACAGATCACTGATGAGGAAGCTGATAGCTTAAACAAACGGTAAGAGATTTAATTCGTTTTTAATCTCTTCCATTGTTTAGCATTAATTCCTCGTCTATTATGATTAATTTTTGATACTTTCAGATCTTTGCTTGATGTGACCATGGTTTCTCCTTATGTACTGTCGATTCGATAACATTCTTAGATCTGAAAATGCATTTTATTATTTTGTTTTTGCTTTCATTTATAATATAATCTCAATTCAGACTTTTAGTATTTTATTTTTGCTGATATTCAGCTGCTCATGCATGCCTCAATGTGACTCGAAATCTCTTATGGCATCAAAATGAGCTTTGTTTTTTTCGGAATTTCCCGGGATTACTGAAACTTAGTTAAGCAAAGGCCCAATGAGCCCCTTCTTCAATAGTTCACATAGCTAGCGACATTGCCTTCTGCATCATTACTTTAGTCGAAGTAGGTGTTTGGTCCTAGCATTTGCGATCTCAATTTGAATGTTTTGATTTGAAATCAACTTTGTTTATGAGATTTGCACAGAATTTTAACTTAAATTTCAAATCTCAAATTCTCCTTTTAAGTTGTCATTTCAATTTTTTTAAAATATATAACTTAACCCAAATTTATATTTTGCAAAAAATGATTCTTTATTTTGAATTTTGCGAAAAAAATAAAAAATTGCTCACATGAAAAGATTATCCATATCATGTTAAAGAATTATATCAAAGAATAGCTAGTTACTTCTTTTATTGATGTATTGGACCTATAGATCTTTGCAAATTATGTTTTTTGGAAGTTTGTTAATCGTAAGCATTTATTTATAAAAGGAACACGGAGATTTGTGATTTATTAATTTGACGTCTTGGGATATTTCGGTACCTTGTTTATGAGCTACAATTTGCTCACTTTGTAAGCTTCTATAAGAGTTGGTGAAGTTACGATAATTTTCATAAATTATGAGTTTTTCATGTTTATGAGAGAAAATAGTACAATTTTAGAAATCCAAATTAGATATCCAAACAAAAATTCAACTTCAAATCAAACTTGATTTCAAATAGTCACAACACATAGAGTTGAGTTGCTTGTTTGTGATACATGATATTTATTTGTAGACATTTCAATTTGTTCTTCTGCTGTTGATATCTGGTAGGTATGGTACATGGGTTTTAAAACTGGACACATGAAGTGTGTTGTTAGGAAGTGTAAAACTTCAAGTATTTGACTAACAAGTGAGAAGTCTACTCGGCAAAATTTTAGGAAAATAAAAGTCTATGATGAACAAGGCAAAGTTTTATGGCCCTTAAGATTATTATATTACCAGAATCTAGAAATTTGAACATCATCATGATTAAATTGGCAAATATTACAGTGGAAGCAAAATCTACATTGTGTTTACTGATTTTTTTCGTAACTCGTAATTTTATTGAACAAAGAGATTCTGTTTGGAAACGGATAAAAGGAAGGATTTCTGTTTGGAAACGGATAAAAGAAAGGATGTCCTGTTTGGAAAAGAAATGAAAAATCCATTGACTGAAGAACAACATTGAATTTATGTATTGTGATCCTTTTGGACTAAGCCTTGTTGAAACTTGTCTTCAGCAAACCTTGTTCAGGGTATAAACTGCGGGAGATCAGTGGCAGCAATATATTTTCTGATCATGATGAAGATGGTACATCAGAACCTGGAACCGATAATGGTAATCTTACTAACAGGACATCGGTGCGCATTGTTCAGGTATCCCCCCCGCTCCCCTCTTAGGGAAAAATGATGCACTGGACTAGTAGTGTGAGCATATTGCCTAATTAGAGAACTGGTGAATGGAGATTTAACCAAAAATATCTACTTCACATTGTAGCAAGCTGCAAACGGTATAAGCCAAATTTCATTCAGTACTGAAGAAACCATTTCCCCAAAGAAGCCTACTACTCTGACCGAAGTGGCAAAGCAACGTGAGTTGAGTGGAAATTTAAAAAGTGAGTCAGATAGCAAAGTCAAGAAGCAGCTATCAGATGCAAAGACCAAGGAGCTGAGTGGAAATGATATCTTTGGCCCTCTTGAAGAAGTTCCTCCTAGATTCCTGGCTGCTGTGCGCTCCTCGGAGTCAAAAGAAAGCAAAGACGTGGGTGAATGTGCTCCACGAGCTGTACGCACATCTGTTAGGGTTTCTAATGTGAGCTGCCTTTGAGACTTATTTCTTTTTTCATTCAGATTAAAATTTAAAAGAAAAGGTCTAATCCCTTCCTACCATCTTAATTGAGAAACGAATGATGCCGAGTTTGGACAATGCTGATGTTTTAGTCCAATGAAATTTCTCACGTGGCTTTAAAGTTGAGAGAAAGTAAAGGTTAATATCCTATAAGACGCAACTCTGGAAGTTAAAGAACAGGTCAAGTAACTTAGAGTGCACAGGTGGCTTAAGAATTGAAAGAACAAAAAGAGTTGCCATCTGATAAAGACTCATTTTTACTGTGGAACCAGAAGAAATCAATGACTTAAGTGATCTATTTTCTCCCGTGTCTTATGTTGTCTAAGATTATTAGATTAGTGTTTATTGCTCAATTGTTTTAACCTTTTATTTTCTTTGGCTTCTGCTGCTATGGTCTCTCATTACCATTGCTGCTTTTTTGTAGCCTGCTGGTGGGCAAAGCAGTATCTTGTTTGGTGATGAACCTGTTGTCAAGACAACAAAGAAAATACATAACCAGAAGTTTGCAGAATTGACGGGCAATGACATTTTCAAGGGAGATTTTCCTCCTGGATCGGCGGAGAAGACACTGAGCAATGCTAAGCTGAAAGAAATGAGTGGTAATGATATATTTTCTGATGGAAAAATTGAATCCAGGGATCACTTTGGTGGTGTGCGCAAACCCCCTGGTGGAGAAAGCACTATCAGATTGGTGTAATCTCATCAAACGGATCTCATGTTGACCTGTTATGCCCACATTGCTGATGCTTTCTGACTAGTTAGGACTTCATGGCATTTAGGGCTGAGGATTGTAAAACTTGATGTGTCAATACTCTAATTTGCTACAAAATGCAGAGTAGTTAGCCTTTGAGCCTTTTCTGCTGACTGTTGAAGGAGCTTATTAGATTAACAATAACCCATTCTAATTGCCGCAGTCTGATATTGAATGGTGTCATCCCACATGATGTTTTTCTGCTATTATTCGTTAGCTGGCGTAGAAATGAATCCAAGAAAGGAATGAGATTTTGAAACTGATTCAAGCCAATAATGGAAAATTATTTTATCCTCTAGATATTGCGGAATAAAAGCAAACCAATAACTTCTGTTAAAGAAAAATCAAAAAGGCTTATATAGGTACTCCATTCCCATGGTGGAAGCAGAGGAGTGCTGTACAATACTCATTGTTTCAATTTTCCCTTTTGCAGGTAATACATATTTTTTCCTTCACTAACTAGATAATTCGACCATAAACAATAGTATGTTATTTTACTGATAAATATGTGGTACAATTATACAAAAGATAATGAAAATAAAGAGACACCCTGATTCCACTAGGGATCAGACCTAGAATCTGTGGTTCCGTGGTTCCGTAGACCAGCGACTTATCCATTGGGCCATGGAATAATCGCTGCACGATCCTAGGGGATTTATGCACCTAAGTGTCATTATCTATATGTGTTTAGTCTAATTTTGAGGACTTCTTGTATGCGTAATGGAGTGTTAATGGTTGAATTGAGTAACTAAGTGTTAAAGTACTTGTTTATAGTGTTTAAGGTGTGTTCAAAATAAGTTTGGAATCAAATTGGTCACTTAGGGGTTGTTTGGTTGGAAGGTAAGTTATTCCGGGATTATTAATCCCGGGATTAGCTATCTCGAGATTAGTTATCCCACCCTCAAAGAGGGATAAGAAAAATATTATAATTCGGGGATGAGTTATCCCATGCATGTTGTCCCAACCAAATATGGGATAAACACTTTTTCTAAATTAATCCGGGAATAGTTATCCTTATCCTTCCTACCAAAAGACCCCTTAGAGTTTAGATGGGAAAACTAGTGTTACTAGCTTGAGCTATGGTTGTTTTAGCGTATGCGATGAACTTTATTGTGTTGTGTGCACTAATTTGTCTTGTTTAATGTTATAAGAGACCATGAATGATGTTAAAAGCAATGTTGGGAAGCTAAACAACTCCAAAATGAAGTGGGAAAGGCAACCACAAAGTGCGAACTTAAAGGCAAATGGAAGGAGTTTAATATGAAGAGTGGTGTTTCTGAGCACAATGACATGCCACGCTCTCAAACCTCTGAGATAAGGGAGTGCCATACCCTAAAAAACAAAGTAAACATGTTAAAAACAGTATGCATCCGCGTTAAGGGTGTGACACGCCTTTGGACATCTGTGATAAGGGGGTGCCACACCCAACGGTGAAAAACGGCCAAAAGTAAATTTTATCAGCTTCTTAAGTGAGGGACAATGTTGTCAGTGTATGTATTTCGTGTTGGGATACCTATGGACGATCTAAAACACTATCAAAGGAGCACTTAGTCACAATTTCATCCCATTTTGGAATCAATACACGAATTGGAGAGAAGACAAGCAAGCAAGGGGCTCAAACTAAGGTTCTTTGTTCTTAAACTTTGCTTTTTTGAAGTTGATTCTTTGTAAGACTATGAGTGGCTAAACACCCTCATTCTAGGTTAAGGCTACAAACATGAGTGTATAATTATGGTTTGATTGTTGGTTTATATGTTTATCAAGTGTTTGATTGTTCTTACATTCTTCTTTTAATATTCTAAAGCATCATGAACTTTAGGATATATCTAAGTCCCAAAACAAATTGATCATAGGTGTGGAGGAATGGAATGAGGAATGTAAGGAGTGGGAATCGTGTCATTAATTATTTGATACTAATTGTTAGAGGATGATTTGCGGTTAGGATAGTGATATACCTAAACACCCCACTTGGTTACCGATATGGGAAGATAGTTTAATGCATCCAAAGTAAATACTCACATTTTCGCTCAAGGACACAGTTGTGAGATTAATTTGGGTAGATGAATTAAAGGCTGACCATTTTTAAGTTACAATATCAACTTGGTAGATCAACAATCACGATAAGCACCAAAATCGGATAGAAATCATAGTTATGAATGAATGTGAAGTAAAGGCCGCAACCCTGGAACTCTCCACACATTGTTTACAATCCAAATTTCGTACAGTTGTTATTTTCATATTTAGTTCATAATTACAAAACCTAAACTCTTAATTGGTTACAAATCTCAATTGTTTAATCTCTTTAGTAACGCTAGAATTAGATTGTTGCTGAGTACAAGTCCTTGTGGGATCGATACTTGGCTTGTAAAGGTCACTTTATCACTTGCACGACCACGTACACTTGCGTGTGCGCTGGGATTACAACAATACATATATTCAAATTTACTATTGATAGTAATCTATTTTATTACTTTTAACTTTTTATGCTCAGCATATATAACAAATAATTGTTTACCTATCTATCGAGTTAAAAATATACATAGATAGATAGTGATCAATCTTTTTGTCTCTATATCCTGTCAAAGAAGTTGACAAAGAACAAAATGATGAGTTCAGTTATCTATAGTTGATCAAGTTCTACTTTCTAAAGGCAACATCAGTTGGCACGAAGTGATTCATCATGCTCAAATATGAGTCAATCGCTCATTAGAGACAGTTTACAGGTCATCAAATTCTCACAAATGGAGTGAGTCAAGTCATCAAATTCTCACAAATGGAGTGAGTCAATGTAAATGATCAAGAGGTGTACATATAGTGAGCCAGTCTCTTCTATCAAAGCTCATATCCTTTTTTGTTTTATGAAAATAAAAGTATTAATCTGTAACGCCTTGAAAATTTTTTCATGTTCATAATATTTCTTAGACTATGTTGAGCACCAAAATTCAAGTCTTGAGAGCCATGAATAAATTAGAAATCATTTAGATTGTGTTATCGTACTTAGAAGTAGTTTTTAGATGTAGAAGTAGCCTGTACATCGCGCCTAGAGAGACTCACACTGTGAAGCTATGTGAAAGAGCTCACTGCCTAGGGTGTATGATGGCAGGCGTGGTGCACAAGTAGTGATGGCACATCCGAGGGCACGCCGCACACACCCGCGTCAATAAATTTTCTTCAATTTTTAGTTATTATTAGGGGCATTTTGGATCTTACACCTCTATAAGATTCCCCTATCCTGATTATTTTACCCTATTTAGCTCTAAATCAGTGAGAATTTCATTAGTTATTTCCTCCTCTATTCTCCCAAACCCCAAGGCTAGGATTTTAAGAAAATCAAAGCTTATGTGATCTCCAAGCAAGGTTCCATCAAATATTATTCAAGTTTCTCTACTCCTCAGATATGTAAAGATAATCCTTCAATGTGGTAACCATGTTCTCTCCACAATCAAGTTCAATTTTAGTTTTAATCCACTAATCAAGTTAGGATTTTTGAGAAGTCAAGTTTTATAAGTTTAATTCCTTATCTCTTGATATTTTTGAATATTTCATGCTTATTATAATTCTTTTTTACAAATTTTGAGTTCCTACCCTGAATTGATTTCTAGTTCATGTCTATTTGATTTTTCAAGAATCTTTTTGAATTTTCTCTAATGAATTTGAAAGTCTATTTGATGTCTTAAAAAGATTGATTAAGTTTTACTTGAAAGTTTGTTTAAAAGCTAGAACTTTATATTCATGAAAAATTACAAAAAATCTTTCTGTTTATTTAATGTCTTGAAAAGAGAAGAAATTAATCTTATCTTGAAAGTTAAAGTTCAAAAAAGTTAAATAAATTTAGAGCCAAGGCTAATAGAGATAGATATGTTCATGATACATTATTTTGAGTCAAGCATGATTTTCAGAAAATGTTTTAAGACATATTGACATGACCCAAACCAGGGTCTTGTCTTAATGGGCATCTCAAGTCTAACTAGGATCGGATACCACCTCCGTTACCCAACCCAACCTCCAAACGTATGTCCTAATTCGGATGAATTTCAAGCATATAATAAGATAGCGTATGTGTACAAATCCAAACTCTAGGATAGATCGATGACCATGACAAACCCAATCATAACCACAACCAAACCGATATAATAACCAAGTTCTTGTCTATAACATAATATAAAAGGATGAAACAATCATAAATTCAGTCACACAGTATTAGCCCCAATACCAATGCCAATACTAAGGCTGACACCATTACCAACACTGCCCATACCAATCCATAGTATTCTCACAAAGCCTCTAGTTAAAGGTAAAATAATATCTGGTTGGGACATGCCCCCAACCATAGCCAAAACCAATATCCATGAAATAACCAAAGTACGTAAAGACATCCATGATATGAAATAGATCCTTTCGGAGAATGAAAGATCACTATTTCAATCCAATAGCTGATCCCGAATTCGATCACTAAGCAGGAGGAGTAGAATGGATGATTCCTGCATTACGTAGGGATACAACTGCTTGAAAATGGGTTAGTGGGTGAATGATAACAAGTACTCAGGATAAGGATAAAATAATACCAATCATTAAAACCAAGTACACCAACCATATGCATTCACAACCATATATATATATATATATATATAATTATGCCAAAAAAAGGGAACCGGGTTTAGCATGTCTTTAAAACAATTAACCTGAGTATGTGTAGCTTAACCATCCTACAACCACCCATGGGCTATATGGTCCAATGCAACTCCCTAAACGGGCCCTAATGCGTGTATCCGCATGAACTGGAGATACCATGCGGTAGGGGATTCTCGTGTACCCTTCACCCTCCATGATACATATGTACAAGTGTACTTGGGGGATTACCATGTACTCCGTAAGTATAATATATAGTCGAAATTACCAATCCTCATGTCAAAAAATATGAGTTTCTAGTGTCCATCCATTGACACATACCTGCATAGTGAGTTATCACACCCTGCCATTATTTCCCAACTAAAACCATTACCACATAACCAATCCACTATTCAATTTATTATTAACCAAGGCCATAAGTAATGGTATCGTCATACCAACTATAGCTTGCAAGCAAAGTCCTTAGCAAACCTTTTAGAGAAGAGGGGATTCCCATGTACCCATAGATTACCTTATTTATTTGCTTGGAGGATTCCCATGTACCCTACAAGATATTCATTATCATGTTTACTTAGGGGATTCATTTGTACCCCACAAGGAA
Organism: Capsicum baccatum var. pendulum; assembly: GCA_030864225.1. Lineage (NCBI taxonomy): Eukaryota > Viridiplantae > Streptophyta > Magnoliopsida > Solanales > Solanaceae > Capsicum > Capsicum baccatum. Next base: position 221,751,783 of record CM061552.1, on the reverse strand, counting down.
GTTCAATTAAACCATAACCATGACCACCAAGACCTTACCATTTAACCATTCCAAACCATTTGTACTATTTAGGGTTCCATTATCAAGTAAACAAGATATTCATTATCATGTTTACTTAGGGATTCATTTGTACCCCACAAGGAAGTTCAATTAAACCATAACAAGGACCACCAAGACCTTACCATTTAACCATTCCAAACTATTTGTACTATTTAGGGTTCCATTATCAAGTTGTACCATGCAATAGTTCCATTAAAAGTCCAAAAATATTGTTAAAGCATTCTCATAGGAATTTTATCAAACATGTTGGGGCATAGTGTTTCCAAAGCCAAAACCACGTACCAATTAACCATTCCCATGCAACCAAGTGCTCAAACCATTATTATAATATGAAAACCATAAGTAAAAGACATGAGAAGGCCATAACCAACCATTATAACCAAACCCACAACATATATTTGAAAACCCAAAACCATATAATAATGATGCCATGAAACAATTCATAAAATATGCCTTTAGTTGGAACTAACAATGAGGGAGGAGTAACATGCCTTAGATTATAAAGATGACGGAGAAAAACTACCCTTGTAAGCGCAAAATTAATCCTATTGACGGAACGCTATCCTTCCTTGACCCAAGAGCGTTTGAGAGAATTTCCAAGTGTTTAAGATTGGGATATTATGGTAAATGATATCCCAATAGTGATATAAGTTTTTGGGCCTTAAGTGGTTAAGAGGGGAAATACCAAGATTACCCCTAACTTAAACTGTATAAAAGTCACACAGAAAGGTACGACCACCCCCAATCGTACCCTAGGGTACGAGTGGTACCCTTACTCATACCTTAGGCACCACCTTGTATCCCAAAACTATCCAACATACGACCACCAAGGGCAAACCATATCCAACCATATGATTATTATCCTTAACCCGTACCTTATGAAGAATAGGATCTCCTAGGATAAACTTAGGGCATCATAAGCCTTACGATTATACTACTCGTACCCCATCATATAACTAGTATGATCTATTTGTACCTTGGTCATAACACATCTGACCCACCCTGTTTAAGATACAACTAAGTCCCCCCTAAACCTTACCCTAACATATGACTAGTACCCCTAGTCGTACGATGTCCAAAGAGTTCAAAACTTAGGAAATTTCTAAGGGTCAAAACCTAGGGTGTTTCAGTATCCTCTACTAGGATCATTCATCCCCGAATGACGAATAAGGTAGTACAAGTATGATTTATACCCCTAGATTCCTGTAATCTTACCTTTAACAGACATAAAAAAAAGATGCAAGGAAATCAACTTTTTCTTTAACAATGTTTGAATATAAAGATGTGATCAAGAACACATACCTTTCGCATAAATATCCAAACCAGAAAACAAATGTGGATACTTAGACTTCATGTCCCCTTCCACTTCCCATGTAGCCTCTTCCATCTTGTGGTTCCTTTATTGAACCTTTACCAAGACTTGGTCTGCAATCGATGAACCTGGTGATCCAAGATCTCAATCAAGATCTCCTCATAAGAAAGAGAATCCAAAATACCTAATCATAACAAAGGAATAACCGCTGCAGGATCACCTACACACTTTCTCAACAAAGAGACATGGAATATCGGATGAACGAAGGTCAAAATAGAAAGCAACTCGAATTCATATGAAAATTACCAACCCTCCTCTAAACCACGTAAGGACCAACATACTGGGGATTAAGCTTTCCCTTTTTCCCAAACCGTATTGCTCTCTTCATGGGAGACACCTTTCGGAATACTTTATCCCCAAGCCTCAAACTCTAAGTCTCTATGCTTTACGTATTAGACATTTGACGACTTTAGGAAGCCTTAAGCCTACCCCAAATCACCTTCATATTTTCCATTGCCTGATAAACTAAATACGAGCCAAACACTTCTGCATCACCAAGCTCAAACCACCAAATAGGGTATCTACACCTCCTACCATACAATGCCTTAAAAGGAGATATCCCAATGCTAGAATAATAGCTATTATTGTAAGAAAACTCTACAAGAGGTAGATGCTCAACCCAATTACCGCCAGATGCTCAACCCAATTACCGCCATAGTCGACCACACACGCACGAAACATATCCTCTAACATCTAAATAGTACTTTCTGCTTGCCGATCACCTGTGGAGTGAAAAATAGTACTCAAACTAACCTTAGTCCCCAATCCTTTCTAAAACGACCGCCAAAAGTGAGATAAAAACTGCGTACCACAATCAGAGATAATCAAAATAATACCCTATAAAGCTTCACAAAGATACAACCTCGCATAATCCTTAGCTGAAAAGTTAGTCCTCACTGGAAAGAAGCAAGCCGACTTTGTCATCCTATCCACGATGACCCAAACCAAATCAAATTGGTTTTGAGATCGATGAAGACCAGTAATAAAATCCATATCGATCACCTCTCATTTCCATTCTGTCAGTTAAGTTTCTTGATACAACCCTCCGAGCCTCATATGCTCAACCTTTACTTATTGACACACTATGCACTTAGCCTCAAAATCAGCCACATCTCTCTTCATACTATTCTACCAATATATCTCCTTAAGATCATGATATATTTTTGTCAAACTGGGATAAATAACATAGCGTGATTCATGCATCTCAACCAATATCCTTTCACGAAAACCATCGATGTTGGGAACATATAACTTCCCTTGGTACCGCAAGGTACCATCACCACTAATCTTAAATACTATCACCTTTTTCCCACCTACATCATCCTTGATCTTCACTAAGATAGGATTTAGCAATTTCTTTTCCATGATTTTTGCTCCAAGAGACGACTGAACCACTTTGTATACCAACACACCACCATTTTTGGAATCTAAAAAACAAACTCCAAGATTAGGAAAGTGCTGAATATCCTTCACCAATACCCGTTTCTCCTTATCCACATGACCTAAACTCCCCGTGTACAACCTACTAAGAGCATAAGCAACCAAGTTAGCTTTACCTGGGTGGTACTGAAGAATCATATCATATTTCTTGAGAATCTCAAGTCATCTCTTCTGCCTGAGATTAAGCTCTTTTTGAGTGGATACATACTACAGAATCTTATGCTCCGAGAAGATATTCACGTGTACTCCATACAAATAGTGCCTACAAAGTTTCAATGGAAACACCACCACCAAAATCTCCAAATCATGAGTAGGATAATTCCTCTCATGCACCTTCAACTGCCTAGAATCATAGGCTATCACCTTTCCATGATGCATCAAAACACAACTAAGTCCCACTCAAGATGCATCACAATAAACCAAAAACCCTTTATTCCCTTCAGGCAAAGTAAAAAATAAAGCCGAAGTTAGCTTATCCTTCAGCTTCTTGAAACTACCCTCACAAGCATCCGACCAAGAAAACTTTACCTTCTTCTGAGTCAATTTAGCTAATGGAGCAACTATAATAGAAAAACTTACACAAACCTCCTATTTTACCTAGCCAAACCCAAGAAGCTCTGAATGCCGGTTAGAGTCGTGGGTCTAGGCCACTTCTTAACCACCACAACCTTTTATGGATCTACTATAATCCTCTCACTAGAAATAATATGACCCAAAAAAGTGACAATGTTCATCCAAAATTCATATTTTGAGAATTTGGCATACAACTGCTTCCCTTTTAAGGTCTGCAACAAAATACAGAGGTGATTGACATGATCCACCTTACTCTTAGAATTCACTAAGATGTCATCTATGAACACAATGACAAATAGATCCTGAAATTGATGAAAAACCCTATTCATCAAATCCATGAATACCGCCAAGGGTTTGGTCAACCCAAATAACATTAGCAAGAGCTCAAGGTGCCCATACTGAGTACGTAAAGCTTTCTTAGGGATATTATCCTCCCTAATCTTAAGCTGATGATACCCAGACCGAAGATCTATCTTAGAAAAGAATTTGGCACCTTATAACTGATCAAACAAGTCTGCTATCCTTTGAAGAGGATACTTGTTCTTAACCATCACCTTATTCAACTGCCGATACTCAATGCACATCTGAAGGGAACGATCCTTCTTTCGCATGAATACTACCGGTGCACCCCACGGGGATACACTAGGATGGATGAAAACCTTATCCAAAAGATACTTAAGTTGCTCCTCGGGTTTCTTTAACTCAACCGGAGCTATTCTATCAGGAGGAATAAATATTGAATGAGTGTCCGTAACCAAGTCAATCCCAAACTCGATCTCCCTATTCGGAGGAACACCAGGAAAATCATTCGAAAAGACCTCAGGAAATTCATTCACTAACGGAAACGAATGCAAAAAAGGACCTTTCAAGTTAGAATTTTTAACCCAGACTAGATGACAGAGACACCCCTTGGAGATTAATCTCCAAACTTTAAGATATGTTATAAACCTCCCCTTAGGGGATAGGGAACCACCCTCCCATCAATAACTGGTTCACCAAAAATCTAAAGATAACCTTATAGGTCTTATAATCTAAGGACATATAACACGAATGTAACCAATCCATACTCAGAATGACATTAAAATCCACCATGTCTAATTCATAAAAAACCACCAAAGTATCCTTACTACAAACAGATACCATACACCGCCTATAGACTCTTTTAGTAAACATAGAGTCACCTACTGGGATAGATAGAAAAAGGATCCGAAATAACCTCGAAACCAAAATCAAAATACACAGCCATAAGTGGGATCACATAAGAGAGAGTAGACACCAGATCAAGTAAATAATACATATCACGGGAGAAAATTTTCAACATACCAGTCACGACATCAGGTGATGCCTTGGATTCCTGTTGGTATGCAAGAGTATATAACCAATTCCAGCCAGCGCCAGTACCAGAAGCAGAAATAGATACAAAAGTAACATCCTTTGGTGCAGGAGAAGATGAAGAGACAACCAAAACCTTGTTTTCCCCCAAACCAACCTTACCAACCAGGCAATTTCTAAGCATATGTCTTGGCTGACTATATTTAAAACACCTGTACCTTTACTTATCACAAAAACCTCTATATAACCAACCACAAAAACTATAAAAAGGACATAATGAGGCTGACTGAGCCCCACTCACCTGTGATTAAGAACCCTATGCTATAAAGTTATCTCCACCTTGCGGACACCTGCCACCCAAAGGTTTCGAGTAGGGAGCACTAGCTGTAGAGAAATACCTAGAACTCCCCCCTTCTTCTTTGGCCACTTACTACTATCCTTACTATTTTTTTGTTGACTGCCGTGCTCAAAGAACTTGAACTTTTTACCTTGCCTTTCCCCTACCTCATCATACTTTCTCTTTTCCTTCTCCACCTGTTGCATATGTACAACCAACCTAGAATTATCCATGTCCTTGATCAGTAACTTACTTTCAAGGATAATCTCATGAGACAGTCCTGAAGTGAACTTACTCATCTTGGCTCTCATATCAGACACCATTTCTGCAGCATACCTAGACAACTGGTGAAATTTCAATGCATACTCCTTGATTGGCATTTTCCCCTGTTTCAGATTAACAAGCTCCTCCGCTTTTGCTTTTCTCAACTCCTAAGAAAAAAAGTGGTCTAGAAATATATCAGAGAAAGTTTCCCATAAATATGACTCCTCAACATCAACCTTTTCCCTATCTCATTCCTCATATAATTGGTCACCATATCCTTTAGCTGATAGGTAGTAATATTCACCCTTTCCATATTTGTGGACTGCATCACCCTAAAGATCTTTTCTATTTTATCCAAAAAACCTTGACGTTCCTCCTCTACCTTAACACCAGTAAAAGTTGGAGGACTCAACCTCATGAACTAGACAACTCTTGTATCCTCAAAAAATGAAATACAAGATGAACCATGCTTAGCCGGAGAAGCTACCAACTGAGCAATCACATGAATTAACTGACAAAACTCTGCATTCATCATGTCACCCTGAGGATGACTAGAAGGAACTAGTGGAACTCCAGAATAATTAGGAATTGTATCCCTAGACTGAGTATGGATCCCTTGGGTAGATCATGTCCTGTCAACATTATCCCCAATTGGGACAGAGGAGTTTTCATGAGCTTCATATCATCTAGGAGGCATGATCTAAAAAAAAAGAAAATGGAAATCACAAGAATCCAAGACCTTAGATTTTATAGCTCAAAATAAGAACACAAGAAAGAGAAACATTCCTAAATGCCATGTAGCCTCTCCCTTATGAGTGTGGCATGCTTTGCACCCTTAAAAGAGACTCTACTCGACATGGATTTATGGACTCCCAATTGACCATAAAACTAACGCTTTGATACCAACTTAAAATGACTCAAACTAGGGCCTTATCGTAATAGGCATCTCAAGTCTAACCAAGACTGGATACCACCCTCGTTACCTAACCCAACCTCCAAACACAAGCCCTGAGTTGAATGAATTCTAAGTATATAACAAGATAGCTTATGTCTACAAATCCAGACTCTGGGATAAGTACATGACCATGACCAACCCAAACAAGTCCAACCATCTAAAACTTAACTAATAACCATAACCAAACTGATATAATAACCAAGTTCCTTTCCATAACATAACATAAAAGGATAGAACAATCATAAATTTAGACACATGGTATCAGCCCTAATACTAATGCCAATATTAAGGCTGACACCACTACCGACATCTCCCATGCCAACCTATAGTAGTTCAATAAAGCCTCCAACTGAAGGCAAAACAATATCCGGTTGGGACATGCCCCAAACCATAGCCAAAAATAATATCCATGAAATAACCAAAGTATGTATAGACATCCATGATATAAAATAGAGCCTTCTAGAGTATGGAAGTTCACCACTTCAATCTAATAGCTGATCTTAAATTTTATCACTAAGTAGGAAGGTTAGAATGACAAGTTCCTGTATCGTGTGGGGATACAACTGCTGGAAAATAGGTTAGCGGGTAAATGTTAGCAAGTACTCAAGATAAGGATAAAACAATACCAACCATTAAAACTAAGTAAACCAATGATATGTATTCACAACCATATATATATATATACTCATAAATATGCTGGGAAAGAAAATTGGGTTTAGCATGTCTTTAAAACCATTAACATGGGCATGTGTAGATTAATCATCTTAGAACCACCCATGGGCTATATGGGTCCAGTGTAACCCCCTGAAAGGGACTCGATACATGTAGCTGCACGAACTGGAGATACTATAGGGATAGGGGATTCCCGTGTACCCTTCAACTTCATGATACATATGTACAAATGTACTTAGGGGATTCTCGTGTACCCCATAAGTATCATATATGGTTTCCATGACCAATCCTTATGTCGGCAAATATGAGCTTCCAATGTTCGTCCATTGGACTCACACCTTTACGGTTAGCTATCACACCCCCACCATTATTGCCCAATTGAAACCATTACCACACAACCAATTCACCATTCTATTTTTTATTAAACAAGGCTATAATTAGTGGTATCGTCATACCGACTATAACTTGCAACAAATATTCTTATCCAACCTCTTAGAGAAGAAAACATTCCCGTGTTCCCATAAATTACCTTATTAAGTTTCTTCGGAGATTCCCATGTACCCCATAAAATGTTCATTATCATGTATGCTTGGGGGATTGCATTGTACCCCACAAGGATGTTCAATTAAGATACGACTAAGTCCCCCTAAACCGTAACCCAACATATGACTAGTAACCTTAGTCGTATGATGTCTAGAGAGTTCAAAACTCAATAAATTTCTAAGGGTCAAAACCTAGGGTGTTTTACATATTATGAGCAACTAGTATATTTTATGGGATAACTATTTAGTGTCAAAATGAATATATGTTTAGATAACATATTTCCCAAAACTACGTTGCCACCATAGGATAGGATTGTTTGCAGTTAGGGCAACTCTTTTTTTAGCCTTCGACCTCAATATTGAATCCACAATTTTAGGTTTTGTTTTATATCCTGACAAAATATGGTATGACTCTTGTCAATATGGGCAAGACATTGAACTCCATGATGCTCACATGGTTTGTGTCAGTTAAGACAAACTCCTAAAATTAAGAATGACTTAATGCTTTCTTCTACTTAATTATTATGATTTATGATGACTGCATAAAAGTGAATTTCTTTATAATAACATCTCAAGTTACTTCCTTTTCGGTTTAAGTTTTATAAAGTTTACTAATTGAGTTTTACTTGTTTTAGGTCAATTTTAATAACTCAGTTATATTGTTTTAGTTCCTTCTGCTTTTGAGAAAAGTCAGTAAGTTTCTTTTTGCATCTCTTCACTCAGCTAATTGTTATGTTTTGTCTTTATGATCTTGTTTAATTTTAGATTATTGAAGTACAAAGGGGTTGAACCACATAGTGAGGGACCAGGTCCCTTAAAGTGAATTAGAGGCAAAGTACAAAAAATAACCAGAAAGTAAGAGACAGTGCAGGAAGAGTAATGACACAAGAATTTAACATGGAAACCCTCTTTGCTCAAGGTAGGGAAAAACCATGGATTTCTCTTACAAGTACCTCAAAAACCACTATAATCAAACTCTTGATTACAGTCTTTACTGAACCTAACTATGGGTTCCTTTCACTTATAATAACTCTACTACAAGCTAATCTTAGCAACTTAGCCAAGGACTTTCTACACTAGATACCTCTAATCAGAATCAAGCTTAGGCAACTCTACCTAAACACTTCTCTCAACAAAAGAAAACACTACTCATATCACATGAGTAGTTCAATTACAAATCAACACTTAAGAACACTCCTCACTCTTTAATCATACTTCAAAGATAAAAACATGAGCAATACTTGATTATTATTGAATAAGGGTTTTTGCTTCCTCTCTTCACTATTTTAAATTATGCAAAATACCATCTGATTAAGAAACCTCATTTTTCTTTTTATAACTGAGTGATGATTAGAGCTGAAATATCATTGGACCAAGTGTCCTATTCAGTACGAACAACTACTGTAAGTTTGTTACACAAGAGAAAAAAACTGTGCAGACACCTATGCCAGCTGTACTGTACCATGAATATCCAGAGTCCTGGTCCCTTGCAGTTAGCTGCTCATAATCAAAATTACATATAGCAATATTCCCCTTTTTGATGATAATAGACCAACTATACAACTTTGAGAACATCTATCTCATTTAATCAGTGTGATTACCACTCTAAAGATGAATGTTCTCCGACCACAAATGTGACTCATTTAGACATTTAAATCATTGTAGTGGGTATGAATGTTGAGTGCAAATAAGTGGTAAATTCACCACTCATAAAAATATTGTATACATTGGTGCTATTTTACCTTAATTATGGTGGGAGGTTCGAGTCCCCCATATAGGCATATAATGTTATGGATATTCTATAGTTCATGTGGCTACATGTACTAAGGCCCTTCCAGCTATGGAAGAGATGGGCCTATATAGCCCGTAGGTGACTTGTTATATGACGGTCATGCTATACAACCCAGGTTCAGATTTTCAAAGTTCATGCTAATCTTTATTTTCTGCCATGGCATAGTATATACATATGTATATGTATGTGTTAAATTGTTTAAGTGTATTGGTTGAATGGTTTTGATCTGTTGGCACTATTTTATCCTTATCCTTGAGTTATATGCTAGCTTTCCTACCGCTAACCGTCTTTCATGCCATATCCCCATGCTATGAAGATGTTGGTCATACTCTTATACCTCATACTAAGTGGTTGAACTTGGTATCTGCTTATGTCGACTTGAAGTGGTGATCTTTCATACTCTGGAAGTCTCCATTTCTTGTTTGAGTTTTCTTATGTCTTTATTTGTTTAAACTTGGACGTTGGTTTTTGCTATGATCGAAGGCATGTCCCGATCGGATATTTTTGAATTTGTTTTAGAGGCTTTGTATGAACAAACTGTGGAATTGGGTATGGTATGTTATGGTATGGATATGAACGTAGTTATTATCTTGATTTCATTAGGGTTGTTGGTTGGTTGGATTGGATGATGGGGTGATCTCTGGTCCTTGTTAAACTTGAGGTACCCATTACGACAAGGCCTCAGTTCGGGTCGTGTCAACTATACGACTCCCTTTGAAAAAGTCATACCCATACCATATGATTGGTACCCTCAAACTGTATCCAAGATAGAATCAAAAGGGTTGGACACTAGATAATATACGAATTGGATTATACTACTCATACCATCTCCATACTACCCTTATAATGTCCATTCATACCTTGGACAAAACTTGGCCAATATCACCCTAACCAACATATGACTAAAGTCATTAAACTGTATCCATATCATACAAAAAGTACCCGCAAGTCATATGATGTATAGAAGCTCAAAACCAATGAAATTTCTAAGGGTCAAAACTTGGGGTGTTTCAATTTACCCCCACTTGGATCATTAGTCCCTAAATGATGGAAGTACAAGCACGATTAAACCCCCAAATGTCCCCACTCTTACATTTAACAAAGACATAAAACAAAGATGCAAGCAAATTAATCTTTTCTTTAACAATGTTTGAGAACAAAGACGTTATGAAGAACACATACCTTCCGCACAAATTTCCAGAGCAGAAAACAGGAGCATATACTTGGACTTCATGTCCTCTTTAGCTTTCTATGTATCCTCTTCCACTTTGTGGTTCCTCCAAGGAACCTTTACCGAGGCCACATCCTTGACCCGCAGCCGACGAACCTGACAATGCAAGATATCAACAAGGATCTCTTCATAAGATAGGGAATTAGAAATACAAATATCCATGACTGGCATAATTTATGAAGGATCACATATACACTTCCTCAACATAGAGACATGGAATACCCGGGTGAATGGATCTCAAACTAGAAGGAAATTCCAACTCATACATGATATTTCTAGCACTTCATAAAATCACATAACCTACGTACCAGGGACTGAGCTTCCCCTTCTTCCCAAATTGCACCACTCTCTTCATGGGAGATATCTTTAAGAATATTGTATTCCCAACCTCAAAATCTAAGTCCCTTTGCCTTACATCCGCATAGGACTTCTGGCAACTTTGGGAATCCTTAAACCAATTCCGAATCACCTTAACCTTCTCCATATATTGGTGAACAAAATTTGGGCTATACATATCCGCCTCATAGAGCTTAAATAACCCAATAGGATATCTACATCTCCTACCATACAATGCTTTAAATAGAGCCATTCCAATGCTAGACTGGTAGCTAAATGCGAACTCTATAAGAGGAAAATACTCAACCAAACTATCACCATAGTCAATCACATAGGCACGAAGCATAACTTCTAATATCAGCATAGTACTTTCTACTTACCCATCTGATTGCAGGTGGAAAATAGTACTAAGACTAACCTTAGTCCCCAAACCTTTCTTAAATGATCACAAAAATTTAGATGAAAACAATCTTACATAGTCATTAGTCGAGAACTTAGTCCTTACATGCAAAAAGTGAGGATGTTTCATCCAATCCAAGATGACCCAAATCAAATAAAATTGATTTTGAGATCAAGGAAGATCGTAAAAACAATCCATGTTGACTACTTCCAAATACCATTCAGGTAGCTCAATCTTTTGATACAATCCTTCGGGCGCTCATGTGCTCAACTTTTACTTGTTGGCACACCATGCAATTATCTACAAAGTTATCCATATACCTCTTCATATTATTCCACCTATACTTCTCCTTGAGTTCATGATACATTTTTGTCAAACTAGGATGAACAACATAGCATAACTCATGTGCCTCAGCCAAGATCCTTTCATGGAAATCATCTACATCATGAACACATAATCTTCCTTAGTACCATAAGTTACCATCACCACTAATATTTAAATCCATCACCTTATGCCTACCTACCTTACTTTTTTCCTCATAAAGATAGGATCTAACATCTGCTTGTTCTTGATTTCATCATAAAGAGACGACCGTGCCACTTTCTGCAGAATACATCACCATCCTCAGAGTCCAAGAGGAGATCTCAAAGGTTAGACAAACGATGAATATCCTTAACCCACTTATCTTCTCCTTATCCATATTTGATAGTGTAATACCCTATATTTTCTTTAAGTTAAGTTTCATCTTTAAGAAGAGTAATGGCCGACATCCCAAGTAAGAAATATTTTAAATTATGTAGAATTTCTCTAATATTGACTTTTTTCATGTAGATAATTGAATTAGCTTTCCAAAAATACCAGTTTCATCTAAATCTGGAATTAGCGTGAGAAGTTATAGCCGTTTTACTGAGAGTTGTTGGAATTGCCTAGGTGTGACGGACAGGTTAACGGACCGTCGAGTTTGAAATGGACCGTTGCCTGGACCGTCACAACCAATGTAGTGACTCCCTCTTCTGTCCCAAGTGCAATGTCCAAGATGACGGACCATCAAGCTTGCGACGGACCATCACAACTATGGCAGTGTGGCTTTTTTCTGACCAACGGGCGACGAATGATCTGACGGACTGTCAGACTAGTGATGGATCGTCACTTTGACCATCTTAAATCTCGTTCAGTATTTTTAAGTCATTTTAAAAGGATATTTTGGGTATTTTCCCTTTTAATACCCTGATATATTCAAACAAAGCAGATAGCCTCATTATTTCCCAAAACATCCAAGAGCTAGGGGTTCTCTCTCAAGAGAAAATCCAAAACCCTTCCCCAAGAAATTCAAGAACTAACCATAAATTCTTCAAATTGAGTTGAATTTTAGTTCCCCAAGTCCAAGGCTTCAAGAACCCTCTCTCAAAGAGTATCAGAAAGAGTTTCAAACAAGCTTGTACATCCAATTACACAAACTAAGGTATATGTGGTTTTGAACAAGGGTAATCCTTTCACCCTTGTTCCCAAAGACTTATTTTAAACTATAAGTTTTCTACAATTTATGATATTTTACATGAAATTGAATTGGGGATTTTCACCCATGGTTATTGGTTGCAAGCTTTTGATGTTTCTAATGGATTGAAAGTCAAATAGCATGATTTTACATGTTTTCTTAAGAAATTGAAGCTGGGTTTATACCCTATATTGTTATTCCTTTAAAATTTACTGGTTGCAATGCTCTAGAAATTGAAGTATATGAGTACGTTGAGATTTTTTCTGAGACAAATTGCTGTAAATTCCAAATTTCTATATGATTAATGAGTCCATATGATATCTAGTATGCATTTTATTGAGTCTTAACTTGAGATTTGATTATGGGTCATTAAGTCCTACTTGAGATTTGTAATTTCATGAACTTTTGTGCTATAAGCACCCATGATTTGAGTAGTTTGAGATTATTGAGAAAGTTTTGACCTTAATGGTCATAGTAGCTTTGAAATCCACTTTATTACTTGATTTTATAGTTGGGTTCTTTATGAACCACGAGATTATTTTTAAAGTAGATTTCTATGAGATGAGCGTAGCTAACTAAAGGGAGTAGTATTTAGCACCGAGTTGGGTAAGTTACTACGGTTTCATACTCCAGAACTACGTGCCACCGTAGGATTGAGATTTATGAGCCTGAGGCCGAGATAAGTGATTACTAAGTTGAGGTTATACTCCCTGGAAAGAGTATGACGCCTCTCCCCAACATGAGGTTTCTTCCTTAGGAGGATATGACATTGGACTCCATGTAGCTTGCATGGTTTATGTCAGTTAAGAGAACCTCCCTAAAGTATTTTTCCTTAAGATAGAATATTTTCCCTAAAGTTTTGAGATAAGTGATTTTCCCTAATAGTATGATTTTCAAAATAGTTTCTTAAAGTAAAATTTTCCCAAGAAGAAAGTAGTTTTCTCTACTAGTAAGAGTTATAGAATTCTGAGTTCCAAGTGTCTTGAGTTTAAAAGAGTTCTTAGTTCTTGAGCATTAAAGAAGTTTTACTCTCCATGAGATATATGCATGAGTTTGAAAGTATTGTTTAAAGGTTTCTTTAGTCTTTGAGTAATGAGAATAAGAGAAGATTTGAGATTTTAAAGCTAAAGAATAGTGACTCCCGAGATTTGTGTTACATGCTTCATTATACATGATTTATGAGCTTTACATTTCAGACTTATTCAATCTATGTGAGTCATTCCTAATTACCTACATGATTTAATTAATGAGTATGTATATTGTTTTTTGTAAATCCATACACCCCTATATACTTAGTACATTCCCAAGTGCTGATCCACATATATGTCTATGTGCTACATTGTCTTATAATTTAGGTTCAGGTGCTCAGTCCCAGCCTCGTCAGTGATTTTTGAGTACCTTTGTCTACATCTCCACAATGGTGAGTCCTCATGGTTCGAGGACCTATTTTCAAACATTTTACAGTTTTAGTAGATATATTATTGCTTTCAGTTTAGTTTGAGTAAGTAGGGGACCTGTCCTAATGGCTCTCTAGTTCATGAAGTAGTAGAGGCTTTGTCAGACTAGTTATCAGATTGTTAGTATATTGAGATTTCCAGTTTTGTGGTCGTTTGGACCGAGTATTTTCTTCGTATTTCCTATCATTTGATATGACAGTACCAGTGTTTTGTTTATTTGATCTTGAATTGAGTTATTATATGTAGTAATAGGCTCAAAGGGTTAGCTTGGGGCTACTGGTAGCCTTAAGCACAATGTGATGTCCCGGGAGGTGATTTTGGGTCATTACAGATAGACTCCACCATCTATAACTTGCTGAAAGCATGCGCAACCACGTTAGATTTACCTAGGTGGTAGTGATGACTCATATCATAATCCTTGAGAAGATCAATCCATCTCCTTTGATTGAGATTAAGTTCTTTCTGAGTAAACACATTCTGCAGGATCTTATAATTAGAGAAGATATCTACATTAGCTCCAAACAAATAGTGATGCTAGATTTTCAACACAAACACCATAGCCAAAAGATTCAAGTCATGAGTCGGATAATTCCTTTCATGCACCTTTAGCTGTCTAGAGGCATAAGCTATCACCTTACTATGTTACATCAAAATGCAACAAAGTCCAACACAGGATGCAATATAGTATACCACACACCCATCAGTGCCTTCGGTCAAAGTCCAGACAGGAGTCAAAGTCTACTTATCCTTTAACTTCTTGAAACTCCCGTCATAAGCATCAGAACACAAGAACTTAACCTTTTTCAGAGTTAAATTTATCAATGGAGCAGCTATAGTAAAAAACCTCTCCACAAACCTCCTATAGTAACCAACTAAACCCAAGAAGCTTCGAATATAGGTTGGAGTCGTGGGTCTAGACAACTTCTTAACCACTGTATCATTTTGTGGATCCACCATGATCCCCTTATTAGAAATGATATGACCCAGAAAAGTTGCAGCATTCAACCAGAATTCATATTTCAAAAATTTGGCATACAACTGCTACTCTTTCAAGGTATGAATACAATGCAGAGGTGATTCACATGATCTACCTCACTCATAGAGTAAACCAAGAAGTAATAAATTAAAATAATGACAAATAGATCAAAAAACTAATGAAAGACCCTATTCATTAAATCCATGAATTCCGTCGGGGCATTGGTCAAACAAAAAGACATCACCAAGAACTCAAAATGCCCATATCGGGTATGAAAAGTTGTTTTAGGGTTATCCACCTCCCTAATCTTAAGTTAATGATACACGAATCAATGATCAATTTTAGAGAAAAACTTCACAGCTTGTAATTGATCAAACAAATCATCTATCAATGGAAGAGGATACCTAGTATTTACGGTCACCTTTTTCATATGTCGGTAATCAATACACATCTGAAGGGAAGAATCCTTCATACACACGAATAACACTAGTACACCCATGAGGACACATTAGAATGGATGAAACCCTTATCAATAATATTCTTAAGTTACTCCTTAAGCTACTTTAACTTAGCTCAAGCCATTTAATAAGGAGAAATATAAATTGGACGAGTGTACAAAACAAGATCAATCCCAAATTCAATCTTCCTATTAGGAGGAACACTAGGAATATCACTAGGAAAGACCTCAGGAAATTTAATCACCACCGGGATAGATTGAATAGAAGGACCATCTGAGTCAAATTTTTTATCACGGACTAGATACTAGAGATACCTCTTGGAGATTAATCTTTGAGCTCTAAGATATGATATAAATATTCCTCTAAGATCTAGAGGACCACCCTCCCACTCAATAACTGGTTAAATTATGGAATTGAAAGACAACCTTATGACTCCGATAGTCTAGAGAAACATGGAACGAGTGAGAAAAATCCATCCCCAATATGATATCAAAATTTACCAAAGTTTCTTTACTACCAATAGATACCAAAGTTTCTTTACTACCAACAGATGCCACACACCAACTATAGACTCTCCTAGAAATAACAGAGCCACCTACCTGGGTAGAAACAAAAAAGTGTCTGAAACAAACTCCAGATCAAAACAAAAATGCATAGGTACAAATGAGGTCACATATAAGATAGTGGAAATTGGATAAATTAAATAGTACACATCACTGGAAAAGAGTTCTATCTTACCATTAATGACATCAGGTGATGCCTCAGACTCTTGTCAGTAGTGAGAGAATAAAAATAATTTCGACCAGTGTCAGAACTAGATTGTGCACCCTTTGGTGAAAGAGCTGATGATGAAGAAATTGGAACCTTGTTTGCCCCAAAAAAACCTTACCAATAGGAAATTTTATAATCATATGCAGTGGTTGACCACAGTTGAAGAAGTTGTCTATGTTTCTTCACAAAAAACCTAATACAATCTACCACAACACTTGTAGGAAGGACGTGATAGAGCTGATTGGGCCCTACTATCTTGAGATTGGGCACCCTATGCCCTGAAGTTATTGCCACCATAAAAATATCTGCCATCCAATGGATTTGTGTATGGATCACTAGCCATCGAGTAAGACCCAGAGTTTCCCTACTTCTTCTTAGTCCACTTACCACCATCCCTGCCACTCTATTGTTGTGCACCACCCTGCTCAGAGAACCTTAACTTATTTCCCTACCTCTGCCTATTTCTTCTTCTGCTCTCCCAATTATTATATGTACATAACCAACCTGGAGATATCCATGTCCTTATTCAATAAGGTAGCCTTACACTAAAAAGTCAAGTCTCTAGAACACCAAGAAGCAAACTTTCTCATTCTATCCATCATTCTAGAAACCATCTCCTAAGCATAATGAGACAACTAGTGAAACTTCAAGGAATAATCCTTGATAGAAATCTTGCCTTGTTTTAGATTAAGAAAATATTTCTCTTTTGCTTCCCTTGACTTATGAGGAAAGAAGCAATCCATAAAGGCATTAGAGTAATCCTCCTAAAGAGCTGACTCATCACTATCACCCCTTGCTTGATCCCATTCCTCGTACCATTGGTACACTACATTATTTAGTTGGTAGACGGCAAACTCAATTCCTTTCACATTTGTTGCATGCATATCAAGAAAGATCATTTCAATCTCATCCAAAAAACCTTAAGGATCCGCCTCCATCTTAACATCAGTAAAGGTCAAAGATTTCAACCTCATGAACTGGCCAACCCTTATGGCCTAAGAAGATGGAGTAATAGATACACTATGATCGGGCTGAGAATCTACCAACTGAGGGAACATATGGATAGAATGACAACACTCAGCATTCTTCACATCAGCCCGAGGAGCTACGGGAGGACTAGAGGGAACCAGTGGAACTTAAGGAGGGCAATCAGGAAATGAGCCCCTAGACCAGGTATGGACCCCATAAGTAGAACAGGTCCCATTAGCATTATCCCCAAGTGGGACATAGAAGTTTTCTTGAGCTTTAGATCATCAAGGATATTAGAGAAGAATCTGAGACCTTAGATTCTAAAGCTTGAAAATAGAACACAAGAAAGTAAAACATTGCTAAATTCTTCATACCTTCTCCCTTATGAGTGTGGCCTGCTACATACTATTAAAAGAGACTCTTTTGATATGTCTTTGTGGACTCCCGAGTGACAATGAACCAAGAGCTCTAATACCAACTTGACCCAACCTGAATGAGAGCTTAGTCGTGTTGGGTACCATGAGCCTAGCCGGGGACCAAAGACCATCCCTAATACCTAATATTAACCACCCTACACCTTATATCAGATAAATTTTGAGCATATAATAAGATAAAATAAAATAATCATAATTCAAATACATCCATAAAATATAATCCCCAATACCAATAAAAATGCCAAGAATGATACCAATACTGACGTTGCTCATGCCAACTTAAAGTAGTCACACAAAGCCTCTAACCAAAAACAAAGAACATCTAATTGGGATATGCCCCCGACCATATCTTAAAACAAAGTCCAAGAAATAAACAAAAGTAAGAAAAAATATCCATTGCATGAAATGTAGTCTTCTATAGTATGGAAGATCACTACTTCATTCCAACACAAGGTTGTCCTTTAATCCAAGGTCAATGAGCAGGAGGAGTAGTATGGTCGGTTCTTGCATCGCGTGGGGATACAACGCCCAAAGATAGGTTACTAGGTGAACACTAGATGTACTCAGGATAAGGATAAGATAATCGAACATTTAAAACCAAGTTAATAACTATATTAAAGAACACTCATTCATATATATACCATGCTAGGAAAGGGAATCAGGTTTAGCATGCATTTAAAACCTTTAACCTAGGATTATGTAGCATGGTCATACTGAAACCATCTATTAGCTATATGGGTTTATCTCCTCTTACTAAAAGGTCCCTAATATGTGTTAACCAGACTAACTTAAGAAGAAAACCTAAGATGACTAGTGTATCTCCAAAAATATAAGTGTGACATCATATAAATGGTCACCAAGACCAAACCTCATATTGGCAAATGTGAGTTTCCAGTTTGTTCCCCCCAAGACCTCTACCTTCCACGGATTTGCTAACACATCCCTCTTTAAGCCCATTTAAAACCATTCACACATAATCAACTATTTACCGAGGAGTCTTATTTATTAGGCATTAACCATTGGTATCGTCATACCAATATTAGAGCTTTCAAGTCTATCCATTTATGCCATAACAATTCCATTAAAAAAATTTAACTCCAAAGTTTTCAATTAAACCATTATAATGTTCACCAAGGCCTTTCCAATCCATTTAAAACCATTTAAACTAATTTATGTTCCATTACCATTTTATACAATGCAAAGTTTTTAGTAATTGTCCAACCATGTGATAAAACTATTCTTATGGGCATTTTAACAAACATGTTGAGGGCATACAGTTTCTAAAACCAACCAACAACCAATTAACCATTTCCATGCAATCACATATTCAAAACCATAAACCTAACATGAAAACTATAATAAAGACATGGGAAAATAATATTCAACCATAATCAACCAAAACCCCTAACATATATTTGAAAACCCAAACAATGCAACAATAAAACCATGAAAACCATCCATTAAAACATGATTTTAGCTTAAAATAACAATTAAGGAGGATTAACATACCTTAGATACCAAAGAGTGCAGAGATATTTGCTCTTGAAAGCCCATAATTGAATCACCTTGATGAAACCCTAACCTCTTTCTTGAACTAAAATCTTTAGAGAGATTTGAGTGTTTTTAGGGAGTTTTGATTGAGAATAATAAGGTAAATAAAGTCCCAAGAATGTTTTAAGTCACGAGATCAAGAGGGGTTAAGAGGGGAAATATGCAGAATACCTCCAACTTAAACTGTAAGAATTCCTATAGAAGGGTACAACCTCCTTCCCCCAATCGTACCCTAATAAAATAGTGGACATCACATACTGTCCACCATGTATATTCCCTTGCCCAAGTCATACCCACACTATATGAGTGGCATCCCCAAACCATATTTAAGATAGAATCAAAGGTGTTGGACACTGGGCAACAAATGAATTCCACTGTACTACTCATACCATCTCCATAAAACACTTATGATGTCCATTCATTTCATGGATAAAACTTGGGCAATATCACACTGACCAACATATGACTAAGGTCATCAAACCGTATCCATATCATATGAAAAATACCTTCAAGTTATTTGATGTCTAGAATCTCAAAACATAAGAAATTTCAAATGGTCAAAACTAGGGTGTTACACTATTGTATCGACCTTACAATGTCATGGGAATATTCTTTTTTGTACTTTTATCATTATCCACTTTTATTTTGTATCTTGCACTTATATTTATCTATTTATGATCCAGGTACTTACTTTATTTTTTGTATTTATTAAACCTTCAACAAATTAGCCTATTATTAGCATTCTAGGCTACGATTTGGCTTACCTACTAGTCGTTTAATGTAGGTTCCATCATAACATGATAAATATGACCATGGTAAATTAGTATTAGAGTTCCTAGGTTTGTTGGTATTGTTGGTACAAGATAAAATATCTAGTAGAGTCCCACAAATCAAAACAATAATTTAAATTTCTTATCTTTAAGAGGCAATAGAAAATTCTCTTGAGAAATTTACTTTCTTTATTTATGTCCTCTGTTGAGTATGTGTTGGTTTCTAAAATTCTCGTTGTTTTACTCTTTCGTAAATGGTTAGGGCGTGAGCTACTTTGTGAGCTATGAAGACCAGTGAAAAGGATCCCTAGTCTGCCACCAAGGCACCTGTTAGAGGCATGGTTAACTCAGAGGTCACAAAAATAATAGAGCTACAGTCCCAACTAAGGTTCAAAACAAGGACCCTTCTCTAGATCTTGCCATTTCTCTTAAGCCAATTATAGCTCCAGAAGTTTTTCCAACCTTACCATTTATAGGCTAGGTTGTATCCTAGGTCACATCAAGGTTTATCTAACCTTTAATATTTAGAGATATTGTGCTTTAGTTTTTAGGATTAGCTTGTGGTGCAACATATGATTGTGCTTAGTCCTTATATCAATATGGCATAAATGTTGGGCCCAACCTATTACTGCAACTCCTAGATTTGAGAGAGATCTAGCCCCGAGTGTTGCTCGGTGGAAGTTGTCCAACCAACTATGCCTGAGGAGAAGAGAATATGTTCAACAAACTTTGAGATTTACTACACCTAGATTTTAGGGTCTCCAAGTGAGGATGCACTTGAGTTTCTGACTGCCTGTGAGGATAGACGCTGTAATTAGGCCTAGTTTAGGAGTGTGGGGTTGACTACACAAATTTTTACTAAGACTTGAAATCTACACATTTGTGGAGTGGTTATATTTGTTCCAGGCTAACTGGATCTTGTTAGCCTTATCAGCCTCCTATAATTACCTAATATGTTTTAATAATGACAAAGAAAAAAAATAAGAATAAAGGATATACCTTGAAGTATCTTAATGTATGGAGTCAGAAGATATTTACAGAGGAAGAAATAAATCAAGATCTCAGACAATGGTTGGAAAGAACTAGATCAAAGATTTGGCTACCTTGGAAGAGCTTACAATATAGAATTATAATATATTCACACAAGTAGAACTTAATTAGATTTTGAACCAAGTTTATAATGATTCAAAAGGGCAGTCAAAGATATCGACAACCAATGATTGAGAACTGAAAGAAAAAAATCTATACTAGGAAAGATCTCATAAAGACCAAGCAAGGAAGAAGATCATACTCCCTACATAGATATATTTGATATGGACATGTATGAATATGACCCACCAGTCTAGGAAAGAAAAACGAATATCACACACATGTTCATATCTAATATAGATGTGCTAACAATATGAATCCCCAATCAAGAAATCCATACAAATCCTTGACTGAAAAAAACTCCCTTGGGTTTTTGTTTTTGAGCAAATAGGCAATGAAGATGAAGACTATATAAGTACATAGATAATAGAAGGATGATTACACATATTCCCTTAAAGCAAAATTTTATCTCATCTTTTAAATATCCATAAAATATTTTAATTCCCTTAGTTAATAATTTTAATAGAAGGAAAAAGATAGAGATAGTCCTGAGTTATACTAGTTGAGGTTGTGTCACAAGAATTGGACAATGTTAAGTTCTGATCCAATACTTGTCTATTTACTCAGTAACCCAAACTTCACATTAAGCTCTAAAGGAAACGCGTGAAACCTAAGGGAACTATAATTGGGACGACGATAGTGATCCAAAGTAGTATAAGAATTATATGTATTTATTTATACTTTATTTGTATTTTAATTTATCTCAAGTTTAGTACTTGTTCAAACCTACAAGGTATTCAATTGACTAGATTTATTAGTTGACCCAAAAATAATTTCAATTCATCCATTCGTGAAGTTTAGATCTCCCTCTTTGATATAGGCTTAACTATCTAAGCTTTATTTGAGAAGTATATAATACACAGTCTTTAAATGGGACTGAGTGGTAAGTTTACACTATTGGAGAAGGTTTCTGTAACGGTCATAGAGCATAAGAAGAGATTCCATGAGTTTTCCCAAAATGCTTTAACGATCTTACTTGTTGAGGATGAGGGAATTTGATATTTTGTTAGAGGGATATGACTTTATCTTTGCATGAATAGTTATATTTTAGTTTCCACTACTAGGTCCTTTGTTTAGGTTTCTTATTATAACCAGGCTATTGAGGATATGCAATTTGAGGCCCATGGTGCAACGATAAGAGTCATATCAGGGTGGTAGTTTTAGTAAGAATCAAAGTTGCTCACAATTCAAAGGTAGAGGTTCTAAGATTAGATAATTTCCATATTTACCTTATCAGCACCAAGGTCAGTCTAGTAGGATCATTCATGGAACACTCTATGTTATGGATGTGTAAGTATCCTTGAGGTTATTTTTTATATTTCTTCAAATTTTTGTTGTTTAGAGCATTCCTATAGCTACTGCAAGTCATTTATGACATGCTAAACCTTATAGTTTAGTTACTGGGTATTTTGTTTGACTACCGAGCAAAAACTTTAGTCAGATAGCCTCGTATGCCAATTTTAACAATTCCAATAGCATTAGAACATTTATTTTAGGCTAGGTGGACCCTTGGTTTGAGCTTCCATACTCATTCTAGTCTATTGGCCTGAAGCTAAAAAATGGCACATGGGTGTGAGACCTATTTTTTCGAATGTAAATTTTAATTGTGCCATTAAGTCAAAAAATTAAATTTTTTTGGGAATAATAGTTTATCATTTATATAGGATTCAAAATTAATATCGAGGTGTTAGTAAGAAAGTGGAAAAATTCCATGTCTCCAGCTGGTGTACCGTCTTAAGCACCTATTTGGGTTGCTTAAGCGGAGGTCCACTAAAGTGGCCGGTCGACTGCTTAACCGAACAGGTTGGCCCAGATAAGGTCCCCTTAACACTTAAGAAATTGACTCTTAAGAGGTATGGATATTTACGAAGCGATGCACATACAGGCATACAATGCCTCTAAAGTGGCTTAGTGTCTGCTTACGCAACACCTGGATGCCTGGGAAACCTACAAATTCACTAAGCACATGTACTCTTATTTTTCACCCCTTTTCAAGAGTGTAGAACCCTAAAAAATGTGAAAATTAAGGATAACTATTAGTGGATAATTTTGGAGTGTTACTAAGCTCGAGTAACACATTTTTACTTTGAATTCTTGGTAAGATTCTGTAATGCCCCGTATTTCTCTAGCATAATCTAAGTTACAATATGTGAGTAGTCATATATATATATATTTCGAAATAATATTTATTTTTTAGGTTAGATTCTTCCATTGTGTAGGAAATTCAATTAGCTTTCCAACGATACAAAATTTGCCTAAATCTGATAACCGGGTTAGAAGTTATGGCGATTTTAAGTTTTAGTCGTTAAACACTATCATTTTGACCCTTAGCGCATCGCAGAGTCAGTGTAAATATAAATTGTCACTTTTTAGTGTTTCCCTATGATAGTGGCATGTCACGTCATAGGCCCAATCATAATTGTCAAATTCCAGTGAGGCAACACGATCATGGCGCATAACACCAATGGTGAAAATCAGAATCAAAGGGGCACCGCAATTTCTTCACGTCGCGCCCTCAGCCCAATTCCTAGTTATCAGTTTCCAGTGACACAACACGATAGCTTCACGTCACGCCAGGTGCCCATTTTAAAAAAATGGGCAAAAATTAAAAGTTTCACCCAAAGGTATAACAATCCTTTTCCCTAATTTTAATCCACCCAGGTGTGCTTTGAAGCCCTAAAAACATTTTTAGACTCAATATTTTAATTATTTTCCCCCAAATAAAGAAGCTTTCTTTTCCAAATCAAGAACCCTAGCTCTCTAATTTCAAGGCCAATCCTCAAGAACTCACCAAGAACTTTTGGAAATTCATCAATTAAGGTATATTAGATGTTCATCCATTGATTTCTTTCATCCATGGAGCCCAAGTAACCCATTTTAATCACCAAGTTATAATCCTTCAAGTTATTATGTTTTAAATTATGATTTCATCCATGAATCACCATGCACTGTTGATTTTATATAAAGTTACCATGAAATTATCATTACTATTCAATTTTCCATGTGTTAATATTTTTATTTATTGAATTAAATCATGATTTAGTACTATTATGTTGAATTCATGCTATTTTTTTAAGTTCCATGGAAATCCTATGATTGTTTAAAGCCCTAAACTACAAGTGTTTGATAAAATATTTACAAGAGTGATTGATTTAAATAAAACACTTCATGTTTTATCCTTCAAGCTTTATTGTCATTTTACTATTATTGTTTTGAGTCGTGGGGGTATTGAATACCTAAAATCCATAGCTTCTTACTTATTCTAGTATCATTACATTACAAAATAGTCTTTAGAGCGTACTTTGAGCATTATCAGAATAGTCATTTACCTAACAGATAAAATCCGAACAGTCTAGTATTTTAGTGTCTTTCAGTTGGGAGTAGGATTTAGCACCGAGTGAGTGTAGGGATGGAAGCTTCCCCGTTAGATAGGTAGAGTTGTTAGTAGCACTCCCTATACCCTAGAACTATGTAGCCAGCATAGGGTATGAGAAGTCACCTATCAGATTAGGCTTGACTTATCTCGCAGGGGTCACCCATCAGTTCAGGCTTGATACCCTTAGTCCTTTGGACATTATATCAGTTTACTGGATCCACATAACCAATTTTAGTACCCATGGCATGGTATTAACACACTTCTAACTGGGGTAACAAGTTGGACCTCGATTAACTCAAATTAGGAAATGTTGGTTAGATGATACCTCCCATAATCTCAGATATAATCTCAGTTACAATCTCAATTTAGTTATGTAGGATTAGAGTTGCTTGACCAAAGCTTACAAATATTAATATTTTTTTCAGTATTTTAGTTTACAGATTTTACTAAGTCCATGTTATATGCTTGACTATACATCCTAGTGTCCACAAATTTTCACGTATCTTTAGTATTTACAGACTGTCATGCATACTCGGTATTTACAGATTCTCCATGTTTTTAGTATCTACAGATTCGATGTTCTCCAATTTGTACTTTATGTTTTACATGTATATTCAGTTAATTATTAGTTTTGTTCATGAAACCATGTCTACCAGCCGACCTCATTTAGCATACCAGTACAATCAAAATACTGATCGCATATCTTTTTTTGTGCTATGATGTATTATATCATAGGTGATGACGATCAGTTATTGGACCATGCTTAGACTTCACTTCTTATTCTATCAGTAGTATAGTAGCAGTGGTGATTCCTCATCATTCGAGGATAGATTATTTTATTTTATATCTCTATTTCAAAAGTTAGCAGAATTAGTTGGGGGCCTGTCCCATCAACTTATATTAAGTCAGTCAGTTTTAGAGGCTTTTTCAGATATTAGATTCAGTTATTTAGTATTCAGATATTATAGTTAGTTATCCAATTTATCATTATTTTATCAAATTTAGTTAGTTGTTTCTATAGACTCATATTTCAATTTTAAATTCAGTTATTAAAAATTTATGGCATGCCAGTATTTTTCCGCATTTATGATCATGTTATCCAGTGCTCATAGCAGGTACCAGCTCATGGGTTAGTTTGTGGTTCCTTAGGACAGTACGAACCATGTGAAGACTAGGTGGTAGTCCCGAGTTATTACAAACTTGTCATCAGAGCCTAAGGTTTTAAAGTGTCCTAGGAAGTCTGAAGGCCACGTTGAGTAGAGTCTTATGTATGGGTATGTAGCGCTCCACACTTATGGATAAGAGGCTACAAGGCATTTAGGAAAAGTTTCCCTTCTTTTAGTATTCATGTCGTGCGAGTGAGCATGATCTCAAGTTAAACTCCCTATCTAATCCTTTTCTTCCTTCTGTTTACAGAACATGACTCCCAAGAAGAACAGGAAATCAGCCAGCCCCTCAGCCCATCCAGGCATATCCTCTGGATGAGCACGTCTCTCACGCAGAATTCAGGGTTGAGTTCACTACTCTAGCCAATTTTGTAGTAGTACAAAATAAATAACCAGCGGCTATTCCAGCCAACCCAATGGCTAATACTGCTACAACTAGAATTCAAGATTTCACTTATATGAATACCCTTCTTTTATGGGATCTAAGTCTGAAAAGGATCCACAGGAATTCTTAGATATGGTGCAAAAGGTAACGGATGGTATGAAGGTGAAATCTAGTCAGAGTGCTAAGTTGGCTGCATATTAGTTGTAGTATATAGCTCATACTTGGTTTAAGCAGTGGAATGTAGGTTGGGGTGTTGATGCAGGGCCTGTAGAGTGGGAAGAGTTTGCCATAGATTTCTTTGATAGATTCTTCCCATTGGAGTTGAGGGAGGAAAAAGTGTTAGAGTTCATTAACTTGAGGCAGGGCAGCATGATCTTAAGGGTGTATTCCCTCAAGTTTACTCAGTTATCTAGGTATGCTTCTTATATGGCAGCGGACAGCAGGTCTAAGATGAGTAAGTTTGTGTCTGGCATATCTGATAATGTGGTCAAGGAGTACAGGACTGCAATGCTTATTAGTGAGATGGACTTATCTAGGCTGATGGTCCATTCTCAATAGATATAAGAGCAAAAGATTAAGGAGAGGAAGAGAGAAAACAAGAGAGCTAAGCCAGGTAGTTTTAATTTTAATTAGCTAAAGTCAGAAGTTGGTAACCATTCTCAATTTTATCAAAGCTCTTTAGTCCCATCACCCTCTTTAGCCAGTACCCCAATACCCAATTTCAGAAATAACAATAGAGATAGGGCACCAGGCTATAAGTCCCAAGTCAGTGTTAGCAATGCCCGTATAAATATGTCAGAAATATGGTAGACACCATCAGGGTGAGTTTAGGGTGGGTAGTGATGTATGCTTTGGGTATGGAATGCCAGGACATCGGATTCAAGAGTGTTGGGTAGTTGGTCAAAAAGGTAGGGATGTGCGCCAACGGGGCCAGTCAGTTGTCAGTTATATCTGGTCGCCTGACTCAGCAGGGTGCCGTTTCTAGGGCTACCAGTGGTCAGCATCCGAATAGATTATATGCTCTTCAGTCCTGCCAAGATTAGTAAAATTCTCCTGATGTAGTTATTGGTACGTTGTAGGTCTTTCACTTAAATGTATAATATTTACTAGACCCTGGAGATTCTCTTTCTTTTATAACTCCATATATAGCTGTCAACTTTGGAGTTAGTCCTGAAACTCTATCAGAGCTCTTTTCAGTATCTAACCTAGTAGGTATTTCCATTGTAGCCAGATAGGTATACAGGAATTGTCCAGTCATAATATCTCAGAAAGTTACTCAGTTGATCTCGTGAGTTAGAGATAACAGATTTTGATATTATTCTTGTCATGGATTGGCTCCACTCATGCTATGCCTTAGTTGATTGTAGAAACATAACAGTTCATTTTTAGTTCCTAAATAAACTAGTCCTAGAATAGAGGGGTAGTACCACAACTCTTAGGAGTCAGTTGATTTTGTACCTTATAGTGAGAAAGATGATATCGAAGGGGTATATTTACCATCTTGTGCGAGTCAAAGACTCTAACTCAAAAACTCCAACTCTTGAGTCAGTTCCAGTAGTAAATGAATTCTCAGATATATTTCCTGAAGATCTGCTCGGAGTTCCTCCCTAAAGGAAAATCGACTTTAGAATAGACCTTCTTCCAGATACTTAACCCATATTTATTCCTTCATACTGAATGGCTCCAGCAAAACTCAAGGAGTTAAAAGAACAGTTAAAGGATCTCTTAGATAAGGTATTTATCAGACCAAACGTCTCGCGCCTGTTCTATTCATGCGTAAGAAAGATAGTTCTCTCAGATATACTTAGACTATCGCCAGTTGAAAAAATTCACAGTCAAGAATAAATATCCACTTCTTAGAATAGATGACTATTTTGATCAACTTCAGGGTGCCAACTATTTTTCAAAGATAGACCTCAAATCAGGCTATCATCAGCTCAGGGTCAGGGAATGTGACATTCCAAAAATAGCTTTTCGAACCCGGTATGGTCACTTTAAATTTTTAGTCATGTCCTTTGGTCTTACCAATGCCCCAACAACCTTTATAGACTGGATGAACCTAGTGTTTAAGCAGAACTAGGGCATGTTTATCATAGTCTTTATTAATGATATTCTTGTTTACTCTCATAATGAAAATGATCATGCAGACCACCTCAGAATAGTAATTTAGAATCTTAGAGCTCATTAATTATTTGATAATTCAGTAAGTGTGAATTTTCGATAAGATCAGTAGCTTTCCTTGGCCATACCATTTTTGGTGATGGCATTAGAGTTGATCCTCAAAAGACTGAGGCAGTGAGAAACTAGCCTAGACCTATATCTCTATCAGATATCAAGAGTTTATTAGGTTTAACTGGCTATTACCATCGATATTTTGAAGGGTTTTCTTTTATTGCATCCCCTATGTCCAGATTGACTCAAAAGAAAGTTAAGTTTCAGTGGTTAAATTCATGCGAGAAGAGTTTTTAGGAGTTGAAAACTCGACTCACCTCAGCCCCAGTCTTGACTATACTAGATAGTTTAGATGGTTTTGTTGTGTACTGTGATGCATCCAAGGTAGGTTTAGGTTGTGTCCTTATCCATAGAGCTAAGGTCATAGCCTATGGCTCCATGATCAATAGCTAGTAGCAGTAGTATTTTCCTTACAGATTTGGATGCATTACTTGTATGGGGTGCATGTAGATGTGTTCACAAATAAAAAAAGCTTTAAGTATGTGTTCTCTAAGAAAGATTTGAATCTGTGTCAGAAAAGGTGGTTAGAGTTATTGAAGGATTACGACATAAGTGTTTTGTACCATTCAACCAAGGAAATATAGTGGATAATGCTCTCAGTAGATTGTCTATAGGCAGTGTTGCTCATGTTGAGGATGGTAAGAAGAAGTTAGATCAGGAAGTTCATCATCTTGCCCGACTAGGTGTCCGATTAGTTGACTCAGTAGAGGGTAGTGTATGGGTACAGAGTAGCACCAAATTATCTCTAGTTTCCTAGGTGAAGAAAAAGCAGGATAGAGATCCCAGTTTAGTTAAGTTAAAAGAATTAGTCAGAGACCAAAAAGTGAAGGTTTTCTACCAATGGGGAGATGGTGTTTTTCACTGTCAGGGTGGATTGTGTGTGCCTGTGTAGATTATTTATGGAAATGAATTCTTACAAAAGTGCATAGTGTGCGTTACTCTATTTATCCTGGGACCACTAAGATGTACTATAATTTATGGGAGATTTATTAATGGAGTGAGATAGAGAGAGATATTGTAGAGTTTGTAGCTAACTGCTCTACATGCCAACAAGTTAAGATTGAGAATAAAAAACCTAGTGGGTCCATGTAGGAGTTCAGTAGTCCCACTTGAAAGTGGGAAGAAGTTCACATGGATTTTGTGACAGGTTTGCCGCGTACCCGTCATCAACATGATTTTATTTTTGTCACCATAGACAGGATGATCAAATTAGCCTATTTCTTGCTAGTCTATACCTCTTATTCAGTCGAGAAATATGCCAAACTCTATATCATATAGTTGGTCAAGTTACACAGAGTCCCAGTGTATATCATATCTAATAGAGGTACCCAATTTACCTCTAAATTCTGGAAGGCATTCCAAAATGGTCTAGGTACCCAAGTCCACCTCAATACAACTTTTTACCCTCAAATAGATGGCCAAGCAAAAAGGACCATTTAGACTCTAGAAGATATGCTGAGAGCATGCGTTGTTGATTTTAAGGGTAGTTGGGATGACTGTTTGCCTTTGATTGAATTCACATACAATAATAACTATCATTCCAGTATTCGTATAGCTCTATTTAAGACTCTCTATGGTAGGAGATGTAGATCTGTAATTGGTTGGTTTGAAGTAGGTGAGGCTGCAGTAGTAGGGCCTGACTTGGTTTTTTGATGCATTAGAGAAGGTTCACTTGATCAGAGAAAGGGTTAGGCCTGCCCAGAGCCAACAGAAGTCATATATGGATGTGAGGAGAAAGGATCTTGAGTTTAAGGCTGGTGATTTTGTGTACTAAAAAATCTCTCCCATGAAAGGAGTGAAGAGATTCATCAAGAAAGGGAAACTTAGTCCCCGTTATGTCAGTCCCTTTATAATTCTCAGTCATTTTGAAAAGGTAACTTACAAGTTTGAGTTGCCTTCAAATTTAGCCTCAGTACACCTAGTGTTCCATGTTTTTTTGTTGAAAGAGTGTATTGGTGATCTAGCGGTAGTTGTTCCCTTAGAAAGTACAGAGATTCAAAACAGTCTTTACTTTGAGGAAGTTCTATTCAAAATTCTTGATCATCTAGTTCGTAGACTAAGGAACAAAGAACTTACACTAGTCAAAGTTCTTTGGAAATATTAGTTCATTGAGGGAGCCACTTGGGAAGTAGAGGCATATATGCGGACCTAATACCCTCATCTTTTCTCCACGAATCCAGATTCAGTATAAGGTTCTAATCTTCTTAAGATTTCTCTCTATCATGCTCAGTTTTAGTTGCACATCGTGTTCATGTTAGTCGTGCATTTACAAATCAGTTCAGTTATGCATTCCATGCAACATATATGAATGTTCAGTATGTAAGCTTAGTCCATTAGTTTCCTCAGCTTAACTAATTTCATTTGAGGACGAATGATCCCAAGGGGATGATATTGTAATGCCTCATATTTCCCTAGCATAATCTAAGTCCCAATACATTAGTATTCATATATATAATTTTTGAAATACTCATTATATTTTATTTTAGATCCTGCCATTGTATAGGAAATTTAATTAGCTTTCCAACAATATAAAATTCACCTAAATCTGATAACCGGGTAAGAAGTTATGGCGATTTTAAGTTTTAGTCGTAAAACACTGTTATTTTGACCCTTACCATATCACAAAGTCAGTGTAAATAGAAATTATCAATTTTCTGTGTTGCTCTGTGATAGTGGCGCATTGCACTGTAGGCCCAGTTCATAATTGTCCAATTCTAGTGAGGCGATGCGATCATGGCATGCCGCGCCAATGGTGAAAGTCAGAATCAAAAGGGTACCACAATTTCTTTGCATCACGCCATCAGCCCAGTTCCAGTTGTCAATTTCCAGTGACACGGTGAGATAGTTCCGCATCGCGCCAGTTGCCCATTTTGGAAAAATGAGCAAAAATTAAAAGTTTTACCCAAGGGTAAAATAGTTCTTTCCCCTATTTCAATCTTCCCTGGTATGCTTTTAAGCCCTAAAAATGTTTTTAAACTCTTTATTTTAATTATGTTCCCCCAAATCAATAAGCTTTCTCTACCAAATCAAGAACCATAACTCTCCAATTTCAAGGCCAATACTCAAGAGCTCAACAACAACTTCAGTAAATTCGTCAATTTAGGTATGTTAGATGTTCATCTATGGATTCCTTTTATCCATGTAGGCTAAGTAAACCATTTTAATCACCAAGTTATAATCCTTCAAGTTATTATATTTTACATTATGATTTCATCCATGAATCTCTATGCTCTGTTGATTTTATACCATGTTACTATGAAATTATCATTACTATTCAATTCTCCATGTGTTAATATTATAATTTATTGTATTAAACCATGATTTAGTACTATTATGTTGAATTCATGCTATTTTTGTAAGTTCTATGACATTTCTATGATTGTTTTAAGCCCTGAACTAGAAGTGTTTGATAAAATGCCTACAAGAGTGATCGAATTAAATAAAAGCCTTTATGTTTTGTATTTCAAGCTTTAGTGTCATTTTACTATTATTGTTTTGAGTCCTGGGGGTATTGAATACCCGAAATCCATAGTTGCTTACTTAGTTTAGTATTTGTACATTACAGAATAGTCTTCAAAACATACTATGAGCATTATCAGAACAGTCAGTTACCATCCAGATAAAGTTAGAATAGTCTAGTATTTCAGTGTCTTTTAGTTGGGAGTAGGATTTATCACCGAGTGAGTTTACGGATGGCAGCTTCCCCGTCAGATAGGCATGGCAGCTTCCCCGTCAGATAGGTGATGATAGGCGAATTTACACGCCTATAGTGCTATATTTTACCCATATTTTAGCCTAGTTTTGAGAACAAATTATATATTTCATGCACTTTTAGTCCTTTTTCCTGTAAGTGAGCTAACGAACATGATTAGCAAAGTTTCAGGTATAAATGATGCAGAATTCAGCATTTTATGGATTACTTGACGCCAAAGAAAGCTTCACGAAAGGAGAAAAGGAAGCTTGGACGCCTAAGGACCAAAAGTGACACATGGAAAATATGTCTCGGGCAAAAACAGCAATTTTGAAGACTTTGGGGACTAGCAGTAACTTAGTAGGATTAGGATAATGATACATTAACCTAGTACAATTGGGTTAAGTATTTCATTAGCTTAGTAGGATTAGGATAATGATACATTAACCTAGTACAATTGGGTTAAGTATTTCATTAGCTTAGTAGGAATAGGATATGAGTATTATAAATACCCTATTTTGCTAGAGATTTTAATTCATTCTTCTACTATTCCTCAACAATTCTCATTCTAGTTTTAATTCATTCTTCTACTATTCCTCAACAATTCTCATTCTAGTTTTAATTCATTCTTCTACTATTCCTCAACAATTCTCATTCTAGTTTTAATTCATCTTTCTACTTCTTCTTCTATTCATCTATTCTTAATTTCCGCGACAAGAGAAACGTTACTTGCAAGAAATCACGCCTAACGCCTACCACACTTGTGCTACACGAAATTCTTATTGTGGTATAATAACAATGTCAATTGTGATTTCCTTCGCACTCATGGGTAACTAAAATTCTCTGTTGGGGTTATGGAAGCCGAATGAGATACTATCTATTGCTATGAGTTTGTGAGTTCGTGACACGTATGTTGCTTATATCATTATTCTCTTCGTCTTAACCTAAATTCTTTTTGGTTGCAAACGTAAGAATACTCCAGTATAACATTTAACTTGTTCGAAAGAAAGGTTATCTGTCTGAAAAAGAGATAATGTCAAGGTAGTAGGGTCCCATCCCCTATTAAAAAGTTAGTGCCGTAACTGGATTAACCTCTTGGAGAATTCATACCGTTAGACACGATTTAAGCTCGAAAGAGTTAAAGTGAAATAATCCTCGAATAGGTCGAAAAACGCCTGGATTTACCATCGAATACAATTCTCTATAAGCACATGCATGTCGGAATTCAACACACTCATAGCCAATAGAGACGTATAACTCAGAAGATGGACGTAACCCCAACTCCTCAATTCTCATTGTTTACAACTTAATAACTATTCTTTCTTTTTTACTTTGCTATTTTCAGTTTTTATTTTATATTTTGTTTACATTACTTGCACGGCAAGATTCCCCCCTTTTACGAGACTTGCACCAAAAGTCTAGTACTTTTTGCTTACTTGTTGACCAAGCTATTCCTTGAGGGATCGATATCCAACCCAGTTGGGTTCTATATTTTCTAACGACCGCTTTACACTCCTACGAGAGTTGTAGATTGAGCGTTATCAAAAATTGGCGCCGTTGCCGGGGAATACGAGTGTCAATTAAGTTTGTGATAATTACTAGACCCTTTGGTCAAAGATTCTCGTACTTTTACTTTCAGTTTTTGTTTTTGTTTACTGCAGCTTTTTATTCAGTGTATGCCCCATACTAGAAGTTCTGGTCAACCGTTATTACCTATCAATCCTGAACCACAACGTATTGGCAGAATGGAAGCACAAGCAGAAATCGAAAGGATGGCTGCTCAACAGGAACAGGCGAGATTAGCTGCTCTTGCCGCCGCTCAAGTTCAACAACAAAACATTGATAACCCTGGGCGAGCAACAAATCCCGACGATGAGGATTTAGGTGATGACGAGTTACTAAACCCAAGGCATGATGCTGAAATCGCAACACCTGCCAACAGAAGAGGTTGTCAAGCTCGGTTTAGGTATGATCGCCAACCCATGCAACCAGCTTTTGACGACGATGATGATGATCTTGATGGAGCCGGAGCCACAGGAGCCATTATTCCTCCACCATTAGCGCCCGGAGCCAAGTTCAACATCACAAGCACCATGATTCAGTTATTGCAACTCAAGGGATTATTTGGTGGACTAGCAGGAGATGATCCGAATATGCATCTCATCAACTTTATTTCTACATGCAAGTCATTTGACAATCCTGGTGTTGGTCAGAATGCAATTCGATTACGTCTATTTCCATTGTCTCTGTCTGGGGAGGCAACTCTATGGTTAAATGGGCTGACTCCTGATTCTATTACAAATTGGAGGCAATTGAGAGACGCTTTCCTAGAAAGATTCTTTCCGCCATCCAAAAGAGCACAATTGAGAGATGAAATTAGCAACTTCCGTCAGCTTCCCACTGAAGCTCTTCATGAAACATGGGAGAGGTTCAAGACAAAGCTAGCAAGATGCCCAAACCATCACATGACTAATGTTCACCTAATGGAGATATTATATAGAGCCTTGAATTCAATAACTCAGTGGTGGATAATGCAGCGGGAGGATCTTTTATGGACCTCACCTTTGGTCAAGCAAGCAATATGCTAGACCGTATGACGAAGCAAAGTAGATCTTGGCATACCAGGTATTCTGAGGTAGCAAGCCCCACTTCATCTATTGGCATGACTGCAGACCAAAGAAGAAGAGAAGAAGAACGTGATCAAGATATGGCGCACATGAAAACACAAATGGATCTTCTTACAAAGCATTTATTATCAGGGAAGACCAAAAAAGTGAAAGCTATTGCGTCAGAAGGAAGAGACGAATCTGATTCAGAAGAAGAGGCCAACTACTTGAACAATCAGGGGGGTTTCCGAGGAAATACTCAAGGAAACCAAGGTCGGAACTATTATGATAAATCTGAAAACAAGGACCAAGGTAGTTTGAAGAACAAGAATGAAAAGAGTGGTTTGTACGTTCCCCCTGGAAGACGTGACGCGACCACATCTAGTTCTGGAAGTATGGAAGACATGATGGCTAAAATCTTAAAAGGAGTGGAAGCAGTGAGTGGGGGAGTAACGGAGGTAGTTAATGATGTGTCCTCTATGAAACAAATAGTTGATTCTCATTCCACTTCAATCAAGCAAATAGAGCAGCAATTGAGCCAACTTTCAGCGGCACTCAATCAAAGAAAGGCTGGTACTTTACCTAGCGATACTGTACAAAACCCAAGGAATGATGGGTCATGCATGGCCATCACTACCCGAAGTGGTAAGGTTCTAGAAACTTCAGCAAAAATCAAGCAAGTGGTTGATGAAGTAGTGGACATTGATGATAAGGTGAAGGGAGAAGATGCCGCTGCAACTAATCCTATCGTCAACGACGCCAACCCCAACAATTTGCAACCTGAAAAAGCTGAAAAACGGAAGCAAGAGGAGAAGAAAGCCGTGGAGAGAACATTTCCATACCCACCACCACCTTTCCCTCAAATATTGAAGAAGGTGGCGGATGATACAAAGTTCAGCAAATTCATGACTATGTTAAAGCAACTGTCCATTAATGTTCCATTGGTGGAAGCACTTGAACAAATGCCTGGGTATGCAAAATTTATGTAGGATCTTTTGACAAAAAAACGGGCAGCAAGCTATGAGTTGAAAGATGATGTTCATCACTGCAGCGCAATCGCTACTCCATCAATAGTTCAGAAGAAGGCTGACCCCGGTGCTTTCACTATTCCTTGCACCGTTGGATCTTTGAATTTTTCCAAAGCATTATGTGACTTAGGAGCCAGCATCAATTTGATGTCATTATCTATCTATAAGAAGTTGGGGTTAGGTGATCCTACTCCAACCAACATGAGGCTCGTAATGGCGGATAGGTCGATAAAACGACCT
The DNA here is from genome assembly GCA_030864225.1 of Capsicum baccatum var. pendulum. Classification (NCBI taxonomy): domain Eukaryota; kingdom Viridiplantae; phylum Streptophyta; class Magnoliopsida; order Solanales; family Solanaceae; genus Capsicum; species Capsicum baccatum. The sequence continues at coordinate 221,715,723 of CM061552.1, read as the reverse complement.
GTTGGTATTCTATGTGCTGTCTTGGTAAAGGTTTCTTCATTTATATTTCTGGCAGACTTCGTTATTTTGGATTGTGAGGTAGACTCAGAAGTTCCCATAATCTTGGGGCGTCCTTTCCTTTCTACGGGAAGCGTGCTTATTGATTTAAGAGCTAATGAGCTTTAATTCCGAATAAATGACGAAGTAGTTTACTTTGATGTTTGCAAATCAATGAAGCAATCCAAAGATCTGAGTGTATTTTCGGTGGATGATGTTTTCTTTGATGATGAGAAAGAATTACTTGAAGAAGAGCAAATTATTGATGACCCTTTGGCGGTTGTGCTCATGAATGGAGAGAATGAGGATGCTAAAAATTGTGAAGAAGTTATTGGTGCTCTATCAGGATTAGGGACATATCGCTATGCTCCCAAGAAGCTGGACCTTGATCTCAAGAATCAACCCACACCACCAGCTAAGCCATCTATTGAAGAGTCACCCACATTAGAATTGAAGGAGCTGCCAAGACATTTAAAGTATGCATTCCTAGGAAGCGGAAACACACTTCCAATCATTGTTGCAGCAGATTTGGGTGAGCAACAAGTTGCAGCTCTCATTGCTATTCTACGGAAGTATATTAGAGCCATTGGATGGACCATTGCAAATATTATTGGTATTCCACCTGGGATTTGTACACATAAAATTCAGCTTGAAGAGAATTGCACACCCACCATTGAGCATCAAAGACGTCTAAACCCACCTATGCAAGAAGTGGTGAAGAAAGAAATTATCAAGTGGTTAGACGCGGGGGTTCTATATCCAATCTCTGATAGTACATGGGTAAGCCCGGTACAATGTGTTCCCAAGAAAGGAGGCATGACGGTGGTCGCGAATGTGAAGAATGAGCTTATTCCACTCATACCCGTCACTGGATGGAGAGTATGCATGGACTACCAAAAGTTGAATTCTTGGACACTCAAAGATCACTTTCCAATGCCATTTATGGACCAAATGCTAGATCGATTAGCGGGGAAAGGATGGTTTTGCTTCTTAGACGGTTATTAAGGATATAATCAGATTTGTATTGCACCCGAATACCAAGAGAAGACAACGTTTACATGCCCATATAGTACGTTTGCCTTCAAACGTATGCCATTCGGGCTATGTAACGCACCAGCCACCTTTCAACGTTGTACGATGTCAATTTTTTCTGATATGGTTGAAGACACTTTGGAGGTATTTATGGATGATTTTTCAGTGGTTGGTGAGACTTTTGAAGCGTGCTTGGCAAACCTAAGTATGGCGTTGCAAAGATGTGTAGAATTCAACCTAGTGCTGAATTGGAAGAAGTGCCACTTCATGGTAAAAGAAGGAATCGTTCTTGGGCACAAAATATCCGAAATAGGAATTGAGGTTGATCGAGCAAAAATCGAAGTCATTGAGAAGCTACCGCCTCGAATTTCGGTGAAGGGAGTTCGTAGTTTTCTCGGCCATGTAGGTTTCTATCGCCAGTTCATCAAAGACTTCTCCAAAATTGCTAGTCCATTGTGCAAACTCTTGGAGAAAGATGCAAAGTTTGACTTCAATGAAGATTGCTTAAAGGCATTTGAATGCCTTAGAGGAAAACTCATTGAAGCCCCTATCATGGTAGCACCAGATTGGTCTCTCCCGTTCGAAGTCATGTGTGATGCTAGTGGTGTAGCCGTTGGAGCTGTGCTTGGTCAGAGAAAGGAGAAATTATATCATCCTATCTACTATGTGAGTAAGGTCCTAAATGAAGCCCAAAGGAACTACACTGTGACAGAACAAGAGCTCCTAGCGGTTGTGTATGCGTTTGAGAAGTTTCGTGCCTATCTATTGGGTACTAAGGTGATCGTTCATACAGACCATGCAGCTCTTAGGTATCTAATGACAAAGAAGGATGCAAAACCAAGATTAATTTGATGGGTATTGCTGCTGCAAGAGTTTGATTTCGAAGTTAAAGATAGAAGAGGTTGCGAGAACCAAGTGGCCGACCATCTATCTAGACTCGAGAACAAGCATGTGGCGCAGCTTGATATCGAGATTGATGATGCATTCTCTAACGAGGAGATCCTAGCGACGATAACAGAAAAGTTACCATGGTATGCCGACTTTGCAAATTTTGTGGTGAGTAATGTAATACCTGCCAATTTATCTTACCATCAAAAGAGGAAGTTTATGCATGACGTACAACACTACTATTGGGATGAGCCATATTTGTTTCGACGATGTGCGGATGGCATTATTCAACGATGTATATCCCATGTAGAGGTGCCTACTATATTGGAAGCATGCCACACTTCCCAAGTTGGAGGACATCACGCAGGCAATCGGACGGCAAGAAAAGTATTGCAAAGTGGATATTATTGGCCTTCGATATTTAGAGATGCCTACGACTTTGTTAGAAGATGCGACCAATGCCAAAGACAAGGTGCTATTTCGAAACACCATGAGATGCCCATGTCGAAAATTCTTGAGGTAGAACTCTTTTATGTGTGGGGCATTGATTTCATGGGTCCATTCGTGAATTTGTTTGGAATGAAGTACATCTTAGTTGCTGTAGATTATGTCTCGAAATGGGTTGAATCTGTAGCGTTTGCCGACAACGAGGGAAAGCGTGTTGTAGCATTTTTGAAGAGGAATATCTTCTCTCGCTTTGGAGTACCACGTACTATCATAAGTGATGGAGGATCTCACTTTTGCAACAAGCTATTCAAATCCGTGTTGGCCAAGTGTTGTGTCAAGCAACATAAGGTAGCCATGCGTTATCACCCACAAACGAGTGGACAAGTAGAGGTTTCCAATCAGGAGATCAAGCAAATCCTTGCAAACACGGTTAATGCTAATAGGAAGGATTGGTCTCGGAAGCTAGATGATGCACTATGGGCGTATAGGACTGCATTCAAAACACCCATCGGCATGTCCCCTTATCAACTAGTTTATGGGAAGGCTTGTCATTTACCCATTGAGCTCGAACATAAGGCATTGTGGGCGTTGAAGCAATTAAATTTTAATTGGGATGATGCGATGAATCTGAGGTTGGAGCAGCTGAACAAATTAGATAAGTTCCGTCTCCATGCATATGAAAGGTCAGACCTATACAAGGAGCGGATAAAAAAGTATCATGATCAGTGGATTGTTCGACGAAACTTCCAAAAGGATGATATGGTACTTCTCTTTAACACTAGATTGAAGCTGTTACCAGGTAAGTTAATGTCTAAGTGGTCTGGTCCATACAAAGTTATCCAAGTCTACTCGTCTGGAGTAGTTGAATTTGAAGACAATAATGGTGTTGTCTTCAAGGTGAATGGTCAACGTGTTAAACCTTATATCGGTCCTCTTGACTCGATGAATTATATGGCCATCACTTATCTCGACGAAGTCTAAGTACTCGAGGTAACTATGTCGAGCCACGACAATAAATAAGGCGCTAGATGGGAGGCAACCCATCGTTTATCGTTTATCGTTTATCGCTTATCGTTTATCGTTTATCGTTTATCGTTTATCGTTTATCATTTATCATTTATCGTTTTGTCTTTCTTTCGTTCTAGTACTTGTTTTGCTTTTGATAAATGAAAATACAAAAATAAGAGTCGTGCTACGATCAAAACTAAGGCGCTAGATGGGAGGCAACCCATCGTACTAATCGTTTTCATTGGTTTTGAGCAAATGTAGGTGCAAGAGGTATTCAACGAGGAGATTGGTTTCAAATGACGATTTAGACGTATTGCATGGTAAAGGTGGTAAGTAAGGAATTAAGATGCATAAGGCTATGGATTGAGCATTGCTCATGACAAAATAGGCATCGAGCAAGGCTAGGCCTAGGTAACACTAGGCCACGAACAAGGCAACGCCTATACTATAGCCTAAGGTCTCGAAATCTAGTGTGCAAAGGCATAGGTGCCGCCCATGCTCAAGTATGCTATAGCATAGGCGCCGCCTATGCTAAAGCATTTGGTCTCAGAATCTCATATGCCATGCTAAAGGCACCGCCTATGGTCACTAAAGGCATTGCACTAGGCGCCGCCTATGCTAGCAAATTCTTTGCATTAGGCGCCGCCTATACCATGCATAGGCAAAGCTAAAGGCGCCGCCTATGGTCACTTTTTGTCTCCAAAACCGATTTTAAATGGGTCAAAACCCGACCCATTCTTTTCCTATATAAAGGGGACTTAGTCTTGAAACATAAACACATTGCAAACTTGACCTAGGCGCCGCACATACTCTCCAAAACATCTCAAAATTTTTCTTTTTGCTCTCCCACTTCACAAGAACATCTCCAAAGGCTTCAATCACGTAAGTACTCTTTTATTCTTCATCTATTTTTCGTAAGTACTACGTTGCTATGTCTATTATGAATTGCTACATCTTGAAGAAATATTGGTGATGTTAATGTGTTTGAATTGTTGATACAAAACCATGTGAGTGAACATATACGTTAGGATGATCTTAAACTATTTCCGACTTGAATTTGATTTTGATGCATTGTTATACTAATTGCGGAATCGCTATAGTCATGAACATTGCATAACCTTGTCACTTGAATACCTACATGTTAGAAGATCCCGTTCATCGGGATAAGACTTATAGTTGCCTACCGACATAGAAGGTTGTGATTATTGATAGAAACTATACCAGGATGTAATCCCTATGTAGTAGTCTTGTTATACCTAACATGAAAGTATTGCTAAGGTTGCAAGAAGTGATACATATCTGATTTTCTTGTCGGAATATAGCGCCTAAAATGCATGTCGATGAAGTCTAAGTAATCGACTACTTTCACTTCACTAATTTGTATCAACAACCTAAGTATGGGGTGGTGCCCCTACGGCTTATGTATAGATTGTATATATCGAGCTGATGCTAATAGGAACATTGTTTAAATCTCAGGTACAATGGCACCCAAAGCAAGACAAGATAAGGCTACCACTTCCCAAAAGGGCAAGAAAAGAGGTCGCAAGGACCAAGGAGAATCATCCTCAATACAATTATCACGCCGCATGTTTGGAATAAAATGGGTTCTTGAGGAGGAATCCAAGGAATGGTATAGGAACAACAAGGAAGGAAAATACGTTCATGTCGACTTGATCAACAGGGACAGCCTAGCGAAGAAGGAGCCGCGCATGTTGGCGAAAATCATGGCACTAAATCTGGATTTCATCTTCCGAGACATGGGAGAATGCAATCTTGATTTGACATGAGAATTTTATGCCAACTGGTCTCCGAAAATCACAGGCAGGGAAGTCAAGATTCGTGGCCAGGTTCTACAACTCAATGCGGATTTGATCAACTCCTTTCTTGGATTGCCTTCAGTCGATCCAGCACCATTCAAAGAGCTGTACAGTAGACCTCCTTATAGAGAAATTCGACACACACTTTGTGGAAGTAGATCCATGGCAAGGTGGAGCAGACATAACGACACCGGACGACACAACACCTTCCCCTATGCTCCTTTGAATAGGGAAGCAAGAATATGGTTGCGTATTGTCAACTCTTGCCTTATTCCTGTGACCCAGTACACCAAAATAACAAGATATAGAGTGTGTTTGGTCTGTGCATTGATGACGAATGTCCCTATCAACATTTGGGCAATTATTCGTTCTACAATGCGGAAGGCCAGACTACACAAGCGGTCCCACTTCACCTTTGGCAACCTGTTGAAAGCAATCTTGCGGAAGGAGGACATCGAAGAGGAACCAGCTGATCACAAACTCCCACATAACCCTAAGAAGGTTGACCTCACAAAGGTCAAAGATGCTGAAACAATACATGGCGTCAACCTTACTACTGCGGACAGACATGCTCGAGATGAGAGTTTCTTCCGTCATCTTTATGGCATGACACGGTTCACCATGATGAGCGGAGGTCGTGTTCCAACTGCTGCAGAGCTCCAACAGCTGGACCATGACTATCCAATGAATATGCATGCAAGGGAGATGTGTGTAGTAGGTACATACTTTGAGGAACCTCTTGATGATGATGTGCCGACCGATGATGATCGATGCATGCCAGACTTTGATGTGGAGGAGAATTCTAATGACGACGACTCCTATGATGATTCCAACGAAGGGGGTATAACCCCCGACATAGAGGAGTAGTCCGACTGACCAGGTTCTTCGTATTTATTTTCCACTGAGGGCAGTGTCCCGTTTAAGTATGGGGTGGTGGTATTTGCATGCTTTACTTCTCTATCTGCATTTGCATTTATTTATGTTTGTTTGCTTAGTTTGTTATTTTTCGAAATTGTTTTTTTGTTTTTTTTTTCAATTTTTTTAGTAGTAAAATTTTTCTTACTTAGCTTCACATAAAATCATTCTAATAGGCAGCATGAGATTATAACAAGAGTTTTTGCTAACATCATGACTATTGAGACATTTAGGCTCTAATTGTGACTCACTATGTGATATTGTGTGGTTCAATTCCTTCATCTGTTGGGGCAAGAGTCTATACTACTCCCAATAAATTCGACCATGTGCCTTGTGTGTGTGAGATAATAGTATATTCTATGCTTGTGGCTGATGCTAGAACTTGCCTGGTATGTGTGCAAAGCGAAAATAAAGAATGCAAGTTTAGGAGATGATTTAGGCATTTCTTTGGCAACCTATGATTATTTACCTTCATTTCTACCTACCCATGGACATCATCCTAGTTAAACCCTTTTGAGCCTTTAAAGCCTATTTTCTTTGACAAACCTCATATGAAAGCCTAATCCATTTTTTTCAAGACCATAATTTGATCCAAATTCCTAAGTGCTTTAAAGTGTAAAAGTCATGTGACAAAATAAGAGGAAATTGGGTGAGTATGATGCTTTATGAATGTATTGGTGCTTGAATGTGTTATGAAAAAGAAAGTGCTATCATAAGAGGTATGTTATGAAAAGAAAAAGGAAAGGAAAACTAAAAAGTTAGTTATTCTCAAAATTGGAAAAAACAAAAGAGGAGAAAAAGGGTGGTAGAATAAAAGAACGTAGAAAGGTTGTTTGAAATAAAAAGTGTTAATGATATAATGTGATGTATTAAAGCGCTTAGGAACATAGTCACTATTTCTGGCCAAAATAGTCCTACCCGTCCCTTAGCCTACATTACAACCATCAAAAGACCTACTTGATCCTATGCCTAGCATTCTGACATTTAGTTGAGCATTACACTAAGGGCAAGCCTATGGTCATCAGTTGCTACATATGAATTCTTTGTGAGAGCGAGAGCAAGGATACTTTTATACGCATGTTTGAAAAAGATGCTCTACTTGTGAGTGATTATGGGTAAGATATTGTGAGACACACATGGTTGATGAGTTTTGGGTAGTTGTGTATGATTCTTGTACCTTAACTTTTGAATATGAGTTGACCACCATCACGAGTCTATGTTGGAGGTTGAATTGTTTATACTAATGATTGGAAAACTACTCTTTGATGGTAATTGTTGTGCTTGTCTTGACGAATATTTTGTGTTGTTGCTGTGAAACCTAAAGTAATGTTTAGAGGGACATAATATTTTGTTCGAGGATGAACAAAGCTTTAAGTGTGGGGTGTTGATGATAGGCGAATTTACACGCCTATAGTGCTATATTTTACCCATATTTTAGCCTAGTTTTGAGAACAAATTATATATTTCATGCACTTTTAGTCCTTTTTCCTATAAGTGAGCTAACGAACATGATTAGCAAAGTTTCAGGTATAAATGATGCAGAATTCAGCATTTTATGGATTACTTGACGCCAAAGAAAGCTTCACGAAAGGAGAAAAGGAATCTTGGACGCCTAAGGACCAAAAGTGACGCATGGAAAATATGTCTCGGGCAAAAACAACAATTTTGAAGACTTTGGGGACTAGCAGTAACTTAGTAGGATTAGGATAATGATACATTAACCTAGTACAATTGGGTTAAGTATTTCATTAGCTTAGTAGGATTAGGATAATGATACATTAACCTAGTACGATTGGGTTAAGTATTTCATTAGCTTAGTAGGAATAGGATATGAGTATTATAAATACCCTATTTTGCTAGAGATTTTAATTCATTCTTCTACTATTCCTCAACAATTCTCATTCTAGTTTTAATTCATTCTTCTACTATTCCTCAACAATTCTCATTCTAGTTTTAATTCATTCTTCTACTATTCCTCAACAATTCTCATTCTAGTTTTAATTCATGTTTCTACTTCTTCTTCTATTCATCTATTCTTAATTTCCGCAACAAGAGAAATGTTACTTGCAAGAAATCATGCCTAACTCCTACCACACTTGTGCTACACGAAATTATTATTGTGGTATAATAACAATGTCAATTGTGATTTCCTTCACACTCATGGGTAACTAAACTTCTCTATTGGGGTTATGGAAGCCGAATGAGATACTATCTATTGCTATGAGTTTGTGAGTTCGTGACACGTATGCTGCTGATATCATTATTCTCTTTGTCTTAACCTAAATTCTTTGTGGTTGCAAACGCAAGAATACGCCAGTATAACATTTAACTTGTTCGAAAGAAAGGTTATCTGTCTGAAAAAGAGATAATGTCAAGGTAGTAGGGTCCCATCCCCTATTAAAAGTTAGTTCCGTAACTGGATTAACCTCTTGGAGAATTCATACCGTTAGACACGCTTTAAGCTCAAAAGAGTTAAAGTGAAATAATCCTCGAATAGGTCGAAAGACGCCTGGATTTACCATCGAATACAATTCTCTATAAGCACATGCATGTCGGAATTCAACACACTCATAGCCAATAGAGACGTATAACTCAGAAGGTGGATGTAACCCCAACTCCTCAATTCTCATTGTTTATAACTTAATAACTATTCTTTTTTTTTACTTTGCTATTTTCAGTTTTTATTTTATATTTTGTTTACATTACTTGCTCGGCAAAATTCCCCCCTTTTACGAGACTTGCACCAAAAGTCTAGTACTTTTTGCTTACTTATTGACCAAGCTATTCCCTGAGGGATCGATACCCAACATAGTTGGGTTCTATATTTGCTAACAATCGCTTTACACTCCTACGAGAGCTGTAGATTGAGCGTTATCAATAGGCAGAGTCTTTAGTAATAGTCCCTATATTCCAGAACTATGTAGCCAGCGCAGCGTATGAGAAGTTACCTGTCAGATTATGCTTAACTAACTCGCAGGGGTCACCCGCCAGTTCAAGCTTGGCACCCTTAGTCCTTTGGACATTATATCAGTTTAGTGAATCCGCACAACCAACGTTAGTACCCGTGGCATGGTATTAACACCTTTCCAACTGGGGTAACAGGTTGGACCCCGATTAGCTCAAATTAGGAAATATTGGGTAGATGATACCTCCCACAGCCTCATATATAGTCTTAGTTAATATCTCAATTCAGTTATGCAGTATTAAAGTTGCTTAACCAAAGCATATAGATATCATTTTTTTTAGTATTTTAGTTTACAAATTTTACTCAATCCATGTTATATGCTTGGTCATACATCCCCAGTGTCCATAAATTTTCACATATCTTCAATATTTACAAACTGTCATGAATACTCAGTATTTATATATTCTTTATATTTTTAGTATCTACATATTCCATTTTCTCTACTCAGTACTCCATATTTTACATGCATATTGAGTTAATTATTAGTTCTGTTCATAAAACCATGTCTATCAGGCTATCTCATTTAGCATACTAGTACATTCAAAGTACTGATCGCATACCTTTCTTTTATTGTATGATGTATTATATCATAGGTGCTGATGCTTAGTTTTTGGACCGCGCTTAGACTTCACTTCTCAAGCTATCAGCAGTACAGTAGCAGTGGTAAGTCCTCATCATTCGAGGACTGATTATTTTACTTTATATCTCTATTTTAGAAGTTAACAGAGTTAGTTGGGGCCTGTTCCATCAACTCATATTCAGTCAGTCAATTTTAAAGGCTTTTTGAGACATTAGAGTAAGTTATTCAGTATTTAGATATAACAGTTAGTTATCCAGTTTATCATTATTTTATCAGATCCAGTCAGTTGTTTCTATAGACTCATATTTTAGTTTTAAATTTTAGTTATTAAAACCTTATGGCATGTTAGTATTCTTTCATATTTATGATCATGTTATCCAGTGCTTACAGCAGGTACCAACTCATGGGTTAGCTTGTGGTCCCTCGAGACTATAAGCACAGTGTGATGACTAGGGGTAGTCCCAGATCGTTACAGATTCCATCAATTTCATGATTAAATACTTTATAAATTTCAAAAATCCCTAAAATATTGGAGGGTTGATAATAGAACCATTTGAGCTCAAAATTCACCCATTCTTAGTGTTAAATGTTCCTAAGTATAGAGGGTCATATTGTCTATTTTTAATGTATAATTCCACAAATTAGCCGCATTGGGATTTTTACATAATTTTAGACTTGAATCATAATATTTCAATATATATTTTATTTCTCTTATTTTGATGAGTGGATTATGATTTCTATAGTATGGCATCTTGCCGAAGCTTCTTAGAAAGGGAAATCGATGGTTATGATTTTATGCTAGATATGGGACGGTAATTAAGCTTTGGTGATATAGTTGGTATAATAAGCATTGGATTGACTGTTTAGGCTATCTTAGAATCGTAAAACTGGGAGTAATTGATTTAATTGGCTAGGTTTAGGTAGAATTTCTATATCAGAGCTAATTGTGGCTTAATTAACATCTTGAAGGTAATTTAGTTACCTTATCCTAGTCGGAGGTAGATTTTGCCTTAGAACAAATTTTGAGGGGTAGAATTGGGCCCCTCCAGGCCATCTTAGGACATGTCTCTTGTTATTTTCTTATATACTTAATGGATGTGATATAGCTATCTTATAGTTGTATATTTCGAGTTTGTAGAATCAATATCCTTGATACTTTTACTAGTTTGGCACCTAGGAGTTAATATTAGTTCTTGTTTCAATTTGGAGATTTATGATCTTGACTTCTAGTTCAAGTCTAACATTTGGTTACGAGTTTCACTTCAAGTTCGACATTTTAATTTATGAGTTCTAGTTCAAGTCCATCATTAATGGGATTTTTATGACTGTTATGCAATGGGCTTTAATTTGACTTTTATGTCATTGGAGGAGTCTTAGTTATGGCTTGAGATATGGTTATTCAGTATGATTTCAATCACTTATTATCCTTGATTGCACCCTCTGAGGTTTAAGGGTCTCGTATAGAGTTATTTAATTTTTCTCTCTTGTTATCTTATGGGGGCCTATCTTGTAGTATTACTTATGATTTCTTCCATTTTATATCTAATTCAGTAATTTAATTATAGTATTGGAGCACTACTCTAGGTTTTTGCTCTTATTTTGACTTAGCTTATTTATCATGCATATTATCATACTTGTATGATTATTTAGCTTAGTTGATTGATAATGTCTTATCAGTACCAGTGGCTTTGGTACTCATACTACACTTCTATACTTTTGTGGTACAGATCTAGTACTAGTTGTTGTTGTTGATGCTGAGATTGTACTGAGTTGAGTTTGGAGATAGGGTGAGGTCTTGGATTCAAAGTTGCCTTTTTTCCTTCTATCACTTGTGTCTAGTCTTTCACTATTTGAGATGTATTTTTATTTTACTATTTTAGTATGTATGTTTCTTTTGTTAGTACCTCTTGTACTGATACTGCTAGGTCGTGGGATGGGTATAGATGTTTCATCTATATTTTAGACTATTACTATTATATTATTATTATTATTATTATATTGAGTCTTTACTTGTATATTTCTTGGTTTTACACTATTTTCTACAAAATTAGCCCATTACTTATGATTTCAGGCTATGGTTCAGCTTACCTACTAGTGGGACAATGTAGGTGCCACCATGACTCATAAATCAAGTCATGTGAAATTAATATATGATCATAGGTTTACTAGAGTTATTGGTACAAAAGCAATTATCTATTAGAGTCCCATAGACCAGAATGATGACATTTTTTTCTTATCTTTGGGAGGCTATAGGACATTCTTAGGAGTTCTTCACTTCATTTACTTATATCATGCTAAAGGTCTGAGTTGGTTTCTAAGGTTATTTTGGTTTAAATTTTCTATAGATAGCTAGGATATGTGCTACAACTGCATGAGATGATGACCACGACCCTGCATATTGGGATTTTATTTCATTTTATTTATTAATGAGAGGTTGAAGATCTCATAAAGAGGTATCCCTATTTAGTACTAGGATAAGGGGCCCTCTCTAAACTTTATTCCTGCTCTTGAGCAAGAGACTCTTTAGCCTCTGCCAATAGTAGTCTAAGGACTAGAACAAGATCCACTAGGGTTTATTTCTTCTTTCGTACTAAGGGATGCCTTGATTCAGCATTAGGATTGGTTGGTGGTGCACCATCTGATGATGCATAGTCCACAGGTCGGAGTGGTACCGAGGCAGCGGTGATGTCTGTAGTTATAACTTCTAGAGTTGAGGTCCATCTGCACCGGTGGTTTCTTAACTATTAGTTGCTCAGCCAGTGGTTACCCAGCCTACTATGTCTATTGAGGATCAAATGATGCTAGGTAGATTCTTAAGATTTGCTCTGCTAGGTTCTTTAGTGCACCAAGCAAGGATGCTTATGAATTCTCAAGTGCTTATAAGGATAAGCTTTATAATTTAGGCCTTATTGAGACTCATGGTGTGGATTATACAAATGTTCAGTTGGATTTGGAGGTTCAACATTGGTGGAGAGGTCATCTAGAATCTAGGCCAACTGGATCACCTCTTATAATATGGACTCGATTCTCTGAGATCTTCATAGAGAAGTATATGCCTCATAGCCTTAGGGATCATTTGAGGGAGAAATTTTTAAGGTTGGAGTAGGGCTTTATGACTAATGTGGAGTATGAATCTCAAATGCATAAGTTAGTTAGGCATGCTACTTCTATTCTGACTATAAAGTATGAGAGAGTTTGGTGTTTTATTTGGGGATTAAGTCTTCCACTTTGCATATCTACATAGAGTTTAGTTGTTATGGGTGGGTCTTTTTCTTAGGTCACTAATCATACTTAGGTTATGGTGGAGATGAATTTCAAGACCCAAAGGGTAACGATTAGAGGGTATATTATTAGGGCAATTTTAGTAGGAACCGTAGGTGTTCATAGTTCAGTGCCAGTGGTTTTCATTAAGGTACTCTTTGTGTCAACCTTATCAATATTAACATAAGTCTAGAAGGCCCGTTTATGTCTCTCTTTATATCACTGATGGAGTCCAGTCTAGTTTTAATGATCATCCTAGGTAGAGTAGTGGTCATTCTCCGAGGGGTTTATCTTTTAGTTATTCTAGCAGTGGTGGTCTTCTGGGTTAGCAGCAAAGGTCATGTTATGGTGTGGGTCCTTTGGCCATTATTTGAGAGAGTTCTCCAGTCATGGAGTAATAGTTCTTTTAGCTTAGTGTTCTATTAATTAGGGCAGTTCTGTCCCTAGCTAAATATTCTATGCATTGTTGTTAGGGTGTTCTCTATGGTTCTCATTGAGGTTATTAGGCAGGTAACATAAAAGAATGATCAAAAGCCCAGCCAGGTAGTGAGCGTGGTCAGTTGTATATCGTACATGTAAGACTTGAGGTTGAATCCTTTTATGCTATTATTATAGGTACAATTTTAGTATGTCATCAATCAATTTTTGATTTATTGGATCCAGAATCCACTTATTCATAGGTGTCTTCTTATTATGCCCTATGGTTTGAGTTATTTTGGGATTTTTTATCTGTAACATTATGTGTATCTACTCCCATGAGTGATTTTTTAGTAGTGGATCAGGTTAATATATTATGTGTTATAACTATCCGAGAGTTTGATACTCATGCTAATCTTATTGTATTAGACATGGTAGAATTTGATGTGATTTTGTTTTACCAAGACTATTACCTTTGCTATGCCTGACATACCCCCAGTTGTGTAGTAGAGAGAATTAGCCACGAGCCAACAAGGATTATTTCTTATATTTTTGTTAGGAGACTTATTTTGAGGGTTGCAAGACCTATCTCATTTGTATTTGTCATGTTTGTACGGAAAGTCCATTACTTGATTTTTTTTATATTTTGTTATTTTATAGATAATTTCCTTTCTGATCTACCTTGTCTTCCTCCTAAGCGTGATATTGAGTTTGTTGTTTATATTCATTTGGGCACTCGACATATTTTATGGCACCTAATAGTATGGCTAATTTCAATCTTAAGAAGCTAAATTCTAATCTTTAGGACCACTTGGGAAGTATTTTATTAGACTAAATATATCTTCTTAGGGTTTTTTTATCTTATCTGTGAAGCAATATAATAGTTCTTTGTGCATGTGTATTGATTATAGGCAGCTTAATAAGATGAAGGTAAAGAACCAATATCCTATGAATCATATTAATGACTTATTTTAATGAATTCAGGGAGCAATGGTGTGGTCTAAGATTGACTTGAGGTTTGGTTACTATTAGATGAGGATTCAGTGTAAGGATATCCCAATGACAACCTTTAGGACCTGTTATAGATATTATGAATTCCTAGTGATGTCTTTTAGGTTGACCACTACCGGAAACAACCTGGCTACTTCTCCATAAATAGTGGTATGGACTGCGTACATCTTACCCTCCCCAGACTCCACTAAGTGGGAATACACTGGATTTGTTGTTGTTGTTATTATTGTTATTATTATTGTCTTTTGGGTTGACCAATGCCCCAACTGCATCCAAGGATTTGATGAACTGCATATTCTAGCCTTATTTGGATTTTCTATTATGTTCATCAATGAGATCCTTGTGTATTTAGGGAGTGGTGAGGAGCATATGCAATATTTATAAATTATGCTCCGACATAGGAGATCATAGGCTTTTTCCCAAATTTCTAAGTGTAAATTTTGGCTTGGGTCGTTGATATTACTTTTAGATGTGGTGTCCATGGATGGTATTATGGATGATATAGTGAATATTAAGGATATTCATAATTGGGCAATGCCTACATCTCTATCTAAAGTCTATAGCTTCATTGGTTTGGCCAAGTACTAGAGGCGGTTCATCAAAAGTTCTGTTATTATTATAGTGATGATGACTAGGTTATCTTAGAAGGAGATTCATTTTTGATGGTTGGAGGTGTGTAAATTGATATTTGGGAATCTTAAGGGATATCTCACATAAGGACCTATTTTGGCTCTTTTTATTGAAAGTAAAGGACTCATCGTATACTGTGATACATATGGTGTTGATTTAGATTGTCTGTTGATGCAATAGGGTTGAGTTATTACTTATGCAGAGGTAGTTGAATGCGCACGAGTGGAAATACCCCACTCATGATTTGGTGTTGGCAATGGCAGTTTTGCACTTTAGATTTAGAGGCATTAACTTTATGGAATGCACTTTGAGATTTCATGGTTTGCCATAGTCTTCAACATCTTATATTCCAAAGATAGCTTAATTATAGGTAGTAAATATAGATGGAGTTTCTAAAGGATTATTACATCTTCATTTTTATCATCCAGGTTGCAGATATCTTGAGTTGTAAGGCGGTGAGTATGAGTAGCTTAGATTCTATCTTAGTTTCTCAAAGGTCATTGGAGAAGGATTTCTATTTGTTAGCAAACTTGATATTGTGACTTTATATTTCTAACCATAGGATGATTCTTGCTAGTCTTAAGGCAAGGTCTACTTTATTTGAGTAGATATATAGTCATAAGCTTGAGGATATGAGACTTTGTATAATTTAGGATCAAGCGTTAAGTGGTGAGTCCAAGAGGGCTACCATGGATTATAAGGGTATTTTGATATTTGATTGTTGCATTTGTGTTTCAAAGGTCCGTTACATTATTATGAGGATGTGAGGATCACAACTCTAGGTATTCTATTAACCTAGGTATATGAAAGTCATATAGAGATTTTAGGTAGCATTATTGGTTAAGTGGTATAAAGAGAGAGGTGGCAGACATTATGGCTCGATGCTTATGTTGTCAGCAGATGAAGCCCAAGCATTAGAGATTTTGTGACTTGATTCAGGGATTGACTATTCTCGAGTGAAAGTACAAACAAATTACTATGGACTTTGTTAGTTGCTTGCCTAGCACTTTCTATGGGTCCAATGGCATTTGGGTCATTATGGACTGATTGACCAAATCAACATATTACATTCCTATTTAGATATCCTTTAGTGTCGAGAGGTAAGCCGCTATATATGTTCCTAAAATAGTCTGTCTTTATAAGTGCCTACATCTATCATTTCATACCAATGCTTTGTTGTAATTTCTAGCTTTTGGAGAGATTTTCAGGAGGTGTTGGGTACTTATGTGGATATTTGTATAACCTTTAACCCTCAAATAAATGGATAGTCAGAGCAGAACATTTAGGTTTTTGAGGATATGCTTTGAGCCTACATTATAGATATTGGATGTCACTCGGAGTGACACTTAGCTTTAGCAGAGTTATGGCTCCATTTAAAATATTATATGCTAGGAGATATTAATCTCCGATTGGTTAGTTTGAGAAATTCAAGGATAGACCTCATAGTATAGACTTTTTTTAGGTGTTGTTCGATAGAATTAGTGTCATTTTAGATTGGTTGAGAGTAGCTCGGAGTAGGCAAAAGTCTTATGTAGACCGTAGACTTCTTTTCTTAAGATCTGGAGTTGGTTCTTTGGTATTTCTTCGTGTATCATCCATGAAAGGTGTGATGAGGTTTGGGAGGAAATCCAAGCTCATCCCCTAAAATAACGAACCCTTCAAGATCCTTCGTATAGTTTGAGAGGTGGCATATAGTTATCCTTGCCACAAGATTTGCTTTTGTCCATTTGATTTTTCATGTTTCTGTGTTGTGATGATACATTCCTGATTCATCCCATATGCTAAATGGGACTTGATTTAGTTGGATGAGTGGTCGACCATCCTAGAGTATCCCTGTTCATATTATTCAGTTATATCAGGTAGTTACACTTTAGATAGATTATGTAGTTAAGGTTCATTAGAGACACCGCCTAGTTAAAGAGGCTACTTGGGAGCTCAATAGCGAGATATGGACCTGTACCCTCTATTG
Source organism: Capsicum baccatum var. pendulum (assembly GCA_030864225.1). Lineage (NCBI taxonomy): Eukaryota > Viridiplantae > Streptophyta > Magnoliopsida > Solanales > Solanaceae > Capsicum > Capsicum baccatum. The sequence continues at coordinate 221,698,747 of CM061552.1, read as the reverse complement.
TTCGAGGCTTAAGGTATATCCTAACCCCTATATTAGTAGATGAAAGATATTTTAGTAGTGGATATTATGATGACACTTTAGGTTATTTTCTATCTTTTCGCTCATTTTGTCTGTACACTCCTTCAAATCATAAGGATTCTGAGGAATCCCTCATTTTTGTTATTGGTATGCTTAAACTATTCTTTTTTGATGTATATTGTCTACTTGATACTGGTCCTACCCTCTTATGTGACCCCTTATGTGGCTATTAATTTTGGTTTTGGTCTAGAGTGTATTTTGGATCCTTTTTATATGTCCACCTCTGTGGGTGACTCCATAGTGTATCGAAGGGTCTATATAGGTTGTGTGATGTCGTTCCATAGTAGGGAGACCATGGTGGATCTAATATATTTGGACATGTTAGACTTATATGTTATTTTGGGGATGGATTAGTTGGATTCATGTTATACATCTCTTGATTGTCGAACCCTAAGGGTAAGTTTCCATTTACCTAATGAGCCGATGATCAAATGGGAAGGTAGCTCCCTAGTACATAAGGGAAGGTTTATTTCGTACCTTAGATCTCAAAAAATTAGTTTCTTAGTACATGTTAAGGATTCAAGATTCAAAGGTCCGTTCTTGTAGACTGTCCCTATGATCTACGAATTTCATGAGGTGTTACCTGATGATCTTCTCAATATTATTCCATATAGGAAAATCTATTTTAGGATTCATCTTCTGTTAGACACTCATTCTATTCTTATCCCTCCTTACAGAATGGCTCCAAATGAGTTGAAAGAACTTAAGGAGTAGTTGAAAGATCTTCTGGAAAAGGGTTTAATATATTGTAGTGTGTCTTTATAGGGTTCTCCCTTTCTCTTCGTGCATAAAAATGATGGTTTCCTTCGAATATGTGTTGATTACCTCTAATTAAATAAGTTGACTATGAAGAATAAGTATCCCCTTCTAAAGATTGATTGTATGTTTGATTAGCTTCAAGGTGATAAGTTCTTTTCTAAGACTGACCTTCAGTCGGGTTTCTTTCAATTAAAGATTATGGATATGGATATCCCTAAGAATGACTTCACAACTTGATATGGTGGTCATTTTGAGGGTTTGGTGATGTCCTTTGGTTTGACCAATGCCACGACAACATTTATGGACCGTAAAAATCAGGTTTTTTCTTAGTTCTTGGATTTTTTCCTAATCGTATTTATTGATGATATTTTTGAATACTCTAAGAGCGAGGTGAATTATGCCGATCTCCTCCGCCTTGTGAAGGAAACCTTGAAAGAGCAGCAGTTGTATGAAAAATTTTCTTAGTATGAGTTCTGGCTAAACGTTGTGACTTATCTGGGACATTTTATTTCTAGTAAAGGGATCGAGGTAGATCTACCGAAGGTTGTGGTGGTTAAAAAGTTTCCTAGACCCACGACTCCAATCGATATTTAAAGCTTCTTAGGTTTAGCTGGTTATTAATAGAAGGTTTGTGGAGAGTTTCTCTTCTATTAAAACCACATTGACTAAGTTGATTCTGAAGAAGGTAAAATTCTTATGGTCTGATACCTGCAAGGGTATTTTCAAAAAGCTAAAGGATAAGTTGACTTCAGCTCTGATCTTGACTCAACCTAAGGGCATTGATGGTTTTGTTGTCTATTACAATACATCCTAGGTAGGGCTAGATTGTGTGTTGATGTAGCATGGCAAGGTGTTGCATATGCTATCAGATAGTTGAAAGTTCATGAGAAGAATTTTCCAACCCATGATTTGGAATTGTTGGCCGTGGTGTTTGTATTAAAGATCTAGTGACATTATTTGTATGGGGTCCATGTTGAATTTAATCTAATCATAACAGCTTACAATACGTGTTCACTCAGAAAGAGCTAAATCTCAGGAAAAAGATATGGCTTGAGTTGCTCAAGGACTATAGCATGAGTCTTCACTATCATCCAGGTAAAGCTAACATAGTTGGTGATGCTCTTAGCAGGTTGTCCATAGAAAGCTTATCTTATGTATATGAAGGTAAGAGGGATTTAGTGAAGGATATTCATTGTTTGGCTAATCTAAGAGTCTATCTCTTGGATTCTGAGAATGTTGGTGTGCTTGTTCTAGAGGTGGCAAGGTCATTCTTGGTGCTGAGGCGAAGGAGATTGGTGAGAATAAATTATTTTGATCTAATTTGGTTCACCAAGCCATGGATAAGATAAAGGAGATTCAAGATAGATTTATAGCATCCCAAAGTCTCCAAAAGTCCTACACGGATAAGAGGCTAAGGGAGTTGGAGCTCAGTGTTTGTAATTAGGTATTTTTGAAGGTGTCCCCCATGAAGGGTGTGATGTAATTTTGTAATAAGGGGAAGCTTAGTCCCCGTTATGTCAATCTGTACATAATTTTGAAGAGGGTTGGTAATGTTGCATATGAATTGGAATAGCCTTCTAGTTTTAGCTCCATTCATCCAATGTTTTAGGTTTTGATGTTTAGAAAGTATGTGGGTGATTTTTCAATGACTGTTCCTTTTAAAAAGGTGGGTATTTTGGATTACTTATCTTATGAGGAAGTCCCGATTGATATTTTGGATTGATAAGTCCATCGATAATGGACTAAGGATGTGGCTTTGGTAAAGGTTCTTTTAAGGAACCAAAAGGTAGAGGAAGAAAAGTGGGAAGACGAGGACATGAAGTCCAAGTATGCATTACTGTTCCCTATTCTGATTAATCGTGATTGATGTATGCGTATTCCTTAAAATCTTTGTTTTTTTTCATTGTAAAAGGCAAGTATGATTGGATATGAATTCAAGTAGTGCTAATATATGCCTTATCCTGTCATTCGAGGATGAAAGATCTTAAAGGGGGAGTATGTAACTCCTTGGGTTTTTGGTCCTTGAAAGTTTTTTAAAATTTTATCCTTACTGTTTTGACTACGAATCACCCTATAAGTTGTTGGGTGTCTTAATGGGTTAGGTGACCCTAATTGTAAAGTGTCTAGTGAATGGTGCTTAAGTTAATATCCTAAGTACGACTTTGAGACACGAGTCATAGGGAGTCTTGACGGGTAATAGGAACCCAATCGTAACCAAATAAGTATGTGGCAAAGTTCTACACTGAGTAAGAGTGACTAGCTATGAGTCGTAAGGACTTGTTATAAGTTTTTGGGTGCAAATCATAGGATTTCCAGTGTTTACTCAATTGGGTTCTGTATTGACTACGACTAGACCATATGAGTTGTAGGGTCACATTATGAGTGGTACCGTTGAGTCGTACGGTTAATAGTGTGTGGGTTTCCTAGGAATTCTCTTGGCTACGACTTAGGGTGATGAGTTGTAATGAGCCTATATGAGTCGTATGGTGACCCGTAGTCACTGATGACTAAATTTCATCTTTTAATTTGAGGTCGCTATAGATAATTCTCTCCTTACCCTACTAAAACCCTATATCCATAAAGCACTTAAGGGGGTTATATATCATCCTTAACATACTAAAACACTTTAAAAGATATCTTAAATTCTCTCAAGCAACCATACTTAGGGTTTCCAATAAGTTGGTCACCCAAGACCTTATGGGTTTAAATCCTTCCGTGAAACTTGGTATTTCAGGCATGTTAATCTTCCCTAATTATTAATTTGCCAAAAACATAAGTTTTAAAGTTTTGTTCATATGGTGTTGAGGTTGGTTTTGAAAACATGGATTGAGGGTTTGTTATAACTATTATTTATGTGATGTCACATGTGTGTCACTGCATAGGTTATGTTTAAATGGTGATTGCAAAGTTAATTTGATACATGGGATTGGTGAATTAACTAGGTATTGTGATTTCCTAAACCTACATTTTATAAAGTATTTATGACCGCAACCCTATATTTTGAAAGTTTTTTTAATTATGATAAATTCTGGAATTGAGATATTCTTGAACTATTGCATTATGATTTTTAATTGAACTTTATGGGACTGTGTAATCACCAAAGCTAATGTAAAATTTCACAAGGGTGTTGTGAATTCCCCCAAGCAAAGATAATTGTATGGCATATTAATGTTACTTTACAAGTGTAGCTTGTATGGCGATACCAATAATGTATGCCTAAATTGTACTATGGTTCAATGAATGGGATTGGGTGATAATTGCTTTAATTGAGCTTTAATGAGGGTTGTGTAATTGAGTCATGAAAGTGGTGGTTTGAAAGACCACCACAGAAAACTACGGTCGCTGACGCGGGGGTCTATATGACCAAGTGGTTTGAGTCCCCCATATTATTAATACCATATAATTGGGAGGTTTAAGTCCCCCATATTATATTACATGATTTTTTGCTCGTGTCACCTTGATATGCTGGGAGGTTCGAGTCCCCTATAGTGCATATATTTACCCTCTGGTTCAAGTGGTCACATTCTATGGGGCACTACCAGTTAGGGGAGAGTTGGGCCTATAAAGACCATGGATGCTTTGTATGTTATGACAGTTGAGCTACACGATCCAAGATAAAGTTTTAAAGTGAATTTCAAGCCTTGTTCCCTATCCCGACATATGATATATATATATATATGTATTTGATTATGTGCATTGGCTTAAAATGATTTTGAACTATTGATTATGACATTATATTATCCTTATTCTTGAGTTACATGATAGTGTTCACCCTACTAACTGTCTATTAATGTTGTATCTCCATGCGATGCAGGCACCAAAACTACTTTTATTTTTTCTATATAGAGTTAGGTCAGTTGGCTCGGTTCGTTGGTTTGTTATATTGTGGTGACGTGGTGAGCTTCCATTCCCCAGAAGGCTTAGGCATTTCACCAGCTTTCATTTTAAGATCTGAGTTGATAGTTACTTTCATTATCATTAATAGTATCGATTTCATTGTCATTGTCATCTGTGAGAGCCGAGGATTTTTTGCAACCAAGAATGATTTTGGTTCTTAGTTTAAAAGGCTTTGTTTGGATTACTTAGACTTGGACGATGTTGGTCAATTGTTTTTTCCGGTTGGTGGTTATCGGTTAAAGACATACTATTTGTTCTTTAAACTTATCTTGTTATATATTCAAAATTCATCCGAGATTAGGGATGCTGTGTTTGGTTTGGTCAGGTGCAGGGGGTGATCTCCTATCTACATGAGATTTGAGATACCTATCACGGCTAGGATTGGCATTCAAGCTTTTTGAAACTCAAAGGCTTTGTTAGTTTGGCTCCTATTTTGACTTTTAAAATTTAGGGTGAGGGGTTTATAATTTCTTGTGATACTTTTTGTGTTGGCTAGGGTTATTTTTTGATGTAGTAAGGCCAAGTTATTGTTATACGATAAGGCTGAAAAAGGTGCAGGAGAGAAAATACCCCACTCATGATTTGGAGTTGGAAGCTACAGTTCTTGTACTCAAGATTTTGAGGTATTACTTGTATTGTGCTCATTGTGAAATCTATATAGTCCATTATAGTTTTCACTATATTATAACTTTAAGGTAGCTTAATTCGACAACATAGGTGGATAGATTTTCTGGAGGACTATGATATCTCTATTATATACCATCTAGGAAAGAAGAATGTGGTAGCTGAAATCTTAAGATGAACGGAAAGTGGTATGGATATATTGTACTTTATTTCAATTTTAGAGCTGTCGTTCGATTAGGAAATTTATCCCTTATCCAACTTGATAGTTGAAATTAACATTTCAGACTCCAGGAGGATTTTTCGCTTGTGGTACGACTGGGACTACCTAGTTTGAGTAGATTTAAAGTCACCAAGTTGAGTATAGTAGATTTGTGGCATTTGTGACCAGGTGTTGAGAGGTAATTTTAGCTGGGATACCTTGAATTTTGAGGATATTCTAAGATTTGATTGTTTTATTCATGTTTTGAGGGTTAAAGAATTGAACAATTGATATTGTGGGATGCTAATAGCTCTAGATATTCTATTAATCTTGGGATAACAAAGATTTATTGAGACTTAAAGCTGTAATATTAGTGGAGTGGCATGATAAAGGATATAGAAAATTTTATAGCTTATTGACTATGTAGTCAATAGGTGAAGATCGAGCATCAGAGGCTTGGTGGCCTAATTTAGATAATACCCATTTCTGAGTGGAAATGGGACTTGATTACTATGGACTTCATTAGTGGTTTACCTCGTACTTCGCGTGGTTATAGATTAGTTGAAAAAATTGCCCCATTTTTCGTATTCAAATGTCTTTCAGGGCCAAGTGGTTTCCCCATATCAATGTTCGTGACATTGTTCGCCTGCATGATCTACCAATATCTACTATCTCTAAAGAGGATCAGTGTTCACTTTAAGATTCTAGAGCTCATATTTTAGAGGATTTGGGTACTCTAGTAGATTGTAGCACCATTTTTCACCCATATATCAATGAGTAGTCAGACTGGACAATTTAGGTTCTTGATGATATGCCTTGTATGTGTGTTATGGACTTTGAAGGTTAGTTGGAGTAGCAGTTGACCTTAACTGAGTTTAGTGATAATCATAGATACCATTCAAGTATTGATATGGGACCATTTGAGGCATTACATTGTAGGCATTATCAATTTACGATTAGTTGGTTTGGGACTTTTGATATTAACCTTTAGGCTAAGGGCAGCCTAGATAGGAAGAAGAATTAAGTTGCCTGTAACATTGTGCCTTGTAGTTTGTAGTTGGTGATCCATCTTTCCTTGGAGTATCGTCCATAAAGGGCGTGATGAGGCTTGAAAGGAGAGAAAAGCTCATCCCCAGGTTTATTGGGTCATTTGAGATACTAAAGATGGTTTGAGAGGTGGCATATGATTTGGCCTTGCCAAAACTTTTTTCAGTTGCTCATCCCATTTTTCATGTCTATATGTTAAAACGTTATATTCCTGCTGAGTTACATGTGCTTTGGTGGGACTCGGTTGAGTTAGATAAGAGGTTGATCTTCATTGAGAAGCGAGCATCTATATTGTCAAGGGATGTCAGGCGGGTGTGGTCTAGAGAGTTTCTAGTGGTTAAGCTTCATTGAAGAGACCATCTAGCCAAGAAGGCTACTTCCAGATCAACAGTAATATGCGGACCGATTATCCCCATCAGTTTGAGCCTTCAGGTATATCTTAATCCTGTACTTTTGTGAATGGATGTCCCTATAGTAGTGGATATTTTTATGAACCTCTTGGTTATATTCAACATTTACGCACTCTTACAATATTTAGAGCTTTTCCATTGCCGCCCCATGTAATTTATGACTTGTTAGAGGTGACAGATTGATCACCGGGTAGTTCATTTGATTTTTAGAGCCAGTTTGCTGTTTTGAAGTTTTCAATGTTCATATTTAGGTATCGGGCATAACCTTCCGTTAATTAGTCTCATATGGCAATTATCATGATCCAATTTCTCAAGTCATTATGGCACCTACTATAACCCGCCAGCAGGTAAGCCAACCCGTTGTCCAAAACTGCTAGTAATGAACTACCAAAAGAAATGACAACAATAGCATAATAAATATAATATAGATTCATACATATAAGATAATCATACAACCTGGTGGAATCAGTACAAGAGTTTCTAATATAAAGATAATAGATAGTGAAATACTAAATGTATACAGTGATATAATCCATCGCTAAATATAACAATAAAGATTAATCTAGTCCATAAGAGGGAGAATGGTAATACTCTAAACACTAGGAGCTCACCCTAAATCTCCATTCCATAGCTTCAACAGATGATGCACACAACACTGGAGAGAACATGTACTATGATCTGTAGGCTAGAAAAGTATAATATGAGTACAACGCATGGTACTAAGTTGATAACTACCGACTGAGCTCCAAAGATAATGGAAATATAAAATAACATACAAGCAAGAAGGTAAACTACAACCCAAATATCTGAAAAACTAACATAGTAAAAGTATAGAGGAAATAAGGATGAACTATTTTATCCTATCCCTAGCTAGGGACCTATACACTACACCATATATCACTTATCAATATACCAATAAAGAGTAGATAAAAGAAATATAGCAATATACAATGACAAGAGTTAATGTACAATACAAGGAGATTATGGAAGAGAGGATCCCTATTTAAGATGGAATATATATTGTACACTGTCTTATGAAGAAAAACAGACATAAGACTACCTCAATATCGAACTTTAAATTCCCAAATCATCCATAAATTGTCTACCTTTGCTCCATTATCCATAAATGTTGTGATGCTATAAATATAGCACTCTACACATCATTTGGAGTAAAATGAGACCCATATTGCTATATAAAGGGTGGGATTAGGATTTGAGTCAAGAATGGGCCTATGGGGATTGTAAATGGAATCCATAAGTTATAGGTATTTTAGGACATTACTTTTAAGAATGTACCATGAAACAAGATATAATTTATGAGAAAATTAATGCTGAATTTTCGAGGAGTGTTAGGATAGCTTACCTTAGCTTCAACAGATGGTTTTCCACTTTTTCCTCTCTTCAAACTCTCACAATAGTGTGAAAATAGAGAAAGAAATAGTTGAGAATCAGGTGAAGCAAGGGGATTTAAAATCCCCCATGTGCTGCTAAAGAGGTCAACTTGGAGTTAAAGTGCATGCCACTACAGTGGCATCTCAATCGCTAAAATAATCTGGCATACTAGGTGCAGTTACCGCTAAAGCAAAACCATTGGATCTAAAGTAGGGTATGCTTAAGCACCCCCCTTGTCGCTAAAGTGGGTGTCAGAAAAATGTCCAAGGCTACTTAAGTGACTCATGTAGCGCTAAAGCGGCTCCATGAGCTCTAAAATAGTCAATTTATGTACCAAATATCAAAATTTTCTATGTCCAAAAATGGACATAGTTTGGGTGCTCAACATTTATTCAGTTTCCCACACATGCAAAAAATACCATACCAAATTTTTTATTTTGGACTCATTGGAACCATCAAAACCTTTATCCAAGCTCGTTTCGACTATATATGGGCCTACACATATAGTTTCATTTTTCATAAAATCTTCCTAATAGCCAAAATGAGTCTGAAAGCCTTGGGACCTGAACAAAGGCTCCACTTAGCCTAAAATTAACATTCAAGAGTTGATGGACCTATCAAAATTCTCATTCTAGACTATCTACTAGGATTTTTTGTTCGAGACCAAACTATAAACATCAAAATCTCTAAAATTAAAAAATAAGCCAAAAACCTCAAAAAACTGTCTGATAACCAAACCGATAGTTCTATCAATCATAAATCACCTAAAGTAGTTGTGGGAAGTCTAAAATTATCAAAAATGCATGTAAATTGAGAAAATAACCTACAGGATCATTACAATAATTTTAATAGTTTTGTAAGATATGGAACATCAATTTTAGGCTAGAGGACCCTTGGTTCATCTCTTGAGTCTTCCAAACTCATTTAGGGCTATGAGATGGAAATTAGTTAAAATGACCACTAAGTGTGGCACCCATATTTCATCGAAACAAACTTAGGTGCAAATTTTGATGGCATTATTGAGATAAGAAAGTCAAATTTTGTAAGGTAGCATAGTTTGTCAGCGTTCACGAAATTCTTTATTAATATTGAGGGTTCATGTGGAACTTAGAAAATTTTTCTATGTTTTCGGCGCCTAGACTCAGCTAATATAGCCTCTTAAGCTGACCTTTATTCTTTTAAAAGAAATTCTCTTCAGTGACCAGGTCAGAGCTTTAGAGATGACCTCAGGTTCCCTCATATTCGCATTAGCTAAAGGACTAAGAACTTAAGTGAATGTTTCTTAATCGACACTCATCCTCTTTAGTGGAGTCCATCCTTTGGCCATAGTTTCTTAAGCAACAATTAGTCATTTTAGTGACGACTGCTTTAGATCTTTTTTTTTTATGTTCAAAGTCCATAAAATCCTAGAAGGCTTAGGGAATTAGGGAGGTTGATCATTGGGCGTTCAGGGGTTAGCTAGAGAGTTCGTTAGGTTTATTTTCTCATCAAAGATTTTTTTATGTTTTCTCTAACTTTCGTAATTAGTTCTCCGATTTAAACTTAAATCGCTACATTATTTGTAGACTAACTTAAGGGAGTATTTTTTCTTGGATTTTACCAATTGTTAAAGGTCAATGATTCCTAAGTCAAGAGGGACATTTGGAAAATTTCAAAGTTGTGATGCTGCAACTAGGCCCCATATAAACATTTTGCTCGATTTTTTCTTAGAAAATTTATATGTAAAATGGGTATCGTTATTCTCATGTTGATTTATAGATTATTATTTGATAGTGTGGTGATAACGCTCAATCTACAGCTCTTGTAAGAGTGTAAAGCGGTCGCTGTCAAATATATAACCCAACTGGGTTGGGTATCGATCCCACAGGGAATAGCCGGTCAATAAGTAAGCAAAGATTATTAGACTTTTGGTGAAAGTCTCGTAAAAGGGGGAATTGTAACTTGCAAGTACTGTAAACAAAATAGTAAGGTAAAAACAGAAATAGCAAAGTAAACAGAAAGAGTGTTTTAGTAAGACGTTAAACAATGAGAATTGAAAGTTGGGGTTATGTCCACCTTATGAGTTATACGTCTCTGTTGGCTATGAGTTATGCGGAATTCAGACATGCATGTGCTTATAAAGAATTGTATTCTATGGTAAATCCAAGCGTCTTTTGACCTAACAAGGACTATTTCACTTTAATTCTTTCGAGCTTAAAGTGTATCTAATGGTACAAATTCTCCAAGAGGTTAATCCAGTTACGACACTAACTTTTTAACAGGGGTTGGTGCCCTATTACCTTGACATTATCTCTTTTCCAGACATATAACTTTTCTTTCGAACAAGTTAATGTTATACTGGCGTATTCTATGCGTTTGCAACCACGAGAATTTCCATTAAGATAAAGAGAATAGCGATATAAGCAGCATACGTGTCGCGAATTCGCAAACTCATAGCAATAGATAGTATCTCATACGGCTTCCATAACCCCAACAGAGAATTTTAGCTACTCATGAGTGCGATGGAACTCACAATAGACATTATTATTATACCACAATAAAGATATCATGTATAGTATGGTGTGGTATGGCTTTAGGCGTGAACTCCCTTTCAAAGTAGCGTTTCTCTTGTTGTGGAATTTAAGAATTGAATAGATGAATAGAAGAAGAATAAAAAGTAGAATTAATGGAAGAATTAGAAGTAGTAGTGAATTATGAGAATAATGTTGTGTTCAATGATAAAAATCTCTAGCAAAATAGGGTATTTATAACACCCATATCCTATTCCTACTAAGCTAATGCATTACTTAACCCAATCCTACTAGGTTACTGCATCATTATCCTAATCCTAATAAGTTACTGCTAGTCCTCAAAGTCTTTAGAATTGTTGTTTTTGCCCGGGACAGATTTTCCATGCGTCACTTTTGGTCCTTGGCGTCCAAGCTTTGCTTTCCTCCTTTCGTGAAGTTTTATTTGGCATCAAGTTATCCATAAAATGCTGAATTCTGCATCATTTATACCTGAAAACTTGCTAATCACGTTTGTTAGCTCACTTACAGGAAAAAGGACTAAAAGTGCATGAATTATATATTTTGTCCTCAAAACTTAGCTAAAATATGGGTAAAATATAGTACTTTAGGTGTGTAAATTCGCCTATCATCAACACCCCACACTTAAAGCTTTGTTCGTCCTCGAACAAACTATCATGTCCATCTAAACATCTACTTAGAGTTTCACAATAACAACACAAAATATTCATCAAGACAGGCATAGCAATCATTAACAAAGAGTAGTTTTCTGACCACTACTAGAAACAATTAAACCTCTAACATAGACTCGTGATGAGGGTTAATTCGTATCCAAAAGTTAAGGCATAGAGAATCATACACAACTACCCAAAACTCATCAACCATGTGTGTCTCACAATATACCACCCATAATCACTCACAAGTATTTCATTTTTCGAACCATGGGTATAAGATTTTCCTTGCTCTCACTCTCACAAAGAATTCGTATGTTGCAACTGATGACCATAGGCTTGCCCTTAGTGTAATGCTCCACTAAATATCAGAACTCTAAGCTTAGGATCAAATAGGTCTTTATAGGTTGTAATGTAGGCTAAGGGATGGGTAGGACTATTTTGGCCAGAAATAATGACTATGTTCCTAAGCGTTTTAATACATCACATTATGCCATTTATGCTTTCTTTCAAACAACCTTTCTACTTTCTTTTAATCTACCACCCTTTCTCACCTCTTTTGTTTTTTCAATTTTGAACAGAATTAACTTTTTATTTTCCTTTTCATTTTTCTCTTTTTTTTATAACACGCCTCTATGATAACCATTCTTTTTCATAACGAATTCAAGTACCAATTCACTTTAAGGAACTACTCTCACCCAATTTCCTCTTATTTTGTCACATGACTTTACAATTTAAAGCACTTAGGAATTTGGATCAAATTATAGTCTTGAAAAAAATGGATTAGGCTTACATATGAGGTTGTCAAAGAAAAATAGGCTAAAGGCTCAAAGGGGGTTATCTAGGATGATGTCCATGGGTAGATAAAATGAAGGTAAACAATCATAGGTTGCCAAAGAAATGCCTAAATCATCTCCTAAACTCACACTCTTTATTTCGCTTTACATGCATACCAGGCAAGTTCTAGTATCAGCCACAAACATAGAATATACTATCATCTCACACACAAGGCACATGGTCGACTTTATTGGAAGCAGTATAGACTCTTGACCCAACAGATGAAGGAATTAAACCACACAATTATCACACAGTGAGTCACACTTAGAGCCTAAGTGTCTCAATAGTAATGATTTTATCACAGACTCTTGTCATAATACCATGCTGCCTATCAGAACAATTTTATGCAAAGTTTGTAACAAAAAAAAAATTCCTAAAAAATTAAAACAAACAAACATAAATAAGCAAAACACACATAAATAAGCAAATGCAGATAAGGAAGGTTAGCATGCAAATACCAGCACCCCACACTTAGACGGGACACACTGTCCTCAGTGGAAAATAAATAAGAAGAACCTGGTTAGTCGGACTCCTCCTCTATGTCTGGGGTCATACCCCCTTCGTCGGAATCATCATTGGAGTCGTCGTCATCAGAATTCTCCTCCACGTTGAAGTCTGGCATTCTGCGCTCATTATCGGTTGGCACATCGTCCTCAATAGATTCCTCAAAGTACACACCTACTCCACACATTTGCCTTGCATGCTCATTCATTGGGTAGTCATAATCTAGCTGTTGGAGCTCTACAGCAGTTGGAACACGACCTTCGCTCATCATTGTAAACCGAGTCATGCCATAAAGATGGCAAAAAAAAACTCTCATCCCGAGCATGCCTTTCTGCAGTGGTAAGGTTGATGCCATACGTGGTTTCAGCATCTTTAACCTTTGTGAGGTCAACCTTCTTCGGGTTGTGTGGGAGTTTATGATTAGCAGGTTCCTCTTCGATGTCCTCCTTCCTCAATATTGCAGTCAACAGGTTGCCAAAACTGAAGTGGGACCTCTTTTGTAGCCTAGCTTTTCGCATTGTAGATCGAATAATTGCCACAATGTTGATAGGAACATTCGTCATCAATGCGTATACCAAGCACACTCTATCTCGTGTTATCTTGGTGTACTGGGTCCCTGATATTAGGCAAGATTTGACTATGCGCAACCATATCCTTGCTTCCCTATTCAAAGGAGCATATGAGAAGGTGTTGTGCCGACCGGTGTCCTTGTGTCTACTCCATCATGCCATAGATCTTGTTCCACAAAGTGTGTGTCGAATGGCCCTGTATGGAGGTCTATGGGAAGAGGTTGAATTTAGTTGTTGAAGTTGTAAGAGGAATTATTCTTGAGATGAAAGATATGAAACACGCATAGGGTATTAAATTTGTGGTTTATACTAATATTATGGTGTTATGTATTATACCTTGTAATTTTAAGTAAGGCTTGAACATGGTGAGAACAAGTAGTTCAACTCAGACATTGCTCGGAGTAGTTATATGTACCCATACTAGTATTTTAGGAGAGATACTAAGCTTGAATTGGGCAGTTGCACTGCCTAAGGCCTAGTAATTCTAACATAGCTTTTGTTTCATATGCCTATGTTCTATGTTACAGAGTTATAGCCATATTAAGATTCCTTATTCAGATTTCTTACCCAGATTATTCCCAAGATTCTTTTTTCCCTAATATTATTAGAACTTCTTGCAAAAAGTGTTGAATAAATAATCCAATTGAGTATGAATTTTTAGTGTGAGTTAGTCCGTGTAGCTAAAAATTTAGATTTGTAATCGAATAGATAAACTCATATGATTTTCCATCTTTCTATCTAGTCTTACAGTCAAAAGTTTCATGAATATGGCTATTCAATGAGTTAATATGTTTATATACATGTATGTTGCGAATGCAGTTCAATCCAAGCATTTTGTTTTAGATTTAACTATTTATTCATGATTTTGTTCATAAGTTTTCAGTGAATGATCTTAGTTTTACATGTATTCCAGCTAAGATAGTGTAATATCTATTGTATGGCCTTAGTGTCATTGTCATATGATTCATGCTTACATAATGTACTTAGCGATGCCATGAAGCCCTTTTTTAATTACTATACGTGTTATGTTGTGGAACAATTCTCAATAGGAAGTTTCTTTCTTTATTCCCTCCTTAGTAACTTTTGGAATTTTGTTGCATCAGTTATCAAGTAAGTTCTAATCTATCTTCATGAATCGGCTCCTTACAGTCAATAGAGTCAAGTCACCTTAGATATCAGTTTCATGATGGATGCTCTTATGTTTCAAATCAGCTATATCCTTTGTTATAAGACAAGCCATGTTTACATTATTCCATACTTCTAATACTTCAACAAGATTTTATCTATCATTCGAGGATGAATGATTCCAAGGGAAAGATAATGTAATACCCCTCATTTTCGAGCTAGACATTAAACCGTTGTTCCTACAAGTGTAAACTCTAATCCTATGATTTGTATTTGAATACATGTGTCATGACATTATCCTAGTGTGAAGAGTGCTTATTAGGTAGAAAAAATATTCGTAGGAGTCACTTAGAGCAAAGTTGAGTTAAAAGCCTTCGATTTGGCCAAATTTTGATATTTGATTCTACAAGGGTCAAATTTTAAATGTGTATAACTTTTATTATATGTGGAATTTTATATGAAAAGAACCTAAATATTATAGATAATATAATTAGCCTTCCAACGATACCAATTTCACCTTAATTCGATACCCGAGCAAAGAGTTATGACTATTTTCATGAGAAATAGTAAGGGTCTGCGATTGCTCCGTGCTGCATAGGTTATTCCCCTGATATAGGGTCTACGACATAGTGGATATTATTCTTGCATCCAAAAGTAAAAGCCCAAAGGGTGTTTTATTCATTTTCCCTTGCCCCAACCACCCAAGTGAAAGATTAAATCCCCAAAAGAGAATAATTTGTCCACTTTTCATGAGAATAACTCATGTGGAAACCCTTCCCCTTTTCCAAGATTGACAATTCAAGTTCCTTTCCCTTGAATTCAAGCAGTCAAACTTCAATTTCAAATTTTCTTCAAGGATAAAGTAATTGAGGTATATGGGGTATTCATCAATGGATTCCTTTCACCATTGAGCCCAAAAATCCTTTTTTGGTTTAGTGTATGAATTGTATCCTATTTTATTAAATAAACCATGCAACTTATGAACCTAATCCATGTGTTTTTTAGTAATTTGAATTCAATCCATGTCAACATGTGTTACCATGTAAACTAGTTTATTTTATGCTTTAAATTTCATATACTCATGTTCTACTCAAGTGATTCCTTGTCAAATCTTCAAGCTATGAATTAAAGCATGTGAATATGTTGTTTTCTCAAGTTTAACCCATCCCCATGTTCAAGTTTATTTATTTCACTCAATTATTGAAATATCTTATGTTTTAGGTCTTTGAATTATGATCTCATGCCACTATTTTAAGTGTTATCAAATTTTGTAATCATTTAGTGTTGGCGGGTTATGAACACCCGATACCTACGTGTTTACTTACATTTTAGACTTTTCAAGTATTGAGTCATTAAACACATGATCTTATTGTTAAACTATGTTTTATATGATCATGTTGAGCACTATCAGTTTACATGTTTATGATTACTTCAAACTCTGTATGCACTAATGTTTTAAAAAGACCTTGACCTGATCTTATCAGCTTCAGTGCATGATCATTCAGTATATCAGTGTCTTTCAGTTGGGAGTAGGATTTAACACCGAGCAAAACCTGGGATGAAGGATCACTTGCCAGTAGAGGGTGTGACCATTAGTAGAAATCCCTGAGTTCCATAAATACACAACTATCGTATGTTTTGAGAGGTGTTTCTTCTAGTAGAGGGTTCAGACTCTTTTAGGGGCACCTGCCAGTGGAGGGTGATTCTCTAGTCCTATGGGACATCAGCCTTGTGGATCCATATTGTCAGCCAGTGTAAGTACACGTAGCATGGTACTAACACCCCTCCAACTGATGCTATATATTGTACCTCAATTAGCTCAGATTGGGGTATGTCGGTTACATAATAGCTCCCACAGTTTCAGTTTGTACTCAGTCTATACAGGTTCAGGTTTGCTTGACCAAGTAATTAGATTTTCAGTTATTCAATTATTCAGATCATTTCAGTACATGCTTTAATTGGTCTTGGATTCTCATCTTTACAAGCTCATGTTTTCATTCCCAGTATCGATACATGATCTTCAATTCAATTTTACAGCATGTTCATCTTTATATGAGATTCACATACAGTATTCATGTTTCACCATTTCTCAACTTACAGATTTGTTTTTAGCTCATGATTTATAAATATCACTATGACTTATAGTTTTCACGTATAGCCATGTTCTAAATATATGCTTTAGAAAATAACTTATGTCCTTAGTTTTAAAGCATGTTTTGAATATTTCATATATCAGTGCATATCTCCATATACTCTGTACATTCCATAGTACAGACCGCATATATGTGTTTGTCACTACATCCTTTATAATATAGGTACAAGATGTAGCTCATACACCTGGGTCAGACACTTTTTAGCCTCCAGCCAACAAGTGATGAGTTCTCCTATTTCGAGAACTCTAGTCAGTTGTATTTAATGTGTTGTATTGTTATTATTCTTTTGTATTGATTTGTGATAGTTGGAGGTATGTCCCAGCCGCCTGCATCAGAATAGTAAAGGCTTCATTGATAGTCAGTCAGTGTCATGATATGTAATTCCAGTTCTCTCTTCAGTTTTATCATGTTGTAAACTGTATAAGTATTATAATTATTTAAATTTTATCATGATTATGTTAAAACTCAGCAAATTTGTCCTGTATATATTATTTAAATCAGTTGCTCAAATAGTATGTTAGTACATGTGTTATATTAGGATCACGTGTAGTTCTAAGCACCGTGTTATGACTAGTGGATAGTCTCAGGTCGTGACCAAATACCAATGATGGTATTAAATGAATACTTAACAATCCCCTAAAATCTGAATGTTATTAGACCAAAACACTACAAATGTCAATAAAACGGGTTCAATCCCAAATTAAAAGAAACATCCAAGTTTGATACAATTGGACAAGAATAAAGTGAAGAACTTATGGTAGTGTAGAAGATGTAGCTTACCCTTGAGTTCAAATGCTATCCACTTTATTGTTGAGGTCTGAAAATATTAACAAAAAAAATAATTTGTATTCAGCCAAAAGAAGAGCATGTGTAGTATCAGTAAAAAAAATAATAGTGTATTGGTAGGACCATTGTCTAATCCCCAAAAAGGTATGTGAAGAAGAAACCATAACTTCGTAAGACTAGAACAACCATGAACACCTATCAGGTAACTTTACCTCGTGTTTATCACACTTAAATTATTCAACAACATCATATAATTCAGTGAAGGGATTATCTTACCTTTACGAGGAGTTTTGATGGAAAATTAGCAGAGTTTGCCATAAAACGCCACAACTATCCAAGCTAACAAACCATGATTATACAATAATATACTAACCATGTCTCAATTACAAAAGCAAATACACAATAAAAAGTTATACCAATCATTTGTAACTTAACTCGGACCACTTAACGATCCTTTCCAACAACAACAATATTAATAATCATGAATCCCAGTTTATTAAAGAAATAAAATATGCCAAGTCAACATATGAGACTGATTCACTCAGAGAACCAGATATAACAACACAATAGTAAAGCTTAGTTCAATCATGGAACTAAATATAATAAGTCAATCTATAAGCTCGATTCACTTAAAGAACAGTAACACTTACCTATACCTTGAACACATATGATAATGGTCCTATGGTCATTCATCATCCATGATCTATATGGGATGAGCTCTTGTCTATGTACCAAAACCTAGACATTCAGTTCATGCCTACCTTATATCACCATTCTTTTTAAGACGTCCAAATACTGGTAGATCCATCAATAATCACTAGATATCACAACTATCAAAACCACAATGATAGAGATAAAAACACTTGTAAAACCCACAAACTTTTTATAAAATTTCATTGCATGTGATTAATACGTAGGATATCAACTCATCATTCATTTTCATTGTACATGCATTGTACTAAGAATACAAAGAAATAGTTAACATGCAGGGTTTAAACAATATTAAACCATGACCTACCTCAATTCAAGTCACACAATGTTCTAACAAACTTGAGCCTTGCCTTTTCTTGCAACCTCAGCTTGATTATGTTTTAACAATATCAATACAACACATTATCAACCAGATAACCTAACCATATCAACGATTATAACCTAATCCCAGAACAACAAAGACAAATTCAAGATTATTCCTCCAATTATAGGATTTTCTACTATTTTTCTACTTTAATCCTACCAATTTCAAGGTTAGAGTGGTGAACTATAGACATGCAATGGTAGATTAATAAATTCTATCCAAAACTAATTCAATTAACTTAATTGTAGCAGAAAAAATCAATTGGATCAATTTAATCCTCCTCAAAACCCAAAAACTATTAATTCTATGAGTTAATAATCAAAAACTAGTTAATGGAAGGGATTATCTTACCTTTACGAGGAGTTTTGATGGAAAATTAGCAGAGTTTGCCATAAAATGCTACAACTATCCTTAGAATAAAAGTGGAATAATAATAAAATTTGGTGCCTAATTCTTACATTAATCAACATATATCCCACTATTGCGGCCTTACAATAGTAAAATCAACCTACAACTCTGTCACTACCTAATTTACGAGTCGTGATGGCACCTACAAAAAATGACACGACCCAAATCAGGGCCTAGTTTTATCGGGTATCTTAAGTCCAACCAGGACCAAAGACCACCCCCAATACCCAACCGTCACCCGCCAAGCACCCCATGTCGGGTAAACACTACATATAATGGGATATGATAATGTTGAATTAATAACATTATAGTAAGCCTAAGACCAAAGTCGAAAACTACAACCAATTAACCATCCATTTCTAATACCAATGCCAATACCAACACCAAGGCTAATACTAATACTAACACCGCCCATGCCCTAGAATTCTGACAAAGTCTCTAACAAAAGTTAAAGAACATCTGGTCGGGACATGCCCCCGACCATAGCTAAAACCAAAACAAAATAAGTAAAAATGACTTAAAGAATTCTATAACATAAAACGGGGTCTTCCGGATTATGGAAGTTCACCTTCATAATCTGACTTAAAATGTCCCCGAACCCATATCATTGAGCAGAAAGAATGGTAATATGGGCAGTACCTGCATCGTATGGGGATACAAATCCTGAAAACGGTTAGTAGAGTGAATGCTAGCATGTACTAAGGGATAAAAATAAAATAATGACATCATTCAAAACAAAATCAAGTAACCATATGTAATCATATATATATATATATATATATATATCTTCCAGGGATAAGGAACAAGGTTTAGCATGCATTTAAATCCTTAAACTGGGATGACTAGTACATCCCCCAAAATATATGTCACCTTGACCAAACTTCATATCAGCAAATGTGAGTTTCCAGTGTCTGTCTATTGGACTCACACCTTTACGCCTAGATATCAAAACCCTCCATTATTGCCCAATTAAACCTTTTACACATAACCAATCAAACTATTCTAGGAGTCAATTATTAAGGCATTATAAAGTGGTATCGTCATTCCAACTATAGCTTACAAGCAATGTCATTAGCCAACCATTAGGCAATTCCCATGTACCTCATAGACTCTATTTTTAAAATCAATTGGGGGTTTCCCATGTACCCCAAAAGTTTTTTAATCAATTCAATTTATGTCTACCTAGGCCTTTTAAAAGTCATCCATCACTTATTAACATTTTTATGCCATGCCTTACTTCAAACAAAAAATTCAAACTTATGACAATATGATTTTGATTGACAATTTTACAAACAGGTTGAGGGCATGCCATTACCAAAGCCAAAATCATAAAATTTGGGTCTCAACCATAGCCCCTTAATTAATTCACCATTCTTGTGCACTCGCATGTGCAAAACTATAATTAAAACAAGGAAAACCATAATTAAACCAAGAGAAACATAATCCACCATGACCATCCCATAACCCCCAACCTTCACTTCAAACCCATAACAATACTATGGAAACCAAATATTATAGGATATGCTTTGAATAAAATAATTGTAAGGTAAGAGTAACATGCCTGAATTACAGAAAATTCATGATGATAAATTGATCCTTAAGGCCTTAGATGACCACTTTGGAGAAACCCTATCTAATTTTTCTTGAGAGGATTTTGAGAGAGTAAAGAGGATGTTTAATCTTGGAAAGTGTGGAATGAATGACCAAAAAGTGTCATAGGGATGTGAAGTCTTAAGAGTTTTGGGTAGGAATTATCTAAAGTGCCCCCAGATTAAAGCTGTAAAACAGGTCCTTGGTTACCAGTCGACTCGTCACCACATCATACGACTCGTACCCTTGAGTCATCACCAAGATAATGAGTTTGACACCCATACACTATCCACCATACGATAGCATGATCCCCAATCATGACATGACTATACGACTTGTATGGTCTAGTCGTATCTAAGACACATCCTATGAGGTTAGACATTTGACAACATACGACTCAACCTTACCACTTGTAGCCTATCCTCATGGCTCTTAGCGAGCCACTCATACTCCGCGACAAGTTACATCACCAAGTTACTGATTTTGTCAAAGATTGTAATAATGACCTATCACCGCCCCTAATGACTCATACCACCAAGTCATTACTAAGACTAAATACCCAACCACCACCCACTGTACACCTAACAACTTGGGTCACCTGACCTATACCCACATTATAAGACTCATATGACGAGTCATTACTTGGACATTAAGCTTAAAGCTCAAGAAATATCCATGGGCAAAAGCTAGAGTTTTTCTATTCTCCCCCACTTAGATCATTTGTCCTTGAATGATAGGACAAAGCAGTGACTAGCATGATTAAACCCCTAACATCTCTACACTTACCTTTAAGAAAGAAAAGAGATAACTAATGAAATCATAATCTACCTTTTACAAAGACAGAAAACAAGGATGTTAAGATCAACATACCTTAAGCATGATTTTTTGGAATGGGGAA
This sequence comes from Capsicum baccatum var. pendulum, assembly GCA_030864225.1. Taxonomy (NCBI): domain Eukaryota; kingdom Viridiplantae; phylum Streptophyta; class Magnoliopsida; order Solanales; family Solanaceae; genus Capsicum; species Capsicum baccatum. The sequence goes on along the minus strand of CM061552.1, from coordinate 221,677,218 downwards.
TAGGAATGGATACTTGGACTTCATGTTCTCTTCAGCTTCCCATGTAGCCTCTTCGACCTTGTGGTTCCTCCATAGAACCTTTATCGAGGTCAAATATTTGGTCCACAACTGATGAACCTATCAATCCAAGATTTCAACAGGGTATCCAAAATTCTAATATCCTTGATAGGTACAATTTGCGATGGATCACACAAACATTTCCTTAACATCGAAACATGGAACATGGGTTGAATGGAGCTCAACCTAGAAGGCAACTCCAACTCATATGCAACTTTGCCAACCCTTCTCACAACCAAGTAAGGACCAATATACGAGAGACTAATGTTTCCTTTCCTCATAAACTACATCATTCCCTTCATGGGATACACCTTCAAGAACACCCTATCCCCAACCTCAAACTATAACTTTCTATACCTCACATCTGTATAGGAATTTTGTCAACTTTGGGTAGAGTTAAGTCTATCCCAAATCACCTTCACCCTCTTCATGTCTTGGTGGACCAAATTTGGACTAAACACCTCCACTTCACCAACCTCGAACAACCCAATAAGAGACCTATAACTTCTACCACACAAGGCGTCAAATGAAGCCATCCCAAGGATAGAGTGGTAGCTATTATTATATGCAAACTCTATAAGAAGAAAATGCTCGACCCAAATACCGCCATATTCAATCACGCAAGATCTAATCATATCCTTAAATATTTGAATAGTTATTTTCACTTACCCATCTGACTGCAGGTGAAAAACAGTACTAAGACTTACCTTGGTCCCCAAACCTTTCTGAAATAATGCCAAAAATATGATGAAAACTGTGTACCACAATCCGAGATAATAGAAATAGGTACCCCATGCAACTTCACAATCTCTTGGATCTACAACCTTGCATAATACTCTGCTGGAAAGTTAGTCCTCACTGAACAAAAAGTACATAGACTTAGTCATCCTATCAATGATCATCCAAATCAATTTGAACCGATTCCTAGACCGGGGAAGACCAGTAAAAAAATCTATGTTGATCACTTCCCACTTCCACGCAGGCAGCTCAATCTCTTGATATAACTCTATGAGCCTCATGTGCTCAATTTCACTAATTGGCACACGATGCCCTTAGCCACAAAAAATATCCACATCTCACATCATATTGTTCCACTAATACATCTCCTCAAGGTCATGATACATTTTCATCGAGCCAAGAAGAATAGCATAGCGCGAATCATGCTCCTCGGTCAAGATCCTCTATCGTAAACCATCTATATTGGGAACACAAAACCTTTCTTGGTACTGTATGGTACCATCACCACTAATCTCAATGTCCATCACCTTCTTTCCACCTACATCACCCTTGATCCTCATCAAGATAGGATCTAACATTTGTTTTTCCTTTACATCAGCACCCAGGGAGGACTGGGCCACCCCTTGAAAAATACACCACCATCCTTATAATCCAAGAGGAAAACTCCAAGGTTAGCCAGATGGCAAACATCTTTCACCAATTCTCGCTTTTCGTCATCCACATGAGCTACACTCCCTATGAATAATTTTCTAAGAGCTTTAGCAACCACATTAGTTGTACCTAGATGGTAGCGAAGACTAATTTCATAATCCTTGAGTAGCTAAAGATATCTCCTTTGCCTGATGTTAAGATATTTATGAGTAAACACATAATGTAGGCTCTTATGATCAAAAAAGAAAACCACATGCACCACATACAAATAGTAATGCTACATTTTCAATGTGAATACCACAGCCAATAGCTCCAAGTCATGAGTCAGATAATTCTTCTCATGCATCTTTAACTATCTAGTGGCATACACTATCACCATGCCATGTTGCATCAAACTACAACCAAGCCCCAAATGAGATATATCACAATAGACCATAAACTAATCAATGCCTTTGGGCAAGGTCGAGACTAGTGTCGAAGTCAAATTATCCTTAAGATTCTCAAAACTACCCTCGCAAGCATTAGACCATAAGAGCTTTACCTTTTTCTTAGTTAACTTAGTCAATGGGGCAGCGATTGTCAAATAACTTTTCACAAACCTCCTGTAGTAACCAACTAAACCCAAGAAGCTTTGAATATTGGTTGGAGTCATGGGTCTAAGCCAATTCTTAACCACTACAACTTTTTATAGATCCACTATGATCCCTTCACTAGAAATGGTATGTTCTAAAAAAGTGATAGCGTTCAAAAAAATTAACATTTAAAAAATTTGGCATACAATTGTTGCACTTTCAAGGTTTACATTAAGTGCAGAGGTGATCCACATGATCCACTTCGCTCTTAAAGTACACAAGAATGTCGTCAATGAACATAATGACAAACTAATCTAGAAACTGACAAATGAATTTATTCATCAACATGAATGTCGCTAGAGCATTGGTAAACCCAAAGTACATAACCAGAATTCCCATACTGGGTACGAAAAGTAGTTTTAGAGATGTCCACTTCCCTAATCTTCAGATGATACCCAGACCGAAGGTCAATCTTGGAAAAAACCTTTGCACCCTAAAGCTAATCAATCAAATAATATATCCTTTGAAGAGGTACTTATTATTTATCGTTACCGTATTCAACTTTCAATAAACAATACATATTTAAAGGGAACCATCCTTTTTATGCACATATAAACTATTGCACCCCATGGAAACACACTAGAACGGATGAAACCCTTGTCTAAAGATCCTTTAGTTTCTCCTTAAGCTCCTTCAACTCTGCTAGAGAAATCCTATAAGGGGGAATAGAAATAGGAAGAGTGTCTGGAATAAGATCTATCCCAAAATCAATCTATCTGTCAGGAGGAACACTAGGAAGGGTCATTCTTTATCCTGAACCAGATAATAGATACATCCCTTGGAGATTAATTTCTTGGCTCTAAGTTATAATATGAAACTCCCCTTAGGATCTAGGGAACCACCCCCTACTTAATAACCGACTTATTTTAAAATTTAAAGATGACCTTATAGGTCTGATAGTTTAGAGAAGCATAGCATGAGTTCAACCAATCCATCCCCAATATAAAATCAAAATCAACTATGTTTAATTCAAATAGATCCACCAAAGTCTCCTAACCACCCATGGATAGACTCTCCTGGCAACCACAAAGTTACATACCAAGGTAGAAACAAAAAAAATGAAAAATCCATTCAGGGCCAAAACCAAAATGCACAACCACAAATGAGGTCACATTTAAAAGAGTAGACCCAAAATCAATTAAACAGTACTCATCACAGTAAAAAAGGTTTAACATACCAGTAATGACATCAAGCGATGCCTCAGACTCCTCATGGTTACTGAGAGCATATATTTGGTTTTGATTAGTGTTAGAGCCAGATAATGCACCCTTTGGTGTCGAAGCTGATAAAGAGGCAACAAGAACCTTATTTTTCCTATAGGCAACCTTACTAATAGGAAAACGTTTAAGCATATGCCTTGGCTGAACATATTTGAAGCATTTGTCCTTTCCTTCATCACATTAACCCTGATGCAATCAACCACAAAATCTATAGGGCGAATAGGATGGACCTGATTTGGCCCCACTAGCCTGAGACTAGGCACCCTATGCCCTATAATTATCTCCACCATGAAAATACCTATCACCTAATGGCTTTGGGTAGAGAGAACTAGCCATCAATCAAAACCAAGAATTTCCCTACTTTTTTTTGAACTATTTTCCGCCATCCCTACCACTATGATGTTGGCTGCCACCCTACTCAGAAAAACTTAACTTCTTGCTCTACCTTTTCCCTACCTCTGCCTGCTTCTTCTTCTCTTCCCATACCTATTGCATGTACATAACGAACCTTGAGATGTCCATATCATTGTTCAACAAGATAAATTTACTCTCAAAAAATAAGTCTCGGTACAACCTATAAGCAAACTTCCTCATTCTATCACTCATGCTCGAAACCAACTCCGGAGCATATCGAGAAAACTGGCAAAACTTCAAGGCATACTCCTTAACTGACATCTTTCCTTACTTTAGGTTAACAAATGTTTCATTCTTTTCCTTGCTTAACTCTCGAGGAAAAAAGCAGTCCAATAAAACACTAGAGAAATCATCCCATAGGGCTAACTCAGCATCGTCACCCCTAGACTGTTACCATTCTTTATACCATTGGTAGGCTACATCTTTTAGTTGGTAGGCAGCAAATTCTACACCCTCCATGTTAGTAGTATGCATAATGCAAAAAATCTTTTTAATCTCATAAATAAAACCTTGTGTATAATACTTAACATTAACACCAGTAAAGGTTAGCGGATTCAATATCATAAACTAGCCAACCCTTGTGGCTGAGAAGATGGAGTAACAAAATCACCACGCTTGGCCTGATAAGTTACAAATGGTGCCAAAATATGAGTAAACTGATTAAACTCAACATTAGTCGCATCGTCCTGGGGAGCTCGATAAGGACTAGAGGGGACCGGTGGAACTCCAAGAGAGAATTAGAAACTGGACCCCTATACCGAGTCTGGACCCTTAGACCGAGTCTGGACCCCTAGACCGAGTCTGGACCCGATAACTAGGATGGGTCCCATTAACATTGTTCTTGGGTGGGACAAATAAGTTTCCATGAACTTTAGATCGTCTGGGAGGTATAATCTAAAAAGCAAACAAATGGGTATTAAAGATGATTTGAGGACCTTAGACTCCACAACTCAAAAATAGAATAGAAGAAAGAGAAACATTCCTAAATTCCTTGTAGTCTCCCCTTTATGAGTGTGGTACACTACACACCCTTAAAAGAGACACTACTCAACACAGCTTTATCAAAAACCCAATTGAAAATGAACTTAAGGCTCTGATACAAATCTGACACAAACTGAACCTATCTTAGTTTTTTTGGGTATTTCAAGTCAAACAAGGACCAGAGACCACCCCCAATACCCTACCGTTACCCGCCCTGCACCCCTATTTTGGGTGAATTCTGGCATATAATAGGATATGATAATGTTAAATTAATGAGACAATAGAAAGCTACAAACCATAGTTTAAAACCACAACTAATTAACTATGTATTTCCAATCCCAAGCCAATACCAATACCAATTCTAACACTAATCTTGACACTGCCTATGCCCATAGTAGTCTGAGAAAGCCTCTAAAAAGAATCAAAAAACATCTGGTGGGGACATGCCCCCGACCATAGCTAAGAACAAAACCAAATGTATAAAAATGACATAAGTCCATAATATGAAACGGGGTCTTTCGAAGTATGGAAAATCACCACTTTAATTAGACTCAAATTGTCCCCGGATCTAAGTCACTAAGCAAAAGCAATGGTAGTATGGACATTTCCTGCATCGTATGGGGATAAAATGCCCAAAGATGGTTATTGGAGTGAACGCTAGTATGTACTCAGAGATAAAGATAAAATGATGCCATCATTCAAAACCAAATCAAGAACCATATGTAATCACATTTATACCTTTATATATATACATATATATACACATATACATATATATATATACATATACATATATATATACATATATATATCAATTCGGGAGAGGGAACAAGGTTTAGCATGTATTTAAATCCTTAACACGGGTAGTGTAGCTTAACCATGATAAAATCCACCCACAAGTTATATGGGTTCAGATCCCTTACTGAAAGGGCCACATTGCGTGTTAGTCGCATTGTACCATAGAAAAACCTATGATTACTAGTACATCCTTCAAAATATAATTGTGACATCATAAACAGGGTCACCTTTACCAAACCTCACATAGACAAACATAAGTTCCCAGTGTCCATCTAGCAAACTCACACCTTCACAGCTAGCTATCACAACCCGCCATTATTGCCCAATTAAACCTTTTACACATAACCAAACCACAAATTGTAAGAGTTAATTGTTAAAGCATTATAAAGTGGTATCGTAATACCGATTATAGCTTATAAGAAATGTTATTAACCAACATTTAGGGGATTCTCATGTACCCCACAGACTATATTATTAAATTACTTGGGGGATTCCCATGTACCCTACCAAGTTTTTAATTTAGTTCAATTTATGGCCTCTAAGACCCTTTTAAAGTCATTCATCACTCATTAACATTTTTATGCCAAGCTTTAGTTCAAAACAAAATTCAAACTTGTGGCAATATCTTTCTCACTGATAATTTTACAAACGGGTTGAGGGCATGCTAGTATCAAAGCCAAAATCTTCAAATTTTGGGCTTAACCATGACCCTTCAATTAAATCATCATTCCCAGGCATCCACATATGCAAAACTATAATTAAAATAATGAAAATCATAATTAAACCCTAAGAAACATAAATCCATCATGAACATCCCAAAACCCCCAACCTTTATTTCAGAACCATAACAATACCATGAAAAACAAATATTAAAACATATGCTTTGAGGATAACAATAAAGTAAGAGTAACATACCTGAATTACAAAGATTGTCAAAGAGAAATAGATCCTTAAGCCCTTAGAAAACCATTTTGGAGAAACCCTAGATAATTTTTCTTGAGAGGATTATTAGAGAGTAAAGAGGATGTTTAATATATTAAAGTATGGAGTGACCTACCAAAAAGTGTTATACGAAGTGGGGTATTAAGGGGTTTGGGTGGGAAATATCTAAAGCACCCCTACCTTAAAGCTATAAAAAACCATCCTTGGTTACCAGTCGACTTGTCACCACATCATACGACTCGTATCCTTGAGTTGTCACCAAGACAATTAATTGGACACCCATAAACGTTCCACCATACGACTCCATGATCCCCAATTGTGACATTACCATATGACTCGTATAGTCTATTTGTATCACAGACAGAACCCTCAAGAATAGACATTAGATAATATATCACTCAACCCAACCACTCATAACATATCCTCACAGCTCTTAGTGAGCCACTTGTACTCAGAATTAAGTCAAGTCATTAAGTTACTGATTTTGTTAAGGATCATCCAAACAACCTGTCACCACTCCTAATGACTCATACCACTAAGTCATTATTAAAACTGAATACCCACCCAACACCCACTAGACACCTACCAACTAGGGTCACCTGACCCATACCCATAACATATGACTCGTTTGATGAGTCATTACTAGGATAGTAAGCTCAAAGCTCAAAAACATTACAAGGGCCAAAAACCCAGGTGTTTTACCAAACCCCGCCAGTAGGTAAGCTAAATTGTAGCCTAGAGTTATTCACAATAGGCTAACCTAGTGGGAAAATCACAAAAGAGGCAAAAATGAACAATTGCAACTTATAAATAAACAAAAACATAGAAATATACAACAGGTAACAAATAAGTTAGATAACCATCCCACGACCTGGTAGAGTAAGTACAAGAGCTGCTATAAATACAACCCAAGTTCTAAGTAACCAATAAAATCTATCTCGAAACAAAAGACTACACACAAATAAGATAGATTGAAATAAGGCAACTTCAACTCCAAGAGCTCACCCAATCTTCCAATCAACCTCAGCATGATCGTCAAATCAATGACGACAACTAGTACTCGAATCTGCACTAAAAGGTACCAAAGTGTAGTATGAGTACAAACATCATGTGTACTCTGTGGGCATCATCGGCCAACTGAGCTAAATCATGATATAAATATGATAGAATGTAAGATAACACAACCAAGACAAGGCAAAGAGCCTAACCTAAAAATCTCCAACATCGTTGTACAAAAAAAATAGCAGAACAATAATATAAAGGACAAGCAATTATACCTAAAAGATTGGCCCCTATAACCCAATAATTGTAGAAAAGTAAATAACCCAATGCAGGCCTTCATAAACCTGGAGGTTAGAATAAAGTACATAAACCAATTAACCGTTATTTACCAAGTTCCATTATCCGACTAGGATCCATCAATGCCATGCCACACGATAACCATTTCCCATTTCCGAACTTGTACCAATATCCATACTATCTATATATCATAGAAATAGTAAATTGTCTTATCAATACAAAAATGTATAACTCCCCAGGAATTTCAATTGTGCTTATATTCATTACCGTAGGAATTGGGTTCAAGCTTTTCCCAACCTCTTCTTATCAATGTCGATAATGGATTGTTGGCCATTGAGTGTCATGTTTGCCCTTATGTCTTGTATGTTTGGGCCAACATTGGCATCTTGAATTGTCAACAACTCTTTGGGCCTCAACACATTTCTAGTCAGGAAATCGATTGTGGAAAGGATAAGTGAGGTTGCCTTTCTTTGTGGTAAGTCGTTAGGTTACTTCCCTTACAAAACTCAAATTGGTCATTTATCATTATAGTCATAGTCAATATATGAACTAGAACCAGCATATGTATCATCAATATTATAATTAATAGCTACACTCAAACAGGTAATTATTTATCAATATCATGGTTAATATCATAGAAAATTCCCCAACTCGAACCGGTAGTCATATAATCCATATCATAGAGATCTTTTAGAATCGAACTGGTTATATAAATTTTATTAATATTACTATCAATATTCGGACTCAAACTAGTAAGTATATCATAATTATCATAACTAATATCATAATCAATAAGATAATTACTATTTACTAACATAATTAATAAGCATAAACTATCAATGCCAACCCATCATAAGCATCAAATGCCAAGATTCTCAATAATACCTCAATATTCATTTTCAAGGCATACAATATATCTTGTTGAAAGGTTTTAAATAGCTAATACAAATTTGGCCTAAGGTGGGTCAAAAGCCCCACTTCTAAATCCCCAGAATCCATTAATTTACAAATTCTACCCCAAACTAGTATAAGGTATCTAAATCCACTTTTAGATGTCAAATAAGCATAATCAACCCTAAGATAGATATTTTACCTGAAGCGTAAGCAACTAAACCATTTACACCTAATTTATGATTTTCGAATAGCCTAAATGGCTGAACTAACCCTAAGTATTAGAAATTTTATTACCAACACATAGAACCATCCCAAATCTAACATAATATCATAAACAAACTATAAGAAATCTCAATTTAAGAGGAGAGAAAACCTAGCCTACATAGACATCGAAGAAAGCTCAATGAATCTACTAAATCATTGACTTTCCCTTTCAAGAAACTTCTGTAAGGTGTCATGCTATCAAAATCACCATCTACTCATCACATGAGAATAATGATATCCATATTGCTCCATAGTGCTTAGTTTCCAAAATTACTCAAATATCTCTTATGTATCCCAACTGCAACAATTGCATTTCCAAAGCCAACTAATATTCCCTCATGCTCAAGGAGTAATTACCCTCAAATTGGGAGAAATCCAAGCTACATTGGTGCTAAAATCATGTCACCAAGTTGTAGGGACTTTAGAGAAGAAAAAAGGGAAATCAACCATGGAAATAGAGGAATCTTACCTCAAATTTGAAGGAGAATCATGAAATAATCATTATCCAGGCTTCCAAAATCACCCACAATCTCCTATCCAAATCTTTCTCAATATTTAGGGTTTAAATCTCAGGGAAATGGATGAAGTAGGGTGAAAATAAAGAGGGTTATCTATACCCTTCCCGATTATTCGAGAGTCAATATCCAAACTCGATCCTCACAATTGTTATATTTGATAGTTTTAGTTGAATCTCTATCACGACACATGGTATTGTTGTTGCGGCACTTGATAGGTGCTGCTAGATCTCAATTCATGATCCATGGACACCGACCGTAGGTGTACCAAAATAGTTGAGACTTGGAATGTGCCAAACCCTCGGGATTAATCTAGAATACTGTATGCACAAATGGACTATGCTTCCCTATCAAATTCGATATTCTGGACTTGATGGAATAATTAAAATTGTCATCCTAGGTAATTTTAACTAAAAAGGGGTCCCACACCCAACTTTTATTTTCTTAACTTTTTGACTAATAGGTCAACATTAAACTGGGTACCTTTGGACCCGAAACAAGATTCCAACTAGCCTAAAATTGATATTCTGGTTTTTTTGGAACAATCAGAATTGGAATAAGAGGTCGTTTGACTAATGTTTTTGCCCAATAGCCAATTTGAGCTAACAAAAACTTTAGAATAGGGAATTGGTTATACAAAAAACAAATTGCCTGGTAACTTAACTGTCAGTCCTACTAGGCCAGAAATGACCTAGGATAGCTATAGAAAACCTCGAACAGTAGAAATACGAAAATTGACATAAAGGATCATTACAACATCCACTACAAAAAGGACTTTTATCTATGACAACTAAGGATTAGGATGTGCCTAAATCCTCTAGAAAGCGAGGATACTGGGTCCGCATCTCACTCTCAATCTACAAATTATCCTTTTTTATTGTGCAGTTTCTCTAATGAACTATAAATATCGGGATCACCCTAGTACCCAACAACCTAAAGTCACTAGCCAAAATGAGCACAAGCTCATCTACGGAGGTCAATCGCTCTTCCAACTGGACTGAGTACTATCTAAGAACATGAGATAGATCAGGAATGCATCACTACAACATAAAAACATGGAAAATTAAATAGACAGTATCAAAATCTACAGGTAAAGCTAAATCATATGCCTCTTCATCAACTATGCAAAGAATCTCAAAAGGTCAAATATATCTAGGGCCAAGCTTGCCTTTCCCCCTGAACCTTATTAGACCTTCATGGGCTATACATGGAGGAGTACCAAATCACCAACCCTAAATCTCAAGGAACAAAGACTACAATCTGTATAAGACTTCTTCCTACTCTAATCCACTCTTAATCTATCCAAAATCACCCGAACTCTAACCAATGACTCCTAAAGCAAGTTAGTACTATGGGGTCTAACCTCGGAAATCTCACACCATCCAATCGGGGAATGACATTGCCTATTATACAAAGTTCCAAAAGGTGCCATCTAAATACTTGAATGATAAATATTATTATATGCAAACTTTACCAAGGCTAAGTGCACCTCCCACTAGCATCTAAAATCCATAACCCTATCCCAGAGCATATCCTCAAAAACCTAAATAGTTTGCTCTATCTACACATCAGTATAAGGATAGGAGGTTGTACTAAGATCCACCTAAGTACCCAACTCCTCTTGGAAAGCTCGCCAAAATCTAAAAGTGAAAATAGAACCCTAGTTTGAATAATAGCTATAGACACACCGTGCAAATAAGCTATCTTACACACATTGGTGTGGGCTAACCACTACACACTAAAGGATATCTAAATAAGAATGAAATATGCTGACTTGGTTAACCAATCCACGATGACCCAAATACCATCAGAACCCTGGGAGTGTGAGGCAAACCACTAACATAGTCCATGGTGATCTTCTTCTAATTCTACTAGAGAATGGGCAACCTTGAAATCAATCCACCTGGTCACAGATGCTCGTCCTTCACCTGCTGATAACATAGGTGATGGGCTGCAAAACATGCCATAATTTTTTCATACCACTCCACCAATAATGTTGCCTCAAATTTCTATACATATTTACTGTACTCAGATGAATGAAATATCTAAAGCTATGAGTCTCTTGCAAAATCAACTTACCAATTCGCATACAAAAATGCGGCTAACAAATCACAAAATTTCCTTATAATATATGGCAGCCCCCTTGGACTCGCCATCAATACATGATCATGGAGGATGCAGAGTTTATTAATCTCAAACTGGCGATCCTAAATGTCAAGTCACACCATCACTCTGAGCCATTAGATACTGAAGACTATAATTAATTGTAAAAATCTCACAATGCACACCATAAGGATAATCTCTCTAAATCTTAAGTGCAAAAACTACCGCCTCCAACTCCAAATCATGACAAGGGTATTTACACTCATGCAGCTCAAATAACCTCAAATAATAAGCAATAACATAACACTGCTGCATAAATCACAACCTAAACCAACACCAGAAGCATCATAATACATGGTGAATCCCTCACCCTCAACGGGAAAAGACAAAATAAGAGATGATGTAAGAAACTCCATGAGCTTACCAAATCTAGACTCATACTCCTTTGACCATCAAAAAGGAACCTCCTTTTAAGTTAATCTAATCATCAGTGATAAAATAGTAGCAAAACCCTCAATTTAACACGTACAATAATCATCCAAGCCAATACAGCTACAAACCTCCATCAAAGATGTGGGCCTGGGTGTAAGACCCCATAAAATTTCTAAGCTTAATTCCTCCTTTTAGGCTTGTCATGGGGTCTCAGACTTAGAAAATTCTAGCTAAGTTCCCAGACTTAGTTTTCGTTTTTTCTTCAGAAGTTTGAAATCTTATTTTTTGACCATAATACCCCTTAATGGTCCATATTTTTGCCAATTCATGATCAAAGAGGCCGATAGGTGTTCCCAGATGAGTTTTAGATTTTTTTGACCATGTTTAGACCACGTTTGGTGTCCTAAAATAGTGGACCAACATGATCTTGGAACGCCGCATTGCCTATCGCGTTGGTTAACTTTGTTGCAGGTTGCTAGAGTCAAAACTACTGAGGCTTGGCACGGTTATGGAGCAACGCATTGGGTATTGTATTAAAACCATTGACGCACCGCATTGCTCAATGCATCAGTGCACAATTTTAGTCATTAAATGACCGTATCCTTAAGGGTAGTTAGGTTATTTTCTCTGACCTTCATCCCTCATAAACACAAAATTTAGCCCACTTTTGGCTAAATACATTCTTTATTCCATAATTTCTCAAGAACAAGAAATCTTAGGTGATTAAATTCAAGTCAAGAAGTCAAGATTTCCTCCCTCAATCTCCAAGAGACTTCCATCTAAGGTATGTAAAGTGTTCATCCAAGGATCCTTTTTATCCTTGGAGTCCAAGGATTCAATTTTAAATTATAAATTTTGATATTCATGTTGTGGATTGATTATGATCATGTTGATGTGTTTTATGATTCCTAAGTTGGAATCTTTTGTGTGTTTTCATGATATTGTGTTAGCATGTGGATTGAATTTCTTAAAAATTGGGTTGATTAATATAGCCATGATGTAATTTCTTAATGTTCATACCTAAGACTAAGTATATGCATTCCATGTGTATGACAAAATGTTTAAGTGAGTAGAATAGTTTTTTATGAACCTTTACTGATTTACATGATGAACTTTGGCTATAACTACATATTTAAAATGACTCCCATGCTAATGTTATGTCTTGTGATGAATTGATGGAGTGTTCATGAGACTAGATTGTGAACTTATGATATGTTGGAATGTTGTTCCTATTCATGTATAAGACTATGAGTATCAACAGCATTATGAAATCCCTCAATGCATGTATTATGTATTGTTAACAATTGTTATGAGATCAAGAAGTGACATATTTATTTTCAAGATATCGAGTCTTGGGGCTATTCAATATCTGAAAATTTAGTTATGTGCCTATAGTCAGTGTCAGTTTTATGATAATCTCAGTCATGTTATGATCAGTAGTATTCCCAGACAGTTTTAGAACTCAGTAGAATTCAGCAAGTTACATGACTCAAGAAAACTCATTAATCTCATGAACTCAGTCAAATAACAAAATTTAGTGATATTCTATTAGTCCATGGAATTCAATGAAATCAGTCTAGTTTATCTCAGAATAGTCAATTCAGTGTCTATTTAGTTAGGAGTAAGATACAGCGCCGAGAAAATCCAAGGATGAGGGCACACACTAACAGTAGAGGGTGTGATCCTTAAAAGCAATCCTTGCATTCTAGAACTATATAGCCAGCATAGATTGAGACATCAACACTGATAGTTGAGGGTTGATGAGGTGGATTAACACTGCCAGATGAGGGTCCCAACATTTTCCTTTAGGGATACTGCCAGATGAGGGACACTGCCAGATGAGGGACACTTACAGTTTGTCCTAACTAATGGTGCAGTATTGACCCCCTTATAATTGAGGTTATAGATTCGACTTTAACTCTAAAAAGAAAAAGGGCATGTCAGTTAGATTACTACTTCCCACAGTCTCAGTATTTGTCTTAATAAAAGAGCTCTGATAGTTCTTCAGCTTTAGGACAGTCAGATATAGTCACTCTGTTCAGTAGGTAACTCAGCTAGTTCCATCAGAATCAGGACTGTCAGACACAGTCACTCAGTTAATAGTATATCAGTTATACAAAACTCATGTTATTAGTATTCAGACTCAGTAGTCAGTATTATTATGATCTCATTTACAGTTATATATTCATTTATATATTCTCAAATTCATGTTATTCAGTCAACTAGTATTGTTCATGCATATGAACCCCATGCATTCAGCCTACGTCACTTTGCATACCAGTACATTCAGATATACTGACGCATACTTTTCTTCTATGCTATGTTGTTTTATACCATAGGTTCAGACGCTTACATTCTCGATCGCACTTAGCTTAAGATTTATCCAGTAGCAGTAGATTTGTAGTGAGTCCTCATCATTCGAGGATATCAAAATTATTTCATCATTTCAGTTTTAGTAATCGGAGTTAGTTGAGGGCAAGTCCCATCAACTCCACAGTTTTTAGACAATTTAGATGCTTTCAGACTAACATATTCAAATAGTTTATTTTAGTTTGGTATTGATATACCGTATTTCTAGTTGTTATGTTTCATCAGATATTTGAACCTTATGATCTCTTAGCCCTTTTATTTCACATTTATATAGTATATTATGCAGTGCTCAGCTACAGATATCAGTCATGGGTTATGTTGTGGTCCTTTGGGAGTGCTAGCAATGTGTAGTATTTAGGGTATCAAATTCAAGGCATTACAAACTTAGTATCAGAGCCTAAGGTTTGACAGTGTTCTAGGAAGTGTAAAAACCCACATCTAGTTGAGTCTTGTGCATGGATATGTTGCACGCCACATTTATGTACAGGAGGCTATAAGATATTTTAGGAACAATTTTCTTTCTTTCAATATTCATGTCATGCCAATGAACATGAGCTCAAATTTAACTTTCAGTCTAATCCGTTTGTCCCTTTTTCCTTACAGAACATGCCTCCCAAAAGAAGAAATAGAAATTAGTTAGCCCCTCAGTACGTCCAAGTAGATCCCTTAGATAAACATGTTTCTCATGCTGAGTTCAGAGCTGCATTCACTACTCTTGATAATTCAGTTACTACCTAAAATGAATGACTACCTTCCATCTAACCCAGTGGCAAATTTAGCTGCAACCAGGTTTTGGGACTTTACTCGAATGAATCCTCCATCCTTCTATGGGTCTAAGTCAGATGAGGACCCTTAAGAGTTCCTTGATCAGGTTAAGAAGGTTACAGATATTATAAGGGTTACTGCTAGTGAGAGTGCTGAGCTAGCTACATATCAGTTGCAGGATGTGGCTCATACATGGTTCAAGCTGTGAAAGGTAGAGAGAGCTATAGATTCAGGGCCTTTTGAGTGGGAGAAGTTTTCCACTGCATTTCTAGATAGATTCTTTCCCATAGAGCTGAGGGAAGAAAGGTGTTAGAATTTATCAACCTCAGGCAGGGCAACATGATAGTGAAAAAGTATTCTCTTAAGTTTACTCAATTATCTAGATACACTCCTCATGTAGTGGCAAACAGCAGGGCAAAGATGAGTAAGTTATTTTCTAGAGTGAATAATAGTGTGGTCAATGAGTGCAAGTCCACAATGTTCATTAGTGAGATGGACATAGGCAAGCTTATGATCCATGTTCCCAGGGGGGAGATACTGAAAAACCACTTAAAATTTCTAATCTTAATTCATTCTTTTAGGCTTGTCAAGGGGTCTCAAACTTAGAAAATTCTAGCTAAGTTCCCAGACTTAGTTTATTTTTGGCCTTCAAAAGTTGGAAATCTTATTTTGTGACTATAGTGTCCTTTAATGGTCCATATGTTTGTTAATTCATGATCAGAGAGGCCGATAGGTGTTCCCAGATGAGTTTCAAATTTTTTTAAACTCGTTCAGACCAAGTTTGATGTCCCAAAATAGTGGACCAATGTGATCTTGGTGCACCACATCGCCTATCGCATTGGTTAACATTATTTTAGGTTGCTAGAGTCAAAACTATTGAGTCTTAGTGCGATCATGGTACAACACATTGGGTATCGCATCGAAGCTATCGACACGCCATGTTGCTCAATGCATTCGTGCCCAGTTTTAGTAATTAAATGACCGCATCCTTAAGGGTAAGTAGGTCATTTTCCCAGACCTTCAGCCCTCCTAAACACGAAATTCATCCCTCTTTTGGCTAAATACATTCTTCATTCCAAAATTTCTCAAGAACAACAAACCATAGGTGATTAAATTCAAGTCAAGAATACAAGCTTTCCTCTCTCAATCACTAAGAAACTTCCATCTAAGGTATGAAAAGTATTCATCCAAGGATCCCTTTATCCTTGGAGTCCAATGATCTAATTTTAAATTTTAAATTTTGATATTCATGTTGTGGATTGATTATGATCATGTTGATGTGTTGTATGATTCCCGAGTTGGAATCTTTAGTGTGTTTTCATGATATTGTGTTCGCATGTGGATTGAATTTCATGAAAATTGGGTTGATTAATGTAGCCACGATGTAATTTCTTAATGTTCATGGCTAAGCCTAAGTATATGCATTCCATGTGTATGACAATATGTTTAAGTGAGTAGAATTGTCTTTTATGAACCCTTACTAATTTACATGATGAACTTAGGCTATAACTACATGTTCAAAATGACTCCTAGGCTAATCATATGACTTGTGATGAGTTGATGGAGTGTTTATTAGACTATATTGTGAACTTATGATATGTTGGAATGAATTTCTATTCATGTACAAGACTATGAGTATTAAGTGCATTATGAAATCCGTCAATGCTTGTATTATGAATTATTAACAATTGTTAAGAACTCAAGAAGTGTCATGTCCTGTTTATTTTCATGCTATTGAGTCCTGGGGGATTAAATACCCAACAATTTAGTTATGTGCCTATATCCAATTTCAGTTTCATGATAATCTCAGTCATACTATAATCAGTAGTATTCCCAGACAGTTTTAGAACTCAGTAAAATTCAGCCAGTTACACGACTCAGGAAAACTTATAATCTCATTAACTCAGTCAGGTGATAACGCTCAATCTACAACTCTTGTAAGAGTGTAAAGCGGTCGTTGTCAAATATATAACCCAACTGGGTTGGGTATCGATCCCACAGGGAATAGCCGGTCAATAAGTAAGCAAAGATTATTAGACTTTTGGTGAAAGTCTCCTAAAAAGGGGGGATTGTAACGTGTAACCAAAATAATAGAGTAAAAATAGAAATTAGCAAAGTAAGAAGAAAGAATGTTTGGTACGATGTTAACCAATGAGAATTGAGAGTTGGGGTTATGTCCACCTTATGAGTTATACGTCTCTATTGGCTATGAGTTATGCGGAATTCAGACATGCATGTGCTTATAGAGAATTGTATTCTATGGTAAATCCAAGCGTCTTTCGACCTAACAAGGACTATTTCACTTTAACTCTTTCGAGCTTAAAGCGTATCTAACGGTATAAATTCTCCAAGAGGTTAATCCAGTTACGGCACTAACTTTTTAACAGGGGTTGGTGCCCTATTACCTTGATATTATCTCTTTTCCAGACATATAACTCTTCTTTCGAACAAGTTAATGTTATACTGGCGTATTCTATGCGTTTGCAACCACAAGAATTTGCATTAAGATGAAGAGAATAATGATATAAGCAGTATATGTGTCGCGAACTCACAAACTCATAGTAATAGATAGTATCTCATACAGCTTCCCCAACAGAGAAGTTTAGCTACTCATGAGTGCGATGGAACTCACAATAAACATTATTATTATACCACAATAAAGATATTACGTGTAGTATGGTGTGGTATGGCTTTAGGCGTGAACTCCCTTTCAAAGTAGTGTTTCTCTTGTTGTGGAATTTAAGAATTGAATAGATGAATAGAAGAAGAATAAAAAGTAGAATTAATGGAAGAATTAGAAGTAGTAGTGAATGATAAAAATCTCTAGCAAAATATGGTATTTATAACACCCATATCCTATTCCTACTAAGCTAATGCATTACTTAACCCAATCCTACTAGGTTACTGCATCATTACATCCTAATAAGTTACTGCTAGTACCCAAAATCTTTAGAATTGTTGTTTTTGCCCGGGACAGATTTTCCATGCGTCACTTTAGGTCCTTGGCATCCAAGCTTTCCCTTCCATCTTTCGTGAAGCTTCCTTTGGCGTCAAGTTATCCATAAAATGCTGAAATCTGCATCATTTATACCTGAAAACTTGCTAATCACGTTTGTTAGCTCAATTACAGGAAAAAGGACTAAAAGTGCATGAATTATATATTTTGTCCTCAAAACTTAGCTAAAATATGGGTAAAATATAGTACTTTAGGCGTGTAAATTCGCCTATCATCAACACCCCACACTTAAAGCTTTGTTCTTCCTCGAACAAAATATCATGTCCTTCTAAACATTTACTTAGGGTTTCACAGTAACAACACAAAATAGTCATCAAGACAGGCATAGCAATCATTAACAAAGAGTGGTTTTCTGATCATTACTAGAAACAATTTTAACCTCTAATATAGACCTGTGATGATGGTTAGTTCGTATTCAAAGGTTAAGGTACAAAGAATCATACACCACTACCCACAACTCATCAACCATGTGTGTATCACAATATATTACCCATAATCACTCCCAAGTATAGTTTATTTATTGAAACATGGGTATACGAGTATCCTTGCTCTCGCTCTTACAAAGAATTCATATACTGTAACTGATGACCATAGGCTTGCCCTTAGTGTAATGCTCCACTAAATATCAGAATGCTAAGCTTAGGATCAACTAGGTCTTTTGTTGGTTGTAATGTAGGCTAAGGGACGGGTAGGACTATTTTGGCCAGAAATAGTGACTATGTTCCTACGCGCTTTAATATATCACATTATGCCATTTATGCTTTCTTTCAAACAACCTTTCTACTTTCTTTTAATCTACCACCCTTTCTCACCTCTTTTGTTTTTCAATTTTGAACAGAATTAACTTTTTATTTTTCTTTTCCTTTTTCTTTTCATAACACAACTCTAATGATAGCAATTATTTTTCATAAAAAATTCAAGCACCAATACATTCTAAGGCTTCATACTCACTCAATTTCCTCTTATTTTGTCACATGACTTTACAATTTAAAGAACTTAGGAATTTGGATCAAATTATGGTCTTGAAAAAAAAAATAGATTAGGCTTTCATATGAGGCTGTCAAAGAAAATGGGCTAAAGGCTCAAAGGGGGTTATCTAGGATGATGTCCATGGGTAGGTAAAATGAAGGTAAACAATCATAGGTTGCCAAAGAAATGCCTAAATCATCTCCTAAACTCACACTCTTTATTTTGCTTTACATACATACCAGGAAAATTCTAGCATCAGCCACAAACATAGAATATACTATCATCTCACACACACAAGACACATGGTTGACTTTATTGGCAGCAGTATAGACTCTTGACCCAACGTATGAAGGAATTAAACCACACAATTATCACAGTGAGTCACACTTAGAGCCTAAACATCTCAATAGTAATGATTTTATCACAGACTTTTGTCATAATACCATGCTGCCTATCAAAACAATTTTATGCAAAGTTTGTAAAAAAAAAATTTCCTAAAAAAAATTTAAACAAACAAACATAAATAAGCAAAACACACATAAATAAGCAAATGCAGATAAGGAAGTATAGCATGTAATTACCAGCACCCCACACTTAGACGGGACACACTGCCCTCAGTGGAAAATAAATAAGAAGAACCTGGTTAGTCGGACTCCTCCTCTATGTCTGAGGTCATACCCCTTCGTCGGAATCATCATCAGAGTCGTCGCCATCAGAGTTCTCCTCCACGTCGGAGTCTGGCATTCGACAATCATCATCGGTTGGCACCTCGTCATCAAGAGGTTCCTCAAAGTACACACCTACTACACACATCGCCCTTGCATGCTCATTGATTAGGTAGTCATAATCTAGCTATTAGAGCTCTGCAGCAGTTGGAACACGACCTCCACTCATCATGGTAAACCGAGTCATGCCATAAAGATGGCGAAAGAAACTCTCATCCCGAGCATGCCTTTCCGCAGTGGTAAGGTTGACGCCATGCATGGTTTCAGCATCTTTTACCTTTGTGAGGTCAACATTCTTTGGGTTGTGTGGAAGTTTATGATCAGCCGGTTCCTCTTCGATGTCCTCCTTCCTCAATATTGCGGTCAACAGATTGCCAAAGCTGTAGTGGGACCTCTTGTGTTGCCTGGCCTTTCGCATTGTAGATCGAATAATTGCCCCAAAGTTGATAGGAACATTCGTCATCAACGCGTACACCAAGCACACTCTATCTCGTGTAATCTTCGTGTACTGGGTCCCTGGAATCAGACAAGACTTGACTATTCGCATCCATATCTGAGCTTCTCTATTCAAGGAAGCATATGGGAAGGTGTTGTGCCGACCGGTGTCCTTGTGTCTGTTCTATCATGCCATACATCTTGTTCCGCACAATGTGTGTCTAATTTGCCTGTACGGAGGTCTGTTATACAGCTCTTTGAGTGGTGATGGGTCAACAGATGGCAAACCTAGAAAAGAGTTGAAGAACTCCACATTTAGTTGCAGAACTTGTCCCCGAATCTTTACTTCAGTCCCTGTAGTTTTTGGAGACCAGTTGGCATAGAATTCTCGTGTTAAATCGAGATTGCACTCTCCCATATCTCGGAAGATGAAATCAAGATGTAACGCCATTATCTTGGCCAACATACGAGGTTCTTTCTTTGCTAGGCTCTCCTTGTTTATCAACTCCACATGAACATATTTTTTCTCTTTATTGTTCCTATACCATTCCTTTCTTTCCTCCTCGAGGACCCATTTTATTCTGAACATACGGTGAGGTATTTGCTGCGAGGAGGATTCTCCTTGCTCTTTTCGTCCTCTTTTATTGCCTTTTTGTGAAGTGGTTGCTTTATCTTTGCCTTGTCTTGCTTTGGGTGCCATTGTACCTGAGATTAAAACAATAGTCATGTTAGCATCATCTCGGTGGATACAATCAACAAACAAGCAGTAGTGGCACCACCCCACACTTAGTTTGTTGGTACAGACTAGTGAAGTAAAAGTTGGCGATTCCTCAGACTTCATCGATATACGTTTTAGGCGCTATATTCCAATAATAAAATCAGTGCAGTCATACTTCTTGTGACCTTGACAATACTTTCATGTTTAATATATCAGGACTTACTAAATAGTGATTGAATCAAGGTATAGCATCTAGAAATAATCATAACCTCATATGTTGGTAGTCAACCATAATTCTTGTCTTGATGAACAAGTCATTCCAACATGTAAGATTTCTATTGACAAGATTATGCAATTTTCTTGACCATGTTAATTACGCAAAAGTATGAGAGTGCATCAAAATCAAATTCAAGTTGAAAACATGTTAAGATCATTCTTGCGTATTCTTTCACTCACTTAGTTGTATCACAACACATCAACCACATTCAAATCACCAATACTACTTCAAGATTTAGCAATTCATAATATGCGTAGTAGTGTAGTACTTACGGAATATAAATGAAGAACAAAGAAGTACTTACTTGGTTGATGCCTTTGGATGATGTTCTTGTAAAGTTGAAAGAGCAAAAGGAAAATTTTTGAGAGGATTTGGAGACTATAGGCGACGCTTATGCTAGGTTTGCAATGTGTTTTTGGTAAAAGAATAAGTCTCTTATTTATAGGAGAGCCTTGGGTCGGGTTTTGACCCATTCAAAATCGGATTTGGAGACAAGAAGTGACCATAGGCGGCGCCTAAAGCTTTGCCTATGCTTTGCATAGGCGGTGCCTTTTGCAAAGCATTGTTGAGTATATGCGGCGCCTATGCCATGGCATTGTTAGGCATAGGCGGCGCCTTTTGCATAGCATATGAGATTCAGAGACAAAAGGCATTGGCATAGGTGGCGCCTATGCTATGGCACGCTAGATTTCGAGAGCTTAGGCCAGAGCATAGGCCTTGCCTTGTTCGTGGCCTAGTTTTACATAGGCCTAGCCTTGTTTGTTGCCTATATTTTCATAAGCAATCCCTAATCCATAGCCTTTTGCTTCTTCATTACTAACTTACCACCTTCAACATGCAATATGACCAAATCAAAATTTGGAACCAATCTCCTTGTTTACGCCTCTTGTACCTACACTTGCTCAAAGACAACAAACACGATTAGAACGATGGGTTGCCTCCCATCAAGCGCCTTAGTTTTGGTCGTGGCACGAATCTTCTTTTTGGATTTTTATTTATCAAAGGAAAACACGAAATAGAACGAAAGGAAGGAAAAAAAATGTAAAACGATGGGTTGCCTCCCATCTAGCGCTTGATTTATTGTCGCGGCACAACATAGTTACCTCGATTACTTAGACTTCATCGAGATAAGTGATGGCCATATAATTTATTGAGTTGAGAGGACCGATATAAGGTTTTACTCATTGGCCATTCTCCTTGAAGACAACACTATTATTGTCTTTTAACTCAACTACTCCAGACGAGTAGACTTGGTTAACTTTGTACGGACCGGACCACTTGGACTTCAACTTACCTGGGAATAGCTTCAATCTGGAATTGAAGAGGAGTACCATATCATCCTTTTGAAAGTTTCGTTGAACAATCCGCTGATCATGATACTTTTTCATCCACTCCTTGTATAGGTCTGATCTTTCATAAGCATGTAGACGAAATTCATCCATCTCGTTCAGCTGCTCCAATCTCAGATTCATTGCATCATCCCAATTCAAATTCAATCGCTTCAATGCCCATAATTCTTTATGCTCGAGCTCAATGGGTAAGTGACAAGCCTTCCCATAAACTAGTTGGTACGGGGACATGCCAATTGGCGTTTTGAATGCAGTCTTATAAGACCATAGTGCATCGTCCAGCTTCCGAGACTAATCTTTTCTATTAGCATTTACCGTCTTTGAAAGGATTTGCTTGATCTCTCGATTGGAAATCTCTACCTGTCCACTAGTTTGTGGGTGATAAGGTGTGTCTACCTTATGTTGCTTGACACCATATTTTGCCAACACGGATTTGAATAGCTTGTTGCAAAAGTGAGATCCTCCATCGATTATGATAGTACGTGGTACTCCAAAGTGGGAGAAGATATTCTTCTTCAAGAATGCTACAACACGCTTTCCCTCATTGTCGGCCAACGCTACTGCTTCCACCCATTTTGAAACATAATCTACAGCGACTAGGATGTATTTCATTCCGAACGAATTTACGAATGGGCCCATGAAATCAATACCCCATACATCAAAGAGCTCGACTTCAAGAATTTTCGACATGGGCATCTCATGGTGTTTTGAAATCGCACCTTGTCTCTGACATCAGTCGCATCTTCTCACAAATTCGTAGCCATCGCTAAATATCGACGGCCAATAATATCCAGTTTGCAATACCTTTCTTGTTGTTCGATTACCTGCGTGATGTCCTCCAACTTGGGAAGTGTGACATGCTTCCAATATATTAGGCACCTCTACATGGGATATGCATCGCCGGATAACACCATCCGCGCATCGTCGAAACAAATATGGCTCATCCCAAAAGTAGTGTTTTATATCATGCATAAACTTCCTCTTTTGATGGAAAGATAAATTTGCAGGTATGACATTACTTACCACAAAATTCGCAAAGTCGGCATACCATGGTAACTTTTCCATTATCGTGGCTAAGATCTCCTCGTCAGGGAATGCATCATCAATCTCGATTTCAGGCTGCGCCATATGCTCATTCTCAAGTCTAGATAGATGGTCAGCCACTTGGTTCTCGCAACCCCTTCTATCTTTTACCTCAAAATCAAATTCTTGCAGCAACAATACCCATTGAATTAGCCTCGGCTTTGCGTCCTTCTTCGTCATTAGGTATCTCAGAGATGCATGGTCTGTATGAACGATCACTTTGGTTCCCAACAAGTAAGCACGAAACTTCTCAAAAGCATACACAACCACTAGGAGCTCTTGTTCTGTGACAGTATAGTTCTTTTGGGCTTCGTTCAGGACCTTGCTCGCATAATAGATAGGATGGAATAACTTTTCCCTTCTCTGGCCAAGTACAGCGCCCAAAGCTACCCCACTGGCGTCACACATGACTTCAAACGGTAGGGACCAATCTGGAGCTACCATGATAGGAGCTTCAATTAGCTTCCCTTTGAGGCATTCGAATGCCTTCAAACAATCTTCATTGAAGTCAAACGTTGCATCTTTCTCCAGAAGTTTGCATAATGGATTAGCCACTTTGGAGAAGTCTTTGATGAACCGCCGATAGAAACCTGCGTGCCCGAGGAAACTACGAACTCCCTTTACGGAAATTGGAGGTGGTAGCTTCTCGATGACTTCAATTTTAGCTCGATCAACCTCAATTCCTTTTTCGGAAATTTTGTGCCCAAGAACGATGCCTTCCTTAACCATAAAGTGGAACTTCTCCCAATTGAGCACTAGGTTGAATTCCACACATCTTTGCAACGCCATACTCAGGTTTACCAAACACGATTCAAACGACTCGCCCACAACTAAAAAATCGTCCATGAATACCTCCAAAGTATCTTCAACCATATCAGAAAAGATGGACATCATACAACGCTGAAAGGTGGCTGGTGCGTTACATAGCCCGAATGGCATACGTTTAAAGGCAAACGTACCATATGGGCATGTGAACTTTATCTTCTCTTGGTCTTCGGGGGCAATACAAATCTGATTATAGCTAGAATAACCGTCTAAGAAACAAAACCAGCCTTTTCCCGCTAATCGATCGAGCATTTGGTCCATGAATGGCATTGGAAAGTGATCTTTGAGCGTCCATGAATTTAGCTTTCGGTAGTCCATGCATACTCTCCATCCGGTGACGGGTCTGATTGGAATAAGCTCATTCTTCTCATTCGCTACTACCGTCATGCCTCCTTTCTTGGGAACACATTGTACCGGGCTTACCCATGTACTGTCAGAGATTGGATGCACTACCCCTGCATCTAACCACTTAATAATTTCTTTCTTCACCACTTCTTGCATAGGTGGATTTAGAGGCCTTTGATGCTCAATAGTGGGTGTGCAATTTTCTTCAAGCTGAATCTTGTGTGTTCAAATCCCAGGTGGAATACCAATAATATCAGCCATGGTCCAACCAGTGGCTCTTATATACTTCCGTAGAATAGCAATGAGAGCTGGAACTTGCTGCTTACCCAAATCTGCCGCCACAATGACTGGAAGCGTGTTTCCGCTTCCTAAGAATGCATACATTAAATGGCTAGGCAGCTCTTTCAATTCTAATGTGGGTGGCTCTTCAATAGATGGTTTAGCTGGTGGTGTGGGTCGATTTTTGAGATCAAGGTCCAGCTTTTTGGGAGCATGAGGATATGATCCAAATCCTATTAGAGCATCAATAGTCTCTTCATAATTTTCAGCATCCTGAGGCTCAACATTCATGAGCACAACAACCAATGGGTCATCAATAATTTGCTCCTCTTCAAGTAATTCTTTCTCATCATCAAAGTAAACATCAGCCACCGAGAATACACTCAGCTCTTTGGGTTGCTTCATTTATTTACACACATCAAAGTGAACTACTTTGTCATTTATCCAGAATAAAAGCTCATTAGCTCTTAAATCAATAAGCACACTTTCTGTTGCAAGGAAATGGTGCCCCAAGATTATGGGAACTTCTGAATCTACCTCACTATACAAAATAACGAAGTCCGCCGGAAAGATGAATGAAAAAACCTTTACCAATACATCACATAGAATAACGAAGTGGCACAGTATTGACACCCTTCCAATTGGGGTTATAGATTTGACCCCAACTCTATATAGAATAGGGGAATGTCAGTTAGATGACTACTTCCCACAGTCTCAGTCTTAGTCGCAATAAAAGAACTTAGATAGTTTTTCATCTTTAGGACTGTCAGATATAGTCACTCAATTAGTTCTATCAGAATTAGGACTGTCGGAGACAGTCACTTAGTTAATAGTACATCAGTTATACAAACCTCATGTTATTAATATTCAAACTCAGTAGTCAGTATTATTATGATCTCATTTATAGTTATGTATTCATGTATGTAGTCTCACGTTCATGTTATTCAGTTAATTAGTATTGTTCATGCATATGAACCCCATGCATTCAGCCTACCTCACTTTGCATACTAGTACATTCAGACATACTGATGCATGCTTTTCTTCTATGCTATGTTGTTTTAAACCATAGGCTCAGACGCTCACATTCCAGAATGTACTTAGCTTCAGATTCAGCCAGCAATAGTAGATTTACAGTGACTCCTCATCATTCGAGGATAACAAGATTATTTCATCATTTCAATTTTAGTAGACGGAGTTAGTTGGGGGTATGTCCCATCAACTCTATAGTTTTCAGACAGTTTAGACTCTTTCAGACTAACATGTTCAAATACTTTATTTTAGTTTGGTATTGATATAACGTATTTCTAGATGTTATGTTTCATTAAATATTTGAACCTTACAGTCTTTTAGCCCTTTTATTCCGCATTTCTATAGTATATTAAACAGTTCTCAGCTACAAATATCAGTCATGGGTTATATTGTGGTCCTTCAGGATCGCTAGTAACGTGTATTATTTTGGTTTTCAAATTTGAAGCGTTACAAATTTAGTATCAGAGCTTAAGGTTCAACAGTGTCCTAGTAAGTCTAAAAAGCCGCATCTAGTAGAGTCTTGTGCATGGTTGTGTTGCACGCCACATTTATGTATAGGAGGCTATAAGATGTTTTAGGAAGAGATTTCTTTCTTTTAGTATTCATGTCGTGCCAGTGAGCATTAGCTCAAATTTAACTTTCAGTCTAATCTGTTTCTCTTTTTTTGCTTACAGAACATGCCTCCCAAAAGTAGAAACAAAAATCAGTCATCCCCTCAGCCCGTCCAAGCAGATCCCTTGGACGAACATGTTTCTCATGTTGAGTTCAGAGCTGCATTCACTACTCTTTCTAATTCAGTTGCTGCCCAGAATGAATGACTAGCTGTCATTCTGGATAACCCAGTGGCTAGTTTAGATGTAGCCAGGATTTGGGACTTCACTCGAATGAATCCTACATCCTTCTATGGGTGTAAGTCATATGAGAACCCTTAAGAGTTCCTTGCTTAGGTTCAGAAGGTTACAGATATTAGGAGGGTTACTGTAACGACCCGAGAACCTATCTTGAGACTTCACATGGTGCTTAAGGCTACACGTGGCCTCAAGCTAATCCTATAAGCCTGTCATTACTTTCAGAACTCACAACGACGAAAATCAAGCTAGAGTAAGAAAGAATAATCATTCCATGAACATACTAGAATATGTAGAGATATTGTCCTGTACATTCAAAATATTGAAGTTCTGCTCATACTGGTACTCTAGTCTGACAAAGCCTCTACTACATAAGACTGAGGAGCCATTGGGATAGATCCCCCAACTGACTCGTACTGATTTGAAAGGAAATAACCATTTATTAAAAAGACAAAATCAGGGACATAGGTCCTCGAACCATAAGGACTCATCAACTACAAAAATGTAGATGAAGGTACACGAAGATCACTGTCACTGCTGAGATTGAGCAGCTAAACCTACATCATGAGGAAATAAAGAATACAGAAGTGTATGGGAATCAATAATTAGGAATGTACTGAGTATGTGGGGGTGTATTCAACATTTTTCAATAACATCATAAATGTGTAAGAAAATCATGCATGCTGACAATAACGACTCTCTTCGCTTGAATTACCTGAAACATAATTTCCATAAATCATCAATTGCAACACATTATTCATAATTCTTATAAATCATTGGTCTCAACTAAAACTCTTTGACTCATGACTTAGAGTGACTCGGTAACTCATAAAACTTAGACTATTATGGACTTGGGATTTTTCTTATAACCGACATAAACCATGTGAGCCGCATGGAGTACAAAGTTTTTCCCTCCTAAGGAGAGAACCCCATATTGGTGGGAGAGTCATAATCTTGCCAGGGAGTACAACCTCAACTTCGTGATCATAAGCTCATACTCGGCCTTTGGCTGATAATTATCAATATCAATCCTACGATGGCACGTAGTTCTAGGGAAATATCGCATTTTCTGCTCCATGCTAAATACTCCTCCCAGACTCATCTCAGAACGCGTTAGGTGATCCACCTTAATCAATATAAACTCATGGGTCTATCATAAAAACCAAAACATAAATATATCTCTTCTGTAAATCATATACAACTGTCGATTCCTAAATTGACTCAAAATCAAAACAAACTTTCTCAACACCAAGTACGCTTGCTTATCAAAACATTTCAAATATCAAACGCTTCAAGGAAACATCATAGGACTCATTCTTCACTCTCAAGCTCAATATCGATATATATATATATATATATATATTCAACAATCAACTTCTCATGGAAAAATCTTAAAATCATGAATCTTATCATCTATCTCCTGAAAATCGTCAATTCATAGTTGGAATATACAATTCATAGGATAAATTCTCAATTTAAGAAATAAAACAATGAAATAGTCATGTATATCAACCTTGAATAGCTCAATTCTCATAAATAAATGATAAAGTAATTTAGATATAAACCCGCTTGCAAAATCATAAAATTCCAATAGTAAAAATCAATTCTTTGGGCACAAGAATGAAAGGATATTTTTGTTCAAGCCCCACATACCTTGGATATGAATTTGAGATGAAGAGACTTGATTGGAACTTCTTTCTCGCACTTTTGAGCTATGTTTCTTGATGCCTTTGTCATGGATAACTTAATTCTTGAACAACCTGGTGAAATCTTTGGAAGATTCTTGAATTTCTATGAGATGATTTGATTGAGGATTTTGGACAAAACCCTAGTTTGTAGAGTGTTATGGAAGAGAAAGGAGAAAAAATGAACTTCTCTTATCTACTTGGATATATATATACACAAGATCAATATGGGAGGAAAAGACCAAAATGCCCTTTTTTAAATAAAGTTGAAAATTGCTGATCGGGGTTTGTGACGGTCGAACTGACGGTCCATCAAATCATCCGTCACTCGAGTGCCAAAATTGGGACATTCTTCTTCGACATGACATTCGAAGTAACAATCCTTCAGGAAACTGATGGTCCACCAGATCGTCCATCACTCAGGGGCCAAAAATGGGACATTCTGCCTCAACTTGACAGTTCTCTTGATGGTCCGACAAATTTTTAGCGGCTCACCATTTTTGCCATCGCATAATGGACAAAAATGGTTACTGCCTTGGCTTGATGGGACAATTGACGGTCCACCAAGGACTTGGTGGTCCTTCAGGTCTACCGTCAGGCCTGGGCAATTTCGATATCTCTTAGTAAAATGGCCATAACTTCCTTATCCGATGTAGAATTTCGATGAAATTAGTATCACTGGAAAGATTATTCAATGCTATACATAACAAAAAGTAGAAATTAGAGAAATACAACATAATATAAACATCAATCACTTTTGAAGCCACCCCTATCCACTCAAAAGACAGATTTAGGCTTAAGGAACGATCGAGGTATTACAATATCTCCCCCTTGGAAACATTTGTCCTCGAATGCTCCTAGTTAGGCTCAAGACCAAAGAGAAAATTGGAATTACTTTATGGGAACAATTTTCTCAATCGACTTACTTCACTCTAGATTTCTGAATACTTCATAGAATGCACGAATCATAGAATAGACATTTATATAATTGAATATGCTCGATTAGTAGGGAACTAAATTTAAGAAGAATGGTACCTTTGGGTTGATTCTAACTCGCAAAGAAGAGATGGGATACTTAACTCACATATATGCTACTACTTCTCAAGTAGCACCCTCAACTGATTAATTTCTCCATTGAACTTTAACCAAGGGAACTTCTTTGCTCCTTAGTCTACGGACTTGATAATCTAAGATCTCGATCGGAACTTCATCATAAGAAAGGCTATCATGAACATCAGAACTTTCTGACGGATCAACAATAACAGAATCACCAGTATGTTTATTGAGCATAGAAATGTGAAAGACAGGATGGACAACTGATAACTCTGCAGGCAACTCAATCTCATAAGCTTCTTTCCCAACACGTTGCAAAACTCTATAAGGGCTAACATATCGGGGACTAAGCTTCCTTTCTTGCCAAACCTTCTCACCCCTTTTATGGGTGAAATTTTTAAGTACACTATATCATCAACTTCAAACTCAAGAGCTCTTCTCCTGACATCTGCATATAATTTGTGACAACCCTGCGCTGTCTTTAACCTCTCCCTAATCAGCTTAACTTTTTCCATTGCCTCAAATACAACATCAGGTCCAATCACAGTAGCCTCACCCACTTCGAACCAACCTATGGGTGATCTACATCTCCTCCCATACAAAGCTTCAAATAGAGCCATTCCAATGCTAGCATGAAAACTGTTGTTATACATAAATTCAATCAATGGAAAATGTTCATTCCAACTTTCATTGTAATCAAGAACACATGCCCTCAACATATCCTCCAAAGTCTGGATAATCCTCTTAGCCTAATTATCAATATATGGATGAAAAGCGGAGCTAAGATGAACTTGGGTACCGAGACCCTTCTGACAAGCCCTCCAAAATTGAGAAGTAAATTGGGTACCTCTATCAGAGATGATAGACAACGAAACTCCATGCAACCTAACTAACTCTCGAATGTACAACTTAACATAGTCCTCAGTGGTGAAAGATGTATGTACTGGCAGGAAATGTGCAGACTTAGTCAACATGTCTACAACGAGCCATATAGAATCATGATGACAATGAGAAAGAGTTAAAACAATGACGAAATCCATGTTTATCTCTTCCTACTTCATGTAGGAATGCTAAATTCTTGCATCATCCTACTGGGTCTTTGGTGCTCTATCTTAAATTGTTGGCAAGTTGAACACTTCTCTATGAACTTCGCTATATCCTTTTTCATACCATTCCACCAATAAATTTCCCGCAAATCACGGTACATCTTAGTAGCACCGGGGTGAATAAAATATCGCACGCCATGTGCTTCAGCTATAATTCTCTGCCTTAAATTATCAACATCAGACACACACAATCTATTCTGACTTCTCAATACACTATCTCCCCCTTGGGAGAAAACCTCCACTTTTTGGTGTATGACAGACCCTTTCAGTTCAACCAAACAAGAATCCATATCCTGTTTCCCCTTCACTTCCAAAACTAGAGAAGATTCGGAACTACTCTGAATCCAAACATTACCCTCATCTAAGTCAAGCAATCTAACACCAAACTTAGCCAAACGATGCACTTCGAGGGACAACTCCTTGTTATCTTCTTCTATATGCGCTACACTGCCCGTGGAGGATCTGCTAAGGGCATCTGCCACTACATTGGCCTTGCCCGTGGGATACAGTACTTTCATATCATAGTCCTTTAGTAATTCCAACCATCACCTCTGTCGAAGTTTCAAATCTCTCTGAGTAAACACATACTATAATCTCTTGTGATTCGTAAAGATATCAACATAAACACCGTATAGGTTGTGTCTCCAAATTTTCAAGGCAAAAAACACTACAGCTAATTCAAGATCATGGGTCGGATAATTCTTTTCATGAGGTTTCAACTGTCGGGAGGCATAGGCTATAACCTTACCCTTCTGCATCAACATGCACCCCAAACAAATTCTCGAAGCATCACAATACACCATAAAATAATCTACACTATTAGGCAGGGTTATCACAGGGGATAAAGTAAGTTGAGTCCTTAACTCCTGAAAACTCTTCTCGCAGGAATCTGACCTCAAGAATTTAACTTTCTTTTGGGTTAACCAGGTCAAAAGAGCAGCAATGGAAGAGAAACCTTCCACAAAATGACGGTAGTAACCAACTAGGCCCAAGAAACTCCTAATATCAGACAGAGAGATAGGTCTAGGCTAATTTTTCATAGCTTTTACCTTTTGAGGATCAACTCGAATACCTTCAGAAGAAACAATATGACCCAGGAAGGAAACTGACCTTAGCCAAAATTCACACTTGCTAAATTTAGCAAACAACTAATGATCTCTAAGGGTCTACAACACAATTCAAAGATGATTTGCATAGTCGTTTTCATTTTAAGAGTACATAAGAATGTCATCTATGAATACAATAACAAACATATCTAGGTACTGTCTGAACACCCAATTTATTAGGTCTACAAAAGATGCTGGAGCATTTGTTAGCCCAAAGGACATGACCAGGAATTCAAAATGACTAAAATGGGTACGAAAAGCTATCTTTGGAATATCACACTCTCTAACTTTAAGTTGGTGATAGCCAGATCTCAAATCTATATTCAAGAAATAACTGGCACCTTGTAGTTGATCAAATAGGTTATCAATTCTAGGAAGAGGGTACTTGTTTTTTACGGTGACCTTGCTGAGCTGACAATAGTCAATGCACATACGCAATGAACCATCTTTCTTTCGAATGAATTGAATGGGTATTCCTCAAGGAGATACACTAGGCCTTATGAAACCCTTATCAAGAAGATCTTTGAGTTTCTCTTTAAACTCCCTAAGTTTTGTGGGGGCCATATGATACGGAGGAACAGAAATAAGCTGTGTATCAGAAAGAAGATCAATCCTAAATTCTATCTCTCTATCAGGAGGTAACCCTAGGAGATCTTCTGAGAAAACATCAGGAAATTCGTTGACAATGCTAATAGACTGAATAGTCTGAGTCTCAAACTTAGTATCCTTAAATCAAACCAAATGATAGACATAACCCTTAGATATCAATTTCCCAGCTTTAAGGTAGGATATAAAATGACTCTTAGGAGCTATAGAATTTTTGGACCACTCAAAACCTGGCTCATTGGGAAATTGAGGCTTGACTACATGGGTACGACAGTCTATAGACGCATAGCAAGAGTAAAGCCAATCCATACCTACAATAATGTCAAAATCAACCATATCTAGCTCAATCAATTTTGCAAACATGATTTTATTAAGGACAGTGATAGGATACTTCTTATACACTAGCTTAGCAACAACAGATTCACCCACTAGTGTAGAAACTAGAAAAGGTTCAGGAATCTTTTTAGCACTGATTTCAAAATTCACAGCCACCAACGGAGTCACATAAGAAAGATGACCCAGGGTCCATCAATATATACACATCGAAATGAAATACATAAAGCATACTAGTAACAATATCTAGTGAATCCTCCTGCTCCTGGTAGGGTGGTATAGCATAAAAGAAATTCTAGAACTGATCACTTGAAGTACTAGATGAAGCACCCTAAGGAGGAGTAGGAAAAACTAAAGCGACTGGAGCACTAATAGCCTGACTCTGGGGAAAAATATCATGACTCCCTTATCTGGCATATAGGATTCCTGAATCTATGGCCCAACTTAACGCAACTAAAAAACACCCCTCCAATCGACAAAGCACTAACCAGGATGGTCTTTACCGCACTTTGAACATGGGGGAGGAAAAAGTCTGTTACTCACACTGTCGTGGGACCTGGACATAGTAGGCCTATTACCCTGCTCCTACCAAATTATGAATGTAGGAGTACTGGTTGATGAAGGCACTGACACAAGTGAACGACTTTGGAACTGAGGGGGGATCCCTCCCAAAAATCTAATCAGACTATACCTCTGCTGTTCTAATCTAACCTTCTTATTTTCCTTTACTCTTTCTCTCTTCTTCACATTATCTGCTTCAATCTGCTGAGCATATATCATTAGTCAAAAAAGTTTCATGTCCCTATTTATCATAGCGTACCTATACTCTTTCACAACATAAGCAGATACACCAGGCAAAAACTTACTCATACTAGTTCTAGAATCAACCATCATACCGGGAGAATACTTAGACAACTGGTTGAACCTATGAAAATACTCCTTAACTATCATAGAGCCCTATATCAAGTTCATAAATTCTTCTAATTTTGCTTCCCTCAGCTCTGGGGGAAAGAATCTATCTAAGAACACATTCTGAAATAACTGCCAAGTCATGGGAGCATCATCTTCCCCTATACTCTTTCTCTAAATCTCCACCCAATCATAAGCAACATCTTTCAAGTGATACAAAGCTAGCTTCACACTCTCTTCCTCCATTACATGCATAATTTGGGTGATCTTTCTCACTTTATCTAAGTACATCTGTGGGTCTTCACCTACCTTCGAACTATATAACTCAGGAAGATTCATCTGTATAAAGTCATGAACCCAAGCTATAGCAAAATTATTCAATTACGAAGAAAAAATAGTAGCCTGGGTTTTGGCTTGAGCATTGGCGGTAACTGCCTGGGCTATCGCCTGAAAAGCAGCTCGAAATTCTACATGTCACAAATGCTCATTCAGCGGATCAAGGGGTTGAGGTTTCTCGTTCTTTCTACGAGCTCGGCGAGGAGGCATTTTTTATCATAAAAGAGCATGAATTAACAGCAGAAAGAAATAGTCATAGGTACAATAGACTTTTGAAAGAAAGAAACAACTTTTCCTAAAATACCCCATAGCCTCTTGCTCAAAGATGTGGCGTGCTACATAGCAATGATCAAGACTCTACGTAACGCGGCTTGTCAGACTCCCTAGGACTCTTTGAACCTTAAGCTCTAATACCAAGCTTATAATGACCCGAGAACCTATCCCGAGAGATCACATGGTGCTTAAGGCCACACGTGGCCTCAAGCTAACCCTCTGAGCATGTCATCACTTTCAGTACTCACTACGATGAAAATCAAGGTAGAGTAAGAAAGAATAATCATGTCATGAACATACTGGAATATAAAGAGATATTGTCTTATACATTCAAAATATTGAAGTTTTGCACATACTGGTACTCTAGTCTGAGAAAACCTCTACTACATAAGACTGAGGAGCCATTGGGACAGATCCCCCAATTGACTCTTACCGATCTGAAAGGAAAAAACCATTTATTAATAAGACAAAATCAGGGACATAGGTCCTCGAACTATGAGGACTCACCAACTGTAAAAATATAGATAAAGGTACTCAAAGATCACTGTCGCAGCTGAGACTGAGCACCTGAACCTATATCATGAGGAAATATAGAACACAGAAGAGTATAGAAATCAGTACTTGGGAATGAACTGAGTATCTGAGGGTGTATGCAACATTTTTCAATAATATCATAAATGTGTAAGAAAATCATGCATCCTGTCAATAATGACTCTCTTCGCTTGAATTACCTAAAACATAATTTCCACAAATTATCAATAGTAACACATGCTTCATAAATCTTATAACTCATTGGTCTCAACTCAAACTCTTTGACTCATGACTTAGAGTGACTCGGTAACTCATAAAACTTAGACTATTATGGACTTGCGAGTTTCTTATAATCGACATAAACTATGTGAGCTGCATAGAGTCCAACATTTTCCCCTCCTAAGGAGAGAACCCCACATTGGCGAGAGCATCCTACTCTTGCTAGGGAGTACAACCACAACTTCATGATCACAAGCTCATACTCTTCCTTTGGACCACAATTATCAATATCAATCCTACAGTGGTATGTAGTTTTAGAGAAATACCACATTTCTTGCTCGGTGCTAAATACTCCTCCTAGACTCAGCTAAGAATGCGTTAGGTGATCCACCT
Organism: Capsicum baccatum var. pendulum; assembly: GCA_030864225.1. Lineage (NCBI taxonomy): Eukaryota > Viridiplantae > Streptophyta > Magnoliopsida > Solanales > Solanaceae > Capsicum > Capsicum baccatum. Next base: position 221,641,695 of record CM061552.1, on the reverse strand, counting down.
TAATCAATATCAACTCATGGGTCTATTATAAAGACCAAAACATAAATATATCTTATCTGTAAATCATATACAACTGTGGATTCCTAACTCAACTCAAAATCAAAACAAACTTTCTCAACACCAAGTACGCTTGCTTATCAAATCATTTCAAATATCAAAAGCTTCAAGAAAACATCATAGGACACATTCTTGACTCTCAAGCTCACTATAGATATATATATACTCAACAATCAAATTCTCATGGAAAATCTTAAAATCATGCCTCTTATCATCTATCTCCTAGAAATCATCAATTCATAGTTTGAATATACAATTTATAGCATAAATTCTCAATTTAAGAAATAAAACAATGAAATAGTCATGTATATCAATCTTCAATAGCTCGATTCTCATAAATCAATGATAAAGTAAATTGGATATAAACCCGCTTGAAAAATCATGAAATTCCAATGGTAAAAATCAATTCTTTGGGCATAAGAATGAAAAGATATTCTTGTTCAAGCCCCACATACCTTGGATTATGAATTTGAAATGAAAAGACTTGATTGGAACTTCTCTCTCGTACTTTTGAGCTAAGTTTCTTGATGCCTTTGGCATGGAGAACTAAATCTTGAACAACTTGGTGAAATCTTTGGAAGATTCTTGAATTTCTTGGAGATGATTTGATTTAGGATTTTGGAAGAAACCCTAGTTTCTAGAGGGTTATGGAAGAAAAAGGATAAAAAATGAACTTCTCTTCTCCACTTAGATATATATAAAATGATTGGGGTTTGTGACGGTCGAACAAACGATCCATCAGAGGAACTGACGGTCCACCAGATCATCCGTCACTTGAGTGCCAAAACTAGGACATTCTGCCTCGATGTGACGGTCAAAGTGATGATCCATCAGGAAACTAACAGTCCACCAGATCGTCCGTCACTCGGGGGCCAGAAATGGGATATTCTACCTCTACTTGACGATCCTCTAGACAGTTCGTCAAATATTTAGATGCCCACCATTTTGGCCGTTGCACAATGGCCAAAAAAAAGAGTTACTACCTTGGCTTAATGGGACAATTGACGGTCCACCAAGGACTTGGCGGTCCATCAGGTCTACTATCAAGCTTGGGCAATTATGACATCTCTTAGTAAAATAGTCATAATTCCTCGTCCGATATTAGATTTTGATAAAATTGGTATCGATGGAAAATTTATTAAATGCTCTACATAAAAAAAGTAGAAATTAGCAAAATAGAACATAATATAAACATCATTCACTTTGGAAGCCATCCCTATCCACTCAAAAGACAAATTTAGGCTTAAGAAATGATTCAGGTATTATAGTTACTGCTACTTAGAGTACTGAGCAAGCTGCATATTAGTTGCAGGTTATGGATAACATATTGTTCAATCTATGGAAGGCAGGGAGAGCGATAGATGCAGGGCCTTTACAGTGGGAGGAGTTTGCCATTGTATTTCTAAATAGATTCTTTCCCATAGAGCTGAGGGAAGCTAAGGTGTTAGAATTTATCAACCTCAGGCAGGGAAACATGACAGTGAAAGAGTATTCTCTTAATTTTACTCAATTAGCTAGATACACTACTCATGTAGTGGCTAAAAGCAGGGATAAGATGAGTAAGTTTGTTTCTAGAGTGAATGATAGTGTGGTCATTGAGTGCAAGTCCATGATGTTGATTAGTGAGATGGAAATAGGTAGGCTTATGATCCATATTCCCAAGGGGGAGATACTGAAAGACCCCTCTAAATTTCTAAGCTTAATTCATCCTTTTAGGCTTGTCAAGGGGTCTCAGACTTAGAAAATTCTAGCTAAGTTCCCCGACTTAGTTTATTTTTAGCCTTCAAAAGTTGTCAATCTCATTTTGTGGCCATAATGTCCCTTAATGGTCCATATTTTTGTTAATTCATGATCAAATAGGACGATAGGTATTCCCGGATGAGTTTCGAGTTTTTCAAAACTCGTTTAGACTACGTTTGGTGTCCCAAAATAGTGGACCAACGCGATCTTGGGGTGCCGCATCACCTATCACATTGCTTAACATTGTTGTAGGTTTATAGAGTCAAAACTACTTAGGCTTGGCGCTATCATAGCGTAACGCATTGGGTATTGCATCGAATCCATCGATGCGCCGCGTCGCCTAACGCATCGGTGCCCAGTTTTAGTCATTAAATGACCACATCCTTAAGGGTAATTATGTCATTTTCTCCGACCTTCAGCCCTCATAAACACAAAATTCAGCCCTATTTTGGATAAATCATTCTTTATCCCACAATTGTTCAAGAGCAAGAAACCCTAGGTGATTAAATTCAAGTCAAGAAATCAAGCTTTCCTCCCTAAATCTCCAAGAAACTTCCATCTAAGGGATGTAAAGTGTTCATCCAAGGATCCCTTTTATCCTTGGAGCCCAAGGATCAAATTTTAAATTATAAATTTTGATATTCATGTTGTGGATTGATTATGATCATGTTGATGTGTTGTATGATTCCCAAGTTGGACTCTTTAGTGTGTTTTCATGTTATTATGTTAGCATGTTGAATGGATTTCATGAAAATTGAGTTGATTAATGTTGCCATGATGTAATTGCTTAATTTTAATGCCTAAGCCTAAGTATATGCATTCCATGTGTATGAGAAAATGCCTATGTGAGTAGAATAGTTTTTTATGAACCCTTACTAATATACATGATGAAATTAGGCTATAAATACATGTTCAAAATGACTCCGATGCTAATGTTATGTCTTGTGATGAATTGATAGAGTGTTCATGAGACTATATTGTGAACTTATGATATGTTGAAATGTATTCCTATTCATGTACAAGACAATAAGTATTAAGTGCATTATGAAATACCTCAATGCTTGTATTATGAATTATTAACAACTGTTAGGAACTCAAGAAGTGTTATGTCCTGTTTATTTTCATGCAATCGAGTCCTGGGGGATTAAATACCCAACAATTTAGTTGTGTGCCTATATCCAGTGTTAGTTTCATGATAATCTTAGTCACACTATAATCAGTAGAATTCCTAGTCAGTTTTAGAACTCAGTAAAATTCAGCCTGTTACATGACTCAGGAAAACTCAGTAATCTCATGAACTCAGTCATGTAACAGAATTCAGTAATATTTTATCAGTCCACAGAATTCAATGAAATCAGTCTAGTTCATCTTAGAATAATCAATTCAGTGTCTATTAAGTTGGGGGTAGGATACAGCACCGAGCAAACCCAAAGATGAGGGCACGCACTGATAGTAGAGGGTGTGATCCTTAGAAGCAATCCTTGCATTCCAGAACTATGTATCCAGCATTGGTTGAGATTTCAAAACTGACAGTTGAGGGTTGATGAGGTGGATTAACACTTCCAGATGATGGTCCCACCATTCTTCTTTGAGGACACTGCTATATGAGGGTGACTCACAGCTTGTCCTTACTAGTGGCGCGATATTGACACCCTTCCAATTGAGGTTACAGATTTGACCCCAACTCTATACAAAAAAGGGGTATGAAAGTTAGATGACTACTTCCTACGGTCTCAGTCTTAGTCTCAGTAAAAGAACTCAGATAGTTTTTCAAATTTAGGACTGTCATATACAGTCACTCAGTTCAGTAGGGAAGTCAGCTAGTTCCATCAGAATCAGGATTGTCAGACATAGTCACTCAGTTAACAGTATATTAGTTATACGGAACTCATGTTAGTAGTATTCAGACTTAGTAGTCAATATTATCATGATCTAATTTACAGTTATGTATTCATGTATGTATTCTCATATTTATGTTATTTAGTCAGTTAGTATTGTTCATGCATATGAACCCCATGCATTCAACCTACCTCACTTTTTATACGAGTACATTTAGACGTACTGACACATACTTTTCTTCTACGCTATATTTTTTTATACCATTGGTTCAGACGCTCACGCTCCCAATCAGACTTAGCTTTAGATTCAGCGGGCAGCAGTAGATTTGCAGTGAGTCCTCATTATTCGAGGATAGCAAGATTATTTCATCATTTCAGTGTTAGTAGACGGAGTTAGTTGAGGGCATGTCCCATCAACTCCACAGTTTTCAGATAGTTTTGCGGCTTTCAGACTAATATGTTCAGATAGTTTATTTCAGTTTAGTATTGATATACCATATTTCCAAATGTTATGTTTCATTAGATATTTGAACTTTACAGTTTTTCAGCCCTTTTATTATGAATTTATACAGTATATTATGCAGTGCTCAACTACAGATATTAGTCATGGGTTAGCTTGTGGTCTTTCAGGATTGCTATCACCATGTAGAATTCTGGGTATCAGATTTGGGGCATTAGACTGGGCCAATCACGAATAGCCTCAATCTTTTACGAGTCTACCATAATCCCATACTTTGACAACACATGCCTAAGGAATGTCATCGACTCAAGCTAAAACTCATACTCAGAGAACATAGAAAAACACCCATATTCTCTCAAAGTCTAGATACAATCCTCAAATATTGTGCATTCTCCTCTCTACTTCTTGAATACAAATAGATGTCATCGATGAACACAATCACAAAGAAATCCATATAAGACCAGAACACATGGTTCATCAAATCCATAAATGCGGTTGGGGCATTAGTAAACCAAAGAACATCACTAGGAACTCATAATTATAATAACGAAATTGTGTTATCATCATCTCAAATACTCAACTGATGGTAATCAAACCTCAAATTGATCATAGAAAACATCGCTACACCTTGAAGCTGGTCAAATAATTCATCAATGCTAGGCATAGGATAACGGTTCTTCATAGTCACCTTATTAAGTTGTTGATAATTAATACTTATCCATAGAAAGACATTCTTTTTCTTCACAAATAACACAGGTTCTCCCCCAAGGGGACACACTCGGTCTAATAAGACCCTTACCAAGAGGATCTAAAGATGGGAATTTAGCTTATTAAGCTAAATAAGTGCCATAAGATAAGTCTCCATAGAAATAGGTTGGGTGTCAGCTCAAAATCAATAACAAACTCAATCTCACGGGTAGGAGGTATACCACATAATTCAGTAGGGAAAACATCGAGAAACTCATAGACTATAGAAATAGAGTCAAGCGACGGACTCTCTACGCTAACATCATAAATATAAGCAAGATAAGACTTGCATCCCCTAGAAATTCTCCTAGAACACATATAAGAAATAATCCCCATCGGCTTATGGATAATAGCTCCCTGTCATATGATCGGGGGTATGCCAAGCATAGCTAAGTTAGCAGTTTTACAAAATAATCCATGACCATTTGATAGTGATAACCAATCTATGCACAGAACTACATCAAAATCCACTATGTCCAAAATAATAAGATCAACATAAGTATCAACATCTTTAACAGTCATAACACATGATCTAAAAATCTAATCCACTACAAAAGAATCACCCATGGGAGTAGATATACATAAGGGCATAGATAATAAATCCCATGATAACTCTAACCGTAAAGCAAAATAAGCAGATACATAAGAATAAGTGGATCCGAAAATAAAATAAAGCAAAGGCCAACTGACAGCACATCAAAAGCATATCAAAGATAATTGCATCCAAAGATTCTTCCTCTGGTCTAGAAGGTACTACATACAGCTGACCATGCCTGCTACCTAGTTAGGCTTGTAATTGATCTCCTATCCTACTAGCAAGAGAACCTCCATAAGCACCCTAGGGGCTAACCCTGCTACAATACAAACCATCTCTAGCTGAGACATATACCACTCTAATAGGGGGAACATTTGAAGCTAAAGCAATAGTCGCCCCACAATTAGGACAATCACATAAATAATAACCATGACCACCACAACTATAACATGTCTAATAAACTGAACTAGAACCAGATAATATGGTAGACCTAGAATAACTACCACAACTAGAAAAGCTAGAATATGAACCCCTCAAAGAATGACTACTACCCTGACTAGAGCGATAACTAACACATGACTAACCTTTATTTGTAATCTGCAGCACTTTACGAATGGTTCTTGTAGGGTAACTCTAAGGATTATATGATTGGTGAATAGGGTACCTACCCTAAAAACCACTGCCTCTAAATCGAGAGCTACTATGACCCCCACTTAAACTACCATGATATCGAGGTCTCCTATTGCTATACCCTTGGGCCTTATGATACATCTCTTTTATTACCTGAGAATGATCAGAAACGTCAGTAAAAGACCTACTGTAGCAACTAAACTCTATATTATTCATACAAAGAGAAAGCATCAATCCACAAACAAAGCAATGAACCCTCTAATACTCAGCAGACAGAATAGAGCCTCATACCCCAGAACCATCATAGAGCCCTACTCTAATGTTGAGAACTGATCCCTCAAATAATCCTTAAGGTAGTGATGCATGTACTTCTTAAAGAAGATCTCACAGAACTAAGCCCATGTCAAAGGATAAAATCCAGCTAGCTTAGAACAAAGATAACCTCTTCACTAATGTCGGGAAACCAAGTCCAACTAAAATATAGTGTAATCCATACCACTAGTATTAATAAGGACCAAATTATAGAGCCTATACTCATAAGAAATCAAAAATTCATAAGCATTCTCATCAGGTGCACCAGAAAAATAGGTGGAGCCTATCTAAAGAATTATCCCAATATTTTGTTCTCTGCAAAAGATATAGCAGGCTCGGAAACAACTAGTTGAGTAACTGTTGACTGAGCAACTATTGGTGTAGGACCTAACCTTGGGAAGATACACATACAAGATACTCCTTCACCTCAATACCACTCTAATCCTTTAGACTCTGCACCACCAATAAACCCCAAAAGTTAAACCAAATCATCCCTGAGCACTAAAGAAGAAATATACCCCAATAGTGCTTAGGATGGTCCCTGTCCCTCTACTAGCTAGGGCAAACAAGCCTTTTGTTTAGGATTAGGAATAGGGTCTAGTGATGCCCTCTATCCTTGACCCTAGATGGGGATACATCTTATGGTTGTCCATAATATCTAGGTTATTCACAAATAGAGACAATATCCCTAGGCTCAACCTCAAGACCCTTTATCTCGTATAATAGTAGCAAATGTCCTAGCCAACTGTGAAAGAGTAAAACTAAAAGAAACTACCCAAAAAAGGTTAAAATAGAATATTGTAGCTTATAAATAAGTAAAGCACTATAAATAGACAAGAGGTAACCAACAATATAGCTAACCATACAACGACCTAGTAGAGAAAGTACAAGAGCTTCTATAAGTACAATACAAGTTCCAAGTAACAAACAAAATCTATTTCAGAACAAAAGACTAAACATAAATAGAATAAATGGAAAAGGGGTGAATCCAACTCTAAGAGCTAACCCTATCTTCGAATAAACCACAACATGATTTTTGAATCAACAGTGGAAGCTAGTACTCATATCTAGACCAAAAGGTACAAAAATATAGTATGAGTACCAAAACCACAAGTACTCAGTAGACATCATCAACTGACTAAGATAAATCATGATTAAATATGATAGAATGTAAGATAACAAAACTAAATAAAGGTAAAATGGCAAACCTAAAAAGCTCCAGCATCATTGTATACAATGAAATAAATAAATGAAAATAATACTAGAAGGGCCAAGCAATTATAGCTATAATATTGGCCCCCATAAGCCAATCAGTGCAAAAAAGTAACTCAATGCAGTCCCCCATAATCCTAGAGAATACATTCAAGTAAAGAATAAACCAAACCACTATCATTTACCAACTTTAACTATACAACTAGAATTCATCCATGCCATGCCATACTGTAACTAATTCCCATTTTTGAACTTGAACCAATATTGTTACTATCTATATATCACACTCTCTTTACCCATCTTGAACTGATATATATATCATCAAAATCATAGTCAATATCAAGATTTGAACTAAAAATTATATCATTAATATTATAAGCAATATTCATACTCAAATCGGTAATTATATATCAATATCGTGGCCATTATCATAGAAAATTGCCCAACTCTAATCGATAGTCATATAATCCCTAACATAGAAATCTTATGAACTCAAATTAGGTATATATAAGTCATCAATATCATTATTAATATCCTAACTTTAATAGTTAAGCATACGATCATTATCATAACCAATAGCATAATTAATAAGATAATCACTATATACTAACATAATCAAAAAGCAACAACTCTCAGTGCTGACCCGTCATAACCATTAAATGAAGTGTTTCTCAATATTACCTCAATAAGTATTATCATGTACAACAAGTACATAAAAGGTTTTTAATAGGTAATACAAATCTTGGCCAAAGATATGTCAAAGAGCCCACTTTTAAATTCTACCTCAGACTAGGAAAAGGTACCTATATCAACTTTTAGATGTCAACTAAGCCATAGTAACTCCTAATATAGAGATTTACCTAAAGCATGAGAAACTAAATTAATTACACCTAATATAGGGTTTTTGAATATCCTAAATGGTCCAACTAATATAATCATTACAAATTTCATCACCAACATCAAAAACCCAATCCACATCTAATATAATATAATAAACATACTATGACCTATATAAATCTAAAAAGAGGTAAAACCTATCCTACCTAGATGCCGAAGAAAGATTAAAACATCCACTAACTCTCCAACTTTCCTTTCCAAGAAGCTTCTTCAAGGTGCCATTCTATCCAAATCATAATATTCTTTTCACAACAATAATAAAAATACCTATATTGCACTATTATTGTAATACCACATAAGATCCTAGCTCAATTTTGCTATCGATTATATGTTCAAAGGGGTTCAAGACTTTAAAATTTCACACAGTGTTGAATACTTAGTCATTTTCAAGACCCCTAAACTTTGATGATTTTTATTTTGGTCTTCCCAACCTTCAGACAATAATTTTTGAGTTGATTCATGATCGAAGTTGTTCAAAGTACGTCACGAGTGAGTTTTGAAATTTTTAGATGAGCGTAGGGGTATGCTTGGGAAATAAAAAAAAAACCACCACTGGGATAGGTAGGTGCCACCCCTTTTAGACCACTGGGGTAAGGTAGGGCCTACCTGGGTTAGTCCCTCACTCTTAGGCGGGTGCCTCATAGGGTAGCTTTCTGCTCTAAGACCCACATCACCCCTACCTATTCCTCTTAGTTTTGTAACTTTTAAGGGTATTTAGGTTAATTCCCTTCACCCAATTCATCCAAAGCACAAAATTAGGGTCCACAAGTCTACTCAAGAAAAAATCCCTTTTTCCCGAAGAACAAGCCCTAACTCTTTCACAAGAAATTAAGGAACTCAAGCTTTAAGTTAAAGAAATTCTTAAGAAATCTTCAAGAATTCATCTAATAAGGTATGTGGGATGTTCATCAATGGGTCCCTTCCACCCATGGATCCCAAAATTCTCTTTTTGTTTAAATTATGAGTTTTACACTTGTTCTTGATAAAATAAATCTACGAATCTCTTATTAATTCAATTTCAAATTATGGTTACAAATGTTTTAAAGTAGAATGAGTTATATCATACTTCAAGTGTTGCAATTCCCATGTCATCATCCATTGATTTAAGAATTAACCCTCAAGTTTTGAATTGATCCATGCAATCATGTTAGTTTTCCTTATGTTTAAGGCATTCCCAAATCAAAGTTTATGAGTATTACATGTTTGGTGAAATGCCCATGTTTTTGTTCTTTGAACTGTGATTTCATGCTATAGAATTTAAAATTTGATATTGTATTTTATAGTCATTTAGTTTTGGTGGGTTATGAAAACCCAATACCTAGTTGTTTTACATGATTTCAGTCTCTCAAAAATGATTTCATTTGAACAATAAGTATTATCTTTCAGTCAGTTGTTATAATCAGACCATGATGAGTAATGTCAGTTGTACGTTTAGTTGTATATAATTCAGCCTAGTTCTGTACCAGTGTCAGTTTTGTTGGGAGTAAGATTTAGCACAGAGCGAATCTAGTGATGGGGGCTCACCCACTAGTTAGGAATGGGTCTGTAGTAGCAGTCCTTAAGTTTAAAAACAACTTAGTCAGCATAGGATTATAAGAATTCACCAGGTAGTTTAAGACTGACACTCTCTTATGACTCACTCACCAATTAAGGATTGACTCTCTATTTCTTCAAGACATCATATTACTGTATCCATAAAGCCAGGGTTAGTACCCCTGGCATGGTACTGACACTCTTCCAACTAGGTTTATAGGTTGGACCCCGATTAGCTTAGATTTGGGCATATTGGTTAGATGATACCTCCCACAGTCTTATTATAGTACTTAGTATATTTTAGTACAAGTTTACTTAACCAAGAGTGAAAAACCACAGTTATTCAATTATAAATATTTTAATTATTTAATTTATAAATTATTCCAGAAACATGTTTATACTTGGTCATGCATTCAAAAAATCTTATATGATCATGCATTTATGTTTGGTTATTCCAATACATTTGAGATAGTCCTCAAATTCTATAAAAGTACATTCCAAGTACCAACCACGTACTTTTCTTTGCTCTATGTTGTCTTATAAAATAGGTTCGGACGTTTAGTTTCCCGACCATTCTTAGAAAGCTTAGCGACATTCAACAATAGTAGTGGTGAGTCCTCATCTATAAATGACATCATCTATATATTTTAGTTATTTCTATATTTTCATATGCTCAGTCAGTTGGAGTTAGTTTTGGGTCTATCCCACTCTTTAGTTAGTTTAGAGACTTTCAGATACTTAGTTAGACATTCAGTTAATCATTATAGTGTTATTAGTTGTTATCAGATAGTCATTTTAGTTTTTATCAGTTGTTACAGTATTTTACCAGTTTATTTTCTACATATATTATATCAATCCAATTATATTTAGTGCTTATAGTAGGTACCTACTCATGGGTTAGCTTGTGGTCACTTGTGATCGTAAGAACCATTGTTACAACTAGAGTGTAGCCTTGGGTTATGAAAAAACTTTGTATCAAAGCCTAAGGTGTCAAAGAGTCCTAGTGAGTCTGAATACTACATTGAGTAGAGTCTTGTACATGGGTGTGAAGTGTGCCAGACTTATGGACAAGCGGCTATCAATTATTTTTAGAAAAGTTTCCTTTCTTTTAGTGTTCATGGAATGCGAATGAGCATGATTATCTATTTAAATTCTCTTCCTAACTCATCCTTCATTACATTTAATGACAATGCTTTCCAGAAGAAACAACGAAAGAAGAAATGGGGATCAGCCTGCACCATAGCCTATTTAGGAAGATCCTATGAATGAGCATGTCTTCCACACCAAATTTAGGGTAGATTTCACTACCTTAGCCTATTCACTAGCTGCTTACCTAGACAATCCAGTGTAAAATATGGCTGCAATTAGGATTGGGATTTCACTCGGATGAAGCCCCTTTTATTTTTGGGATCCAAGTCTAAAGAGGATCTGCAGGAGTTTCTAGATATGGTGTAGAAGGTTATTGATATTACAGGATTCACTTTGATTGAGAGTGCATGGTTGGCTTTATGTCATTTACAGAATATAGCTCATACCTTTTTTAAGCAATAAAAGAAGGACTAAGGTATGGAGGCAGGGCCTATCGAGTGGAAGGAGTTTTCCATGACCTTATTAGATAGGTTTTTCCCATTAGAATTAAGAAAATCTAAGGTTCAAGAATTTATTAATTTGAAGTTGGGTAATATTAGTGTTAATGAGTACTCGCTTAAGTTCAATCAGTTAGCGAGGTATGCTCTTACTATGGTGGTAGATAATAGATCTAGAATAAGTAAGTTTGTGTCTAGTGTAGCTGATAATTTGGTAAAGGAGTGTAGGACTACCATGTCAATTAAGTGATGGACTTATCTAGACTTATGTTTCATGCAAAGCTAATTGAGGAGGAGAAGTGTAAAAAAAAAAGAGAGAGAGAGAGAACAAGATGGCCATAATAGGTAGTTTTAACTTCTCTCAGCCAATGTCAGAGGGTGGTAATCATTCTTAACTCCATTAAAAAATTTTAGCCTCAGCTCTATATTCATCTAGTGTTACATTACCTAAGTTCAGGTAGGACAATAAGGATAGGGTGTTAGGCTTAAAGTCCTAGTTCACAGTAAGCAGTGTCTACATTAATCCACTCTATGGAAAATATGGTAAAAATCATCAGGATATGTGTAAGGTAGGTTGTAACATGTGTTTTAGGTATGGTAAGCCAGGTCACATGGTCTGAGAATGTCCAGTGATTGCTCAGAGGGGAAAGGATTCATACCAATAGGGCTAGTCTAATCTTTCATTATCTCTAGTAGGTCGCTCAACTCAGTAAGGTGCCACTTCTAGCATAACAAGTGGGCAGCATCAGAATAGGATATATACACTATAGGCTCAACATGATCAGGAAAGTTCCCTTGATGTGGTTACGGGTACGTTATAGGTTTTCCATCTTCATCTTTATGCATTGATAGATCCAAAAGCTTCACTTTCCTTTGTGACCCCTACATAGCAGTAGACTTTGGTGCCAGTCCTAAAACTTTAGGAGAAACCTTCCTAGTGACTACTCCAGTGGGTAGCTCTACTGTAGCGAGGCAGATATATATAGGAACTGCTCGTTCACAGTATCTCAGAAAGTTATCTCAGTTGATCTTGTAGAGTTACACATGACAGATTTTAAAGTCATTCTCAGTATTGATTGACTCCATTCATGTTATACCTTAGTTGATTATAGAAATAAAGTCTTTTAGTTTTAATTTTCAAGCCTACCAGTTATTAAATTGATGGGTAGTACCTCTGTGTTTAGAGGTAATTTTGTTTCATATCTCCAAGAAAGAAAGATGATATCTAAAGGGTTTGTTTACCATCTCTTTTAAGTCAAAGACTCTAGTTCCAAGACTCCAAGTCTCAAGTCAGTTTAGTAGTATGGGAATTTTTAGCTATATTTCCTGATGATCTTCCCAGAGTTTCTCCCATCAAAGAAATTGACTTCGAAATAGATCTCCTTCTAGGCTCTAAACTATCTCTATTCCACCCAAAAAAAATGCCTCCAGCTAAGCTTAAAGAGTTGAAAGATCGGTTAAAAGATCTCATAGATAAAGGTTTCATCAAGTATAGTGTTTCCCTATATGGTGCTCCAATCTTGTTCGTGTGTAAGAAAGATGGTTCTCTAAGAATGTGCATCGATTACCATCAGTTGAACAAAGTCACAATCAAGAATAAGTATCTACTCCCCAGAATTGACGACTTGTTTGACCAACTTTAGGGTGCCAAATATTTCTCTAAGATAGACCTCAGATTCATCTATCATCAGCTTAGAGTCAGAGAATATGATATTCCAAAGACAACTTTCAGAACTCAGTATGGTCATTTTGAATTCTTAGTTATGTCTTTTATACTAATTAATGCCCCTGTAGATTTTGTGGACTTAATGAACAGGGTGTTCAAGAAGTACTTGGACATGTTCGTCATAGTCTTCATTAATGATAACCTTGTCTACTCCCGTAGTAAGAATAATTAAGCAGACCATCTGAGAATTGTGTTGCAGACCCTTAAAGCTCATTTGTTGTTTGCCAAATTCAGTAAATGTGAATTTTGGAAAAGATTAGTAGCTTTTCTTGGCCATATTATTTTTGGTGATGGTATTAGAGTTGACCCTTAAAAGACTAGAGTAGTGAGGAACTGGCCATGACTCATTACTCCATCTTATATCAGGAGTTTCTTAGGTTTGGCTAGCTATTACAGGTGATTTATTGAAGGTTTTTCTTCTATTGGGCCCCCCATTTCTCGATTGACAAATAAGAAAGTCAAATTTTAATAGTCAAATTATTGCTAGGAGTTTTTAGGAATTGAAGACTCGAATCACTTCTGCTCTTGTCTTGACTTTTCCAGACGATACAAATGGGTTTGTAGTTTATTGTGATACTTCCAAAGTTGGTCTTAATTGTGAATTGATTCAGAGAGGTAAGGTCATAGAATATGCCTCTAGACATCTTAAGACCAAAGAAAAGAACAATCCTACCCATGATCTTGAGTTAGAAGTTGTTGTTTTTGCCTTGAAAATTTAGAGACATTATCTTTATAAGGTTCATGTTTATGTGTTCACTGACCATAAGAGTTTACAATACTTGCTCACACAAAAATATTTGAATCTTCCTCAGAGAAGGTGGCTTGATCTATTAAAAGATTATGATATGAGTGTGTTGTATCACCCGGTCAAGTCCAATGTAGTGGCATATGCCCTTAGTAGATTGTCTATGGGTAGTGTTGCTTATATTGAGGAGGATGAGAAAAGTTAGATAGTGAGATTCATCCACTTTCTAGATTAGGTGTTCGGTTGGTTGACTTAGCTGAAGGTAGTGTATGGGTTCAGAATACTTCAAAATCTTCTTTGGTTGCCAAAGTAAAAGTAAAGAAAAAGAGAGATCCTAGTTTGGTTAAGCTGAAGGAGCCAGTTAGAGATCAGAAGGTAGAGGTTTTCTCCTACGGGGGAGATGGTGTGCTTTAGTTAGGGTAGGTTATATATTTTGTGTATTGTTAATTTGAGACATCGAATACTTGTAGAAGAACATGGTACGCCATACTCTATCCATACAGGAGCCACTAATATGTACCGTGACTTAAACAAAATCTATTGATGGTATGGTATGAAGAGCAATAATGCAAAGTTTGTGGCTAAGTGTCCAAATTGTCATCAGGTCAAGGTCGAGCACCAAAGGCCTAGTGGTTCATTATAGGAGTTTAGCATCCCCACTTGGAAGTGGGAAGTGGGAAGTGGTGAACATTGATTTTGTGGTAGGGTTGCCTCGTACGTGTCATCAGCATGATTTGATATGGGTCATTGTAGACAGAATAACCAAATTAGCTCATTTCTGTTAGTTCATACTTTGTACTCAGCTAAGGATTATGTCAAGCTTTATAATAGGGAGTTGGTTAAGTTGCATGGGATTTCTTTGTCTATCATTTTGGATAGGGGTACTCGGTTGACCTCTCACTTTTGGAAAACTTTTTAGAAAGGTCTTGCTACTCAAGTTCATGTCTGTAAAACTTTTCATCCTTGAATAGATGGTTAGGCAGAGAGGACCATTCAAACCTTAAATCACATGTCGAGGGCAAGTGTTATTGACTTTAAAGGTAGTTGGGATGACCACTTACCTTTGATTGAGTTTGCTGATAACAATAGTTATCAATCTAGTATTTAGATGGATCCATTTAAGGCTCTCTATGGAAAGAGTTATAGATCTCCTATTGGTTGGTTTGAGGCAGGTAATACTTCTTTAATAGGGCCATATAGAGATTTGATGCGATGGAGAAAGTTCAGTTGATACGATAAAGACTGAAGACATCCCATAAACATCAAAAATCTTATGCAGACGTGAGGAGAAGGGATCTTAAGTTTGAGGTTGGTGATTCAGTCTATTTGAAGATTTTTCCAATAAAGGGAGTGAAGAAATTTGGAAAGATAGGGAAACTCAACCCCCATTATGTTGGCCCATCGGATATTGAGCCATTTTTGGAAGGTAGCTTATGAATTAATGTTTCTTATAGATTTCACGTCAGTACATCCTGTATCTCATGTTTCATAGATAAGAAATGTATTAGTGATCCAGTTGTAGTTGTTCATTTAGAAGATATGGATGTTAAGGATAGCCTTTCCTATGAAGAAGCTCCAGTTTAGATCCTTGATCATCAAATCCATAGACTAAGGAACAAAAAAGTTCCTTTGTTAAAGTTCTTTAGCGAAATCATTCTGCTGAGGGAGCTACTTGGGAAGCAGAAGCAGATATGTGAACCAAGTACCCTCATCTTTTCTCTGCAAACTCAGATCCTGCATTAGGAAATGATTCTTGTTAGATGTATTCTTTTTAGTTCCCAGTTTCAGCTACATATCTATCCTCATATCATTTTATGCACTCAAGAAACTAGTTTAGTTCATGTATCATATTTTAGACTCAGTTATGGAATCATGTTTCTAGTCATACAAGTTCAGTATATGATCTATGTTTCCTCAGTAGCAATAGTCTAACTATTTTCATTCGAGGATGAATATTCCTAAGGGGGAGATATTGTAATACCCCCTAAGATCCTAGCTCAATTCATCTCTCAGTTGTATGTTCAAAGGGGTCTAAGACATGAAAATTTCACCAAGTGTTGAGGACTTAGTCATTTTTATGACTCATAAACTTTGATGATTTTTATTTTGGTCTTCATGACTCCAAGACATTGATTTTTGAGTTTATTCATGATCGGGGTTGTTAAAAGTATGTGTCGACTGAGATTCACAATCTTTTCAGATGAGTGCAGGGGTGTATTTGGAAACCAAAATAGAAGCACCACCGAGAAAGGCAGGTGCTACCCCTTTGTACCGCAGGGGTAAGGTCGGGGCTATACAGATTAGTCCCCTACTCTAAGATGGGTGCTGCCCGGGGTAGTCCTACTCTCTAACTCTTTCACAAGAAATTAAGGAACTCAATCTTCAAGTTTAATAAATCCTCAATGAATCATCAAGAACTCATCTATTGAGGTAAGTAGGATGTTCATCCATAGGTACCTTCTACCCACGGAGCCCAAAATCCTCTTTTGGTTTAAATTAAGAGTTTTACACTTTTTCTTGATGAAAAATCCATTAATCTCGTGTTAATTCAATATCAAATTATTCTTACAAGTGTTTTCAAGTAGAATGAGTTATATCATGTTTCCAGGTGTTGTGATCCCCATGTCACAATCTATTGATTTCAAAATAAACCCTCAAGTTATGAATTTATCCATGTAATCGTGTTGTTTTCCTCATGTTAAAGGCATTCCCATGTCCATGTTTAAGATTATTAAATGTTTGATGAAATGACCATGTTTTTGTTCTTTGAACTGTGATTTCATGCTACAGTATTTTACGTTTGACATTGTATTTTATAATCATTCAGCACTGGTGGATCATGAACACCAGATACCAAGTTGTTTTACATAATTTCAGTGTCTCAAAAATAATTTCTGTTGAACCATGAGTATTATCATTCAGTCACATGTTATGATCAAACCATGATGAGCAAGGTCAGTTGTATGATCAGTTGTGTCTAATTCAGCGTTGTTCAGTACAAGTGTTAGTTTAGTTGGGAGTAGGATTAAGCACCGAGCAAACCTAGGGATGTAGGCTCACCCACCAGTTAGAATTGGGTCTTTAGTAACAGAACCTAAGTTCCAAAACTAAGTAGCCAGCATAGGATTATGAGATGTCACCTTCCAGTTTAGGAGTGACACTTTCTTAGGGGTCACCCACTATTTTAGGACAGACTCCCTAGTCCTTTATTACATCAGATTAGTTGTTCCACATAGTCAGTGTTAATACTCGTGGCACGATAATGACACCATTCCAATGAGGGTTACATGTTAGACCCTGATTAGCTTAGATTGAGGCATGTCAGTTAGATCATACCTCCTACAATCTCAGTATAGTATTCAATATATTTCAATTCAGGTTTGCTTGACCAAGTGTATAGAACCTCAGTTATTCAGTTATACAAATTTCAATTATTCTGTTTACAGATTATTAAAGAAATATATTTATACTTGGTCTTGCATTCACAAATCTTATATGATCATTCATTTATGTTTAATTATTTCCATGTATTTCAGGCAGTCTTTATCTCATATACCAGTAAGTTCAAAGTATTGACCGCATACTTTTTTTGTGCTCTGTTGTCTTATAACATAGGTTTAGACGTTCGGTTTCTCAATCACTTTTAGACAGCTCAGCGATATTTAACAGTAGTAGTGGTAGTACTCATCTATGGAGGACATGATCTATCTATCTATGTTATATCCTATTTTCATATGTTTATTTAGTTGGAGTTAGCTCGGGTTCTGTCCCATCAACTCTTAAGTCAGTTTAGAGGCTTTCAGACACTTAGTTAGACTGTCAGTCAGTCATTTCAGTAATATAAGTTATTATTAGATAATTCAGACATGTTTTAATTTATTTTTTAGTATCCAATTTGACAGTTTTTTCTCAATTTATTTCCACATACGTTATATCAGTGCAATTATATTATGTGCTCACAGCAGGTACCAGCTCATGCATTATCTTGTGGCCACTTGTTACAGTAAGCACCGTTGTCGCGACTAGAGGATATCCTCAGGTCATGACAAATCTTGGTATCAGAGCCTAAGGTTTCACAGTGCCATAGGGAGTCAAAAAGCTATGTTGAGTAAAGTTTTGTGCATGGGTAAGAAGCGCGCCCTACTTATTGGCAAAAGGCTATGAAACGTTATTAGGAAAGTTTCCCTTCTTTAAGTGTTCATGTCATGTGAAAGATCATGATACTATATTTAAATTCTCTTCCTAACTCATACTTGTTTGATTTACAAATAATGCCTCCTCAAAGAAACAACAGAATATGGAATGGGGATCACCCCGCATCACCGCTTGTTCAAAAAGATCCCCTGAATAAGAATGTCTCCCACATAGAATTTAGAGAACTTTCACTACCTTATCCTATTCATTAGATGTTGCCCCACCCAATCCTACGACAAATATGGCTAATGTTAGGATTCAAGATTTCACCCAAATGGATCCCCCTTTGTTTTTGGGATCCAAGTCTGAAGAAGATCTGAAGGAGTTTCTTGATATGGTGTAGAAGTTGACTGATATTATGGTCATCAAATTGAGTGAGAGTGTAGAGTTGGTTGCTGATAATGCTTAAATTACTCCTTTATTTAAGAGATGGGGCGGTGTTGTCAAGTAACCCAATTTTAATTGGGGTCGAATCTCAATGAGTGAATGTTATAGACTTCCAACCAATGGGTACTCAAGTTAATATAAGGTTACCTAGAATGCTAATGTAAATAACATGTATAAGTAAATGGGGGGATTTGTCAAAAATTCTTCACACAAACTCTAACTAGTACGGACTGAATGCTATCTTTGGTGTAAATTCAAGGTTTGGAGGAATCATGGAATTATGTCTCCTTAGAAGTAAGTATGTGGATAATGTTGGTTTATCAAGAAATTCACTTGTTAAGTAATGGATAGGCTAGGTAAAATATTATTGAGGTCAATCTTTCAATAAAATCACAACGATTTCACCCATTATCTCTTTCTAGAACCTAATAAGTGTGGAGTTTATGTAACCATCGAAAACCTCAACAAAGCATCCCTATTTCTAGGATAATTCTCTCGATATGATTTATACTTCGTAGACACTTATTTTTAAGATTGCAAAAGGTAGTAAACCACAGTCTTAGATGTTCACCATTGCATTGTCCCCCGATAACCCTCTTTCGAGGATGTTATAGGTTACCTGATATTCACCTAAGTCCCTCTTTTGAGGATGACAAGGGGTTTCTAGATCTTGGAGCTTTCACACGTCAAACCCATTTGGAAATTTGGATTTTTCACCCATCAAATCCCAACTCATAAGCTCAAGTAATGGTCAAATCCATACTCAAAAACAAAAACCCATGCAAACACAACAATACCCATACAGAATTACACACTAATTCAACATAAACCCAAGACTAAATTACTTAGGTAATCATGAAGAAAGTAATGAGAGATATATCATGTGGGTCAACCAAAGAATTCATTCTTCAATAAGAAACTAAGAAATTTGAGCCTCCAAAGTTGATTACACACTTGCCCAATTAGGGTTCTAGCTTAGAATTCAAAACTATATTATAAGACTAGCAATACCCAAAGAAGAAAGGGTTTTTTCATATATATTATTTGGGATTCGTCCCTGACATTTTACAATTTTTCCCTTGGGCCAATTCCTGTTGATCTGCAATTATGTTTATTTGACTGTGATCGCACCTGCGTGACAACAGTTAGATTCCACAACCACATTGCTTTGACCATCTTGACTGACCAAGACCGTAGCTAGAGGACCACAGTTGCGGTAATCGGGGTCGATGCAATCCAGGTCTTTAGCTACACTCTTCTATGCCTTCTCTTTATCATTTTTAACTCCAATCCATATCTTTTGACCTCTTTAGCTTTTTTACCTGCATCAAGTGGATATTATTGCATCTAACCACAATTTTGTCTCATTTATGCATTCAAATCAAGGTATTATTCACGAATAATGAGTATGAATGAGTGATAAAAACACCACTCATCAACACCCTCGACTTAAGACTTTGCTTGTCCTCGAGCAATACCCCTGTATTATGATTTCAGGGTAGGTTGTGCATTTCGAATGTTGATGGAATGCAGAAAAGAATCCTTGATGAGGTGCACACTATGAGGTATGTCATTCACCCAGGCTCTACTAAGATGTACCTTGATCTAAAAATCTTGTATTGGTGGAATAACATGAAAAGTGATGTAGCTGATTTTGTGTCCAAGTGTTTGAACAGTCAACAAGTGAAGGTATAACACATGAGGCCAGATGGTACTTCCCAAGAGATAGCCCTACCTGTATGGAAGTGGGAGATGATAAACATGGACTTCATTACAGGACTTCTGAGATCCCGAAACCAGTATGATTTTATATGGGTGATTTTAGATCGGTTGACAAAGTCATCCCACTTTTTGCCTGTGAGGACTAATTATTCGGGAGAGGGTTATGCTAAGATTTACATTAATGAGATAGTTCGGTTGCATGGGGCACCAGTGTCCATTATATTAGATAGAGGTACGCAGTTTTAATCTCAGTTCTGGAGATCTTTTCACAAGGGTTTAGGTAAACAAGTGAATTTGAGCACAGCTTTCCACCCTCAGATGGATGGGAAAGCTGATCGTACCATTCAGACCCTCGAGGATATGTTGAGGGAATACGTCACTGATTTCAAAGGTAGTTATTCGTGAGACTCAGTTGTATGGGCCTGATCTTGTTCATCAGGCGAGGGAGAAAGTGAAGATCATAAGAGAACAACTCAAGAATGCTCAAGGTTTCTCCTATCAAAGGAGTTATGCGGGTTTGGAAAAAGAGGTAAATTGAGCCCTCGCTATATAGGGCCATATCAGATTCTGAAAAAGATTGGTACAGTTGCTTATCAGCTAGAATTGCCTGCAAGTTTGGGTTCCGTTCATCCGGTATTCCATGTATCTATGTTAAATAAATGCATTGGAGATCATTCTCTGGTATTTCCAGTAGAGGGTATCAAAGCGATAGACTCCTTGTCTTATAAAGAAGAGCCCGTTAAAATTTTAGATCACCAAGTTCAAAAGATAAGGAGGAAAGAGATAGCTTCAGTAAAGGTAATGTGGAGGAATCATAAAGTCAAAGAAGTAACTTAGGAGTCAGAAGATGACATGAGAATTAGATATCCCAATTTGTTTGCTTCGATGGAGGATGAGACAGAAGGTACTATTCCTATCTTATATTTCCTAGTCCTTTATTATGCTTGAAATCATGTCTGTCTGTGTCCCGCATCCTTATTCGGGGACGAATGATCCTAAGAGGGGATAATGTAATGCCCTGCATTTGGGGCTACAATATAGACCATGATTCTGATGTGTTGATAAACCCCGAAGCCATAAAATCCTATGCCAATACGGCATGTTAATTATTTGTGAAGCATGTGAATCCAATCAACCTTGAATTTATACCATAGAGGTCCTTCAACTCAAGGACACGTTGAAACTATTTCGATCGACTAATTTTTAGTGGACGTTGTAAATTTTAGCAATTTCCATCAACCATAACTCTCTGTATATGTCTAATTAGGGATCCTACTATGTTTCAAATGATAGGTCTTCGAGTTATCTTTCAAACGATAATAATTTTTCTAAAATCCAACACTCGGGCATGAATTTATGGCTTTTCAAAGTGATATGTGTCACCTAACCAATTGCCCATGGCCACTGAAAAACATAGGAGATAGCCTAGGCGGCGCCTCTGTAAACATAGGCGATAGCCTGGGCGGAGCCTATGTAAACATAGACGATGGAATGGGCGACGCCTATGTAAGGAATTCAAGTGACTTAAACACTCCGTTTATGGGGCAAAATGGTCCTTTTCCACCCTTACTTAGCCCTAAAACATGAAATTCAGTTCCAAGGACCCCAAAATACACCTTCATTCATCAAAAGTGCTCAAGGATTCTACTTAGGGTTTCAAAATAAAAACTCAAGCAACTCGAGATTCAACCGGGGGTTTTAGGAACTAATTGCATATTTGGAATCCCCTCAACGTAGGCTTCGAGAAGCATCTAATATTTGTAGTAATCGAGGTACGCGGGGTTAACCTAAAATCTTATGTGTGTAGTTTTTTTATGAAATGCATGCTTTTAAATGGGGTTTTTCAATCAAATGCTAATAACTTGCTTCCAATATGATTTCTAAGTCATTTTTCTTTATGTCATAGGAATTGTTTGCCTATATACTTCAATGGTTGAAACCATGCATATGTGATTTGAGATTTTCCATGGAATTTTGATAAATATGAATGATAAATTTCTTTCAAATTCCCATGATAATGTCTTGATACCCCATATCATATTGTGACCAACAAAAAAGAGCATGAATTTGAAATAATTATTGTTCACCACTTGTAAATAATGAAGCACCTTGGTTTTTACATGATTATGCATATATGTATGTGATATTGATGACTTGCAAGTTGGTTATGATGATACCCTATAGAATATAATATGTGATTGAATTAAATGAAGTTTGAATGCATTGATTTTACATTAATTTGGTGGATTCTCGAAGAAAGCATTTGAGTGTAAACGCTCATCGCTGGAAACTGTGTTTGCCAACATGGGAATTTGGTACCAGGCTAA
This sequence comes from Capsicum baccatum var. pendulum, assembly GCA_030864225.1. Classification (NCBI taxonomy): domain Eukaryota; kingdom Viridiplantae; phylum Streptophyta; class Magnoliopsida; order Solanales; family Solanaceae; genus Capsicum; species Capsicum baccatum. Next base: position 221,619,047 of record CM061552.1, on the reverse strand, counting down.
GTGATCTTGAGTACTTGACTTTCTCTTATTTCCAAATTGGAACTATAGGTAGGAGCCCGGGCTAAGTGATATTGGGCACTACCATTGGGTTAAGACACCATGCTTTGTGGTCTTGTGTGTCTCTCCCTCACTTATACTCTAATCTCGGTGGTAACCGTGGTTTGACAGCTGGTGTAACTTATGTAGGGTATTCCACCTAGCTCAGTTGCATTTCATTATTGTTGAGAAACTATTGCATTATGCCCATGTGTTTTCAAATGATTTGATATGAAATTGCTTTATAATGGCTCTCAACTATATTTTGTAAAAATATTATGTTTTGTTTTGATATCTCTGTGTTCTAGTACTTTTGTGCTGACCCCCTCCCATCTCCAACCTCTCAGGTTCAGAGGCCCAGTCTAGGGGTCAAGAGAATTAGTAGATCATTCAGACAGAGTTGCAAAGACAAGTGGTGAGCCTTCTATGTTTCGGAAGATCTTATGTCCTGTAGTCCTTTTATCTTATATTTAGTTTTGGGGTCTACTGGGGGCCTTGTCCCAGTTTATATATACAGTTACTTTACTCAGTCATTTGTTAGAGATTTTGCAGACAGTTGTTTAGAGATTGATTGATGTTGGGGAAACTTTATTTCCCCATTATTGCTTCTTTTCATATTTATGACCATGTTTCTGAATTATTGTGTTTCTTCTGCATTACTTTGATCATATGAATTAGGTGAATAATTACCAGACAGATAGGGATGTTTCGAGCCTCCATGGTTTGAAATGCTCGTCACGGCCAGGCCCTGGTTTGGGTCGTGGCAAAAAGTCTCATTGAAATTGGTGTAGGCGTGTCCAAACAAAGTTTCTTATAGATGACATACGACATTAGGTTGATGCTTGCACCAAGGTCATAAAGAGATTTAGCAAACTCACGAGTACCAATGGTCCAAGGTATAGTGAAGGCTCCGAGGTTCTTTTTCTTTTCTGCAACTTTTCTATCCATGATATCACTACACCCATGAGTAATTTTGATGGTATTACCATCAACGATCTTCTTCTTGGACATTAACTTAGCATATTCAAAAATCTCTTTAATAGCCTCAAGTAATGGGATATTTATGGTAAGATTGCTAAGTTTTTCCATAAATTTTCTCAATTTGTCACTCTCTTCATTTTTATGCAACTGTTAGGGGAACGGAGGATGAACATGGATGGTTGGGTTTTCTTCTCCTTGCAGCTTTTCAACTTTGACCACTTCCTCATCACTTTTATCTAGCTCTTTCTTATCATTTGCTTTTCTTTATGAGGTATCACCTCCTTTGCCTTGGCCTTGGGCATATTATCACTCACCTCTCCCCTAAGGGGTTATTCAAGTGCTTTCCTACTTCTAGTGATAATTTCTAGGACTTTTGCTTTATTTTTTGGGTTAGCAATTGTGTCACTCGAAAGTCCATCTCTAGTTGTTATATTTGGTTGCGTGGAGAGTTTCTTGACTTGGGTATCTAATTGTTTGATGGAGGCGGAGTGAGACACCACCGTTTAGGAGAGTACATAGAAGTCACCCTTCAACTCACACACCATTTTGTCCATAACTTCAACTCTACTCAAGATTCATGCCAAAACATCTTTGGTCTTGAACTTTTTAAGGTCAATGACATTTTACTCCTTGGCCTTAGCCTTATCATGAGAAGGAACGTAGTGGTCATAGTAACATTTCCTACTCTCTAATCTATATGTTATGTCTTAATCCATCCAACCTTGATTACCACCTTGCCTTTGATAGGCGGAGAGGGAACCCCCGAGTAGTTTGCCAAGTACAAAAATTATTCATCCAACTTCTTTGACTCATCATCATCTTCACAAGGCCTTGATTTTAACGCATTTACCATTTTTGTGAGTACTCCCATAACATGTTTCGTTAGAAGCTCAAGATGGGTCATCATCTTGGCCATGTTCTCCTTTTTTTCCTCTTCTCGTTTTCTTTTCTAATTGGTCAGCACGGAGGTAGCAGAAGGGGTTTTAGTATCATCGGCATCCAATTAGTGAAATAACAAACATAATACCGTGTCTTTTTCTATCTCATACCGGAGAGATATGTATACAAACATATACATATTCATATTCATAAACTGTAATCACATAATCTATAATGATTAACTCTTCTCGGCCATTCAATCAGTATCATAACACGACCCTTGGACCAATAATTTATCCAAAATAATCACAACATCATAATCACGGCCTTAAGCCCATAAACATATCCAGGACTTATATCAATAATCCTACTCATAATCCATAGCATATATAGGAGGCATCTCACATATAGGAGGCATCTCACATATAGGAGGCATAATATCAATAAGTATGTAATCATCTCTCACACGAGAGGCATCTCACACATATGAGGCATAATCTCAATAAGCATGTAATTATCTCTCACATGAGAGGCATCTCACACATATGAGGCATAATATCAATAAGCATGTAATTATCTCACACATGAGGTACCTCATATATAGAATGCATAATATATATATACATGTAATAGTCTATGGGATATATTATATAAATAGGTCATACATCATGACTTTGAGGAATATCACTTCTTTAGGACAATTTACGTATCCAAGAGGAACATCATCTATATAGGTCCAACAATCATTACTAAAGGAAATAGCAACTCTATAGGCTAATCTTCAAGTCTAAGAGGAAACAACATCTCAATAGGCCAATCATCAAGTTTAAGAGAAAATAGAATCTCTATAAGCCACATAAAGTATCTAGGAGGAATATCATCTTTAAATGCCTGATATCAGTTCCACAAGGAGTACTATAACCATAACTCAAAAGCCACAATTCATGAACATCAATACAAGTTACAAAGTTATGAAGTAACCTTATTCTAAAGTCTACTAGCCTCATCTATATCTAACATCCACACTAAGTCCACAAGACTTAACACAAGCTTAGGCCTATGTAGGCCGAACGATCCCACTTCTAATCAACAATTTCCATAATTGGGCATAGTATGCCCCAAATTAGGCTAAGGTATCTAGTTCATCTTCTAGCTGCCAAGTAAGTCAAACTCAAGCTTAAGATAGAAAATTTGACTAGAAATAATGGTACTCAAGTCAACTGTACCCCACTTAAGTTTTCAAGACTACCACTCTAGCCCAATATGACAAAATATATAAATCATGCTTCAAAATCTAAAACCAAATTTCAAACATAGCTTTATATCATATCCATACTTTAACTAATCAAAACTAAAGTGGAAATGAAATGGTATACAAAAGGGTTATAAACATGCCATCTTTCGCGTCCAAAACACTCATCTAATCCCCAAACATCAACAATCAAAGTTAAGTCATCCTACTCATAATCATGCCTAACATCCATATTCACACGCAACATATATCTCACATTATCTATGAAGAAAAGTAGACAGAAGCCTACCTCAAGGCCAAACCATAAAACCTTACTTCATACACCACATGCTCGTTAAAATCCTCAAAATGACACCACACTATCAAAACCATAATTTACTCATCAATACAAGTCTAATGATACCCATATTAGAATATTATGCTTCGAGTCCAAAAATGATGCCAAAATCCTAAATAGGTCCCACATACATAAAATAAGTTTCCAAGACCAACCCATTGTTCGCACATGAATAAGGAATCATAACCCTCAAAGAATGGCTAAAAACTAATCATAATTTGGGATAAAATCAAGCCCTAAGCTAAATTGGTGTTTTGGGTCCAAACTAATAAATTCAAGAAATTCTTACCTTAATCTTGAAGAAAATCATGATACAAGATGATAGTTAAGCTCCCAAGTCACCCCCACCCCCACCCCCACCCCGACCAATTTTTAGTTATTACACTCACTTTGGGGTTTCTAGGTCTAAATGGTTAAGGGTTAATGCCCAAAATGTATCCTGGGTCTTTATATAGACCCTACAGCTAAAGAGATGTCACTATTGCGGTCATACGGTCCGCGATCTCACTACTCATGATTGCACACTTTTGGCCGTGATCGCGGTTACACCAGATGGCAACAAACTCAAAAATAAGTTTTTGACCTTCAAAACTCATCTGAAATCCAAAAAACATGATCCAATAGTGAATTTTGAGTGTAAACCACATTTCAAATCCAATGGAATCATTAAAACTTTAATCAGATATTGTTTGGGAAAAAAGTGGGGCCCGCACCTATAGTTTCATCACTTTTCATAAAATCTACTTAATACCCCAATATAAGTTTGGGAGCCATGGAACCTAAACCAAGGGTCTCCCTAACCTAAAATGAGCGTTCCAAATACAATGATGAAGTTAGATTTTCAATCCGAGTTTGTTTTGACCAAATATGGGTCCCACACCCATTCTTTCCAATTTTTAACTTTCCAACCAATAGGTCAAACTGAGCTCAGGTGCATTGGGACCCTAACCAAAGGTCTACTATCTGACCCAAACTGGGTAATGAGTGTCCCAAGTCTGACTAGGACTAAAGACCACCCCCGTTACCCAACCCATCCTCTAGTCATCTGGCATGAGTTGGCTAAATTTCAAGTATATAGTGAGATAGTGTAATAGCTCGGACAAAAACTTTAGGAATAGATCACAACCATGACAAATCCAATCAATTCCAACCATCCCAGACCAATAGTCCAACCATACCAAACAAGGTCCATAAACCAGGCCATAAGCAAGGACGTTACAAAACATAAAATAATTAATCCCAAAATAAAATATGATTCAATATTGAGAAATTATGTTTGATGATGCCAGCCTCCCAACCTATTCCAATGCTGAGGTTTACAACAATATTGATCCCTCCTATACCAACCCATAGAAATACCATAAAGCCTCTATCTAAAAGAGTAACAAAATCTGGTTAGGCCATGTCCCCAACCATAGCCAAAACCAATATCCACAATAAAGTCAAAATATCTAGAAATATCCATAACATGAAATAATGTCTTCCAAAAGAATTGAAGATCACCTCTTCAGTCCAAATGTTGTCCCCGAGTTAATCGATATGTCAAAAGAGTAGAACTGCCAGTTCCTGCATAGCGTGGGTATAAATAAGCCAATATCCATAAAGCGATATTGAAAGTTAAATTATAGAGTTGAATGAGTGGTTAATAGAGTAGGTCTTGAACCTAGTAATGACTAAAATATAAGGTTTGTTGGATATTAGCAAAATCCTTGCTTTTGGTATAAGTATAGGAGGATGGGAATAATGAACGAACTTATAAACATTGAACTACAGCGTAGACTCCTTAGGGTTGAATGTGCACTCTTAAAATATGTACTTAGATTTAATCAATATGGATTGATAATGCTTGCTTGAATAAGTCATGTTTGGTCTTTCGGTATGCTATAATTAATGAATATGAGTTGATAAGGCCTGAATTATGAGTTGTTGAATAGCTTTCTTGGTAAACTTGCAATTTCACATGTTAAAGGATCATTATTATTTACATGAAATGATTAGCTTGAGTTTAACCAAGTAGTTAGATTTTTGTCTCATTTTCATAATGCATGTTCAAGATAGTAAATTGTTGAATGATAACCTAAGTGTTAATCATAAGTAATAAAGTTATATTAAAGGCTTGTTGATTATACAAGTGTAGTCGTTTATTCCCATCATAATTATGATTGTTGGGATATCTATTCCTTATTATGGGATGTACTGATATTTGAACATCTTTATGGAATATAAGCTAATTATTGTGGGATGTATTGATATTTGGACATTTTCATGAAATTTGGTGGAATAAGGTTGGAAAACACTTCGTTCCTAGGTTTTTTTACATTGATAATGCTCATCTCTTACAGGTCATGACTAGTAGGGAACCATAAGACCATTAGCATATCTATACAAGGTATATATAATTGTGATTGTTCCTTGAGTAGATAGGGTATATGAATATTGTTATTATTGTTGTTTATATTGGTTCCATAAGTGGACCAAGTTATATTATGGTTGTTGTTGTGAGTTCCTTTGGTGAATCAAATTATTATTTGCCTAGTATATTTGGGATTCTTGTATGGTCTAGTTACTTGTCATATATTTTGGTATTCCTGTTGTCGGAGTTATGGTTTACTAATATGGATATTGTTAGAGACATGGTTTTTTAACTTGGGTTTGGTTAAATTCATGGTTTGTTGACTTGGATATTTGCTAGTGTTAGGGTAGTTGACTCAGTCATGGTTTGACATGAGTTATTTTCTCTTGAATTGTACTTCACTAAAGTTTTAGAGTTGCTTAAAAAGGCTAAGTGTCATAAACTTGAGGTATTTATCATAATGTGTATTCATAGTTGTAATTGTTATAAGGTGATGATTATTATGTATTTATCATGATTAATAACTATTGGCGTCAAACAGGTGAGTGTTCGGATGGATGACACTTGATATGAAGGTGATGAATGTTCAACGAGAATAACAATGGAAATACTCTTAGTTACAACAAGGGATAAAGATAGTATAAGTGGATAAAGGTGTAGCGAATTAAATAGTTATATAAGTTGCTATGTTTTTCTTTCATGATTTCTATATTTTGTTTACATGTTCTAACCCTAGTCAGCCAATGATACCAACCAATACGTGTTGTTTGTACAAATTTAATTCTTGTTATACCCTTTCTGGGGTATAGTCTTTTGAAAAAATCATTGTTAGTTTCATGATTAATGAAAATGTGATCCTCTAACAACTTCTACTTATATCAATCATGGTAGAAGTTGTGTCCAGATGATTCTCCTACTGAGAATCTCTTGCGCCTATTTAGACTAGGTCCTAGGGGCAGAGTTTATATCACAATTATTATTTGTAAAACTGCTGTAATAATGTTTGGGATTTTGTTATATATTAAGTACTTAGGCAATTTATGTTGAAAGAGTGGTAAGAGGTTCTACCATCTAGCTAGATTTGAGTAGCTCCCTCATGATCTGGTACTTTAGATCGTGACAATATTGTATCAGATCTTGGGTTACCGATCTCTCAGTATAAGAGAAAATATCGAGTAGAGCCTTATAGATTAGTGTGTTGATGTATGTCATGACCCAACTTCTTAGTTCATGATTGAACCTACCATAACCCACCAGTAGACAAGCCAACTCATAGTTCGGAATGGCTAGTAACAGAATACTCAATATTATAATGAAAAGAATAAAAATATGAAATAAAGATCAATATATCAAAGAATCCCAAAACCTAGGGGTATAAGTACAAGAGCTTCTAATATAAAAAGAGTACAAAGGTGAAGTATCAAGAGAAATACACAGATACAACTTATCTCTGAATACAACTTAGAGACTACTCCAAACGTCAAGAGCTCACTCTAAGTCTCTGAACCAGGGATGCTCCACATGATGTACACATCAATGACGATACCCCATACTATGTTATGCAGCTTGTAGAAGTGTAGTATGAGTACAAAATAAATGGTACTCAATAGGCTACGGCCAACTGAGCTCCAAAGATAAATCAAATATACACAACATATAAACAGAATGGAAACTATACCCAAGAATCCAGAAATCATATGACAAGTCAATAAGATAATAAGGAACAACTATCCTATTCATGTCCAAAAGTCTTAACATAGTAAAACTAAGGAAGTATTAGGGTGAACTATCATATTCCATCTACATTCAATATACGTCAATGTTATACTGTATATCCTAGGTCAACATATGAATAAAGAGAGAAAGAAAAATATATATAGTAATATACAAGGCGAATAAATGATTATACAACATGAACAACGAAGGAAGGGATATACGGTAGTACCATAGCTTCATATAGATAGGTATATATACATATAAACATGAGGTTATCTCAAAGCATAACCTATATTATCATATTTTCATTTTGAGACCTCATTATAATAGAATTGGGATTTAAATACTATCATACTCGAGGTTTCTAATTCACATGGCTAGACATGAAATAATCATGCATAATAATGCAATCATATGATAGGAGAGGCAAAGACATACCTCAAATCCCAATACTGAATCACAGACCAATTTATCATAAGCTAGCCATAATAATAATCATAACAATGATAATAACAATATCAATAACAGAGCGAATAACCGGCTACTTCGGCCAACCAAATATCTAACCGAGCCTATGCGTACCGCTACCACCCCAGGATTAGAAGGTCCAATCATCATACAACAACTCAAGGCATATTCTTCACTCATATATATGAAACCGTCCCATACCGACTGATAAATATAGGTGCAAACTGGTGATAGGCAATGAGCATGCAGTACACAATCAATATCACAACTCATCATAATTGTCCTCATCAGGATTATCATTATTGTAATAAACCTCCAACCTTGTCGGGTATCAACACATAATCAATAGTACCCTCCAGCCTAGCCAATTTTTAATGTATCATCAATATATCCTCCAACCTTTTTGAGTATCACATATCATCAATATATCCTCTGGCCTTATTGGGTATAATATACCATCAATATATAATTTGACCTTGCCGAGTATTAACATCATTACAATAGTATCCTCCGTCCTTTCCAGGCATTAACATATCATAAAAATAGTATCCTCTGGCCATGTCGGGTATCAATATCATTAGAATAGTATCCTCTGGCTTTGTTGGGTTTCAATATCATCACAATAGTATCCTTCGGTATTGCCGAGTATCAATATCAACATAATAGTATCCTCTAGTCTTTTCGGGTATCAATATAATCATAATAGTCATTATCAAATAACATGCACTAAAATACTCATAAATGTAGTCATATTACCATATAATATCTATCTAGTCAATACTTCCCAACTACTCGTTATTAGGTAACCAACACTTATTATTATAAAATCACTAGTTCGCTAGTCATCACATAACCTCTAGTTATTAGCCTAAACATTATCCTTCACATAATCCTTATTCACAGGATAGAAACTAACCACTATTTATTTAATAACCAACATCTAACAACTAGTGAATGTTTATCACTAGACCAAAACCATCATTTATCCACCATTCATTAATATCAACTAATCATCTTATATCCTTTAAGCATTACCAGACAACACATTACTTCTTATCACGTAACCATCTTTTATTAACTAATACAATTCATTAACTAAATATCGGTAGTTACCATGTTTCTGCTAAGCAAGATTCATTAACTAATACATTAGATTCCTAGCCATCAAGTGATATTGTCCTCTAATAAACAACTAGTAACAACATAGACTAACCTTCTAACTAGAAAAGCAGTCATAAGATCAAATCTCAGCTATAATCACATCATTTGTAATGGTAAATAATCATTAACGTACCAAATCTATGCATTCCATCACCAGTATTCAATTAGTGGAATAATAAGCATAATACTATATCCTCTTCTATCTCATACCGGAGAGATATGTATACAAACATATACATATTCTTATTCATAAACTATAATCACATAATCTATAATGATAAACTCTTCTTGGCTATTCAATCAATATCATAAGACGACCCTTGGACCATTAATTTATCCAAAATAATCACAACATCATAATCACGGCCTTAATCCCATACACATATCCAGGACTCATATCAATAATCATATTTTTAAGCCATAGCATATCTATAATCATCTCACATATAGAAGGCATCTCACATATTGGAGGCATAATATCAATAAGCATGCAATCCTCTCTCACATGAGAGGCATCTCACAGATTTGAGGCATAATATCAATAAGCATGTAATTATCTCTCACACATAAGGTACCTCATATATATAAGGTATAATATAGATAGTCATGTAATCATCTCTCACATAAGAAGCATCTCACATCTAGGAGGCATAATATATATAGACATGTAATAGTCTATGGGATATCTTATATCAATAGGTCATACATCATGACTACAAGGAATATCACTTCTTTAGGACAATTTACATATCCAAGAGGAACATCATCTATATAGGTCCAACAATCATGAATAAAGAAAATAGCAACTTTATACGCTAATCTTTAAGTCTAAGAGGAAATAACATCTCTATAGGCTAATCACCAAGTTTAAGAGGAAATAGCATCTCTAGAGGATACATAACGTATCTAGGAGGAATATCATCTTTAAACGCCCAATAACACTTTCACAAAGAGTACCATAACCATAACTCAAAAGCCAAAATTCAGGAACATCAATACAAGTTATGAAGTTATGAAGTAACCTTATTCTAAAGTTTACAAGCCTCATTTATATCTAACATCCACACTAAGTCCACAAGACTTAACACAAGCTTCGGCCTAAGTAGGCTGAATGATCCCACTTCTAATCCATAATTTCCATAATTTGTCATAGTATGCCCCAAACTAGGCTAAGGTATCTAGTTCATATTCTAGATTTCAAGTAAGTCGAACTCAAGCCTAAGTAGGAACTTTAACTAGAAACAATGGTACTCAAGTTAACGTTACTCCACTTACATTTTCAAGACTACCACTCTATCCCAATAAGGCTAAATATATAAATCATGCTTCAAAAGCTAAAACCATATTTCAAATATAGCTTTCTATCATATCCATGCTATAACTAATCTAAACTAAAGAGTAAAGTCAATGGTATACAAAAGTGTTATAAACATGCCATCTTTCAGATCCAAAATACTTATCTAATCCCAAAACATCAACAATCAAGGTTAAGCCATGCTACTCATAATCACACCTAATATCCATATTCACACGTAACATATATCTCATATCATCTATGAAGAAAATTAGATAGAAGAACACCACAAGGCCAAATCTCAAAAACTTACTTCATCTACCACATACTCATCTTCACTTAAAAATCCTTAAAATGCCATCACACTATCAAAACCATAATCAACTCATCAATACACGTCTAATGATACCCATATTGGACTATTGTGGTTTAAGTCTAAAAATGACACCAAAACCCTAAATGGATCCCACATACGTAAAATGAGTTTCCAAGATTAACCCATTATTCATACATGTATATGGAATCATAACCCTCAAAGAATGGGTGAAAACTAATCATACTTTAGGATAAAATCAAGCCCTAAGCTAAATTGGGGTTTGGGTCAAAACTAATAAATTCAAGAACTTCTTACCTTGATCTTGAAAATAATCACGACACAACATGATAATTAAGCTCCTAAGTCACCCCCACCCCCACCCCGACTAATTTTTAGTTATTACTCTTATTTTGGTGTTTCTAAGTCTAAATGGTTAAGGGCTAATGCCCCAAATTCATCATAGGGTCTTTATATTACCCCTACAGCTAAAGAGATGTCGCTATCGCGGTGATACAGGCCACAATCTCACTACTCATGATTGCACACTCTTGGTCATGATTGCGGTTGCTCCAGATGACAACAAACTTAAAAATAAGTTTTTGACCTTCAAAACTCATCTGAAATCCAAAAAAAAATGATCCAATAGTGAATTCTAAGTGTAAACCACATTTCAAATCCAATGGAATCATCAAAACTTTTATTGGAGATCATTTAGGAAAAAAGTGGGGCTCACACCTATAGTTTCATCACTTTTCATAAAATCTACTTAATAGCCCAATATAAGTTCGGGAGCCATGGGACCTAAACCAAGGGTCTCCCTAACCTAAAATGAGTGTTCCAAACATAATGCTGAAGTTGAATTTTCTATCTGAGTTTGTTTTGACCAAATATGGGTCTCATACCCATTTTTTCCAATTTTTAACTTTCCAACCTATAGGTCAAAATGAGCTAAAGTGCATTTGGACCCGAACCAAAGGTCTATTGTCATGACTCAAACTAGGTAATGAGTGTCCCAAGTCTAACCAGGACCAGAGACAACCCCCATTACCCAACCTAACCTCCAGTCACCTACCATAAGTTGGCTGAATTTCAAGCATATTAAGAGATAGTGCAATAGCTCGCATAAGGACTTTAGGAATAGATCACAACCATGACAAACCCAATCGAGTCCAACCATCCCAGACCAATAGTACAACCATACTAAACAAGGGCCATAATCCAGGCCATAACCAAGGATGCTACAAAACATAAAATAATTAATCCCAAAATAAAATATATTAGAATAGTTAGAAATTATGTTTGATGATGCCAGCGTCCCAACTTATTCCAATGCCAAGTACAACACTAATGTTAATCCCTCCTATACCAACCCATATAAGTACCACAAAGCCTCTATCTAACAGAGTCATGAAATTCGATTAGGACATGCCCCAAACTATAGCCAAAATAAATATCCAAAATAAAACCTAAATATCTAGAAATATCCATAACATAAAATGAGGCCTTCTAAAAGGATTGAAGCTCGCCACTTTAGTCCAAATATTATCCCCGAGTCAATCGCTATGTAGAAGGAGTGGAACAGGCAGTTCATGCATAGCGTGGGTATACAAATACCAATAGGCAGGGTTAGCGAGTGATCGCTAGCATGATCTCTAGATAAGGATAAAATAATGCCATTTGTAAAACCAAGTAAAACCATCAATATACACACAACCATACATATATATATATAACTATGCTGGGAAAAAGGGACCGAATTTACCATGCCTTTAAAATCTTTACCTGAGCTATATAGCTTTTCCGTCCTAAACCATCCACGCGTTATATGGGTTCAAGTTCCCCTGCTGAAAGGGCCCCCAGTGCATATAGTCGCACGACCACGGAAGTATCCCATAGGATGACTAGTACATCCCCTAATAAAGTGTGACATCATGCACACAGTCACCAAGACCAACCTTATATCAATAAATTTGAGTTTCTAGTTTTGGTCCCTCCTGGGACCTCTACCCTCCATGGATTTGCTACACATCCTGCCATTATTGCCCAATTAAAACCAATTTCCATATAATCAAACCATTATCCATTTATTAACCAAGTCCATTGATATTGATATCGGCATACCAACCCTTACTTATAAGTATCATCTATTGCCAACCATTTATAGGTTTAAGGTGACTTTTAAGTTCCCTTCTATTTGCTATATTAAACCACTTGGGAGACTTTTATGTTCCCCACAAGAATAACCAATTAGCATTTAGCATTTCTAAACTATTTAAACTATGCATAATTCATTTACCAAGTTTAAAACATGCAAGAGTTCCATTAAAAGAAGTCATTGCAATAAACATATCTTTATAAGCATTATGCAAAACACACTAGGGGCATAATATGACCAAAACCAATTCCAATTACCAATAAACCGTTCCCATTCTATCCTATTATCCAAAACCACCATTAATGCATAAAAAGCATAATTAAAACCATGGGAAACCATAACTAAGTAATTAACATCAAAACCCCTAAACCATATTTGAAAGCCAAAGTTATGCAATAGTAATACCATGAAAACATTCATATAAGCCATGCCTTTAATTAAATTAACAATGAGGGAAGACAAACATGCCTTAAACTAAGATGATAATGGAAATAAATTAGCAGGACAAGCCCCAAATTGATCCGTTAGTTGAAACTAGCTTCCCTTGCCCAAAAGCTATAAAGACAATTATGGATTGTTTAGGAAGAATTTCTAAGTATAAATGAATAGAATAATAGGGTAAATATCCTCCTAAGTAGGATAAAAGTCATGGCGCATTATTATGATAAGTAGAGAAATGTCCAGAATACCCCAACTTAAGTTGCATAAAATTCTATCACAGGGATACGACTGACCCTCATGGGTCGTACCCTCCCAGTACGATTGGTATCCACCACTCATATCTTGAACCTCCACCCTTGGAAAAAATATTATCCAATATACGACTCATCTAACCAAGTTGTAACCACAATATATGATCTGTATCTATGTCCAGTATCCATGGCAGAATGAAATACCAAGAGGATCAAACGCAACCCACCATACGAGTCCATGATATGACTTGTACCAAGCCCTATGACTCACACCTCTAAGTTATACCTATTCCAGTAACCAAAATCCATCCCACTAACTAACATTGATCAGTATACAACAACACCATACCACTCATACCCCATCATACAGCTCGTACCCATAAGTCATATTGGGTCCACAGATCAGAATTCCAAGAAATTTTCTAAGGTCCAGAAACTAAGGTATTTCATCTACCTAGACTAAAATTGATATTTTTGATCTACTTGCACAGTCAGAATTTGTATCTGAGAATATTTCATAGAAGTTAATTGATATTTTAGATCTACTGGCACAGTCAGAATTTCTATCTGAGAACATTCCATAGAAGTTTTTGCCTGGTGACTATTTGGAAGTAATAAAGACTTCAAAATAGGGAATTAGCTCTAAAAAACAAATGAATTGCTTGATAACCAAACCGTATGTCCCGGTAAGTCATAAATGACTTAGGACAGCTATGAGGAAGCATAAAAAAGTAAAGATAAGCGTAAATACAAAAAATAAACTGACACATATACTCTTTGGAAAGCTATGAGGTACTCTAGAAAATTGTTTCACTTATTTTTTTCTCTCGTATGGATGGATAATTATTTGTATGAGTTGAATCCAATTGGTATCTCCTAATTCTAATTGGTATCTCGATAATTATAACTAGAATCTAGTCGATTCCAATTGGTATCTTAAGGAGTTCGTAATTGAAACCTAGTTATTTCCAATTGGTATCTGCCTGTAAGGGCTGGAACTTATGATTTTCATATGAATTATGATAAAAATGGTTTGTTGCATCTTTGTTGATGTAATATAAGATGGGTTTGTGATTTATAGTTGCTTGATTAACTTTGAATTTAAGGTAGGTTAATGTTGCAAGTTGCAATGTGTTGCGTGGTGTATTATAGAGTTTGACTATGATTGTTGCCTATCTTGTTTGTTGTAACATACAGGTTTAAATTGGTTCATAAAGTTAATGCCTTGGTACTTATGTAAATTGTAGTTGGTTAAATTATTGTAAATTCTATTAATTGTGAAAGATCATAACTTAGTTGTGTTAATGAATAAATAAAACTATTGTTATGTGATTTAATTAGAAATGGTATAGTAAATGTTATTCACGGTCTTATCATTGGTAAAATATTAAGGAAAAAATAGTACAAAATTATGGAAACTCTTATTTCAAATAGTGGGTACGTGAATAAATACCATGAAAAAGGCCTATTATTGATTGATTGTAATTCATAATTGTGACTAAAGAAAACTTTTTTTTATTTTTGAATTTGTAGCGATAACTTACTGGTTTAATAGATGAATGGATTGTTAGTAAAGTAAATGAATAGATGGATATGATAGCCCTGACATTAAGGTTAAATATTATGTAGGTAATGTTGTCTATTTGAAGTAATATATATATATATTAACATCTAAATTTATTTGAATTGGTGGTTCTTATTATTGATTGAGTAAAAACTTGTACTGTAATGATAATCCATAGTTAATAAGGAAATCAAGAGATTATTATAGAACTAAGTTCCTGGTTAATTGTGAAATTTTGGTTGTCTTTTGGTAGAAATAGTAACCCATGTATTGATTACTAAAATGATTTGCCATTGGTTGTTTTTGGTTTGACATCACTCATGTACTAAGCAAGACAATAATTATTGATTAATAGTATTCTTTGGGAATGGTATAATTGAATTTCTAGGGTCCTTGCAATAAGGTAGCTTGATTATGATTGATTATCCTTAGTTATGGCCTAGTTGTGCTTGAGGTAAAATAGAAGTTGATCTTGTTGCTAAAATTCCACATAGAGTAAGAATCAGTGAAGAAGATGATGCTACTAGAGAGAAAAAATCTACATAGATTAACATTCAGTATGATTATAAGCCTACATATTATAAGGAATGTTGTTTACAAGGTCATAATAAGTTGACTTGTTGGAACCTTCATCCAGAATTATATGAGAGGATAAAAAGGAAAAATGAAGAAGGTAAGGAAAGCAAAAAAGTAGAAGAAGTGTCATCTGAACAAAAGAAAAAAGAGGAAGAAAGCAATGGGAATGAATGGCAATTGACAAGAAATAAATAAAAGAAGGATAAGTATCGGCATATTTTAGGAATTGTGGAGAAAAAGGGGAAGGAGGTGGAGACTTCAAATTTTTTTGATGCCCTAAATGACCATAAGGAGCAATAAGAATCATTAATCATCCAATAAAATAAACAAAGTACAAAGGAATGGGTCAATAAGATATTTTCCAAGGTTCAAGAGAAGGTAGCAGAGGAACAGTCTCAAAAGCAGACACAAGTAGATCATAAAAGCAAAGAAATGAGAATCAAGTAGGAGAGCTAGTAGAATAATTACAAGTTCATAAAGTTCAAGAGTCAAAAGAGCAAGAAATAGTAAATGAAAAAGAGCAGGCAGCAAGCAAAGAATTAAAGATGGTTGTATTCAACAAGGGTGATAAATAGGAGAGAATAATAAAAGAAGTGGAACATCTAGCAATAGATATAGGAAATATGATGGAGGTGATAAATGAAAGCAATAAGGATTTGGATGATGAAGACTTAGAGGATGACATTGAAAAGCTATCGAATGAAGGGGATTTATCCCCTAAGCAAACTCAATCATTAAGTACAAAGCATGGAATGAAGCAAAAGAAAAATAAAAATAAAGTTGTAGAAACTACAATGCAGACAAGAAGTCAGGTCACTAAAACAAGTTAACAATTAATCCTTTAATATGGAATATTACATTAGTGAATATACAAAGCTTTTACAGGGCTCATAACAATTCAGAGAAGATATCATTTTGGTTTTATTGGTTTGATAGAACTATTTCAATATGGTCATCAATAGAGGATTAAAAGGGAATATTATGAATGCAACATGCTATGGTGAACACATCAGATAAGATTTGGGAATTTATGGATGCATCCATAGAGTATAGCATTATTAGAGATAAAGAACAATTGATTATCTTTAAACTGGTAAGTCAGTTTTTAGTTTCAGTTGTTTTTGTCACTTTAGTCTATGCAAAGTGTACTCAGAATGAGAGATTACAATTATAAGAATCCTTGGGAGAATTGTCTATTTAAATTCAAGATCCTTGGATGGTAGGAGTTGATTTAATGTTATCGGGAATGGGGAAGAGAAGCTAGGGGGATTACATGTCACTATTGAAGAGAATAATGATTTCAACCATTGTATGAATACTTGTAATTTAGAGGAAAATCCCTTTAAAGGCAGCAAGTATACATGGTAGAATGGGAGGATAGATGAAGATTGCATTTTCAAGAGACTAGATAGAGTATTGGTGAATGATAAGATACAGGATCTATTCATCAGATAGAGTTAGAACATTTCATAAGAAGTGGATCAGATCATGCTCCAATGTTATTATATTTTAGAATGACAGGAGAGCAAGTGATTAAACCTTCTAGATTTCTTAACTTCTGTCTTAAGGAGGAATTTTGCATGCAAATTGTCAGGCAAAGATGGAGTACAGATTTTGAAGAAAGTCCTTTTTTTATGTTCCAGAAAAAGTTGAGAGTACTAAATCAACATTGGATAAGTGGAACAAACAAACTTTTTGAAATATTTCCAAGAAAGATCCAAATTGGAGGAGGTAATAAAATTTTGGGAACAACAATTTGAAGAAGAGCCTTCAAACACAAATAGAGCTAAATTTTCATAAGCACAGGCAGAGTTAGCTTTGCACTTGAGAAGAGAGGAGGATTTTTAGAAAAAAAGTCTGAATTTTAGTAGTTCAAAGATGGAGAAAGGAATACTAGGTTTATTCATGCAGTAGTTAAAGGGAGAATAGTCAGACTAAGAATTTAGAGAACCCAAAATGTAGAAGGAATATCATTGGAGAACCAAGATAAGATTGTTGAAGTTGCAGATTCATTTTTCCAACAATAATTTCAAAAGCAGGAAGATGTTGAAGATTTTTCAATGTTGGAGGTTCTTTCAAAGCTTGTCATAGAAGTACACATTGAAGAGTTGAAGAGATTTCCTACCATGGAAGAAGTGAAAGTAAAACTAATAGGTTTGAATAGAGAGAGTATTGTAGGACCTGATGGCATGACAGATGCCTTTTTTTAGGTTGCATGGAGTATAAAAGCAGAGGATATACATCAGATGGTTATATCCTTTTTTTGTAGACAAGAGCTACCAAGGTTTATTAATCATACTAATTTAGTGTTATTACCAAATAAGTTAGTAGTAAACACATTTTCTGACCTAATACCTATTTCACTTAGCAACTTTGTGAATAAGGTCTTTTCTAGAATTACAAATAGTTAGATTTTTGTAGGGTAGAAGTATAGCTGAAAATATTCTATTGGTATAAGAAATAATCTCAAAAATTAGGAAGAGAAAAGACACCCAATATGGTGATGAAACTGGATATAATAAAGGCCTATGAAAGAGTAAGTCGCTTTATCTTACCAAAGTCCTGAGGATGATAGGTTTCTGTGAACAATTAATTGATTTGGTGTTTAAGTTACTAGCAAATAACTGGTACTCTATTTTGCTTATGGCCAGCCTAAAGGTATTTTCAAATCATCAAGGGGAATTAAGCAAGGAGATCCATTATCTTCTACATTATTTTTCATAGCAGTAGAAGTGTTATCAAGAATCTTGAAACAGCTATTAGTTGGAAAAGACTTTAAGTCTTTTGGCATGCCTAGAGGAAACTCAAAGATTAATCATCTTGAATTTATAGATGATATGATTATATTATGTAAGACAGAGGTGGTTACATTACAATTGGTCACATCACCACTAAATAAGTATGAAAGAGTGTATAGTTATAAAATAAACAAAGAAAAAAGTGTTTTATATTTTCATAAAAAGGTCTCAAATGGAGCAGTAGTGGTAGCAGAGGTAGTATTA
Source organism: Capsicum baccatum var. pendulum (assembly GCA_030864225.1). Taxonomy (NCBI): domain Eukaryota; kingdom Viridiplantae; phylum Streptophyta; class Magnoliopsida; order Solanales; family Solanaceae; genus Capsicum; species Capsicum baccatum. The sequence continues at coordinate 221,600,265 of CM061552.1, read as the reverse complement.
GGCATATTGAGACAGGAATTCTCATTCACATATTTGGGATGTCCAATCTTTTATAAGAGGAAGAATAAGCTATACTATTAGCAGATTATGAATAGAATCACAAGTATACTCCAGACACGGAAAGCAAAATTATTGTCATTTAGAGGTAGGGCAGTTCTCATTAAACATGTTCTTCAAAGAATTCCCATAAACTATTTGTCTGCAATGAATCCTCCTAAGAATGTTATAAGTATTATTCAGAAAATCTTTGCTAATTTTTTCTGGAGTAGTACAATAGGGGGAACAGGAAGGCATTGGGTATTATGGAAGACAATGTGTCTACCTGAGAAAGAGAGGGCTTGGGATTCAGGAAATTAGAAGATGTTTCAACAGCTCTATTGTGCAAACTTTGGTGGAATTTCATAACTAAAAAGACCTTATGGGGTGAGGTTATTATTAACAAGTACTGAAAGAAGCTACATCCCAAGGAAGTTTGGTGGAAAGTATGTGGGGGCTCTCAACTATGGAAAAAATGTTACAGGTTAGAGACATAATTGATCATCTTATTTTATGGAAGATTAGAGGAGGAAATTCTCATTTATGGTTGGATAATTGGAGTAGGATGGGAGATTTTTGTTCTATCCTACAAGATAGTAAAGAATGGGAACCTAATTTGCAAAAGGTTAAGGATTTAATAATAGAAAGAAGATGGAATGCAGAGGTTATGACAAAAGTATTACCTGGAGAGATAGTGGAGCATGTGATTCAGAATATAATACCAGGTAATCTATGGAAACTTTAGGATAAATCAATATAGAGTGTGGATCAAAGAGGAGTTTTTCTGTGGAAATAGCTTAGGAATATGTAAGACAAAGGGAGGTGCCTACTGAGTTCTACAGGAAGATGTGGATAAAATGGATTCCATTTAAAATGGTATTTTTCATATGGATAATATGTAAAGGAAGAATTGTTGTTAATGATACAATTAGGAGATGGGGAATGCATGGTCCTTCCAAATAATGGTGTTGTCAAAATCCAGCATAAGAGACCATAGCATATGTACTGTTGAGATCTTATGTTGCTAAAATGACATGGTCCTATTTTTTTTCTTTTTTAGGAATTAATATTCAAGATTTAAGCCCAAGAGAAATAATTAATTCATGATGGGAAGCCCTGGTAAAGTAGAGAGAGAAGATGTACTTTAGAGTAATCCCAGCAATCATACAATGGGAGATATAGAGAAGAATAAACACAATGAAGCATGAATAAAAAGTGGTTACAAGTCACAGGATTATTTTACAATGTTACTAGGCATCTGAGAATATTAATAAAGGTTAAAAAGCTAGGATTGGAGTTCTCTACAACATGGCTAGATATCCTGCAGTAGCTAATACAATTGACACCTACTATCAGATGTAATATAGTATTAGGAAAGATGCAATAACAAGAATGGTACAAGTATAATACAGATAGGGTATCCAAAGGTAACCCAGGTAGAAGCTTATGGGGTTTTTGTTTAAGGGATGCACAAAGTGATCTAGTTCATACAGCGGGAGCTATCATAAATGACATACACAACATAAAAGTAGAAGCAAGAGAAATCCTATATTTAGCTAATCATTCATAAAAATCAGTTCTCCAAAGGGTTATCATTCAAATAGACTCTTTAGCCATGTAGAATTTTATAAATAAGAGGTGGGAAGTTCCATGGAAAGTGATTGACATGGTAGAACAGATAAATCAAGCATTAAAAGGAAGTAGGTAATCATACAGCATATAGAGAGAGAGGTCAATCAATTGATTGAATCTTTAGCCAATTAAGAAATACAATAAGGAAATTTAACATTCACATCATTCATTCAGCTACCAAGCCTAGGCACGAAGATTCTAAATAGTGATAAGCAACAATGTCCATATTTGTGACCAGCACCAACAAAGGGGTAAGGGATTGGAAAGGCTACAATATGTATCATAGGCACTATTTACAATAGCAAAGATCAATAAAAAGGGTGTAAATACTATCTAGCCTATCAACACCAGCCAACAAAAAAGGAATTCCATTAGATAGGGGGTCTTCTGAATGTTTTTTTCTTAAGTAACTAAGATATATGAAATTCTCCAACTATTAACGAGTTCGAGGATCCCAAAATATCCATCCCAGCTATACCTATAGATCAAATATGTTAATAAAATGGAAAGAAAGTTATAGGAAAGACCTTAAGCAAAAAGAAGTATAGATCATACTTGGAGGAAGAAATACGCCTCAGTGGACTAGACCTGATATTTTTAGCACCAAAATACATAGGCAACATTCATCCTGGAGATATCAACTATAGATTTACCAAATAAAGAAGGTCAATGAAAGCTAAGAGAAACAAAGAGAAGCAAATGGAGCTAAAAGAAGTAATGCTCACTCATGCAAGCTGGAAAAGCTTCAAATTGATGCATCCATGGTATAACATTGACAATCCACATCTATAGAAGTTTGAAATAATTATTATGGAAAGTAAACATGATGGAAGAGGCGGTCTAAAGTGAAGCTTAGCTCTAAGCTCAAATATGAAACCCTACAAGCTCTTTTATGTGTTATTTTTGGGCCGAGTCAATTTATTGGACCAGTCTTTATTTTACTATCTTTGTTTTATTTTTTTTATGATAAATGAGTTGGTCTATCTTGATAGCTTTTAATTAAAAAAATAGCAAATTAAACAAAAACAAGTTATTAGATATGTTCTTGAATATTCATGTCTCTCTCATTAATTATGGTAATACTTGGTTGATATGGATCTTAAGTGATTAATGTATGTTAGTTGGTAACTTAACTAGTTGTAATCTAGTTATGAGGCTAAATAAGTATAACTTGTTCTTTAGTGCTAACTAAAGAGCTGGTTAGTTATAAATGATTGATTGTTGAGGCTCGAATAGACTAATGTAAATGGTGGTAAAGAATCTATATATTAATAACAACCATAGTAGTGTGCCAGTTAGTGGTTGTACCAACTATTCCTTGAGTGTATTGAGTGAATGATTTTTGTTATTACTTTGTTTATATTGGTTCCATGAGTGTACCAACTTATATTAAGGTTGTTGTGGGTTCCTTCTATGCACTAGATTATGATGTTGCATGATATATTTTGGATTTTTGTGGGGTTCGGTTACTTTTCAGTATATTTGGGGATTTTTGTTGTTAGAGTCATCGTTTATTGACTTTTATATGGTTAGAGTAATGGTTTTATTACTTGGATATCTTTAGATTCATGGTTTTTTTACCTGGATATGGTTAGAGTCTCAATTTGTTGACTTGGATATATTCTTAAGTCAAGTTTGTTGACTTTGTCATGGTTTGACTTGACTTTTTATCTCTTGACTTGTACGTCATTGAAGTTGTAGAGTTTTTTAAAAAGGCTAAGTGACATAAATTTGAGATATATATATATTATAATTTGTGTTCATAGTTGTAATTTTTATAACGTGATGACTATTAATTATTTACCATGATTAATAACTATTGGGATAAAAAAAGTGAGAGTTAGGATGGATGACACTTGATGTGAAAGTGATGAATAATCAATGGGAATAAAAGTGAAAATAATCTTATTTAAATAAGGTATAAAAATAGCATAAGTAGTAGGAGATGTTATGAATTAAATTGTTATATAATTTTTCTTATTTTCCTTTCATGATTTCTATATTGTGTTTCCATGATCTAACTCTAGTCGGCTGATGATACCTACCAATATGTGTTGTTTGTACTAATACTAACCTTTCTATACACTTTTCGGGGTATAGTCTTTTGCAAGAATTTGTGTTAGTTCCATGATTGATACAGATAGTGATCCTTCAACATATTCTACTTACCTCACTCATGGTCAAAGCAGTGTCCAGTTAATTCTTTTACATAGAAGCTCTTGTTACGGTTTAGATCGGCCCTAGAGGTAGATTTTATTCCGAACTTATTATTTGTAAATACATTGGTAATAAGGTTTGGTATTCTATTATTTATTAAAGACTCCTACATGTTATGTTGAACAGGTAGTAAGGGTTTCTCCTATATAGGTTTATTAGAGTATGTTCCCTTAAGATTTGGTAGGTTGGATTATGACAGAATTGCAGTTTGGCAATGAGGTATGCTTTTGTCTACTTATCACTATGTGATTGTGTATATCATATTTTGCATGCTAGGTCGGGATTATAGGTTATGTTTTTACCTAGATATAACATGACTTGACCTAAGTAATATGACCTAAATTTAGCCTAGAATACCTATTAAGGCTGTAAGATCCTATTAGATCTTATAATAGACATGATTAACCAAATATTTGCATAAGAAATCCTTTAGCATAAGGCTTATCACATTAATTAGTATTCCCCGATTAGGCCATTTAGAAAATTTATGACCTTGTTTACCTTGGTTTCCTAATTTATGGTATAAGTATCTGGTTGAGATACACATTATTAGGACTGAGGATATGGTTATGATACCAGTTCGACTCTAGGTGAGTATTTTTATCATTAAAAGACATGATTCTAGTTTATAGTTTTATAGGCACTTATGGTTGTATTGTTAGGATACTGGTTATCGCATTCATACTTTAGGCACATTATGCTTACTAAGTGGTATGATTCCAACAAAAAATTTGATCATATTACTATTTTCTAAAAAGGGATTTATTCCCACTTTTCACTTTTAAAATGGATTATCTTAACTCTAGAATCGTACCACATTATTTAATGAATTATGAGCTTTTGGAACTAAATATGTTTTTTTGAAATTAGACCAAGGTTGATTTTAGTCCATTATTAATCCATGTTTTTACCATTGCTATTTACTTAGGTCGAGAAAGATTTTGATCCTTTCTATACTATTATGCCGATTTAGTCCCAAACTTGATCTCAAGCAATGGATTTTAAGCGTTATAGTTATTTTGCCTTAGTTTAAGTTTGAGAACTTATTATACCTTATTTATATCTCTGGTAATGGATGGAGTAGATTAATGATGATAGTTACTATTATCCCTGGTTTGGGACCAGGTAATGTATACGAATATCTTACATCCCCTATAGGCCCTTTTATCCATGAGCCACAGTTTCGTAGAAGAATGGTCGTCATAAGTCCTTCCTTTATGAGATATTGAGTTGGAGAAAGTGTATACACTTAGAATAATATGGGACTTGATTGGTTGATCCTACTGGATTACACTTGCATTTATTTAGTCATACGTATTACCTATCACTAGTGTAATTGTTTGGCACTTATATCTATCAGTTTTATGGGAGATGTAGGCATAAGTTATGGTTGATGTATGGTGCGTGCTTTCTTAAACATTTTGAGATTGTGGGGGCCTGATTAGGTTCTTGTTCATCCAGAATAGTTGGTTACTTTATTGTTGGTTATTATGGTTTGTTTGTGGTAGGCTAATTATGGACTAGTTTTTTAGGTTGTTGGTATGTTTCTAAACCTTTACTCCCTTTTATGGGAATATTTACCATTGCTAGGTTGCTTTATGACTATTCGTATTGGTTAGAGGATTTGATTATTCTAGTATTAACTCCCTTACCTGGCTATGTTCATCGAGATATTAGGTTGGTTCCCTCAGGTTATTACCTTTGAGTTTAATCCTATAGATTTGTATATATATATACATGGTATTACCATATATTTCCATCTTTTTTTATCTATTCATATTGTATATATATCATTTGGCCTTGTGTTACTACTAATTATCCTTCTTTTTCTTCTTATTTGTATATTGGCTATTGATACACGATATTGCATTGTAGGCCCTAAATACTATTAGAATATGATAATTTACCCTTATTGTTCCATTAGAAAAATTGTGTTTTGTTTTTGGGATTGCATATAGTTTGTATTCGTACGTAATGTTATTTATGCTTACATAATCATTGGAGCTATGTCGGTCGATGCCTACTGAGTACACGTATTTGGTACTCATACTACACTTCTGCAGACTATAGATCATAGTGTGGGTTCTCACTGTTGAAGTGTGCATCTTGTGGAGAAGCCATGGGTCAGAGATTTAGGGTGAGCTCCTTATGTTTGGAGTATTCTTGCTCTCTCTGTTATTGTTAAACTAATCCCTATTTTGTATTTATAGACATCATTATATATATATTTATTATATATTTCACTTGTACTTATATTGTGTTAGAATCAATTGTATTGGCTCCACTAGGTTTTGAGATTTCATCTTCATATTCCTTTCGGATACTTTTTTTATTTCTCTTGATAGTTTGTTACTAGTAGTTCCAGAGTATGGATTGGCTTACCTACTGGAGGGTTAGAGTAGGTGCTATCAAGTCTACATAAATTGCATCGGGATAAAATGGTATTAGAGCATAGGTTTACCAGTGTTATTAGTATAAGAGTTAAGTACCTAGTAAAGTCCTATCGCTTAGTGTGGAGATGTTTGGATTGTATCTTCAGGAGGATTTAGGGCATTCTTAGGAAATTTTATTCTTGATTCCTTTTTGTATATCCATACATCAATTAACATTTATTACTTTTTTTGACTTCACTCCTTCTTAGATAGATATCATGAGGTTGTCAATAGGTACAACAGGACTTCTAAGCATATTGCCAGAGTTTCAGTTCAACGTAAACTAGAGAGTTAGAGATGGATATTGAGGAGCGTGAGGATCATCTAGAGGGTTTGGGTCCAGTTCAAGATCCAATAGAGTTTGTTACTACCTCAACTTTTTAGGATATAGTGATGGGATTTTAAGTTTTTTCATGGATACCTCATAGTGTGTGTTTGTGCCTAGAACACCAAGCGGCTTTCAAGCTAGATTTGGGTTGCTGGTGTTCAGCATGAATCCTTATCAGTTTTAGAGTATTACATTGGGTTTTTCAATGGGCCAGCGATACTTCTATGTTATTTACTATATAACATGAGATTGTTCATGAATTTATATGAGAAATAACTTTACTACTTGGCTTGGCGATGGAGCATTTGGTAGCAGTAGGTTCTCATTTGGCTGATGTTATTGATCAAATAAGGACTACAAATAGGTAATGTATTAAGACATACAGAGGTGGTGATAAGAGGCTATGTCCAAAGCATAGTGTTAGTGGTATTCCATTCGAAGGTAAGGATACTCCCAATAGAGGTCAGCGTTACTGCACCTATCAGGTTTATACAAGCAACACCTCAGGTCATGGGTGATTCTCAAGTAGGTTGTGGTAGTCACAGTAGGCAGTGTTCTAGCCAGACATAATAGGGTGTTTGGTATAGGTCTTCAGGTTGTGGCTGTCATTCTAGTTAGCAGGTCCAGTGTATCAGAGAGTTCTCAGGGCGTGATTTTATTGTGATGAGATTAGCCATTGGTATAGGGAGTTCCCCAGGTGTAATTTGGTCAGCTAGTTGGGGTCAGCTCATGTTTCTCACCAGGTTAGAGCTTTAAGGGTTTGTTATGACTGTAGAGAAACTATCTATTAGTCTAGAAAGTGTCCCCAACTTTGGATAATTGAGTAGTAATGCAAACAAATTAGACTCTTAGGGATGTGACACCTTTAGCTAGAGGTAGTGCACTCAGTTTTTTAATTAATCAATCAGATGCTCAGTCCGGGTTTGGATGCATTTAGATTCATACTTCTTTGGGAAATCAGGGACCATGACTTCAAATTCCATTGTTATGGGTGTGGTTTTGGTTTCTATCTTTTAGTTTCTATTTGAATTGAGTTAGGGTTTTCATACCTATCAATATTTATATGCCTTGATATCATTATATTGATTATTTCCTGCCTTTGTGTAGATTTATGCATATATGACCACCCTTGTAGATGATTTCCTTAAGTTGTGGATTGACCATATTAGTATAATTATTTCAGGATGTAGCACTTGGGATAAAGTCCTTGGGAATATTGGACTTGTAATGGTACTCGAATAGTATTTTTTGTGGTGTTTCCTTTTTGTGCCACCTATATCTTACTTTATTGTTATCATTGTCATTGTTTTGATGTTGATCTATTATTACTTGATAAATTGATAGACTAACATTATCTAGTTAGTGTTTCCTTTCTTGTGATTCTTATTCATTGTCTTAGACGGCATCCTTGGTTAGTCAGCTTTCCTTCTCTGTTGGTAAGTTAGATTAGTTGTTTAATGAATTCTGAAAGTGAAGTAAGGTTTGGCTTTCCATTTTTTTATTGTGATTTAACATTGGCAATTTTTTACTATAGCTCGTTCTAAAGGTTGGGAAGTTAAGATTTGATATTCTGGTTTATTTGGTTCACTTCCAGGTAGTAGTCTTAATCTTATTGTTGCTTTTGAGATGGGTACTCCATTATTTATATAATGTGGTTCAAGGTTTAATTAAGTTAATGTTGGTATAGATAGTTTATTTGGTAATTTTTCATTTTAGTATGGTTTCAATTCAAAATGACTTCATGGAATGTTTCCTCTTGGAGATATGTGCTTGTATTTTAGTTATTGGTAACCAATCCTTTGGGATTAAGTATTAATTTAGATAGATTAAGTATTTGTTTTACCAAATTCAGCATAAGATCGTATCTTTTAGACTTGGTCGAAATTTAGATACTATTAGTTCTCTTTGTAGCCTTTGTGGAATTTGGGTTATACCTTGTGTAATGCTCTGAACTTTCTTTAAGTGAAATCTAGTCTCCACAATAATTAATGATGACTTCAATGTTTAAATCAGATAGAATTTCCCTAATTTCGACCTTTTATCATGTGGGAAATCAAATTAGCTTTCAAACGATACCAATTTCATCCAAATCTAGTATCGGAGTAAAAAGTTATGGACCTTTTACAGAGAACTGTCGAAACTACCCAGAAGCGACGGTCAGGGCTGACGGACCGTCGATCTAGCGACGGACCATCGCCCAAGCCGTCGCGACTAAGGCAGTGAACCTAATTTCTAGCCAAGTGCGACAGTAAGGACCGACAAACCATTGCCCAAACCATCACAGACGAGGCAGGAAGTTCAGGTTCTAGCCAAGTACGACGGGATGGACCAACGAATCGTCGATCTAGCGACGGACCGTCACCCAAACTGTCTCCACTTTTGATCAGTAATTTTAAGACATTTTTAAAAGGGTATTTGGGTCATTTTCCACCCGTTTTAATCCCTAAACAAACCAGACCAGAGCTCATAACTTCATTATTCATCTATAACACCAAATTAGGATTTCTCTCGAAGATCAATCCCAAGAACAAGAAACCCTAGGTGTTTAATTCTAAGTCAAGAATTTAAGCTTTCCTCCACCAATATATAAGAAATCATCCACCCAGGTATGTCAAGTGTTTATTTATGGGTTCTTTTCACCCATGAAGCTCAAGAAACCCTATTTGAAATATAAACTTTGGATTCCATGGTATGAATTGAAATATATCCATGTTTATGTTGTTGTTTTATTTCCAAGTTAAAGTCTTTAATGACTATCATGAAAATATGTTAGTATGTGGTTGAAATTCTTGCATTGCAAGTGTAAAATATTTCCATGAAGTATTATTTCAATATTCATGACTAAGCCTAAAGATATGCATGCAAGGTATTTGATAAAATGCCTAAGAGAATAGGAATTATGCCTTATGACTCATTTGTGACCAAATTGATGAATCCATGTTTCTCCCTCATGTTCGATATGATATCCACATTATTGTTATTCTTTGTTATGGATTGATATAATGCTCATGCCATTAAGCTTATGAAATTATGATATGATTACATGCATTCTTATTCATGTGTAAGCTTATAACATACGAATACTTCATGAAAATCCCCAATGATTGTACTATGAATTGTTGACTATGGTCATGTGTCAAGAAGGTTCATGTCTTGTCAGTTTTATGCTATAGAGTCCTAGGGGTACTTATACCCAAAAATTTAGTTGTGTTCCTAGAGCCAGTGTTAGTTTTCAAGATACTTTCAGTCAAGCCATGCTCAGTAGAATTCAGTCAGACTCATGACTCATGAAAACTCAGAAATCTCAGTAACTTAGTAATCTCAGTAGTATTCCATCAGTCAATGAAACTCACTGAACTCAGTCCAATTCAATTCAGTTAATCATGTTTCAGCACCTATTCAGATGGGAGTAAGAATTAGCATCGAGTGAACCCTAGGATGAGGGCACACACTAACAGTTGAGGGTGCGATCCTTAGAAGTAATCCTTGCGTTCCATGACTATGTAGCCATTATAGTTTGAGACTTCAGCACTGGCAGATGAGGGTTGATGAGGTGGATTAAAACAGTCAGATGAGGGTCCCACCGTTCTCTTTTGGGGATACTGTCAGATGAGGGTCACCCACAACTTGTCCTTACCAGTGACGCAGTATTGACATCCTTCCAATTGGGGTTACAAATTGTACCCCAACTCAGATATAATAGCTTATTTAGGGCATGTCAGTTAGATAACTACTTTCCACAGTTACAGTATCAGTAATAAAACTCAGATAGTTCTATAGAATTCAAGATTGTCAGATATAGTCACCCAGTTCAGTACGAAACTTAGCTAGTTCTATCAGAAATAGGACTATCAGACACAGTCATTCAGATAATAGTATATTATTTATATGAAACTTGTATTATCAGTATTCAGATTCAATGATGTTATGATCTCAGTCATAGTTCACGTATTTATGCATGTATTCTCACGTTAATGTTATTCATTCAATTAGTATTGTTCATGCATATAAACCCGTTGCATTCAGCCTATCTCACTGGCATACCAGTACATTCAATCATACTGATGCATTTGTGTTATGGTGTTTTATACAATAGGTTCAAAAGCACGAGCTCCAGAGCATCCTTGATAGATCAGACATTCAGCAGCTAGACTAGCAGTGAGTCCTCATCATTCGAGGATATTATTTTTTGATTATTTCATTCTTTCAATATTTCTTTCATTTCAACAGTTGGAGTTAGTTGGGGACATATCCCATCAACTCCTTATTCAGACAGTTTAGAGGCTTTCAGACTAGCATGTTCAGATAGTTATTTCAGTTATTTTGGTATTGATATACCGTATTATTCATACATTATGTGTTATAAGATATTTGAACCTTATAGAATTTTAGTATTTTATTCATATTTATACAGTATGTTATGCAGTACACAGTACAGATATTGGTCATGGGTTAGCTTATGGTCCTTCGAGGTCATGAGCACTGTGGCATTTCGGGTACCAGATTTGGGGCATTACACCTTGGTGTGTTATTCTGTAGCACCCTGAATCTGGTACCCAGAATGCTACATGATGCTCATGACCCCGAAGGACCACAAGCTAACCCATAATTGATATCTGTACCTGAACACTGCATAATATACTGTATAAATGCAAAAATAGTAAGCCAAACTATGCATAAGTTTCAAAACTGATAAACATCTGATAAAACCATATCTAAATAATGTGGTACAATAATACCAAAATTGAAACAATGTCTGAAGACATCTAGTCTGAAAATACTGTAGTCTGAAAGCCTCTAAATTGTCTGAATAAGGAGTTGATGGGACATGACCCCAACTAACTCCAACTACTGAAATAAACTCAGTAATGATTATATCCTTGAAGGATGATGACTCACTGCTAACTCTGACTGTTGAAACTGGAATAATATTGATACTCTAGAGCTCGTGCTTTTAAACCTACGGTATAGAATAAAACACCATAGTGCAAATGCATCAGTATGATTAAAAATACTAGTATGCATAGAGATAGGCTGAATACAAAGGGTTCAAATGCATGAACAATGCTAACTGACTGTATAACATGAATGTAAGAATACAAGCATGAACAAGTGACTGTGACTGAATTTGTGATGGTACTAACTACTGAGTCTGATTACTAATAACATGAGTCACTGATAACTGATATAACTAATACTAAGCGACTGTATCTAATAGTCTAGATTTTGATGGAACTAACTAAGTTTTGTACTATTCTGAGTTGACTGTATCTAATAATCCTAAAATTTTATAGAACTATTTGAGTTCTATTACAATGATTGTAACTGTGGGAAGTAGTCATCTAACCGACATGCCCCAAATAAAGTAATATAGCTAGGTTGGGTTCCAATCTGTAACCCCAATTGGAAGGGTGGCAATGTCGCACCGCTGGAAAAAACAAGTTGTGGGTGACCCTCATCTAATAGTGTCCCCAAAAGAGAACGGTGGGACCCTCTTCTGACAGTGTTTATGCACCTCATCAACCCTCATCTATCAGTGTTGATGTCTCAACCTATGCTGGATACATAGCTCTGGAACTCAAGGATTGCTTCTAAGGATCACACCCTCAACAGTCAGTGTTTGTCCTCATCCTTGGGTTTACTTGGTGCTAAATCCTACTCCTATCTGAATAGATACTGAACATGATTAACGAAACTGAACTGGACTGAGTTCATTTAGTTCCATTTACTAACGTAGTACTAGTGAGATTACTGAAGTACTGAGCTTTCTGAGATTATTGGGATTACTGAGTTTACTAATTTTTCCTGAGTTACATGATTGGCTAAATTCTACTGAACATGGCTTGACTAAGGATATAATGAAAACATGACACTGGCTCTAGGAACATAGCTAAATTTTTGGGTACAAGTACCCCCAGGACTCTATAGAAGGAAATTGACAAGGCATGACATTCTTGAATACACGACCAACATCAACAATCCATAATACAATAAGTTGGGGATTTCATGAAGTACGTGGTTAACATAATCTTGTACATAGTAGGAATGCATATACTCAATTTTATAATTGCATACTCTAACATCATGAGCATTCCAACAAACACCTATACTGCACATCAATAGCATGGGAGTTATTTGAACATAAGAATAAAACATGAATCCTTCACTTAAGTAACAATTGAGTCATATTACATAATTTCTAGTCTCTTAGGTATTTTTTTAAAAAACTTAGGGTGGATGACTTGGGGAATGGAATAATCATCAAATTAACATATCATAACCAACTAAAATTCATGGTTTTCAACTCACATGCTAACATATTTTTCATAAAAACACAAAGAATTCAACTTGGGAATCATACAACAACAACAACCACATGAACATAATCAACACATAGCATGAATATCATAACTCATAGTTTAAAACTTGATTCTTGGGCTTCATGGACGAAAGAAATCCATGAATAAATAGTATGCATACCTGAGAAAGGAAACATTAAAGGTTCTTAGAGTTCTTGGAAGGATTTCTTGAGATTGACCTTGATTCTCAAAGGCTAGGGTTTTGTTTTATTGAGAGAGAATGTTCTTGATATTGGGGAAGAAGTGAATAATAAGAAGCTAAGCATGTTTTTATGGCTTAAATCCCACATCTGGGTGGAATAAAACCATGGGAAAAAACTTATTTAACCCTGGATGCGTATTTTAATTTTTGTGAAAATTTCTCAATCTGGACCCCTGGTGCTATTGTGTAGTGTCTCTAGAAAGTGACAACTAGAAAATTGCATAATGGCGCGATGCGGTACAATCGTGTTGCCACCTTGGACGCGACCTAGAATCTCACTACAGTGTGGTGGTATCGCATCAGAATATAGAAAAAGGACAATTGTGAACTGAGCCTTTGTCCCAACACTCCACTATCGCGGAGCAACACTGGAAATTGACAATTATTGTTTAAGATGGCTCCGTGATGCACTGATGGCTCAGGTGATACACTATCTCACTAAAAAGGCTCTAACTCTTCGCCTGGGTGACGAATTTAGTCAAATTTGGTATTAATGGAAAGATTATTGAATTTCCCACAAAAAATAGTGAAAATATTTAAAATTCCATATATATAAAATTGTATTCATCTTTAAATCATGTCTTTGATATCTTTGAGATGAATTTAAGCTAGGTAGAAGTACGGGGTATTACATATTCCCAATGGATGCACATTTGATTGCTTAGTCTTTAGCTACTAATTTTACTCCAGTTATGATTTTTGACTTTTTGAATGATGGTTGGAGAGTTGCAATGGATATCGACATATGGATGTTTTCACACCAATAAGATCAGTTTGGTTAGTTGATATCTAGTAGCTATGCATCATTGATGGGATTTGTAATACCCCAAGTTTTGGACTCTAAAGTTTTCTTGGTGATAGTGCTTATTACTTGTGTTATGACTCAAGTGATGATTAATGAAAACTCCTTACAAGTCATATAGAGCAATTGTGGTCTGACAAGTAGGGTTTTCCTTGGTTTTTATCACGGTCATGACTGGGACCATACGAGTGGTAAAGTAATGTCACGATTCTTGGTGAGGTGCTCGTGACCAAACCAGTAAGGTGGCCCTAATGTCATTTCCCATACCACGAGTCATGGTGATGACTCATGACTAGTGACTATGAGTCCTTACCTGACCCATAGCGACTGGAGTTATTTTCTTGCACATTTTTTATTATGGGTAATTCGGTCTTTTCCCTACCTTAACAATATTCCCATGACATAAAACATTCCCTTATCCCTATTTCCACCCATTAAACATAACATAAACACTCTCTTCTCTCTCAAATTGCCAAGTCAAGAACAAAGCTGGGATTTTTAAGGGTTGGTCATCTAGGGCTCAAAGTGTGGTTTCTTCTCCAAATTCTCGGTGTTTTAAGACATGTATCACGTCCCTAAACATGTATTTTATCTTGGAATGAAATGGTTTAGTATTCATATAGTTTTAATGTTTGGTTTTGTATTTTGGGTTGAGGGTTTTGGATGATTATTATTTAAATGGTATTCTCATGGTTTACATGCACTTATTTATGCTTTATCAGTGGATTTTGGAACTCATTAGGTGTATTGGTATGGATAATGGAATGGGGGTTATGGATTCCCCCAAGGTTTATAGATTTTCTGTATTAGAAGTGGTAATACCCTCAACCCACCTTATGAAATATTCTTTGAAACATGGCTATATATATAATCTAACCATTTTGAAACTATTGCATTGCATAAATAGGCAAATGGAATATAAATTGTTTTGTAAGGGCCTTGGTGGCCATGGATTGATTTTAAATTAAAACTTTGGAGTCTTATGACTAATTGGTATGGTTTGTCATAATGGAATTGGCTTGCAAGCACAATTATTTGGTATGATGATACCATTCGGTAAATTCCTAAATGGATGTCTCCTTGGTTAAATGGATAAGTTATGTGTAAATGTTTTAATTTGGGCTTAAAGGGGGTTGTGTAGCTTCTTATGGAAGGTGGTTGTCTCAAGGGACCAATACTGGAAACCAAGTTTGTAGGTGTGGGGGCCTCGATGGTCGTGTGCATAGTTCACACATTAGATATATATTTTTTGGAATGGTTGGGGGCATGGATTCCCTAGCCCTTCTTTGTATTTCTCCGGTTCGTACTCAAAAGAACTTAGGTACCAAGACCCTGCTGAAACACCCTGCAAAACTGAGAAATAAATTGAGTACCCCTATCCAAAATGATAGACGATGGAACTTCGTGCATCCTGACTAACTTCTGGATATACAATCTAGCACTATCCTCAGCTATATAAGATGTATGCACAGGCAAAAAGTGTCCAGACTTAGTCAAACTGTCTACAACAACCCAAATAGAATCATGATGACGATGCGAAAGAGGTAACCCAATCACAAATTCCATATTCACCACCTCCCACTTCCAAGTGGGTATACCAAACTCTTGCATCACACCAACAGGTCTTTGGTGCTCTACCTTGACCTGCTGCCACATTGAACACTTTGATGAGGCAAAGCCTCTACTACTCTATAAACTCGAGAGTCATTGGAACAGGTCCCCAACTGACTCAAACTGAACTAAAAGTAATAACATAAACACCCAAATACTAAAATATCTGAAGATAGGTCCTTGAAGCATGAGGACCCACCACTGTAGAAATGTAGATGAAGGTATTCGAAAATCACTGACGAGGTTGGGACTGAGCACCTGAACCAACATTATAAGATAATGTAGCACATAGACGTATATATGGATCAACACTTAGGAAAGTACTAAGTATATGGGAGTGTATGCATTTACATAAAAAAATATCAATACTCTTTAATCAAATCATGAATGCAAATAGAAAAGACTCACATTGCTTGAATAAGTCTAAAATGTAAAGCTCATAAATTATGTAGAATGAAGCATGTAGCACAAATCTCGTGAGTCATAATACTTTGGCTTTAAAATATGTGCTCTCCTCTTATTCTCATTACTCATAGGATGAAGAAAGCTTTAAACAATACTTTCAACTCATGCATATATCTCATGAGGAGTAAAACTTCTTGATTGCTCAAGAACTTATAACTCTTTTGAACTCAAACACTTGGAACTCAGAATCATATGACTTTGGTTTAAAAACAAATGATCAACTCTTATTAGTATAGAAAACTACTTTCTTCTTTAGAAAATACTCAAAAGCAATTTGTTTACTTTAGAAAATATCTCATCTCAAAGCTTTAGATAACATATTCTACGTCAATGGGAAATACTTTAGTTTAGGGAGGTTCTCATAACTGACATAAACCATGCGAGCTATATAGAATCCAATATTTTGTCCTCCTGAGGAAGAAACCTCACGTTGGGGAGAGGTATAATACTCTTGCCAAAGAGTATAACCTCAACTCAGTGATCAGTTATCTCGGCCGCAGGCCAAATCATCTCAGCCTTAGGCCCGAAATCTTAAACCTCTGATGGCATGAAGTTCTGAGGTAATAAATCATGGTAAATTACCCAACTCGGTGCTAAATACTACTCCCTTTAGTTTATCTCGCTTATCTAATGGTAATCCACTTTCAAAATAATCTCATGGTTCATAAGAACCCAACAATCAAATCTGTAATCTCATATGGTGAAGTGGATTTCAAAACTCTATGACAATTAGGTCAAAATATTTCTCATTAATCTCAAAATACTCAAATCATGGGTGATTATAGCACAATAGTTCATAAAATTGCAAGTCTCAAGTAAGGCTTAGTGACCCATAATTCAATCTCAAGTTAAAACTCATCATAATGCATACTAGATAGCATATAAATTCATAATTCATATAGAAATTTGGAAGTTACAGCTATTTGTCTCAAAATATTAACATACTCATATACTTAAATTTCTAGAACATTGAAACTCTTAAATTCTCAAGCAGTAACAACATAGAGTATAAACCCAGCTTCAGATTCTTAAGAAAACATGCAAAATTATGTTATTTGACTTTTAACTCATGGAAAACATCAAGATATTTCAATCAATAACAATGGGTGAAAAACTCTAATTCAATATCATGTAAAATCTCATAGATTGCAGAAAATTATAGTTTAAATAAGCCTTTGGGTAAAAGGGTGAATGGATTACCCTTGTTCAAAATCCCACATACCTTAGATTATGAAATTGGGTGAACAAGCTTGCTTTAAAATCTTATTCTTACTCTTGAGAGAGGGTTCTTACAACTCTTGAACTTGGAGAACTTAAATCTCAACTCAATTTGTAGAATCTATAGTGAGTTCTTGGATTTCTTGGAGAAGGGTTTTAGATTTAATATTGAGGGAGAAACCCTAGCCCTCTTGTGTTTTAGAGCTAGGTCTGAGAAGCACGGACAAGGTCAAACTAGATCGCAGGGAGGGAATCACCCTTAGTTTTAGCACCGCTTATCTGTGCCAGCACCGTCGTCAGCTAGTGCTCCCATGCCTAGGGGTAGGTAGGAGCAAGGTAATCTGCCATAGGTATCCAGGTCTCAGTGTAGTATTGGCAGTAAGCCAAATTATCCTCCGAGTCCTAAGTATGATAGGACCCACTCGGGTGAGTGTTAGGGTGAGAAAAAATGTTGTTTTAGATATGGTGACTTGGGTCAGAAACTTAAAGAGTGTCCATATGCCAGGCAAGGGCGTCGTGATAACCGCCCTCAGACTCATACTCAGACTACTTGTGCTCCAGTTCAGGTGACTCGCCCAGCCCCAGCTCAAGGCGCCTCTTCTAGCACTGCTGACGGTCAGCGTCAAAATAGGTTTTATGCTTTGCCATCTTACCAGGAATAGTAGGACTCTCCCGATGTTGTTACTGGTATGCTTCGTATACTTTAGTTTGATGTCTATGCTTTGTTGGACCCTGGGTCCTATTTTTCATATGTTACATCTCTGGTTGCTTTAAACTTTGAAATGAGTCCTGAAAATATTCCTGAGCCTATCTTAGTTTCTACCCCAGTGGGTGATTCGATTGTTACCCAGAAAGTGTATAGGAAGTGTCCTGTAATAGTCCTTCAAGAGTCATGTTGGCTAATCTGATTAAGTTAGACATGGTGGATTTTGATGTTATTCTAGGTATGGACTGGCTTCATTCTTGTTATGCCTCTATAGATTGTCGTACCCGAGTGGTCAAGTTTCAGTTTCCCGATGAACCTGTGTTGAAGTGGTCTGGGAGTTCTGTATCTCCCAAGAGTCATTTTATCTCATATATCAAAGCTAGAAAACTTATTTCCAAGAGGTGAATTTATCATTTAGTTAGAGTCAAAGACACTAAGTCTGAGGCTCCAACTCTCCAGTCAGTTAGTATTGTAAATGAGTTTCTTGATGTCTTTTCGGAAGATCTCCGAGGGATACCTCCTGATAGAGAGATAGAGTTTGGGATCGACCTTCTTCCCGACACACAGCCTATTTCTATTCCTCATTATCGTATGGCACCTGCAGAACTGAAAGAGTTGAAAGAGCAACTCAAAGATCTATTAGATAAGGGTTTCATAAGGCCTAGTATTTCTCCTTGGGGTGCTCTTGTGTTATTTGTGAGGAAGAAAGATGGTTCTTTGCATATGTGCATTAACTATCGCCAGTTGAATAAAGCCACTGTCAAAAATAATTATCCCCCTGACGATTTGTTTGACCAGTTGCAAGGTGCAATTTACTTCTCAAAGATAAACCTTCATTTCGACTATCATCAACTCAAAGTTAGGGAGTGTGACATCCCAAAAATAGCTTTTCGAACTCGCTATGGCCATTTTGATTTTCTTGTTATGTCTTTTGAGTTAACTAATTCCCCAGTAGCTTTCATGGACCTTATGAATTGAGTGTTCAGACCATACCTTGATAGGTTTATTATCATGTTCATAGACGATATCCTGGTCTACTCTCGTAGTGAGAATGAACATGCAGATCATCTCTGAATTGTCTTGCAAACTCTTAGAAACCATCAACTATTTGCCAAATTCAGCAAGTGTGAGTTTTGGTTGAGGTCAGTTGCTTTTCTGGGTCATATTATTTCTTTCGAGGGTATTAGAGTGGATTCCTAAAAGACCAAAGCTGTTAGAAACTGGCCTAGACCTATCTCTCCGACTGACATTCGAAGTTTCTTGGGTCTAGCTGGCTATTACCACCATTTTGTTGAAGATTTCTCCTCTATAGAGTCCCCTATGACAAGGTTGACCCAAAAGAAAGTGAAATTCTTGTGGTCCGATTCTTGTGAGAAGAGTTTTCAGGAGTTGAAGACTCGACTCACTATAGCCCCTATTTTGACTCTTCCTGATGGTGTTGATGGTTTTGTGGTATATTTTGATGCTTCTAGAGTTGGTTTGGGTTGTGTATTGATGCAGAAGGATAAGGTGATAGCTTATGCTTTTAGACAGTTGAAACCCCATGAGAAGAATTACCCCACCCATGATCTTGAGTTAGTTGTTGTTGTGTTTTCTCTAAATATCTAGAGACACTACTTTTATGGTGTTCACGTTGATGTTTTCACTGATCATAAGAGTTTACAATATGTATTTACCCAGAGAGAGTTGAATCTTAGGTAGAGAAGATGGTTAGAGTTGTTAAAAGACTATGATATGAGCGTGTTGTATCATCCGGGCAAGGCCAATATAGTGGCAGATGCCCTTAGCAGGGTTTCTATGGGTAGTGTTTCGAATATTGGAGAAGGTAAGAAAGAGTTGGCTCGTGATGTGCATCGTCTGGCTAGACTGGGGGTTAGGTTGTTTGACTCTGCTAAAGGTAGTATAGGGGTTCAGAGTAGTTCCGAATCCTCCTTGGTTTCGGAAGTGAAGGAGAAGCAAGACTTAGATGCTAGTTTGGTCAGACTAAAGGAGTCAGTCAAGGACCAAATGGTAGAGGTTTTCTCCCAAGGGGGATATGGTGTGTTGAGGTTGCAGGGTAAACTGTGTGTTCCGAACGTTGATGACCTGAGATAGAGAATTATGGCTGAAGCACATGGGGTACGATACTTTACTCATCCTGGTGCCACCAAGATGTACCAAGACTTGCAGGAAATCTATTGGTGGAGTGGAATGAAGAAAGATATAGGGGCATTTGTGGCTAAGTGTGCAACGTGCCAACAGGTTAAGGTTGAACACCAAAGGCCTGTTGGTATGATGCAAGAGTTTAATATTCCCACCTGGAAGTGGGAAGAGATAAATATGGATTTTGTGACTGGTTTACCTCCTTCCCGATGCCATCATGATTCCATTTGGGTTGTTGTGGATAGATTGACTAAGTCTGCGCACTTCTTGCCTATGCATACTTCTTATCTGCTAAGGATTACGCTAGATTTTACATCTGAGAATTAGTCAGATTGCATAGAGTTCCCTTGTCCATCATTTCAGATAGTGGTACTCAGTTCACTTCGCAGTTTTGGAGGGCTTTTCAGAAGGTTCTTGGTACCCAAGTGGATTTGAGTTCTGCTTTCCATCCGCAGACAGATGGTCAGGCTGAGAGAACCATCTAGACCTTAGAGGATATATTTAGAGCGTGTCCTATTGACTTTAAGGGGAGTTGGGATGAGCATTTATGGTTGATAGAGTTTGCTTACAATAACAGTTTTCACTCTAGCATTGGCATGGCTCTATTTGAGAGTTTGTATGGGAGAAGGTGTAGATCACCCATAGGTTGGTTTGAGGTGGGTGAAGCAGCTATGAGTGGTCCTAATTCGGTGTTTAAGGCTATGGAAAATGTTAAGTTGATTAGAGAAGGGTTGAAAACCGCACAGAATTGTCAGAAGTTGTATGCGGAAGTTAGAAGAAGAGACCTTGAATTTGAAGTTGGTGACTTGGTGTATTTGAAGATTTCACCCATGAAGGGAGTGAAGAGATTTGGAAAGAAAGAGAAACTTAGTCCCCGTTATGTTGGCCCCTATAGAGTTCTTAGCAGTGTTGGTAAAGTAGCATATAAGGTTGAGTTGCCTTCAGATTTATCTTCCGTTCACTCTGTCTTCCATGTCTCCATGATTAGGAAACACGTTGGTGATTGTGTTGTTGTAGATCCTTCATAAAACCCCGATGTGCAAAATAGTCTTTCTTTTGAGGAAGTTCCTGGTGAGATTTTAGATCACCAAGTCCGAAGACTAAGGAACAAAGAAGTTCCCTTGGTCAAGTTGTTATGGCGAAACCAATCTTTTGAGGGTGCAATTTGGGAAGCTGAGGCGGATATGCGATCCAAGTACCCGCACCTATTTTCCATAAGCTCCGATCAAGCTGAAGGTATCATTCTGCTCTAAATCATTTCTTTTCTATGCAGAATTGCAGTAGTTCAGCAGCTATTTTATACTATTTAGCTATGATTTCATGAGTTATGTAGTCCTTGTTGCGTTTGAAATATAGAATGAAGTAGAGGCAAGATTAGCAAGTTGCTTCAGCTATGTACCATCATTTTCTCTTTACTCTTAGTATACCCAGCGTCATTCGAGGATGAATGTCCCCAAGGGGGAGATATTGTAATACCCCACACTTTCCTAAGCTAGAAAGCAAATCGTTGTTCGCACAAGTGAAATCCCAAATTTGTAAGCCATATTTACGAACCTAAATTAGCAAGAGTACCCTAGTTAAAAGAGAGCTTATGATGTGTTAAGTGTGGTTATATGAGTCACTTAAGGTAATACAAGCTAAGAGTTTCAGAATCCATCAAGTTTTAGCATTTGAATTCGCAAGGGTTATCTTTAAATAAGCACACCTTGATAAATGTTAGGTATTTCTGTGTATTTCTACCCACAAAATCATAGAGAATCAATTTAGCTTTCCAACGATACCAATCTCATCAAAATCCAACACCCGAGCTAAGAGTTATGGCTTTGCAAAGTAGAGGGCGTCGCCTAACCAATCCCCTATGGTCACTGGAAAGCATAGGCGATAGCATATGCGGTGCCTATGTAAACATAGGCGATAGCATAGGCGGCGCCTATGTAAACATAGGCGATAGCATAGGCAGCGCCTATGTAAACATAGGCGATAGCATATGCGACACCTATATGTTGGTTTCAAGTGACTTAAACACTCAGTTTTGCATTATTTCAAGGATCAATAAGCCTTTTAACATTCCTTATACGTCCCTAAAATAACCCTATGAATTTAGTTGCTCCTAAATACATCATAACCCTATTATCATGTCTAAGTTCGTCATTCAAGAGCACTAAAGGAGAAAAACAACTAGGGTTTCCCAATCAAGGTTTGAAGGTTCAATCTTTCAACAATTTCATTACTATAGAGGTATGTGGGGTTTTTCAACAAGAGCCTTCTTTCGTTCTTGTGCCTAAATTGTATTATTTTCAAAGATATGTGATTTTACATGTCTCATTGTGAATTCGAGATGAAAACTTACATACTATATCCTTGTTCAAGAAGTTATGATATTTTAGATGTTTTGAGAATGAATTTCATAAGTTTGATATGAATATCATGTTTAAAAGTCAAATTTTCAGATTTTATATGAATTTTATCATGTTTGCTAAATAAAGTATGAATCTTGAAGTGTTTTGCTCAAGTATTGAATTATGAGTTTTGAACCCGGATTGAGATTATTATTTTATGAAGTAATGTGTTATACACACTTTGAGAATGGAATTGATTTGACCTTTTGGTCTTGAAAGAGTTATTTTTGAACTCGAATGAGAAAAGAAATCCACACTGTGATTGATTATTAAAAAGGGGTAGCATGATGGCTCCCATTATGAACAGTTGAATTCGTTTTGTTGTGGATTGTCTTTGAAAATATCTGAGCTAAGTACGGGAGTAGTCTTTAGCACCGAGTGGAAGGTATAGCTGTAATTGGTACTTTTATAGAACTACGTGCCCCCGTAGGATATGAGCCTAAGGTTGTTTGATATAGTGATCATTAGTAAATGAATGATTAAGGTCCTACTCTGATGGCAAGGATAGGACAGCTCTCCCCAACGTGGGTTGGATGTTGGACTCCATGTAGTCAAATAGTTTATGTCGGTTATAAGAGACTCCCAGTGTGTGTGTGTGTGTATTCTTATGTCTGAGATGAAAAGTGAAATGATTTGAAAGTTGAGTTATGAAAGCTATCATTTTTGCAAAGTTTAATGATTTTATATTATCAAAGAGGGATTTTATTATGAGGTTTGATCATCTAATGAATTGGAAAGTGATTGAGAATTTATAAGATGACTAACATGTTTTATTACATATATTTCACTCTCTGATGATTACAGTGATCTTATTCAAGCTATGTGAGTCTTTCATTATATCATGCATGCTTCCTATAAATGCTTATGATGTTGATATTTTAAACTGCATACACCTCTATATGCTCGGTACATTTCCATGGTACTGACCCACATCTCCGGATGTGTGTTGTATTTTCTCGAAATGTAGGTTTAAGTACTCAGTCCCAGGCTTGACAGTGATTCTTTGGGCACTTTGTTCTACACTCTCTGTCGTGGTGAGTCCTCATGGTCCAAGGACGTGAAGTTCAGAGTTCTGTGTCATTGAGTTGCTTACTTTTGATATTAAGTTCGAGTCAGTTGGGGCATGTCCCAATGGCTCTCTGATGCTGTTGACTTTTAGAGGCTTGTCAGACTAGACTAGATGGTTGGAGTTGTCGTGATGTGTCATATTTTGTTACCTTTTCGCATCTCTTTCATTTTTGAATTATGACATCATGGAGGATATTTTGATGACTGATCATAGTAATTCTATTGATAAATATTGAATGATGTGAATATGGCTCAAAGGGTTAGCTTGGGGCTACTTGTAGCCTTAAGCACCGTGTGACGTTCCAGGACTCATTTTCGGGGCATTACAAACTTCTTGTAGCCTCTTGCTCATAGATGTAGCGTGTTACACACCGATGATCAAAACTCTACTTAACGCGGCTTATTAGACTCCCTAAGACTCCTTTAAAACCTTAAGTTTTGATACCAAGTTTGTAACGATCCAAAATCATCACCCGGGATGTCACACGGTGCTTAGGGCTACAAGTAGCTCAAGCTAACCCTTTGAGCCTATCACTTCTCATAATAACTCATTCAAGAAGGAATATACAAAACACTGGCACTGTCATATCAAATGAAAGAAAATACGAAGGTAATACTCGGTCCAAACGACCACAATACTGGAAATCTCAACACAACCATAATCTTATAACTAGTCTGACAAAGCCTTTACTAGTCCATGAACTCGAGAGCCATTGGGACAGGTCCCCAACTGACTCAAACTGAACTGAAAGTAATAACATAAACACTCAAATACTGAAATGTCTGAAGATAGGTCCTCGAACTATGAGGACTCACCACTGTAGAAATGTAGACGAAGGTACTCGGGAATCACTGACGAGGCTGGGATTGAGCACCTGAACCTACATTATAAGATAATGTAGAACACAGAAGTAGATGTGGATCAACACTTAGGAATGTACTGAGTATATGGGGGTGTATGCATTTACATAAAAAAATATCAATACTCTTAAATCAAATCATGCATGCAAATAGGAATGACTCACATGGCTTGAATAAGTCTTAAATGTAAAGCTCATAAATCATGTAGAATGAAGCATGTAGCACAAATCTCGTGAATCATACTACATTGGATTTAAAATATGTGCTCTCCTCTTATTCTCATTACTCATTGGATGAAGGAAGCTTTAAACAATACTTTCAACTCATGCATATATCTCATGGAGAGTAAAACTTTTTTATTGCTCAAGAACTTATAACTCTTTTGAACTCAAACACTTGGAACTCGGAATCATATGACTTTGGTTTAAAAACATATGATCAACTATTATTTGTAGATAAAACTACTTCCTTCTTTGAAAAATACTCAAAAGCAATTCGTTCACTTTAGAAAATAGCTCATCTCAAAGCTTTAGGGAAAATATTCTATCTCAATAGAAAATACCTTAGTTTAGGGAGATTTTCTTAACCGACATAAACCATGCGAGCTACATGGAGTCCAAAATCTTGTCTTCCTAAGGAAGAAACCTCACATTGGGGAGAGGCATCATACTTTTGCCAAGGAGTATAACCTCGACTCAGTGATCACTTATCTCGGCCTTGGACCCAATCATCTCAGCCTCAGGCCCAAATCTCAAACCCGTAGTGGCATGTAGTTCTAGGGTAAGAAACTATGGTAACTTATCCAACTCGGTGCTAAATGCTACTCCCTTTATTTTATCTCACTTATCTCATGAAAATCCACTTTAAAATAATCTCATAGTTTATAAGAACCCAACAATCAAATCTGTAATCTCATGTGGTAGAGTGGATTTCAAAACTCTTAGTTCATAAAATTGCAAGTCTCAAGTAGGGTTTAATGACCCATAGTTTAATCTCAAGTTAAAACTCATCATAATGCATAATAGATAGCATATAAATTCAAAATTCATGTAGAAATCTGGAAGTTACAACAATTTGTCTCAAAATATCAACATACTCATATACTTCAATTTCTAGAACTTTGAAACTCTTAAATTCTCAAGGAGTCACAACATAGGGTATAAACCCAGCTTCAATTTCTTAAGAAAACATACAAAATCATGTTATTTGACTTTTAATTCATGGGAAACATCAAGATATTGCAATCAATAATAATGGGTGAAAAACCCTAATTCAATATCATGTAAAATCTCATAGATTACAGAAAATTATAGTTTAAATAAGCCTTTGTCCATAAGGGTGAAAGGATGTTCAAAACCCCACATACCTTAGATTATGAAATTGGATGAACAAGATTTCTTCAAACTCTTCTTCTTACTGTTTAGAGAGGGTTCTTGCAATCCTTGAACTTGGAGAACTTAAATCTCAACTCAATTTGTAGAATCTATGGTGAGTTCTTGGATTTCTTGGAGAAGGGTTTTAGATTTGATCTTGAGGGAGAAACCCTAGCTCTCTGAGAACAGTCCACTACACAAGGCTAAGCCGAGAACAAGGCCCAAACTGAGAAATGCTTCAACAATAACAAGGAAACAAGGTGTAAATGACACCAAAACAGCCACCAACATAACAATAATGTGATGAACAAGATGAACACAAAAAATATAAGATTCAGATTCAACAATACAATAAGAACACAAGATTACAAGAACAAACACTACTACACGATTACAAGAATGAAAGATAGGTAGTGTGACATAGATTATTACAAACAATAAGAACTAAGGTGTGTATCAAACACCAAAACTCCTACAACATAAAATAATCAACACCTACACTCTTACGTGGACACGAGAGGGACGTCAATCTTCTAAGAACCCAACATTTCCAAGCTAAGAACAAACAACACAAGTGAATCCACACTTGTAGTTGCCCTAATTTTGGGTTTGCCTCTTCTCACACTAGAGAGAGTGTTACAAGTGTTATAAGACTTACAATATCATCAAAAACTAATGAATAAAAGCCTACATTATTCTATATATATCTATTACAAAATAAGACGTGAAATATCCAAACAGACCTCTTAGTCAAATGCTTTAAATAGGCACCCTTGGAGTGTAGGGTTTGGACAGTTTTGGAGCCTATTTAGGTCCCACTTTGCACTTATCTTGCATATTCCAAGTTTTGGATTCAATACATCTCACAT
The DNA here is from genome assembly GCA_030864225.1 of Capsicum baccatum var. pendulum. NCBI lineage: Eukaryota > Viridiplantae > Streptophyta > Magnoliopsida > Solanales > Solanaceae > Capsicum > Capsicum baccatum. The sequence continues at coordinate 221,573,545 of CM061552.1, read as the reverse complement.
ACATTTATCTTCGTGGTCGTTCTCGTATCACTTTCCCCTGATGAATTAGAACTTGCATAGCTGCTTTGCAAATTCATTTTTTGTAAAAAATGAAATTGATAACAGACAAGACAATAGAGAAGAATTGAGGAACTTAATAATTAATTCACATTCTTGATGTTTATAGGTATTGATTGAAGGATTAAAACTAAGGAACAAAAGAGAATTTTAAAGGTAAGTTGTAGTAAGTTTTGATTCAAGGATTAGAATAGAAGAACAAAAGAGAATTTCAAAGGTAAGTTGTAGTAAGTAAGTATTAAATTTAGAAGTCGGAGTTCATAAAAAGATTGTTAGCATAAAGAATAAATTGATTATCGGGCCACATGATCACGGATACTTAAGATTTTCATTATGATTAATGATTAAATTAATTAAATAAAGTTGTAAAATTAATTTGGAGAAAAATAATAATTTTAGAGGGAAAATTACCAGCTAAATACACTTAGGGGTCGTTTGGTAGGGTATATTGAAAAAAGTAATACATGCATTAATTAATCTTTATTATTAGTACCTTGTTTGGTACAATTTTTAGTCTACGTATAACGAATGCTTGCATTAGTTATACCCTCTATTGTTTATTAAGGTGTGTATTAATAATACATATCATTTCCCGTGTATTAGTAATACAAAGACTCCAACACATTTATTAACTTGTTAAATGATAAATTTACCCCTCCCTGTTCAGCTTTTTTGTGCTCTGACCTGTAGCTGCACTACTAGTCACGAACATGAAGATCTTCAATATTTGTTGTTGCTACTCCTTATTACTATGAAGATCTTCAATATTTGTTGATTTGGGAAGATGACATGAAGATCTTCAACTCTAGTGTGAGCCAAGAGCATGTAATACCAGATGAAAAATACAACAGAGAACATATTTTATTTGATGTTCTATACCAACAAGTATAGATGGCATGATTCACAGTGGATGACATATATGGATAACATTTGAGAGCTCAAGTACTCATTTCTCCAACTTAAAATCTATGAATGCGTCCTTGGGTTTTTCGATGGTTAGTTGTTGCTCCTTCTAAGCTTGAAAGAGATGATAAGAGTAAGGGTATTTTGATAAATAAATATCTTTTTATAAAAATATATAAATATATATTATTTTTAAAACATTAAACCAAACTCTGTAAGAGATCACGTTTGTATAATTAATATTAACATTACTAATACTTGCATTAATAATACATGCATTACTAATACATCTTATTTGATATTATTAGTATACACTCTACCAAACCACCCCTTAAGGGAACAAAAGGTTGATTACCTCTTAACAAACTTTTTGGATGATTTTTGAAAGCAATAATTTGAACGTTTTGCTTTTCCCTTTTAATCCCTCATCTGTAGCTCTACCTCAGTACCCCTAAGTAGGCTAGTAATAATATACTCCTTGCGTTTGATTTTCCTTGTCTTATTTTGATTTAATATACCTATTAAAAAATAACTTGATATAGTGAACTTACAATATTATCACTATTATTGATGTTTAATAATGTATATAAAAAAATAATTTAAAGAATAAATAATTAATGTTAAAACATGAAAAAAAAATTATTACATACAAAAATTGAAAATAAAATTTAAATTAGAAATATAGCGAAAAGTAAATTGTAACGGAGTAATAAATGATGCTACTAATAATTAGAATATCAGAAAGAGACAATCGATACTCACCGATTTTCCTTTTTTCTTTTTCCTCAATTCCCTAATGATATTTTGACCAACCGTCAAAAAGAGAGAAAGAGAAGTGTGTGCTATCACATCGTAAATCACGTCGGGTGGTGGCCGTCCACTGTCGGTTGGTCCTCCCTTAGTTTAAAATTAAATTAATTATCTTTTTTTCTCCAAATCCTTTTGAATCCAATAATCTTTCTTTTGACACTCCACTAGTCGCTTTTTCTCTCTCTCTGTATTCAGATGGGGACACTCTGCCCAAACTTGGATAGAGAAGATGGGCTTGAAATAGTGCTGGAAGTCTCCATCCCAGAAGAAATGTTTACTTCTCCTAAGCACAGGACACGGCAGAACATGAAATATCACAATGACAACAAGTCAACTGCTTCCATATTTGGTAGCCGGAATGCTGAAATTCAACTCTTGCTTGGCATGGTTGGTGCTCCCTTAATCCCTCATCCTATCCGTTCCCAACACTCTTTCAACACTAAGATCAATGATCGTCCCATCGTAAGTTTACAGTTCTTCATCTTAATGCTATTGTTAGTTAAAAGAAAATATTTACCATCGAATTCTTTTACCATCTCATTTAAAAGTTAAATTTATTAAACAACACATTTTTCTTTATTTAAATTATATTTTCAACAAGCTCCTTCACTGGCCTTATTCGGATACATGTTCATGGGCTAAACATTAAAAAATTAAAGTAAATATAAATTGGCAATGAGTAACGATAAAATTTGTACCAAAGACCTCTTGTTTGCTTTTAATATGTATAGTACAATATATATGGAACATCTTGACTTTATCGTGTGTTCACTTTTTTATATTATTTTAAATTCACCTGAGCAAAATCCTGACTTTAGTGATCATGATGAAATTTGTACCAAGAATCTTTTATCTACTTTGATATCATGTTGAATTCAATGTTCGAAAACTCTAAATATATAAGTCAGGAATGACGCATTTTGTTTACCTAATTATATCTTCAACATGCATGTTCAGGAGGCTTCAATGGCGAAATACATAGTACAACAGTACATAGTAGCAGCTGGGGGAGAACGCGCTCTGAATTCCATGGATAGTATGTACTCAATGAGAAAGATAAAGATGGTGGCATCTGAGTTTACTGCAGCAGATGGTATGGGTTTGAACAAGGGCAATGTGATGAAGATCAAGAGTGTGAAAAATGAGAGTGGAGAAATGGGAGAATTCGTGCTGTGGCAAAAGAGACCAGACCTGTGGAGCATGAGCTGGTGGTTTCAGGGTGTAAAATCAGTGCTAGAAGTGATGGTAACTTTTGTGTAATTTTTTCACTTCCTTTTATCCAGTCAGTTTTCTTTCTTATTTTATTATTAACTCTTTTTGCTCTTACTTTTTGTTTACATGGTGTTGTGAACCACCAATCGTTTCTAGTTATTATATGTGGGTATAGTTTATCTAAAAATGGCATTCCTAAAAGTATATCTTTTGATGTTAGTTCATAATTATAAATTTCTTCTATTGTCAATATCTTATCCCATATTTGTGCTTTTACATTCCTAGCTTTATAAGTAATTAAGCTTCCTTCATTATTAAATCCTTTAACTATTATTGGTATTTTTAATTTATCCCATTTACTTTCTGGTAAGCAATTATATCTACATAAATTAGCTTCTGCTCCTGTATCTATCATAGGCGTATAATATCTACTGTAATATCCTTCCACTACTATCTTCATTAATACATATATTTTCATTTTATGTTAAGGCTCTTCTTAAGAATAATCTTTCCCTATTATATGTTATGGCTAATTGTGTATGTTCTATATTATATGGTTTTATACTCTCTCCATTCCGTCCAAAAATATTTAGCCCGGTTAATTAAATATATACACCGCAATGGAAAAAGCTATGGAACAACAAACCTCAGAAATATCAAAGCTACCGGAACAGGTATATCTATTTACGATTATGAATAGCTAAATTCATAATTCCCGACAATCATGATATGATAAAATAAATTCATATTAGTTACTTTATAGTAGAATTATTCGAAAAATAATATGTTAAGAAGTTTATTAGCAAAGTGGAAACGGAGAAAAATCCCAAGAAACTATGTCATCCTAAAGGTGAAACCAATGAGGCAAGAAGCCGTGGCGGGGAGTAACCAAAGTCGAGGCGAGAATGGAATGTACTACCATTTGGATATAAAAATGCACCAGGTAGATACCACCATTTTATGGACAATTATTTTAAACAATTACCTAATTGCATAGTATATATAGATGATATATTATTATATACAAAAACTAAAGAAGAACATATAAAACTATTAGAACAATTTACAGACATAATAGAAAATTCAGGAATAAGTCTAAGTGAAAAGAAAGCCGAAATTATGAAAAACCAGATAGAATTTTTAGGAATACAAATAGATAAAAGTGGAGTAAAAATGCAACAACATATAGTACAAAAAATAATAAATTCGAAAGAAGAATTAGATACAAAAAAGAAATTACAATCATTTTTAGGATTAGTAAACCAAGTAAGAGAATATATTCCAAAATTAGCAGAGAACCTAAAACCACTACAGAAAAAATTAAAAAAGGATATAGAATATAATTATAATGAAGAAGATAAAAAACAAGTTCAAAAAATAAAATTACTTTGCAAGGATTTACCAAAATTACAATTTCCGGATGAAAATAGAAAATTTACATATATAGTAGAAGCAGATGCCAGTGAATATAGTTATGGAGGAGTACTTAAATATAGATATGAAGCAGAAAAAATAGAACACCATTGTAGATACTACTCAGGTACGTTCAACGAGACAGAAATAAAATGGGAAATAAATAGAAAAGAATTATGTTCATTATATAAATGTTTGTTAGCATTTGAGCCATATATTGTATATAACAAATTTATTGTGCGAACAGATAATACACAGGTACGCTGGTGGCTAACAAAGAAAATACAAAATTCAGTTACAACAAAAGAGATTCGGAGACTAGTTTTAAATATATTAAATTTTACATTTATAATAGAAGTAATCAGTACTAACAAAAATGTTATTGCAGATTACATATCAAGACAAAGCTACGCAAACTGAAATGATAGAAGAAAATATACATGAAAAAATACTCAACGCCCTAACTATGCTTTCATTGAAAGTAGACAGTATGGGTACTGAGATAGAAAAGCTAAAGCTAAAGACTAGTGAAGATAATCTGAAGTCTATAGCTATGAATCAGCTAACTCAGCAATGTGCAGAGCTATGTCGATCGGAAGACAATAAAATTCCAGAGCTAGAAGGAGATGTTGGGATACTCCATAAAACCCATAACGCTTATCAATCTACTTCTGCAGGTACAAGCAAAGGAGTTAGCAAAAATATGAACTTAAATAAGCTATTTGACAAGCCATATACACCAAATATACCAAAAGACACTATGTTTACACCCCCACAAGTTACCACATATCGAGATAGCCTAAACCAAGACAAAAAGACATATAACTACACAGCCCGCACATATATAGAAAATATCTACAACGTACAAACTTTCTTAAATAGCAACCCAAAAGCTACAAATATCCAAGAACCAGATACGAACTATATAACCCAGAAATTAACCGGATATAACAAGCTAATTGCCTTACCCAAAACTAGACCCAGCTTAGTGAAAACTTGCTACGAATATGGATTACTTAGTACCGTATATACCACAGACGGAACTGAGATATCTACTATACCCGAGATATATGAAGCATTTACCACATTTAAAAGAATAACCAAAGGTACTTTATTTTTTATAAAAATCTACACGGCACCAGCAGAGATATTATTTGACGAAGTAAAGAAACCTATACAGGTTGTAAAAATAGGAATGACAAGAGATATGATTATACCGCAAGATATTGGTACACAGCCAGAGATACCCAGAATCGAGATACCAAAATTTTATGCGAATAAAAGAGTTATCGGACTATCTACGATTTTACAAGAACTAGCAAATACATATTGTAATCAAAATCCTATATGGAGTTATTATTCAAGAAACCATGTATTAATATATTCAAACTCAAAAGAACTACGAGAAACAGATATGGAAACAATTAGGCAATGGATTATGACGTTGCTTAAACCAGAGACAGAACCTATCGCCAGAGCTATTAAAGAAAAATTTATTTCAGAGGAATTATTGACCAGATATTGCAAAACTATTGGACACAAATATCCAGACCACAGATGTTCAAAATGTAATGGAGGAGATAATGACGTCCCAGCAGTGCAGCTAGAATAAAAGAAGATAAAGACGACAGCTGGAAAGATAAAGAAGAGCAATAATGGAGATACAACAGATACGACAAAAACCACGGAGACAAGTTATTTATTAAAAGTTACGTAAAGTCTTTAGTACTATTAATGTGAAGACTAAACCACTGAAGATACAATAGAATTAGTAGTATTTTCGATAAATAAAACAGAAATAACTATATTTTCAATAAATAAAATAGAAATAGTTAAGAAAAAATTAGAACAATTATATAGTGAAGATCCGTTAAAAGGATGGGGAAAACATAAAACTACCATAAAAATTGAATTAATAAATAAAAACAGTATAATAACCCAAAAACCATTAACATATAATTTTGATGATTTAAAAGAATTTAAAATGCATATAGATGAATTATTAGAAAAACAATATATACAAAAAAGTAATAGTAAACATAATAGTCCAGCATTTATAGTAAATAAACATAGTGAACAAAAAAGAGGAAAAAGTAGAATGGTTATTGATTATAGAAATTTAAATGCAAAAACTATAACATATAATTATCCAATACCAAATAAGATATTAAAAATAAGACAAATCCAAGGATATAATTATTTTAGTAAATTCGATTGTAAATCAAGATTTTACCACCTAAAGTTAGAAGAAGAATCTAAAGAATTAACCGCATTTACGGTACCACAAGGATTTTACGAATAGTATTTTTGCTGAATGTTCGAAGGCCTGCTTTGCAATGCCTTCTTGCCTCTTTATTTATAGATGATTTTTTACAAACACTTTACATTTTCTTACGTAAAGGCTAAAGGCTAAAAAACAAAAATGGTAAAAAAGTCCTAAAGGCTATAGTAGCCTACTAGCACCTAGTCTAATAAACAAAAAAGTCTTCACATACATTAATAGTACTAAAGAAAAAAAAGAACTCCATGGAATCATTCCCATGCTTCTCGTGGTCCTGCAAGGCCTCTTCGTCGCTCCTTACAGGTACTTTGTGTTGAAAATTGATTTCTCTATCGCATTAAGTGTAGAATTTGTTTTACAGACAGTTCGAAAAGGTTAAATCTTTGTTGATTCCATCATCTATGATTGTCACAATCAAGTATCCTTTATATAATCCGTAATTAACCCCAATACAAGATAATTTTTTCATTTTAATTTAAATGGCTTATTCTTTCGAGCACATAATTTGAGAAATACAACAGATTTTTTCCAACTTATGATCGAAAATAATTTTTACTTAGACATTTGTGTTACTAAAAGTAATCCCATTAATGATACAATTAGAAATTTAAATTAAATTATTTCAAGATAAAAAAGTACTCTCTGTCTCATTTTAATTGGTTAACTTACTAAAAATAAATATCCTATATTAGTTAATCACTTACTAAATAAGGATAGAATTAATTAATTTTTTTAAATCTATAATTAATAGCATATATTAAATGTAAACAATTATAATTCAAATGTTTATTTCTATGCCCAATGAATATCATTAAAATAGGTAAAATAAAAAATAATAAAATTCATTATTCAATATATAATTTCTTAATCATCATATAAAATGGAATGTGTTCATCCAAAATGGGGACACAGGGAGTGATCCTTTCTTGGTGATGATATAATACTCCAGCTATCAAGTGAACTGAATTCTATTTTAGCAAAAATTCGAGCCAACATGAAAAATTTATCTCATGCCCAATGAATATTAGTACTAATATGGATAAAGAGAACCGGTAGGTTGAGGGTTCGAGTCACGCTGGAGGGGAAGTGTGGGAACACTATTGATCCTCGGGGGGAAAAAAATATGGATAAAGAGTAAAATAATAAAATTTATTATTTAATATATAATCTTTTAATCATCATATATAAAATGGAGTGTCCTTTTTTAATACAAAATGGAACACAGGGAGTATGATCCTTCGTTAGTGACGATATAATACTCCAGGTATCAGGTGAACTGAATTCTATATTCATCGTCAAAATGATCAAAATTCATTTGGTGTTTATGACTTTTTGACTATTAATATGAAGGTGGAGGAAGGGCCTACTTATAAAGCTGATTGCCATATGGACATCACAGCTTTTTCTTTTTCTTTCTTTCTTGGGGCCGAATTTTCATGAGAACCTGAGTTATCATTCCAGCAAATCAATGATTGATGTAATCAGTACTCCAATTAATGTAATGATTGTATTCATAATATTTGTATTAATTATATTTATATTAATTATATGAGCAATATTTTTCTATACACTTTTTAATTTTATATATCAAATAATATATAAAATATAATTTTTATCAAATAATATTTATTTATTAAAATATCTTTTATTTAATTTTCTACACTTTCTTTTCAAGTGTAGAAGTAGCAGCAACAATAACTGTTGGAGAAAGAAAATTAATTTTCACTTCGTTCAAATGAAAAATCCTGACAACACCGACAAACTTTCCGTCGAAAATAGAGAAAGAAATCAGAAAAACAAAAAAAAATTAAATAGAGATAAAATTTGAGCAAATTATAGTATTCAATTTCCTTGAGCATAAATGATTCAAAAGATAAGATACTTTATAATAATTTTATATCATTTATGAAATTTAATTTTCAGTGCTATGAGTATATTAGGATAACAACAGAAAAGGAATCGAAAAAAATTAAGGGGTAAATTTATCATTTAATAAGGTAATGCATGTGTTGAAAACTTGAAATACTATGATAAAATGTGTTAATTATGATAAATGTTAACTTAATTGTTAATATTATTAATTATGTTATCTTGTTAACTATATTGTTATTTATTTGTTAACTGTGAGAAGACCATTTAAAAATACACAAACTTTTAAAGAAATTAAAAGAATTTTAACTAGTTACTACCCAGAATATAAGAAGTTAAATAAAATAAAATAAAAACCCCATAAATTAGCTTACTTAACTACCTTAATATCTAGCAATAAGTCAAAATTAATAATTCATTTAAAATCTAAAAGAATGACATACATACTACCTAATTATGATAAAATCAGATTTCAGTATCCACCAAAATATTATAAATATTGTACAGATGAATAACATAACAAAATCACAAAAATATAAAGAACTAAAATAAATAATATCTGAGAAACGAATAGAATTAAAAATAAGAAAAGAAAGACTACAATATAACATAATTGTTGGAGTATGTCAAAAATCAATAAAAACATAAATGGAAAAAATATCATATTTAGAATCACAAATAGATAATCTAGAATACATATATCAACATGATCTATACACTATCAAGTAGCTAAAATGAACAAAAAAGAATTTATAATAGATAAAAAAACATATGAAAATCACGAAGGATTAAAAATAAGAATAATATTTTCTAATTTAGGAAGAAGATATAAGAAAAATAGGTGAACATTTATATTTAATATTAGAAAAAGAAGAATTAAAATTAGAAGATAAATTAACAGCTATGGTAAGAATAGCAAGAGAAAATAAAGAAATAGACAGGAAAAAAGAAATAGATAAAATAAAATAATAGACTACAGAAGAAATACAAAAAATAGAACAAACTAAAAATAACACCATTGTTGAATTAGAAAAAGAACTACAAATACTAAAAGATTTGTATGAAAAAAGACAGAAAGAAAAAAAAGAAAAGGATAAAGAACAAAAATTATTAATTGAGATAAATTAATTTAAAGAAAAATTAGAAAATAAAGAATTAGAAACTAATAAAATAGAAATAAATACAATAAATGTTGAAGAAATAGATAATTATGATTCAGAAGATAGTGAAACATATACAAAAATCTTAACAAATATAGAAAAACTAGAAATGAATGAAAAACAAGAAGTAATTAATAAAGAAAACTTGGAAAATACAAACACAGAAATAAACAATCTTGATAAAAAAGACGATGAAAATATAATACATAGTACATCAGAAATAAGAAAACCTACACATTATTATAAAGATAAGTTTAAAAGATATAAGGATGAATATAACAAATGGACACCAAAACAAATAATTAATAAAAAATATAACTTCTTAGACTTAGACTGTGTAATAAATGTAGATAAAATGATACAATTATGGATAGGATATATAACAAAATAATTATTAGACAATGGTATAAATGCAATAGATACACCAGAATATATAGAATGAACACTAATAGAACAGTAAAATTATGGTTTTAAATTTAACTGAAAATAGTAAAAAGGTATTAAGGTCTGATAAAAAAAATGGAAGGAACAACAGTAACTAAACTAACACCTATAGACATATTGAACAAATATGAAATAGCTATAAGAGATGAATTTAGCAGTATGACAACAGAAGAAGAAGAAGAACAAAACAAAGAAAAAGATATAAATAGAAATTTAATGTTAAAACTAGCAATATGTAATATGTGCTATGTAGATGAATATACGTGTACAATACCGAAGAAAGTAAAGAAGTAAGAAGATTATATTTTAGTAAATTACCTGAACCATTTAGCTCAAAAATAATAAAGAGTTGGGATGAAGCAAAAATAGTAGATACCCTAGGAGCAAGAATAAAATTTCTACAACAATGGTATAGAAATCTATGTGAAAAATAAAGAGAAGAAATAAAAATGGAAAAAAACATTAATAAGGAATTTAACATGTTGCAAGGATAAAATAACACCCCAATTTGGATGTAAAGAAAAATATTATAAGAAAATGAAAAGACATAAGAAATAAAAAGTCAAAATATAAATATAAGAAATCAAGAAAAAGATATTATATAAAAAATTATAAATATAAAAGACCATATAGGAGAAAGAAATCTATAAAAGAATGTACTTGTCATAATTGTGGAAAACTAGGACATTTAGTTAGAGATTGTAAAATGCCTAAAGATCCAAAAATGAAACAAATATCAGAAATAAAGATAGAAAATGCAGAATATATGCAAATAGATTATATAGATTACGAATTAGAAAGTGAAGATAGTATATACGAAATAGATAGTATATGAAGAAAGTGAAGATAGTATATATGAAATTTCAGAAAATGAAATAGATAATGAAATAGATAGTAAATCAGATGAATCGAATAACTGAAGAAGATATAAAAATAATAACAAAGGAAGAATATTTAAATGAAGAAGAAACGGATCAGAAAATAATATTTGATAATAATATATTTGACGAGATAAAAGGAAAAGAATTAGATTTAAGTGTAGAAAAAATATTTAAAATGTCAACAATATAAAACATATTTAGAAGATGAAAAGAAGAATATTACGTAGCAAGTCAAAAAGAACATGTAATAGACTGTAGATATGCAAAAGGTAGAGCTAATATACCACTAATAACAAAGAGAATAATTAATAAAAAAACAAACGATATGAAAAGTAAAGACCCAATAAAATACGTACACCTTGGAGGAACGAAAATATTAATAAAAGCATGTTTAGAGAAAAATAGATACACCAATAGAATTATATTTAGCAGGTGATAGAATTATAAAACCTATAGAAAAAAGCATAATAAATGCTATAAGAGGAAATTTAATATACCAAAAATTTAAATTTATAATAAGTATGAATTATTCAGTAGCAATAACAGATAGAAACATAGATAAATCATTAGTATTATATTGGAAAATATCAGGAATAGAGCTAACCCCAGGAAGTAAAATATTTACAGCAAGATGTAAAAAATCTATATGTATTAATAACAAAACATAAAATAACGGAAAAAAATAAAATTAATAAAATACAAATAGAAAGTCCTTTTGAATAATTTGTAAAAACAATTGATGACAATGATTATAGTTACAAAGACATAGATATAGAAGAAGATTTAGAAATAATGAATGATAGAATAAGTACAATAAAAAAATAGCTTTTGAAAAACCAGAATCATCAGGATCATCGAAAAGAACAAATTATGAAATAACTTCAACATTTAATTTAACTCAATATTATATAATCGGAACAATAAATGAAAAAAGAATACTTAATACTCCTAAATATAGGACAGGAAGAAAACCATATAGCAAAATACCTAGTGAAAAATGAAGAAATAAAATCTAATAGTAATATATGCCAGATCTACCAAGAAGTTTAATAACTATTAAAGAAACAACTGAAAAGGAAATAATAATAGGCGTTAGAAAAATAATAATAGAATTTGAAATAAAGGAAGATATGCAAAAAAGCAGACATAATATTAGGAATAAAATGGTTAGAACAAGTAAAACCCTACAATATAGAACATACACAATTAACCATAACCTATAATAGAGAAAAATTGTTGATAAAAAGAACATTAACACGAAAATATATGTACTTATGAAAATAATAGTAGAAGAATATTATAACATATATTATACACCTATGATAGACACAGGAACAAAAGCCAACTTATGTAGATATAACTGTTTACCAGAAGACAAATGGGTTAAGCTAAAAACACCAATAGTAGTCAAAGAATTTAATAATGAAGGGATCTTAATTACCTATAAAGCTAGAAATATAAAAATACAAATATGGGATAAAATATTAACAATAGAAGAGATCTATAATTATGAACTAACAGCAAAAAATATACTTTTAGGAATGCCATTTTTAGATAAACTATACCCACATATAATAAATAGAATAGACTGGTGGTTTACAATCCCATATAAGCAAAATGTAAGAGCAAAAAAAGTTATTAATAAAATAAGAAAATTGATTGGATAAAAGGAAGTGAAAAAATCACACAAAAATTAGCAAATATAAAAAATACTGAAGACACAATAGAACTAGTTATATTTTCAATAAATAAAGAAGAAATAAATATATTTTCAGTAGATAAGATAGAAAAAATTAAGACAACTATACAGTGAAGATCCATTAAAAGGATGGAAAAATATAGGACTACTGTAAAAATTGAGTTAATAGATAAAAATAGTATAATAACTCAAAAATCATTAACACATAACTTTGATGATTTAAAAGAATTCGAAATGCATATAGATGAAGTATTAGAAAAATAATACATACAAAAAAGTAATAGTAACCACAATATCCCGTCATTTATAATAAATAAACATAGTGAACAAAAAAGGGAAAAAGGTAGAATGGTTATTGATTGTAGAAACCTAAATGCAAAAACTATGACATAATTATCCAATACCAAATAAGATATTAAAAATAAGACAGATACAAGGATATAACTATTTTAGTAAGTTCGATTGTAAATCAGGATTTTACCATTTAAAGCTAGAAGAGAAATCTAAAAAATTAACTGCATTTATAGTACCACAAAGATTTTACGAATGGAATGTATTACCATTTGGATATAAAAATGCACCAGGTAGAAATCAACACTTTATGGATAACTATTTCAAACAATTACCTAATTGTATAGTATACATAGATGATATACTACTATATACAAAAACTAAAGAAGAACATTTAAAATTACTAGAACAATTTGCAGGTATAATAAAAAATTCAGGAATAAGTTTAAGTGAAAAAAAGCTGAATTTATGAAAAATAAGATAGAGTTTTTAGGAATACTAATAGATAAAAGTGGAGTAAAAATCCAACAACATATAGTACAAAAAATAATAAATTCAAAAGAATATTAGATACAAAAAAAGAAATTACAATCATTTTTAGTATTAGTAAGCCAAGTAAGAGAATATATACCAAAATTGGCAAAAAACCTAAAACCATTAGAGAAAAAATTTAAAAAGGATGTAGAATATAATTACAAAGAAGAAGATAAAAAACAAGTACAGAAAATAAAAATACTTTGTAAAGAGTTACCAAAATTACAATTTTCAGACGAAAATAAAAAAATTACATATATAGTAGAAGCAGATACAAGTGAATATAATTATGGAGGAGTACTTAAATATAGATATGAAGAAGAAAAATTAGATCATCATTATAGATAATATTCAGGAACGTTTAATGAAACAGAAATAAAATGGGAAATAAATAGAAAAGAATTATGCTCATTATATAAATGTTTATTAGCGTTTGAGCCATATATTGTATATAACAAATTTATTGTACAAACAGATAATACACAGGTACAATGATGGTTAACAAGAAAAATACAAAATGCAGTTACAACGAAGGAAATTCAGAGATTGGCATTGAATATATTAAATTTTACGTTTACAATTGAAGTAATCAGTAATAATTGAAGATTACATATTAAAACAAAGCTACACAGATCAATATAATAGAAGATGATGCTTTAGAAAAGATACTCAAAACCCTAACTACACTTTTCCTGAAAGTGGACAGTATGGGTAATGAAATAGAAAAGCTAAAGACTAATGAAGTTAAACTGAAGTCTGAAGCTATGACTCAGATAACTCAGCAGTGTGCAGAACTATATCGATCGGAAGACAATAAAATTTCAGAGATAAAAGAAGACGTTGGGGCTCTCCATAAAATCCATAACGTTTATCAATCTACAACTACTGGTACAAGAAAGGGAGTTAGTGGACAAAGATATCAGAACATGAACATGAACAAGATATTTGAAAAATCATTTATACCAAAAACACAAAAATACCCCTTGTTCATACCCCCACAAACTGCCACATATCGAGAAAGTTTAAACCAAGATTAAAAAGCTTAAAATCATATAACTCAAGCATACATAGAAAATATCCACAAAATACAGACTCACCTAAACCTTAGACCCAGAGCCACAAATATCCAAGAACCAAACACAGACTATATAACCCAAAAACTATAAGGTTACAACAAGTTAATCGCATTACCAAAAACTAACCCAAATTTAGTTAAAACTTGTTTCAGTTATGGACTATTAAATACCATATATACCAAAGAAGGATATGAACTAACAACTATACCAGAATTATATAGAACATTCACCACTTATAAGAAAATAACCAAAGGAAATCTATTTTTTATAAAGTTTCATACTGCACCAGCAGAGATATTATATGAAGCAATTAAATCAGTTATACAAGTTGTAAAAATAGGATTAACCAGAGATATGATTATATCGGAAGATATTGTTCAATAGCCAGAGATATTTAAAGTTGAGATACCTGATTTTTATGCAAATAAGAAAACTATAGGAATAGCTACAATTATTCAAGAACTAGCAAACAATTATGTCAATGGAAATTCCATATGGAGCTACTATTTGAGAGACCAATTAATGATCTATTCAAATTCAAAGGAGCCACGACAGTATGATATGGAAGAAGTTAAACAATGGATTATGACATTGCTCAATCCAGAAAAACAACCATCTACAAGGGCAATTAAAAGGGAATTTATTTCAGAAGAATTATTAACTAGATATAGCAAATTAATATAACACAAATATCCAGACCACCATTGCTCAAAATGCCATGGAGAAAATAATGTGATCCCTGAAGTTTAACTAGAATAAAAGAAGCTAAGGACGCCAGCTGAAAGATAGAAAGATAGCAACGGAGCAATAGAGAAATAAAAAGGAACAAAGAAACAAGCTATGAAAATGACATAACAATGACATATTAATAGTTTTTTTGACTTAAGATACGTAAATAATTGTGTAACATTATTAGTCTATACTATTTTTTACTTTTCTTAGTTTTTTTGGCACTTTCCATTATTTGTTTTTCACTTTTTTGACAAATGTAAAGTCAGGACCATTGTTAGTCTTTTACTTTTTTGACAGATGTAAAGTTAGAAATAGTGTAACTAGTTTACGCATTTTCATCTTTTAGGATTATAAATATGTAAGCCATACGACAATCTAAGGCAAGACTTTCATGTGTTGAAAGCAAGTCTTCTCTCTTGTACACAAAAACTTTTGAATATTTAATAGAAACAGATATATTTCTAAGGAAAAGTTATGGATATGCAAAACACAGATTTATCAAATCTACCAGAAAAGATATTTTCATTTATAATTATGAATTGCTAAATTCATAAATTTCTGATAATCATGATATAATAAAATAAGCTCATATTAGTTACTTTATAGTAGAATTATTCGAAGAATAGCATGTTAAGAAGTTTATTAGCAAAGTGGAAAAGGAGAAAAATTCCCAAGAATTATGTCATCCTAAAGGTAAAGCCGGTGAGACAGAGAAGTCGTGATAGGGGAGTAACCAGAGTAGAGGCGCTTTTTAAGGAAAAAGTATCCAGATTACCATGCTAATAGTGACCGAAGAACATGTTGTTTAAGAATAATTTAGTATATAGTGATCTAAGATGATCATATTTTGTTATGTATATGATTGGAGGGAATATTTTGAAAATAACATCATATGAAAAATGAATATTTACTTACATACTGAAATGATGGATGAATTTAAGATACTTGTTTTATATGTACTTAAGGATATAGAGATAAATATAAAGAAAATTATATGAGAAAAGGTATTTGATATGGAAGATGAAAATCGGATAGAAGATGAATTAGAATGAATACACTTAAATGACGACGATAGCTACTATTCATACCTAGAGAATTATTATTCAGATGAATATTATACAGATTAAAAATGTTAGAATATATTAGAAGAGTTAGAGAAAGGCAAAGTTGGTTATATGAAGAAATTAATTACAAGAATCAGCTTAAAAGAGAAAAAAGACAATTAGAAAAAAGATTATTTAGAATAAAATTAACCTTATAAAAAGGAGATACAAATGATAATTTATATAAAACTATACAGGAAAAACAAATGTTAATGAATCACATAGATAACATAGAATTACATATCAAATATAGTACAATTAGAGTTATCACACAGAAATTTGTAAAATTACAACTATCATAGTATAAAATGATAAACTACAAATACTTAGAATATTGGAGAAAAGATAAGAAGCAAATAAGATTAACAGAAATTCCGCACCCCCCTACAATTGGTATTGGTTATCCAATTATAATACCCAATATTAATTATACATAGGTTGAAAAAAATATACCAAATAAAATATTACTCCCTCCATTTCAAAATAAATGAATTATTGAGTTATTTTTTAATGTACAATATAAATGAATTATTCGTTCTTCAAGAGACATGTTGGAAAGTTATTTCAATTTTACCACTTCATTTAGTGAGGTTCTTTAACACTTCATATTTTCTAGGAGAATAATTTAAGAACAAATAAAAGGATAATAGTGGAATGTAACCTACAATTTATGTCATGAATTTTTTTTAAGGAATATGTCATACCCCAATAATTCAATTATTTGAAAATGAAGGAAGTAATAACACATAACTAAATTTATTATTTTTTTAACACACTCTACCAAATCATCATTAGTGGCATCTATTATGAATGTGCACACATCTTTGCCTTAATCTACGATCTGGCATATCTTGACCTTGCAAGGTTTTTTTTTTAATAAGGATAATACTATTAGATTAGCATCATAACAAAAAGTCTACAGAGAGCCATTTGATAGCGTCGTTACCATAGTATCTGCACCCAGTGCATTATTTACTGACCATCTATAGAAATCAAAAGTACTAGCACTACTAAAAAAAAGAGAAAAAACGACCACAAAAATCGACAACAAGTGGTCAATTTTCCCCAATTTCGACCAAAAAACCACCAAAATACTAAAAATGAATAATTTTTTTTATATTTTAAAAAATTATAATAATTAATTAAATAATTTTATTATTAATTATTATTTATTTTACAAATAAAAATTAAAAAAATAATACAAAACCGACCACTTGTGGTCAATTTTTTTTGTTCTTTTTTATTTTTTTAAATTTTTTTTTATTTTTTTTTAAAGCGACGGTCGCTTTTATATTTTAAACTAGTGAGTGCACGGGCCCAACATCTATTCTAAATTAATATTATAATAATAATCATATCAATTAATGTGACATTTTTTGAATTTTAAAAATTAATAAATTTATTTTTTTAAGTAATTTTTGCATATATTCTTAAAATATATTAAATTATCAATTATTATGATTTATTATTCAAATATATAATTTTATTTCAAAAATTTAATTCACGATCAAAATTAAACTCTACAAATGTATAAATTAACAAAGAGTCTGAAAAATCAACGGTGAAGATCGCGTTGACTAGAGAATCCGAGTAGCATATTCCTAGTGAGCCCCACAATTGTCCACTTGGGCTATAGTTTATTTATTCGTTATGTTTCTTTTTCTTGAAAACTCTTAGTTGCTCCTTAGTCATGTCTTTAGAACTTAAGTATTCTTTCATTATTTGGGATTTGTGGAGCATTTGACTTCCTTTTATTTTGGAGATAGATTTCGTATTGTTTGTTGATGATCTTTGGTGAATTGTGTTGGTGTTTGTGTGATGGTTATGCTGTTAGGTTGTTTGGTCGTTGAATTGAGGCAGGAAAAGTTTCTTGTTAGGCCCCAAAACAGGGGAAATTCTGCCCAATTTTCTGTAAAATTCTGACGAGGCTTGCTTTGGAGTTCTAACTCCTTCGCTGGTCATGATCCTATTTTGGGTAGTAACACTGCTTCAACTGTTTCAATCGTAATTTTACTAAATATCATCCCAATTAATTATTATAAGTCATCTAAATATTATAAAAATATATATTTAATAATAAAATAAAATAGATATAAAATGATAAGTTAACTTTTGACGTTTTAAATTAACTTCACGTCTTATATGAGGCCCATTTAAAAAAAAATCAACGTACTTTTTGTAGTAATATTGTTATATCACTTATTATTAGTTATTGTGAATAATTTAAGACATGTTTGTTTCTTTGCTTCAATCGTAATTTTACTATATCACCTCTAATTAATTATTATAGTCTGAGTATTGTGCCACTTAAATTGGAATATAAGGAAAAATTTTATAAACCACAATAATTAAAAACTTAGATTATTTAAAATATGCAATTGACTATAAATGCCATAAAATTTTGGACAAGGGGAGTAACATATATTATTTGAAAATTACATAAAAAGTATTATAAATTACAATAGTTAACAACTTAAAATATGTTACATATTTCAAAAAGTACGTAAAAAATATTATAAATCACAATAACTAACAACATGAAATTTTTTAAAAGATATGAAATATTTGATTGACTCTCAAAATTATATCAATGGCATTTAAATTAGAATAGAAGAGTGGTATAATAAATCACAATAATTAAAAACTTAAATTATTTTTAAAATATAATTGACTATCAACGCTACAAAAGTTTGGACAAGGAGAGTAACATATATTATTTGAAAACAAAAAAAATATTATAAACTACAATAGTTAACAACTTAAAATATCTAAAAACGTATTAAGAGTATGATTGATTATCTAAATTCTATTTGGATCAAATTGTTTGAGATAAAAAAATAACATATACTGAGCCCATGTTATCTGAAAAACAATAATATAGGCCCATCAAATTTAATTTTTCAGACTCTTTATTAATTTATATATTTGTAGAGTTTAATTTTGATCGTGAATTAAATTTTTGAAATAAAATTATATATTTGAATAATAAATCACAATAATTGATAATTAATATATTTTAAGAATATATGCAAAAATTACTTAAAAAAATAAATTTATTTATTTTTTAAAATTAAAAAATATCACATTAATTGATATGATTATTATTATAATATTAATTTAGAATAGATGTTGGGTCTATGCTTTGCATGGGCTTCTTCTCACTAGTTTAAAATATAAAAGCGACCACTTGTGGTCGGTTTTAAAAAAAAATTAAAAAAAATAGACCACAAGTGGTCGCTTTTATATTATTTAATTAATTTTTATTTAAAAATAAATAATAATTAATAATAAAATTATTTAATTAATTATTATAATTTTTTAAAATATAAAAGCGACCACTTGTGGTCGCTTTTTTTTAAAAAAATAAAAATACAAAAATACCGACCACCAGTGGTCGGTTTTTTTGAAAAAGAAAAATTTATAAAATAATTAAAAAATCGACCACAAGTGGTCGATTTTTTATATATATTTTAATTATTTTTTTTAGAAACCATCCACTAGTAATTGTTTTTTTTTGATTTTTTTTTTCAAAATTATTCAAGTCGGTTTTTTAAATATTTTTTAATTTTTGTAAAACCGATCACTAGTGGTCGTTTTTTTATTTTTTTATTTTTTTATTTTTTTATTTATAAAATAAATAATAATTAATACTAAAATTATTTTAATAATTATTTTGATTTTTTAAAATGAAAAAGCTACCACTTGTGGTCGCTTTTAAAATAAAAAATAAAATATTTTTAAAAAATTAAAATCCGACCACAATTTGTGGTTGGATTTTACCTTTTTTTAATAGTGTAGGAATATTTACATAAGAACTAGGTGGTAAAATAGTCATTGTTTTGACGCATCTAGTAGCAAAACTTCCTAGCCTGTCAGCTTCCAAAAGGTGCACCAGATCTGGAGAAGGCATCCAAAAAGTTGTAATAGTAGCCGTTATTGAAATACTAGTAAGTAGACTGGATGGTAGTGCAGTAGCAGTAGCTTTTCTTACTAGGCCATCAGCTAGCCTGTTCTGCTCTCTGCTCTCTGTAGACGTAACTGATCGTTGGCCTATCCAGCTGAAGAAGCAGGTACCTGCAGTTCAATAAAAGGGGGTGAATTTTTCCTGAATTACCTGAAATTGAATCCTCCTGTTTTTTACGTGATATTTTTAAATTTCCAGATTCATACTATATCAACTTTTTCTTAACTGTTTTCTTTTTTTCTTTTTAATAGCTCTCCTTTCTTTTTTTGAGTTAATTTGATTAAGTTTTAAAGTTAAATCAGATTAAATTAATTCAATATATTAAAATTAAAATTTAAATATTCAAAAACTACATAAAAAGTACTACTAAATTATAATTTTTTTTAATTTGATTAATAAATATATCTTAAAATGTTGATCAAAGTTTGTATCGTTTAACTCTAAAAAAAACACGCAATTATAAAGAAATAGAGGGAGTATAATTTTCTTTTCATATGTCTATTAAATATTTTAAATTGTTAATATTATGAATTATGATACTTTTTATGAAACTTTCAAATTATGTAAATTTTATTTTTAAAAACTTAAAATTTCATATTGAATTCACTGTAACATTAAAATATTTGACTCCAAAATCCAAAAGATATTACATAAATTGAGATAGAGGGGTAACATTTTCACCCTTAAATTTTTAATCTAATATTCGTCTTGTCGTTAAGAATAAAAACATTTTTGTCACCGTGGCACCATTCTGATGGTAACTCTAATAGTAGTCGGAAGTTAGGGTAAACTTATATTCTTTTCTTGAGTTTGAAAGAATGAAAAGCAATCCATTTCCTGATAGAGCTCCGTGAATGATAAGAGCAAATACGAAATGTTTGCAAATCGCAAAAAATGAATGAATAGAAAATATAATGAAAAACAAATTTGAATAACTTCTAATGATGAACAAAAATAAATGGGGACTTCTTACCCCCTTGATGCATGTTTCGTTGGCAACCTTTTTTCTCTAGTGTTACTGTAAGGGGAGATCAACTGACTAGAATAACATAACATCCACAAATTCAAATAACTTGACCCAATCAAATTAATCTGTGAGGGCGAGCTTCAAAATATCCATTTGACAAACTATGAGTCAACACTTTGTGAAGATAGCGAAATTCTTGAACAACTATAATATTACTCTTGACTTCAAAATTACGGCCTAGCAATATTGATGAAAGTCTTCGGCACAATAAGGGATCGTTTGATTAAGTGTATTTCGAAAATATAATGCATATATTAGTTAATGTTAATGTATATTACTTGTATCTTGTTTGATACGTTTTTTTGCTTATGTATAATTAATGCATATTTTATTGTGTATTGAAGTGTATTGGTAATACACTATATTTTCTATGTATTAGTAATATAAAGACTTTTAATACATGTATTAACTTATTAAATGACCTTAATATCCCTCAAATTCTCTCTAAAAATATTTCACAATTTCTTTTCCTATCATTTTAATTTTGAATGGTGAATCTTCTCAAAATATTTCACAATTTTTTTTTCACCATTTTAATTTACAACAATGAATAATTGATTTAAATAACCGCAACATATTTTTGCTTTACTTCGAGAGTCTTTAAAAAGAATAAAAAAAAATTCTTAAGACTATTCCTTAATTTTACATCTTATATTTTATTTTTATTTCGACTATGTTAATCAATCGACGTAACATTTCATTCGCAAAAACGAAGATCTTGCAATTAATCTTAATCTATACATACTAGTTCAACAATACTAATTATTTTTGGGATGACGAAAAAACTTTGTTGCAAAAAAAAATTTACAATGTCAAAGAAAGATATTTTTATAAACAAACACTTCTTTATAGAATTTATATAAGATATATTATTTCTCATACATCAAATCAAATAATGTACAAGAAATAATATACAATAACTACTATAAGTATAACTAATACAAGCATTTCTAATACATTATATTTTGCATTGTTCTTATACACTCTACCAAATGACCCCTAAGTGTGTGTTACCATTCTTCGCGCCTGCGCCTCTTTCCCATCCTCCCACCCCCAATTAATTTTATTTTTTTAGTAATATTTTTTTTAATTTTATTTATCTGATTTTAACTTGATACAAAATTTTAGAAAATAAAAAAATTAAATTTTGTGATCTTAAATTATTGATACGTAGATTGTGCCAAAATATCTTTTATTTTGTACTCTTATATATAGTGAAATTAAAAGTATTCCAAAAAATGGGGTTAAGTTAGACAAACAAATTAAATAAAGTACTATTTTTGTCCCATTTGATTGGACACAGAGTTTGAAATAAATAATACTTTGTAAAGTTTATAAAATTGTCCCTCTTAATGTTTATTTTTTAGTTATTTTTTCTTAATAAGTGAGACTCACTAAGGATAAAGTGGGAATGATGCTATTAAATAATTATCAAATAAAGAAATAAAGAAATGTGATATTGTTTTTGAGAAAAAACAAAAGGAAAATTGAAACAAATAAAATGGAACGAATGCAGCATTTTGTTTACCTAGGAACTAACTGGCTGAAACTAAATGATGTGAACAGGGCCTTGATCCTGAAGCCGTTGCTAATTTATTCTCCTCGTCCATTTGTATTGGAGAGATGACAGTGAACGAAGAAGACTGCTTTGTACTAAAGCTTGAAGCAGAGCCCTCAACTCTGAAAGCAAGAAGCAGCAGCAAGGTTGAGGTAATGAGGCACACTGCGTGTGGCTACTTCAGCCAAAGAACAGGACTCTTATTCCAGCTTCAAGACACTCATCTTCTAAGAATTAAAGCCCCAGGAAATGATGTCTTCTGGGAAACAACAATGGAGTCCTTAATCCTTGATTATCGAACCATAGATGGAGTTAATTTTGCACATGCTGGCAGGACCTCTGTTTCTTTGTTCAGGTTCGGTGAGAACTCAGAAGGGCACACAAGGACAAGGATGGAAGAGGTTTGGACAATTGAAGAAGTCGATTTTAACAGAAAGGGACTCTCTGCCGGCTGTTTCTTACCACCTAGTGACTTGATGAAAGAAGATGAAGTGGGTAATGACGCAAACAAGAAATTGCGGTTGGGATTTAAGACTCCTAAGCTAAAAACTTCTAGGAGAGGTGTATCCAAAATAATGTCTATTGATGAAGAAGATCTTGAAGACTATGAAGC